>VSWD01000006.1:50275714-51475714 GCA_033119305.1 Pinctada imbricata | reverse complement strand
GCAACTGCAAATAACTGAACAATGAGAGTAGATACCCTGCTCCCTTAAATTTGAGCAGTGTTTATTAACATTTTTTCGCATGTATGACATACATGATATAGGAAACAATGCTTTTCGGGGATTTCTCTGGTTAGTTTTCTGTAATTGGTGTACATATGTACTATTCATATTTGGTAAAGGAGATTTTCATCATCCATTTTCCTTATTAGCTAAGAGCCTTTAGATCTGGACACGACTTTGTTCCAGATAGACGGAAAGACGGATAGCAAAACCGAGTTTAGTTGCGGACAAACAGAAATGATGGACAACTTTGGAAATAATCAATTTTAATAATTTTGCCCAAGAATATTCTAATCTTAAAAAATGAAAGCTCAACAAATACTTAATCAATTTATTGATTCTGTAACAACTCAATTTTTCTCCTTTCTCTTTTTAGGCACGGCATACAATTACAAAGAAAGCTTTTGGAAACTCAACCCGGAAAGTTAATTACAAACATGCGACTAATAATATCATTGATCCCAAGGGGAACATTTGGTCGGTCTAAAATTTCCTGTAAAATCCTGTTAAAATCAAGCCCTAACGATCTAAGAAATGTGCTAATCACAGTATCAATTCGTAAGCCACAGATTGCCTTAAGAATGGAGTTGCAAAAAGAGATCTTTCATGTTCTGGTTTCTAAAAAGTTTCAAACAGTAAAATTAAAAGCCAAAAATTGGTAACACACAATCATCCAGACAAAAAGATACTGGATTTCCATACACAACTGCAACCCAAAGTCCAAGCTGCAGAAACAAATGATAGTTGAAACTAATTGTAACTAGTGAAGTATAAACATGATAAAGAATCTCGAACTATATGGTGAGTAATATGTGTTTGAAGAAAGCTCTTTAGGGATTAGTTACTTTCAAGTAAGCAATTAGCTGATGGATCTACCGAACGCTACAACAAAATGTCTGTTTAAAAGTGGTCAATTATTGATTTGGTAATCAATAGAAAGGGTAGAGAGCGCGTCAAACTTGGCAGTCCATAAAGACGATACCGTCGTTGCCTTGACATTTACATCTGACGGATCGAGGAAAAATCAATAGCTGACAAACGTAAACCTCAAAATGTCAAGTTTGGAAGAATCTTAATGAAAGAATTACACAAAGATGCACTTCTGACAATCGTTTTAAATCATACATTTAGGCCTTATGTGACACCAATATAGCAATATTGAGGTTGTATAGGTTAAGGACTCTGATCACTTCGAGCACATTTCGTCAAGTATTTTTTAAGTCGTCACGGATATGATAAAGAATATCCTGAAGAAATCTCAACAGCACTCACGATAGAGCACCAAACTGAGCATCGACGGACCTTTAGCAAGCTAGAGGCGGGACCAGGTGCCCGGGAGGAGTAAGCATCCCCTGTTTGGCCAGCCGTCGATGTACACGCACAAATATGAAAACAATATATACAAAACATGCACCGATACGTACAAAATAAGAATGCACATAAAGTTGCACATACAAAGTGGCTTTAATAACCAGAAGTCTCTGATGAGACTGAAGCTCTCCTGGTTGATTTGTACATATACACTCAAGAGAATGAATGCTAGACTTCACCTTGCCTAATACCACTTTTTTCATCGACCCAATATATTTCTGTATCCCCCCTGTAAAACACTCTATAACGAATTTATCCCGCTGAATCGCTTTTGGTTTGTGTATGTTACGTCAACATATTCTAAAGCATTTTGGTGATGTCAAAAGCATAAAGCATCTTAGTAGAAGCAGGATATCAAAATAATATTCTGTTAGTAAAATATTATACAACATAATATTTGGTTCTTCTCGACCAATCAGATTGCAAGAAATTTGCCAGAGGCGGGATAAATGTGTATCAAGTTTTTTTTTATTAGAACCAACAACCACATGCCAATGCATATCCATCAATTCCTAATTAATTTTTTTCATCAAAATTCAGAGCAAAAATTTTTTTTTTGAAAAAAACGGAGTCCCCCCCCCCCCCCCAAGAATATCAAATGGACCGTGCCTTAGATTTCTCTAGAATGCGAGAGAATTACTAAAAACGTGTATATACAACATGTATAACATACCATATGTATCAAAACTAAAATAACAGATGTTTTTATTTTTCAAAAAATGTGGGTCAAAGGTCAGTGATGGGGTCAAAGGTTAAAAATTTGGCTCCAAAAGATGAGCCTAAATCTCAAGGTTCATAGACATGCAATATATGACAGCTCTATTATCTTATACCCTTTCATCAGAATTTAGTTGAATGGAATGATATACTGACAGTCGGATGGGTAGGCAAACAGATGAACAGACAGACCTACCACTATATGCCCTTTTATAAAATTAAGACTAAAGGCATAAATAACCTCTCATTTGAGCTGAAATAGTATTGCATAGGATACTCTATTATAAGAAATATTTCCTTCTTTCTTATACTGACCAGTGAAAATACTTAGATCAAGTAATCAGGCAGTTTCAGATTGAAATTAAACATAATAGGACATGTGGCCTACCGACTGAAATTTTAAAAGTATCAGCCATTTTGTTCTAAAACCTAAAAAGGTTTTAGGCTATTTATTTAGTAAATGTAAAACAATGTAAATAGAATATTGAACGAAGAACATGAACTTTTAGGGCGAATGTGGTATTAATGTAGACAGAAGCTAATTATTAAAATATAATACAAAATATTTTTACACACCGGTATGAAATATTTGATCCTCTATAGAAAACATTTCTACCATATATCCCAGTTCAGAAAAATATTTCAAAATCTGCATGAGGTTGAAATGATGTTTTTGATTGGTCAAATTTTAAAAGGACAAAATGACTCGAGGTCCAATTGACAAAAAGGCCTGAAACATTAGTTTATTACCATTAATTTATGGCAGGAACAGGTATCGTACCCAGATAGCTCAGTTGGTAAGAGCGTCTGCCCAGATAGCAGAAGGTCTCGGGTTCAATTCACGGTTCGGTCACATCTTTTCCTCTCCTGTTACAGAATTGGCACCAAACTAAATGACTCAAGGTGAAGCGTCCGGAGTTTAGTGTGAGGTTTCCAGTGCATGGAAACCTGAAAAATTGGTAGAGAGGAGTGTGGCAGGAACAGGCATCGTGCCCAGATAGCTCTGTTGGTAAGAGCGTCTGCCTTGATAGCAGAAGATCTCGGGTTCGATTCCCGGTACAGTCACATCTCTCCCTCTCCTGTTACAAATTCAACTTCTATAACTTACACAAGCACCTTTCATTTGGCAATGTGAAGGATGCATTATTGCTATTTTATTTGATAAAGTGATCAATCTTTGTGATTCTGGTGTTTCCATTTATCAGAAAGCACAGCTCAAGTACGTGATCACTTAGGACATTCTACTCTTGCAACAAAAAGTCTCACTACTCTCTCTAAAAATCTTACACCTTAAACAATTAAAAAATAAGTAAGAAATACATGCATTTTGATTGTTTGTTATCTTTCTTGCACTGTATAAACATAATACAAAAGATTTTGAAGTTGATTGATTGATCAGAGGAAATTCCGAAACTATCCCCTAGCGTTTCTATAGAATTGAAGATAAAATCCTGGGTCAGGCCCCAAATAAAATATGAGAAAAACTAAATTTCAGACTCATCTATGATAATATTGTCAAATAGCAATAAAGGAAAATTTTGGTAGAAGTTTTCCTGGGTTGAAATATTTTTGTATGAGTCGGCTTTTACAAATGATTTTTTTTAGTATTTTAATTTTTTTTAAATTTGATTAACACATAGTAGATATGCCAATAAGGCATCTCTTGTTATATCATCTTCTATTAAAACATGTGTCACTTGCTTTAATGTAAACATTATGAAAAATTTTATCAAACCACACAGTTTTACATCCCATTGGGGGTGGTACTCCAAGCAGTGGAGGAATTTATAAGAAGAAAGAAAGATGTAAGAGTTACCTCCCCCCTCTCCCCCCCCCCCAAAAAAAAAAAAACCAGACTTGTCAGAATGACAACATAGCTCGCCGGTGGCAACCATATGTAAATTGCAACAACAACAATAAAAAAGGTCTTATCACAAGGAATGCACATGTGAAATATCAAAGCCCTATCACTAACCATTCAAAAAATATGGCCAAGGTTAAAGTTTTTCAAAAGTAGGTCAATCATCTCCAAGGTCAAGGTCACAAGGTCAAAAATTTTGGTATCCATGGAAAGGTCTTGTCACAAGGAATACACATGTGAAATATCAAAGCCCTATCACTTACCAATCAAAAAATATGGCCAAGGTTAAAGTTTTTCAAAAGTAGGTCAATCATCTCCAAGGTCAAGGTCACAAGGTCAAAAATTTTGGTATCCATGGAAACGTCTTGTCACAAGGAATACACATGTGAAATATCAAAGCCCTATCACTTACCATTCCAAAAATATGACCAAGGTTAAAGTTTTTCAAAAGTAGGTCAATCTCCAAGGTCGAGGTCACAAGGTCAAAAATTTTGGTATCCATGGAAAGGTCTTGTCACAAGGAATACACATGTGAAATATCAAAGCCCTATCACTTACCATTCCAAAAATATGGCCAAGGTTAAAGTTTTTCAAAAGTAGGTCAATCTCCAAGGTCAAGGTCACAAGGTCAAAAATTTTGGTATCCATGGAAAGGTCTTGTCACAAGGAATACACATGTGAAATATCAAAGCCCTATCACTTACCATTCCAAAAATATGGCCAAGGTTAAAGTTTTTCAAAAGTAGGTCAATCTCCAAGGTCAAGGTCACAAGGTCAAAAATTTTGGTATCCATGGAAAGGTCTTGTCACAAGGAATACACATGTGAAATATCAAAGCCCTATCACTTACCATTCCAAAAATATGGCCGAGGTTAAAGTTTTTCAAAAGAAGGTCAATCTCCAAGGTCAAGGTCACAAGGTCAAAAATTTTGGTATCCATGGAAAGGTCTTGTCACAAGGAATGCACATGTGAAATATGAAAGCCCAATCTGTATTGGTTTAAAAGTTATAAGCAAGGTTAAAGTTTTTGTGCACGCGCACGCAGACGCAGACGCAGACGCCGACGCCGGGGGTATGACAATAGCTCTCCGGACATTCGTCCCGGCGAGCTAAAAAGCTTACACAAGCACAATATTCCTTTCATTTGGCAATGTGAAGGATGCATTATTGCTATTTTATTTGATAAAATGATCAATCTTTGTGAATCTGGTGTTCCCATTTAACAGAAAGCACAGCTCAAGTCTGTGATCACTTAGGACATTCTAGTTACCTCCCCCCTCTCCCCCGGGCTGGTGTAAAACGGGTCCCCCGCTCCCGCTCCCAAAATACCGCTCTCAAAATTATTTTTTCCCTCGTTTTCGGTATTTGGTGGAATTATTTTGTTGATTCTTATTTACATGTTTACTTTATATAAAAGACATATAGTGTGTTATTTTTTTCTTTGTCAATACTTCTTATCTCGAGATATCGTAAAATATCAGACTTGCAATGGTGTAAAGCGGGTCCCCATTTCCGCTCCCGCTGAGGCTACGGAAGTTATTTTTATGGATATATGAAACTTTTTTTTTTTGTTTGCGCATCATAAACTTGAGATTCAGGCTAAAGGGTACATCATGTGACATAAAAGTCATTTTGTGAAAAATTTACACAATTTCGACAACCCCCTTCCTTGACCGTTCATAAGTTATGGACACATATTTAAATGTTTCATTTGCACGCCGTCCAGTTTGAATCTATTTGATATCTATATTAATAAACTAAAGGGATGTCACAAAGAGAATTTAAGGTGATCTTGACATTGAATTAAAAGGGTATTTTTGTGTCCTCTCTAATTGTACTTAGCCCCCCCCCCCCCCCCCCCCAATCGGCAAAATTACATCCTGAATGCTTTTGTTCGAATCGGTACTCAGATTTTTTTTAACATGACTTGACCCCCTTCCCCTCTAAAAATCGACATCCGCACATAAAAGATGCCCCCCCCCCCCATCCTTCTCAGACTCTGAATAAAAATTCGATTCGTGCGTAACTGAAATATTACCATGATTATAATTATATATCTCAAAATGAAAGCAAAATATGATCTCAAAATGTTGCATTTTGTCAAAGATCGATATGCAGTGCTTCACAAGGTTAGTGATTATGGGGATAATTTCATGAAAAAATGAAAATAATTTAGAGTAATATCTATTACCATAACCATTACACTGAAAATCTATTTCTTTAATAAGATGTTCTTACCTGCATGAATTTCAACTTGAGACTGCACATCGGTATATATACTAACCTTATTTCAAGATGACGTGAGACCATGCTTAAAATCATAAAGATGAGTTTATATGAAATATTTTTCAACAATCATCACATTCAGTTGTTATGTAAAAAAATCGTTGTTGTTTATCTCACTTTGCCTCTCAATCTTTCTATCTCTATCGCTATTCTCTCTGTCTTTAGAACATTCTGTTAGTAGACTTCTCTCTTTGTCTCTCAAGCTTTGGGTCAATCTGTTCGTCTCTCTTTGTCTCTCAGTCTCTCTCGCTATTCGATCTCTCTGTCTTTCCATCATTCTATTAGTAGACTTCTCTCTTTGTCTCTCTAGCTTTGAGTCAGTCTGTTCGTCTCTCTTTGTCTCTCAGTCTCTCTCGCTAAATATTCCTCTCTGTCTTTAGATCATTCTATTATAGTCCAGTCAATATACAATTTCACCTCAAACTAATTGCAACACAAGATTTGTTAGTTTCAATTGTTAAAATAAGACACCGGTAAGGTACTGAAAAAAGTTTACCAAAAATATCCCCGTGGAAAGTGCTTTAATCGTCGCGTAAATTGTTCAAATTTCAGAGGACGTGACTGGTCTCCCGTACATTGCACGTAAAGTAAGTTCCGGAATAGATCATTGTATATTTTAAAATAACTTGCTATCTTATTGTAAAAACCAGAAAATGGAATGAAATTGCTGCATAGCTTAATCAAAACGAGGCAAATATACTTTTGTAACAAAAAATGAGTTTACCCGATCGATTTATATGAATTTGTGGAAAACATTTTATCAACGTATTATGTGTTTTAGAATTATTTTCCAGTTTCCATCGATTTTTGATTAAAAATTTTGAATTTTCCCCCAAAACACGAATTTCCACGGGGTTGATTTTGGTAAACTTTTGATATGTTTTAGATACATCATTGTACTTACTAAATCAGTTGAGAAAGTTTGTGTTGCAATTTGTTTTAGGTTGAGGCCATATTTGTGCTATTTTGACTGGACTATTAGTAGACTTCTCTCTGTGTCTCTCAAGCTTTTGGTCAATCTGTTCGTCTCTCGTTGTCTCTCAGTCTCTCTCGCTATTCTCTCTGTCTTTAGATCATTCTGTTAGTAGACTTCTCTCTTTGTCTCTCAAGCTCTGGGTCAATCTGTTCGTCTCTCTTTGTCTCTCAGTCTCTCTCGCTAAATATTCCTCTCTGTCTTTAGATCATTCTGTTAGTAGACTTCTCTCTTTGTCTCTCAAGCTTTGAGTCAGTCTGTTCGTCTCTCTTTGTCTCTCAGTCTCTCTCGCTAAATTTTCCTCTCTATCTCTTAGTAGACTTCTCTCTTTGTCTCTCAAGCTTTGGGTCGATCTGGTCGTCTCTCTTTGTCTCTCAGTCTCTCTCGCTATTCTCTCTGTCTCTAGATCATTCCGTTATTCTGTCAAGCTATTTGTCTCTATTTCATTCTGTTCGTCTCTCAGTCACTCTCTCTCTCTCTCTCTCTTTGTCTCTCTATTTCTCTCTATCGTTGGGTCTCTCTCTCTCTCTCTCTCTCTCTCTCTGTTTATTCTTTATCTTTGCCCCTGTCGATTTGTCTATATTTTTCATTTTGGGGTCACATGTCCTTTTTCTTGACCTCTTTTAAAAAATGCAATCTCACGACTGACAGACACAACATTTACTACAAGACCACTAGAAGCTCTGAGATGTATCGACGCCTAATCCTACGCAAAAATTGTGATACCACTTTTGGCACGTGTCGCAGTTTGTTATGTCATCGAACAGGTCGGGTAAATCACATCCAGCTTCACAACATTTACTGATTGTCACATTAATTTAATGTCTTTCTTCGTCAAACTGAGTCTTTTCGGCGGAATAGTGTTTCTCTTTTTGGGAAACGGGATGAGACGTCCAAATTCTATACACCGTACCAGATGTTCACGCATGAATTTAATGTCAAACGTAGTTGCCTTCGGTATTTCTTTTCGCAAACAACAAAGGAGCTGTTAAGATAAGGGCCGTATTTAGCCCTGAATCCCGCGACTTATTTCTTCCGCATGGCGAATCGTACACAGAAAAACATGAATCGCTATTGAAATATAATGTATTTGCAGACCTTTTACATTGTTCATATTATGTTGAGGAACTCTTAAGGTTGTAAAATTAAGGTCGAAAGAGGTAGGGGTGCTCAGATAGAAAATCCGATAATATCGACAAAAAACGTATACATTTTTGAATATTTTATCTAAAATGGATAAATATAAGCTAAAAGACATCAAATTTGTCTACATTGTGTATCAGAAATAGATTTCGAACGTTCTACCTCCTTAAATCGGTAAATAATGAGAACCGGAACTTAAAATACGGTCTTATTCTTCATTCAATGGCTACAATGTAAGCCTTTTGAAATGAACATCACTCTTGCTTATTTCGTTTCTAATTCTTGTATCTTTCATTCAATCATATTGAGTACACAATGTTTGAAAGATTAAAGAGGAAAAATAGTCAAATATGCTATATTTAATGGTCAGAAAGATCGATTCTTATAAAATGCACCCCCCTTTCCATTTTTAGTTTTTCGTCTCTAGGGTAGTGTTCCCCCCGGAGATACAGAACCCCACTTTGCCAAAAGATTTGTATCATGGATACACATCTCCAGTAAAAGTGGCTTTCTGTATATCCGGGGGGAACAATGTTCAATAAAACTTTTCCGTTTTCTATTGATTTCTATGAGAAAAAGATAAGTTTTGACCTAAAAATAAGCAATATTATGCAAAACAGATAAAAAATAACTTCATATTCTGATGGGATGCCGTATAGGTATACATTTTACCAAAAAAGGATCTTGAAATTTCAATTTTCAAAATTCCACTTTTCAGGGCTGATTTTACGCCTTATCTTAACAGCTCCTTCTGTTATAAATGCAACTGCAAAAAACCCACAATCAACGCTGTTTTTTTGCTGCTGGACTCTAGGAAGACGGACGCTAACACTATTCTGACAAGGGCGGATTTAGGGGGGGTTGGGGGGGGGGGTTCGGGAAAACCCCCCCCCCCCCCCCCGGTTTCCGATTTTTTTTTTTTTTTTTTTTTTTTTTTTTTGGTAACATCAGCACTCGAATAAAAGAACCCTGTAAACGTTGTAAAAATTGCTTAATGTCCACCAGAACTCACCATTTTGAAACAAAATTTACATATTTTTTTTTTCTGATATATATAGGATCTCAAATGAATTTTCATTTCATACGATGTATTATGAAACGAGTTGTGAGTTTTATATCCCCGAGCCTTGGCGAGGGGATATAAAACGCACAACGAGTTTCATAATACATCGTATGAAATGAAAATTCATTTGAGATTCTTTTTATCACATGATATTGCCTAAAAATGTGTATTTCTAACGTGAAATCAACGTTTCCGAGAACTACTGAGGCGAATCACGCCGAGATCTAGAAGTCGTCTGCTACGCCATGAGAAGTAGTGTCCCCATCGTATAGATATTCTGTGCGTAAGAGAAAAGTATTTCAATTTTGAATAGTATTTTAATGCAAAAATTAATCCAACAATAACAATTTTAATCATTGATATTGACTTCGGGTCTGAATTTAATAGTTGACCGATATTTGAAAGGTCACATTTGTCAAGGTTTATGTGATTAGGTTCCAAACTTGACCAATCGCATTCAAGCAGAGTGATATGTAACGTGTTATCATATCATATATTTATGAAATGGCTTTATGAAACTGCATAACGGGTGAATCATGTGATAAACATGTATATTCAATCGCATATCGATTCGATATTGTATCAATTGGAGTGTATAGATTCGAACAGACAATAGCGAAATTTTTGTAATGTACGTCGCAGAGGGGGTTTTCTGTTTATTTTATAAATGCCCGAAAACTGGTTCTTATTCCAAGCAGTTATTGTATCTTTTAATTCAATTTCTAAATTTCACCGAAATTAACAAATAGTATATCATAAACATGTTAAAAAAATTCGCAAAACATGTACGTGCGTCAAACAATCAATGTAAATGGTACGGGAATCGGAACCTACACGTTTCTGTCCTCAGATATTTATATAAGTATTTTTTGTCATCTACAAATTTTAAGGAAAATGCAAATATTTAACATTGGATAGAGCTCAAATATACTCCGGAGGCCAGTTTTCCAAGCTTTTAAATCCTTCTCATACAAACCCCCCTTCCCTTTCTTTTTTTCTTTTTTTTTTTTTTTTTTTTTTTTTTTTTTTTTTGGTGCTTGTGCCGTCCTTGTCGGTTGAAGTTCTAGATGCACCCTAGTTTTTCAAGCATGGTACGTACTTGTCTCAACGAAATTAAAAAAAAATCAAAAACATTTTAGTACAGTTTCAGAAACTCTATCTTCTGTTAAGATGACGGAAAGGGTGACACACTCACTCACTTACTCTTTTCTAATTCGTCCATAGATATTAAAGTAACGTACTATTCTAAAGTAAAGAAACAGTTTTTTTGTATTCCATATCGTACCAATATTCTTGGTACATGTAACCGCGGGGACAAATCAACAAGCCAGTCGTATGCATGTACGCAAAAACGTACGCATCCTTTTCACACACAATTTTTTTTGAAAGAGTGCCTCCCTCAGCCGCGGCCAAAAAAAGGAGGAGGGGACATATGAAAAGGTACTAAGAGCAAACTACTGTTCAGAAATAGCTCAAAGACACTCCAGAAACCTCCGATTTCAATGCATTTTTCAAAATTTGCTGATGTTTCATTCGAACTCAATATGTACAACGATCGCTTACATTGCGAGCGGTTAGGTTTCCAATATCTACATATGTGGACGTACATAAAAGGTTTTGTTTTTTTTTTTCATCTTAGATACGGTTCATCGTCTGCTGACATCGAATCATATCTAAATTCAGCTCAAATACGCTCAAGAGGTCAGCAAGTTGCTTCATTTTTTTCAATTTTTTCTTGGGGGAGCCCCCGAACGCCTTTCAATAGGAGGGGGTAATTAACATACATATATTTCCATACTGTCCCCACTTGACCCTCCGGTTCTCGCAAGTCTTCCCCATAAAAATAAAGCCTGTGTTTGTGAAACACGAATGCCCCCGGTGGCATCTTTGTTAGTATAAACACCATTTTCTGTTGAGTACGTGAAAGGTCAAAGTCAAGGTGACGAAGTCAAAACTTTTTGCTATCAATGAAAAGGTCTTCTTACAAGGAATACACATGTGAAATATGAAATCCCTATCACTTACTATTCAAAAGTTATGCCCAATGTTAATGTTTTTGAAAAGTAGGTTAAAGGTCAAGGTCACGAGGTCAAAACTTTTGGTATCAATGGAAAGGTCTTGTCTCAAGGAATACACATGTGAAATATGAAAGCCCTATCTCTTACCATTCAAAAGTTATGCCCAATGTTAAAGTTTTTGAAAAGTAGGTCAAAGGTCAAGGTCAAGGTTACGAGGTCAAAACTTTTGGTATCAATGGAAAGGTCTTGTCACAAGGAATACACATGTGAAATATGAAAGGCATATCACTTACCATTCAAAAGTTATGCCCAATGTTAAAGTTTTTGAAAAGTAGGTCAAAGGTCCAGGTCAAGGTCACGAGGTCAAAACTTTTGGTATCAATGGAAAGGTCTTGTCACAAGGAATACACATCTTAAATATGAAAGCCCTATCACTTACCATTCAAAAGTTATGCCCATTGTTAAAGTTTTTAGTTCGGACAAACAGACAAACAGACAGACAGAAAAACAGACGGACAGGCCAAAAACTATATGCCCCCGAATCTGTGATTCCGGGGGCATAAAAATGTCTGTGCCCCTAGACAGTTGACGTTCTAGGTCCAACCCTTTTTAAGACGTCCACATCGACAACACCCCAGCTACCCCCCCCCCCCCCCCCCCCCCCCCCATTGCAAGCAGTAAAGGACAAATCTCTCTATTAACCAGATCGAGATCAACCCAGATTCGCCCTTCTTTGTCACATAGATTTAGTGCAAAATGGTCTGAATATTCAAGAAGAAAAGGAAAAAATATGCTTCAGATTGCACCATTTTAGTCCATTTTTTCAAAAATTTTCCGGAGGAGGCCCCCCGGACCCCCACCTACAGGAGGGGGCATCCCCCTCCCGTACCCTCCCCCGCTTGGCACTTCGTGCCTCGAATCGACCCTTTGGGTCGATACAAAACCCCCCCGCTTCCCACTCTGGATCCGCCACTGTTCTGATGACTTCCGTAGAGTTTACAGAGCTGTATTTGCGTGCTGTTGGTGAGGGGCTCTTTCTCAGAAATCATGCTGTCGTACACATACACGTTCTTTTTGTCCACTGCGGCAGAGACAATTAATCCAGTGATCATGTCTAGTGTGATGGATTTGAGTGGCTATTCCTGGAACCGGTGAAAAAGACATCAAATAAATCCATTTCTCGTTTTCTAAAAAGGGCACGTGTCGCGTATCTTGTAGTCCGCACATATTCGAATGTTCCCTTTGAAGCAGGCTCATACAATAGTTCATTATGTCGCAATTTATCTTTCCGTTGGTCTCTATCAAATTATTATGGTTTTGATTTAAAGAAAGTTGTCCAAAATCGACCCAAGAATGAACGGAAGGTCCTGAAGGTGGGGTTTTGATATTGGTTACATCGACGTCTATCTTTGTTATTGGTGATGATACATGCACACGTGTGTAGTTATATTCATTTATTCAAAGACATAGACGTTTCCTATTTATTACTTTCAAAACCTAAATTTCCCTATGAAAAAAAAAAAAAAACAAACAAACCCACATAAAATAGATAAATAGAAAAATTAATAAAAAATGTGGGAATATGAATAAATAAATAAATAAATAAATAAATAAATAAATAAATAAATGAATAAATAAATAAATAAATAAATAAATAAATAAATAAATAAATAAATAAATAAACGAACGAACGAACAAACAAATAAATAAATAAACATTAAATTCAGTCCTTTATTTTGCCAAACGTTTCGGTCATTGGCCTTCATCAGTAAAAGCGACTTTATTGTTGTAAATAAATGAATAAATAAATAAAGTAGTAAAATTGTTTAATATAAAACATGAATAAAAAGAGATGATGATTTATGAAGAAAAAAAACCCCGGAATTTCATGCTTGGGAATCCATTATGATTTCTCAGTCTTATTTTCGAGTGCCCCCTCCCCCCAAAAAATAATCAAAGACTTATGAACTTACAATTCCATAAGTGTCTACTTGATTTTTTAAATCAACTTCAAAAGCAGAATTAATCGATAGAGTAGCAAGAATGAATGTTGTAAAACGATTTTGAGAGGAGCGGGAGCGGGTGTCAGGGACCCGCTTTACACCATGTTGAACCAAATATTTCGTAATATCTCCTGTAAAATGTCATTAACAGAGAGGGAAATTTTACGTTATATGTATTTTAAGTCAAGTCAAATGGTCAACAAGAATCAACAAAATATTACCACTCTACAATGAAAACAAACGCGAAAACATATTTTGAGAGCGGTATTTTGGGAGCGGGAGCGGGGGACCCGTTTTACACCAAGCCCTCTCCCCCCCCCCCCCCAAAAAAAAAAAAAAGCTTACACAAGCACAATATTCCTTTCATTTAGCAATGTGAAGGATGCATTATTGTTATTTTATTTGATAAAATGATCAATCTTTGTGATTCTGGTGTTCCCATTTAACAGAAAGCACAGCTCAAGTCTGTGATCACTTAGGACATTCTAGTTACCTCCCCCCCCCTCAAAAAAAAAAAAACTTACACAAGCACAATATTCCTTTCATTTGGCAATGTGAAGGATGCATTATTGCTATTTTATTTGATAAAATGATCAATCTTTGTGATTCTGGTGTTCCCATTTAACAGAAAGCACAGATCAAGTCTGTGATCACTTCGGACATTCCATATGGCAAAATAGCGCTCAATTTCCTAATTTGCATAGCGGCCATATTGGATTCCGTAGGCTTCATATTCTTACTATAGGAGTCTATGGGGAGCAAATAATAAATTGAGAATACTCACTATTTTATGACACCAATCAAATTTGTCCACATATGGGAAGAAACTCTACAACAATCTGAATTTATAAATCCACATCTTTGATAAATTAACGAATTTTTACTTCTGTCATTTTTGAGGTGAAAATTCGAGGCGATACTGCCCATATCCCCAATGTTAAGAAAGTCCAAAACTTGTCACTAGCCGCACTTTAACTTTGTTTATCAGTAGGAAATCTTAAGAGCTGTGTATTTGTCCACATGGTTTCGGATAGATCGCGATATCAAATTCCGGATTTTGCCAACTTGAGAATCATAAAATAAAATTAAGTTCTGTCACTTTTGGGTTGAAAAATCGATATTTTGAGAAATAGGCCTGTCATATTGATGGATTCACTTTATCGGCTTTGACAGGATAAAGATAATCTCGTGTTCATACGTAGAGTGGGTAAATTTTTTGGTAATAAATAAGCTTAAATAGATTAGAAACAGTTGTATTTTGCCACGGGCGCATTCTGCTCTCTGCATTTATTTGATCTGATGCATTTAAAATATATTGCTTTTCCTGGCATGTCGGGTCATTCTTGTTTGAGATTTGGCGCGTTTCAAACATAGGTATATGACGTAATATAATCGTCATGTGAATACATTTGCATATATGAATAAATTGAGTGCTATTTTGCCATATGCTACTCTTGCAACAAAAATTCTCACTACTCTCCCCAAAAATCTTACACCTTAAACATGTTAAACAAATAAAAAATAAGTGAGAAATACATGCATTTTGACTATTTGATATCTTTCTTGCACTGTATAAACACTATAGAAAAGATTTTCATGTTGATTGATTGATCAGAGGAAATTCTGAAACTATCCCCTAGCGTTTCTATAGAATTGAAGATAAAATCCTGGGTCAGGTCCCAAATAAAATATGAGAAAAACTAAATTACAGACTCATCTATGATGATATTGTAAAATTGCAATATCTTTGTTTATTTATAGTTTCTGTCACTTATGTACACTAAATGCATGTAGATAGGGTAAGAGAAAATAGCCATATACCCATTTTCAAGAATCCTAGGGAACAGGGACTGAAGTAAAATACTGTAATGACATCTAAACTGCAAACCGATAATATTTTGGAATAAATCAATTAACTATTATCCATAAATTCTGGGAAATTAGCTATCATGAGATCACATGTAGTTTAATAGAGAGAAAACAACCACACCCATTTTCTAAGACCCTTGGGGTCAGAGACTCAAACAAAATATGAGGTGGACAACGACATTACAGACCCATCATATTGCATAAAGAATTTAGTCTCCATTATTTATAGTGTCAGCGCTGTAAGCATAAGATTATATGGAATAATATAAAAGAAAATGGCCACACCCTTTTCCAAGACCCTGGGGGTCATTGGCTCAAACAAAATATCAGGTGCACAACTAGACTACAGACCCATCATATTGCAAAAAGAATTATGTCTCTATCATTAATAGTGAAAGAAGAGCTATCCGGACAAAATTACATAGAATTTAATGACCACGCCCATTATCTAAGACCCTGGGAGTCAAGGACTGAAACTGAATGTCAGGTGCACAACTAGACCATGGACCAAGTAAAATACAAAAAGAATTAAGTTTCTATCTCTAACAATTTCAGAGGAGTTGTCCGGACAAGAATTGTTTACGGACAGACGGACAGACAGACAGACGGACAGACGGACAGACGCCGGACGAAGGGTGATCGCATAAGCTCGACTGGTCTGAGACCAGTAGAGCTAAAAACTAGTTTATCTGGTTGCCACATTTTGTATTTTAAAGTACACAATGGACATGCCCCATACTTAGTATTGTACCTTTACAAATATATCTTGTATTGATTTCTTGAAAAAAAATTATTTATAGAAATCTAAATTGCGAAATTAAATGCCGAAGCTACAAAGCAAACAGCAACTTTCAATCACAAAGCACGTAACAGGAAGGTTGGCTGGATTTCATATTAGCATGACCAAAGCAGTTAATCGGAATTTAATGATATTAGGGCTGTTAGTGCAGGCAAGCATCCCCTACAGAAAGCCTGGTTAATCGGCCGTAATGATGTTACAAAGGGACGTTACCTGTCTGCGCAATGTCATGAAGGGAAATTGCCTGACAACACAATGTCAGCAAGACAATGTGCAGGCATTATAGAATCAATAGTCATTACTGGATTAATCTGTCTGTTACGTTATAACGTTCCTGGATTATACAGTAGTCCAATACTGACAAAGTCTTTCTTTGAACTTTGATAGAATTTGTTACAAGAAAGGTACATGTACACAAAGAAAGTTCGACACAAACCTGCCCAATATACTGAGTACAATACTGGCAAAGTCTTTCTTTGCACTTTGAAAGAATTTGTACCATGTATATGCTTTATGGGACTAATTGAATATGCACAGCAAGTTTTAAAGTTTAAAGGTTTAAAGTATTGTTCACACAATTACAGACAAAGTTTCATGACAGAGGAGGACAACATTACAATCACTTTGTAAGATCTGCAAAAACGTAGGGGGTGTCAAGCCAAGTTATAGAACTTCTATGAAAATATTAGCTTTACTCAGGTGAGCTAAACTGACTTCGCTTTCTTCCATGATCTTGGAGCCCATGTTTAAGTAGATCAAGAGGACAATTGAACTACTATATACAGAGAACTTAACAACATACTGTATGACCCATATCACTTGTTGTTGTAGTGTAGTAACATTTATGACAATTTATGAATTTTTTAATGGGCTGTTGCAGTTTCTAAGATAGAAAAAGCCTATATGGGCCAATGGTCTAATCTCCACCAAAAGAAAATGGGTCATTTTTTTTTTAAGTAAATGGGCTATAATGGAGTTAATCATCAACATTCTGGTCATTTCGGAGGGGAAAAGGGTCAAAGGGTTAACGAAAACTGAAACAGGTGATCTCAACGAAAGAAAACAGCAAAACACACGTACACTTGATCCTCTGAGTACATCCATGCTTGTCACTACAAATGAGCTGATAGGAACAGTTGGTGTGCACCCCCTCATCCCCTTGAATTTACAAAAAAAAGCTTTTAATACAAATGTGTTGAAATGGTTGCCCTAGATCCTTGTTTTGTTTTGTTCTGGGTTTTTTTTTTTTTCTAATCACAATCCCTTTCGTAAACCTGAATTCCTATTATAGTAGCCCCAACATTAAAAATTAACAAGTCCTTTTCTGACATCAGGACTGTTTGCATTGCCTAAACTGTTTGACACGATAATCAATAGCAATAGGCATCAGCAAAACAATGGACTTTGTCACAGAGCTACTATGCTAACATTTTCAGAAGAGAATTATGCAAGGCAAATCTTTCTCATTATTCAAGGGAAGTAAGAAAAAATGTCAAACAAATCAAAATATCATAAAGTCTTTCACTTAAACCTCTGACCACAGATCTATAAAATGTACCGTACATGGTGGTAGTATGAGTTCTCCTTAAATTCTACCACAGTTAAAAGTCAGTACTTTAAAGATACATAGTGTTTACATTCAAATAATGATGAAAATAAAACTACTGAGTATAGTATAGTCTGTGTTGCTCAATTGTCAAGTCTAAGATGACAGGAGTTACCTTTCCTTTCATTATGCTTTTAAAAAATCTAATACAATATGAAGTTCAATTTATACTATATTTATGGCTTCAGTTTATTTTATCTGGTGTGACCCATGTGTTGACAAAAAATTATTATGTAACAAGATACAATGCATGTACGCTGTAGGTATCTTATTTTTCTTGAGAAGGCAATGTGACGTAGATTGAGGCTGAGCGTTGTTACATTCCTTCCCCTCCTCGTCTTTTCACTAGAAATAAGCATCTTTTCACTAGAAATAAGCATCTTTTCACTAGAAATAAGCATCTTTTCACTAGAAATAAGCAAAAATAGTGGTATCTCAAACGGGACAAAACAATGTGAACCAAATCTTTAAACATAGAGTAATCAAAGAATACACGCCTACATATGCAGGTTTTTGTCAAAATTAAATAAATTCCAAAATCCAAAGTGTTGTCATGAGGAGTCTATGCATGCAATATTAGTCCTTTCAATGCACACATGAAAAATGAATGCCTTATCATTCCCCATTTCAAAGTTATGCCCTAGGTTAAAGTTTTCAAAAGTCAGTCAAACTCCTACATGTAGGTCAAGGTCACAAGGTCAAAGACTTTGATACATGTACCATTGGAAAGTTCATATCATAAGGACTGAAGGAATACACATGTGAAATATGTTATGAAAGCCCTATCAGTCATATCACAAATTATGCCAAAGTTAAAGTTTTTCTGACTGACAGACTGATGGACAGCCCAGCTATGGTAATAGACAGACTGACAGATGGATTTTAATGTCACTATTTTTGTGAAAGCAGGGGATGATATATGAATTTATCACACCTCCTACTAATTTCAGCCTATGACATCACAGTATTACGGTCACGTGGTGACCTTGACGCTGAGGTAGGTCACTGAATTTTCAAATGTCAAAAATTACACAGAAAACATTTCGAAATGGTTCTCGGCATGATAAATTTGTTATACCGTACTGTAGGGTTTATTCCTGTCATACTTCCTACTCAAAGCAGGTGTGTAAATATGTAGAAATTTACACACTTACTTTGAGTAGGAAGTATGACAGGAACAAACCCTATAACTAATAAAAGCACCATACAAACTGTCAGAAAGAGATGTCTTAAATAATCTTGGTGCAAATTTTGATTCTTGGTGCAAATTTTGATTTAGTGGTAAGGGAATACTTAGATCCAGTATCATTCTAGAGTTAAATGTAACAAATGACATTGATCCCATTCATTCTAGATTTACATGTAACAAATGACATTGATCCCATTCCTTTAAAAACAAACTCCCTTCCTACCAACTTGCTTTCATCAAGATTACTTTCTTTCTAAAAACAAATCTTTCAACATAATTTTATAAGGAAATCCTGGGACAAAGCAAATTAAATCATTGAAATGTTTACCTTTGATCTCTAAACGTATTACATGTAAAGGAAATATATGTAAAATTTAAATGCATAAAGTAAGTTTTTCAAAGGTTTCCTAAAAAGGTCAAGTGGTCCTTGATCATGTTGATTGCTCTTCAAAACTTCCTCATGTATAGTCCTAGTATTTACTGTACGTCTTATTTAAACCATTGATAGTGAGTACGTACATGGTATGTCTGTACTTCCTAT
This sequence comes from Pinctada imbricata, assembly GCA_033119305.1. Lineage (NCBI taxonomy): Eukaryota > Metazoa > Mollusca > Bivalvia > Pterioida > Pteriidae > Pinctada > Pinctada imbricata. The sequence continues at coordinate 51,456,215 of VSWD01000006.1, read as the reverse complement.
TCTTATGGTATTGATGCTTACACTAGGAAGTACCTGTATGAAACATAGGACATTTTTTAGACAATGACATTGAATTGTCCCTCATGCAAAGGTCATCCTGACTAGTAATATTTGTAACAGTTTGTCTCTTGCAAAAAGGAATCGAATGAATGGAAGTGTGACCTTGACTTTTGAACCATATACCAAAGAATCAATAAATACATGTACCTTGACCTCTTGATACATGTAAATATACACATATCTAAATTGGTTTATTTGGAGTATAATTACCTCCCTCTTTACCCGACTTACATTATTGTTACATGTTACACAGAGTCCTACTAACTTTTGAAGTCAGAATCAACTTGAAGAAAACATTGCATATTTGTTCAAACTGTTGGATTTTAATTTCCTATAGAAAGTATGTGTGAACTTTGTTCAGGAGTCAGCATGATTAAAAACAAGTTAATACATGTACTACTACACCAGTACAATGCTCAGATAAATTTACTTATCAAGTTATGACTCCCTGTTTTATGAATACTGGCTTATGTAATATGTTTAAAAGCTAAAAAGGAATAACAGATAAATCAAACAATGCCATGATGGGAATACATGTACATGTACTCAAACTGTAATAGGGCCCTCTCTAGTCATATACATTTATGTATTTGAATTATACTGATCAGATTATATTTTATTTTGAATGTACAGCTGAAAGACTGCATCTTCATAATCAATCATCAGTTATAATCAGTTGACAATCCAATGCAATTTTATCAATTTGTATTAAGTCAACTACGCATAATTTTATCATTTACACTGAAAGTAGTATTAATATTGCTACATTTGCTGAATACATATAGCCATTTACCTTTTTGGTAGGTTCCAATGTACAGTTTTTGAGCACTGTTCCAAAGACGCAAAAGTATGCGCGCCATGCTAAATTTGAAGTCATTAGACTTTTTAAAGTAGTTTACATTAACTTTATGAACCAGACCTCAGTACAATCAATACATCTAGGCCTACAAAACATGTGAAAACCAGTCCAACCAGATCCACTGTTTAATCGTTAATCAGTAGCAAACAATGTGAAAATGGTAGTCAAGCGCATGCATTCAGTGGATGCAGTAGCCCAAGTAGTGACGTCAATAAGCATTGTGCTCAAAACATTATCTACATCATTTTATACTGAATTGAAAGAGAACATCAGTACCTTTTATAATGAAAAATCATTTGAATGTTCAACATCTGGATTTTCAGATATATCCCGAAGAAAGTGAAGTACCCCTCCGGCACTACCAACGTCATGAGCCCAGGGCGCGCGGTACTTGCTTCCCCTTCATTTCCTATCGCTGTTTACTATATAAACCAATAGCTAAAACTGATGTTTAGTTCTCTTCTTCACATCCGTCCAAACTCATATAAACCCCAAAATTCCAAGTTTTTTCATTAACTGTGCCTACTACAAAAGATTTAGTGTCAATACTTTGAAATAAAAAAGTCGTCCTGACCATTTCTTCGAATACGAAACTAATTGATGCTGTATATTGGAACCGTAGTCTATTGTTTTATCAAGAATATGCAAGGGGCTGTACCCTTGTTATTTTAAAACTAATTAACTTGAAGAATCATCTTCATAAAAATTTGTTCTTTAAATTATGTTGCTATATAATCAATTATCATGATTATTGAGAGTTCTACGTGTAATCTATTATCAGAATCAAAAGCAATTACCGAGCAATAATCGATTAGTACAGTACACCACTACTTGCTTCATGTAGGTGACCAAGTTGACAGCTTATGGTTGCCCACATGTCAATTTTAGGTGCCAATCTGAGTGGGTAAACCATGTTTCTGCCGTGTTATCTACCAGTTATAATCTCTGTAGCATCCGCAATGATTCTAATATATTTGTTTTAAACATGGTTTAAATGGATTAATTTCACATTTTCAGGTAGGATTCAACAAATGTATGTTTCATTTCAATGTGCAATGCATTATTTTTGGATGGGCAGCGGAAAATACACCGATAATCAAACGATGCATGTACACAACGAGCTCTAATCACCTATTTTCCCCACACACTTTATGAAGCACGCATTTGAAACTGAGGTTGAGCTTAAAAAAGTAAAGAAGCTCCTCAGTTTCCATACTTCTTCTTCTTCTTCCGTTCTGGTACAGACCGCAACTAGCGTATAATCGTATCGGCACATGGGGGTGCAAGGACCACTGTACAGCTGATTTAAATTAAAAACAATTGTAAAAGGAAGTCATCCTTGCACCACGCATGCACACATCATTCCTTGAAAAATCATTGAAATTATAAAACGGCCCAGCTGTGCCAGAATCGCGAAAGGGATTTATCCCGATGCCTAATGTAGATGCTTGCATGCGCAAAAATGTAAGAAAACTTGATCTATCAAATGGTGAACATCTTATAAAAAATAAATGAGTAAAAAATACAAGATAAAGTTGACAATATCGCGATTTTCGAATGAGCTGCGACGTCACCTGGTCAAACAATGAAAAACAACCATGGAAATCGTAAAGAAACTGGCATGACACCAGTAACACGGAACAAAAAGTACCTTAGGTGTTTTTATGAACTCCATGACCGTAAGAATTAATTGATTTTCAACTGCTCTTCATTCTAGGCTTTCATTTTTTATCTAAAAAGTGACAATTCATGGACATCCTCCCTTCCGGAAGTGTACATTATGCAGTAGATTTGTTTCGTGTCGAATACTATTCAAACCAAACATCTTTTGAGAATAAAGATGATACGACCTCGTCATATATTACTGTCTAGTATGATTTAAAGTCGCGATTTTACCTGTAAGTTCATTATCTTGAAGTCCTTGAACAAAAGTAGTCTTCGTGAAAAGACTGTATGTATAACTCAAAGCAATCTCATTAAAACTCATTTAAAAACAATCTCATTAAATCTCATTTAAAAACGGGTATCTGAAGCATTACTTTGACTCTTAAATTATATTACTACATGTATATTGATGTTGTTTTACAGGTATGTATTTTTGTAAATGAACTGTGATATTTAGGTTTTATTTTATTAAGGTGATATAAACGACTTATTAGGTAAATGTGCTATCCTGTATAGATAAAGGAAATAAATAAAATTAAAAAAATTAATAAATAAATAAAACTCGTCCATGATCACACTCATAACGACAAAACTGAAAATAATCCCAAGTGTGATTGAACGAGGTTTTTTTGTTTTTGTTTTTTTGTTTTTTGTTTTTTTTTTTGGTTTTTTTTTTTAGATTGAACTCAAGGCGAGTAGTGAGCGAAGGCTATGTACATGGAAAATACACTGAGGTCCTGAGAGAGAGAACAAATAAATGTTATTGCAAATTTTGAAGTGTTTGACTAAAACCGTTACCATTTTACCTAAAAGAACAACAAATGATATCGAGAACGTCAGAGCCTCAGAGGGAAAGTGTTTATTCAAAAATTGCAGCCAAAATTTGAAGAGGCTAAGGTGATGTGAAACCTCTGGATCATAAACAACAACGTACTGAAATATGAAAGAGAACCAGTACTTTACAGTTCAAGAAATATAGCCCAAACAGGATAACATGTACAATTGCATTAAAACATTAAATTAGCAATTCTCTGTAACCATTTAAACAATTTCGGCACGCATGGTCTCCGATTTTCATGAAATTTCACACATAAGTAGGGACCAATGAAATAAGGAAAATTTGACAAAAAAATTAATTCTAGGTCATCTGGTTACCATGGCAACGGCCTTTGAAGTTGAGAAATTGGCAAAATTGAGCTAATTTGAAGCTCTATAATTTGGTCTATATGTGACATCAATGGAAGATTTTTTATGCATCTTAAAGATTAGGACATAAATTTTTAAATAAGCTCACTAGTAGTGTCTGATATTGTAAATGAGGCTGGTTACCATGACAACATAATTAGCTAATTTTGATATATTGATTTCAAAATGCTGTTTGTATTTTCCAATTTTCCTTCTCTCTTGATGTGTATATGATAAAGAAATAGGATTTATTTTATAAAAAGAGTAAATTCAAGATAAACCCACTTGTTGCTATGTACATAAGTTACCTTGGCAACGGTAACTATGGTCTTTAATATTACTTATTTTGCAACTTCAGAGTCATTTTTAAAAATTTTGCATCATGATGAACAGATAAAAATTGTTGGGAAATATCCGACACAAAGAGTTCTTTCAAAAACCGTGAAAAAGCTATGGGGAACATATGTTACCATGGCAACCATTTTTTATTATTTTCATAAAACAGTAATTATTAATCCCAGGAAGTTCAAATTCAATAACAATAAAGATCAAGTAAGCCTACTAGTATATCAAAATACAATAAAAAAGGTTCAAATAATTAATGGTTGCTATAGTAATTTGGCCATACATTATAAAGATAGGCATTTTTTGTTGTTTTTCAAAGCCTTTTCCTCAAAAAACGAAACAGGCTTACACAACCTTTTTTACATATACGATAAAGCAAAGTCTAACCTTTATTTCAGATTTAAAAAAAATCAGATTTCTTAAGTTTTGATGCCCGTATCCAAGGACTCAAAGTAGGCCTATGTGCAATTTTAAACAATCGTTCCCATAGCAACGGGCTATTTCCTGAATATTTTTCAAAAATTTTCTTTCGTGTAATGAAAGATCTACTTGAATGCATTAATTAATTTTCATCACTTTGAATCAAAATTCAATGATCTAGTAAAACAAGGACTCTAAATATTGTCCAAAATTGCTTTCATTTTTGCGATTTGAGGTCATGTTGCCATAGCAACGAACAGAAACTTTGTCCCAATGTGAATGCTTATGTTTTATTTGCATAACAAACTCAAAAATATAATGAATTTATCGTTGAATTTTGAAAAAATTCCAAAAATACTATTTTGATAGGGTACCTGTGTTGTTGCTATGGAAACATATAGATAAGACCATATACCCAACATTATTATTACTTAACTTGAAAGAGCAATGATAGGGTACTGATAATTCATCAGTGTTTGTTTTAGATTATGCTGCATAAATTATGTATATGACTTCAAAAACGCCCCAAAATGCATTTTTTCAATATTCAAAGTCCGTTTCCATGGCAACCGGATGTGATATTAAGAAAATTTTTAACAAATTTTTACTTTTGGGTCAGACCCAACCTTATGTACAAATTTCATAAAAATCTGACACATGCCGTGCCATGCGTCCTTCATAAAAGTGCAAATGCTTACAGAGAATAGCTATTAAATACAGGGGTGTATGTATGATAAAAAAAACAACAATAGGTTGGATTTTATTTCCTAGTAGATATGTACATCAGCAGCCTGTGATTTTGATAATCTTTTTTGTCAATATTTGAAAAAAAAATCTTCGCTCGCCAGGTCACAACGGTATGAATTTCGCAGAAAAATGCAGCTTTCTATATTTTTTTCTCGATCTCTTTATCATGTTTTTAATCCAATTCCTTATTTTTTTTGCAGAATTGGAAGAAACACATGCATAAACTTGTTAGCGTACGCCTAGTTAGCGCCCGGTTCCACATATACTAGTTAGCGTACGCCTAGTTAGCGCCCGGTTCCACAAAAATTTCTTGAGAATTTCGTAACTGTTTTCATTAAATAATAGGATCAAAAGTGTTTCCATTTAGATGGCATTATATTTTCTTATATCATTTTTACACACTTAATATAAATTCAGAATCAAAAAACTTCATACGAAATTTGATTAATAAGTGAAATAAAGCAATCAAAAGTTACGACAATTCCCCCCCCCCCCAAAAAAAAACCATAAGAATTTATATGATACAGGCTGCTGGACTAATTTTGTAGTAGATTGAAATATTTCTTTCAGAGAGAAGGGATGATACAACTAAAACACAAACACTCAAATACACACATTTTCGGCCCCTAGGCTTTTATCAAGTGTTAAAACGACGATTCGAGGTAAAATCCATCCCTGCTTCTCTGGCGTTCATTTGCAATTTTCAATTTCAATGAGCGCCAGAGAGGCAAGGATGGATTTTACTGCAAACGAACGCCAGAGAGGCAAGGATGGATTTTACTGCAAACGAACGCCAGAGAGGCAAGGATGGATTTTACTGCAAATGAACGCCAGAGAGGCAAGGATGGATTTTACTGCAAACGAAAGCCAGAGAAGCAAGGATGGATTTTACTGCAAACGAACGCCAGAGAGGCAAGGATGGATTTTACTGCAAATGAACGCCAGAGAGGCAAGGATGGATTTTACTGCAAACGAAAGCCAGAGAAGCAAGGATGGATTTTACTGCAAACGAACGCCAGAGAGGCAAGGATGGATTTTACTGCAAATGAACGCCAGAGAGGCAAGGATGGATTTTACTTAGAACTTAGATCACAGTGAGAGAATGCCGCAGTAGCGGCCCTTCACTTTTTTGGAAGAAGAAGAACTATTATAGATCGTCGTTTTTACACTTGATAAAGGCCAAGGGGTCGAAAGTGTATTTGAGTGTTTGTGTTTTTATTTGCTGGACTAATGGCTAATTCCGGAGAACGACAGACAGCTAAATAAAGTTATCAGGCAATAACATGGATTTGTAAAGGCAGGGGCCATTAAAATGAGCCAATGGCCCAAAGAGGGGCCATTTGAAAAATAAGGGGCCATTTAGCCAAATTGAGGGGCCGAAGAACTCTTATTTTTTACTCTAGACCAAAACTAAATGCATATTTGGATAGTTTATATAGGGAGCCCTTTCATATTTGAAGTCAGTTTTCTCCTATATCTCGAATAGTTTTCTCATTATTTCACAATGGCCCCACCCAGGATTATCCCTGAGTTACTTGACATATTCTCCCTGAAAAGAAATTAGCCGTTGTAATTTGCGTTCAGTTTTGAATAAGTGAAAACCCAATAATAAATTTAGCATCAAAAGTATACAGATTAACATAAAGCAAGGACATACTTGCATAAAGCCACATCTCTAATATGACGTAACTGACAGTATACTGGTGTCGGAACAGTTTCCGGACAATTTTGAAACTCCTCTGTCCTTTTCTCTCAAAAAATGCTATGCCCTTCCCACAGATACTCATGTTGATAGAAAATAATAAATCTATCAAGAAATACGGTTTCTATACCGATTTTATGGCCATATGATATCTTTCGGCCATTTTCGGCCATTGTCGAAAATCACTGGAAAAGTTTCCAGACACCTGATTTAAAGCTGTCGGTCTCGATCAATTTCGACCCGAACTGGATGATTTTTTGATAGTGCTTTTGTACAAATGACTGTGTAAAAATAATCTCGGAAATAGCACATGTACCAAAACTTATCAACGACTCCCCCCTGGGCGCGATATTAAACGGGGCAGAAAGGAGTAAAAAGGTGGGACGATAAAGCAACTAAGATGCAAAATGTTGTTATTATGATTCATGATTTGAACTCTCCATTTCAAAATATACAAAATTATCTAAAATTATGAAAAAAAAAAAAAATCCTTCGAAGTACATGTAGCTGAAAAGGACGACTGTCCGGAAACTTCTACTGTCCGGAAGCTTTACTGACTCCAGTATCGATTTCTTAGCATTGAGTGGTCGCGTTAAAAAATGTGATCATGTGACAAAATATTTCATTCAATCATATTTAGTATAAATTTTTGATGGATTAAAGAGGAAAAAAGTCAAATGTGCTATATTTTATGATCAAAAAGGTCGATTCTTAAAAAATGCACCCCCTTTCCATTTTGTTTTTTTGTTTTTCGTCTCTGGGGTAGTGTCCCCCCGGAGAGACAGAACCCCACTTTGTCAAAAAAATTGTATCATGGATACACACCTCCAGTAAAAGTGGCTTTCTGTATATCGGGGGGAACAATGTTCAATAAAACTTTTCCGTTTTCTATTGATTTCTATGAGAAAAAGATAAGTTTTGACCCAAAAATTAGCAATATTATGCAAAACAGATGAAAATAATTTCAGTTCTGATGGGATGCCGTATAGGTATACATTTTACAAAAAAAAAATGAATTCTTGATTCCACTTTTCAGGGCAGATTTTACGCCTTTCTTCGATAGATAAAAAAGGTCCGGGTCCTTACGCGATTCCAGTATAAAGGAGGCGCGAGTTTTTGTTTTTGTTTTTTTGCGATCTGAAAGGAAGATAAGAGATAGGTACTTTTTTGCGAAGACTTAAAATCGCGTTTAGAAATACGCTCGAATATAGCGAAAATTCGTATCTCTCGAAAAATCAAAGGAAACCTGAATAATTTAGTGGACGAACTGACTTTGTAATCTACGAAGCAAGGGAAAAATTGAAACTCGAATATTATATTGAAGTAAAATGTTTGGTGCTAAACCAATCAATACAGGGTTTGTGATAATTTTACAGATGTCATGCATAAAAAGTATTTCATTTGATAGTTGACGAAGAACCGCTCTGTTTGTAGCTGACATACGGCTAGCATTTCCTCTGATCAAACAATATCGTGTTCCTTTTTGAATTATTTTAATTGATTTATTTTTAAAACATTCTGAATTTATTGACGTGAATTTGATATTGTGAAATGTCCATAAATAATTGTGAAATGTAAATTTTAATGAAAGCTAATGAAGTGGACACAATGCAAACATCATGGTATTCAATTTTATATACATATATGTACATTTTTTTTTATTTTGACTCTGTAGATTCAATCCTACTGCAGCTACAGCAGGAAATCTAGCAACAACACAAGGTATGACATAATCTTATTGAGCAGTATATGTAAAATTCATTAGAAGTACACAAAGTATTTGCATGTAGTGGAATTCCCCTATGCTATAAATAGAATTAAGATGGGTAAGTCAGTATTTTATATATACAATGTAATGATATTCTACTGTCAAACAATATGTCTTCTGACCTTTGAATGATTTTTTCCAGACATTTGAAACTTGTTTATTTACGTTTAGTTGGATTCAAAGACTATTTGTCATGATTAGAGGTATTATTTTTTGTTGTTAAAGCAGTGGCGGATTTAGGGGGGTGCGGAGGGGGCGTCCGCCCCCCCGGCACTGACCCAAAATTTTTCAAAAACAGGTATATTTTGGCCCATTTTTAGTAAAAATCGGCAAAATTCGCCCCTTGACCCCCCTGGCAAAGGGGGCGCTGGATCCGCCACTGTAAAGAATGAAGTAAAAATGTTCTTCTTCTTCCTCCATGTATGAGTTGGCCTTCTCCTGGAATGTAAATGTCTTGGGATGATATCTCAATGATCCTCAATAGTCATGATAATAGACTATAGTTAACAGGGATTTTTCAAGTCCGTTTTTGGGTCCGATTATCGGACCCATTAATTCCCAACGCCAAAATGACCTGTATTTTCCCAATTTACGATTGAAATTTCCCAATTTGAACCTCTTAATTTTTTGTGAAAGTGTTCTTCAATAAAGAGCAAAATAATGGTGACTGAAATACAGACAGGTCCAGGTGTAATCGGGAAAAAACAAAAAACACAGTGCAGAAAAAATCAGAATACGCAGTGTTTTTCAGGTGTTTTTACCTGAGCCATCCTAGAGCGACTTTACCTGTAGTAGGGTGTTATTGGGGATGTTTATTACCTGAGCTAATTAACAACTCCCCTCACCTATATAGGACATACAGATGTATTGTCACCTTTCTAAGGAAGAATTTTTATTGTTAAAAAGTAATTCATGCATTCAGTAGAAATTTAAAAAAAAAAAACAAAAAAAAAAAAACCAAGTTATCATTTTTGTTTCATATTTTGAACAAAAAAAAAAAAAAAGTTATCATTTTTTTTTTTTCATATTTTGAATTTAAGTTATCCCAATTTTTATTATTTTATTATTCATATTTTTAAAAATTATATTCATATTTATTATATTATTTGAATTAAAGTTATCCTTATTCATGATTTTCTAAATTAAATAAAAAGTGTATGGGTAAGTAGAAATAAAATAAAAATCATATATTTACAAACTTATCATTTTGATTTTATATATAAATTTCTTTAAAAGGAAGAAAAAACCATAGAGTAACTGGAAATAGAACAAAAATTTCATTCTTAGATATACATATAAATCATTTTGATTTGTTTACAGTTTACCAATTTAACTATCTGACTATATACAGAAAATTTATAGATCAACTCCGTCTTTGCATACGTGTTTGGTGCCTGGCATCTTTCCTACGGAATTTATAATTCTAGGTTTAAACATTTTTATTGAAAGAAATACTTGTGATTTATGGACTATGGACTCCGACCTCCTAATTTTCAAAGAAGTCGGTATTTGAGCTCCTCTTGTTTCTCTAATTTATCATATTTATTTTATTTAGGCCTGGACTTATAAAATTCATTCGTTGTTTCCCAGACACCACCACACGCTATAATTTTTCACCGACGAGACGTACGTTTTTATGAAAAAAAAATCCGTCATGCCTAGTTTACGATCGCTGGTTAATTTCCGATCGCATGTTACTATCTATCTATCTATTTATCTAAGGAAATAACATTGTCCTGTAAATCCGTCTTTAAAATAAAAAATGTTCCAACGTACAATCAGCGCGCCGTGACAAGTCATTTTACGGCAACGTCTAATCTGCGAGTATAAGGTGTACGATAGAATAGAATGCTTTCTTAAAGACTTTATTCACGCACTGTAAATAATATTCTAAGGAATTCTAAAGATATTGTTCACGTTGACGATTCAGCTCGAGCTATTGGCCACTTGTCGGTGAAAAGATGAAAATTACATGTAAAAGGCTCTGTTCGCGTGAGCAATACATTTTTATTTACTTTTTATGAAAAGTTACTAATCACTTTTCTTTTCCGTCCTCTATTCTATTCGTTTTACTTTATCTTTATTTATTTCTTTTTTTATTCGTCGTACCCCAAATAAGTTGAAATTTAAAAATTAAGAGAGTGAATATTAAGAGAGAGAGAGACAGAGACAGAGGGGGTAGGGGGGGTGAACTATACGGAATGCCATATCATCAAAATTGACAATAAAATATCCCCTATAGTAATGACTTATTCCAGACCAAAAAAAAAAAAAACCACCCACAGATATCCCCGACTCACAACACTGTCTACTGTATTATAATTCTAAAAACGGTAAATATCCCACCCATTGATTTTCTTTTAAAAAAAAAGGGGGGGGGGGTTCGTGCGGGCGCGGTAATGTGATTATATTTTACAGGTACGCAGGTACAGTGATCTTCTATCTTCTGCCAGAGGGGTTGACAATCAACTTGTTTTTCACACCTTTTTGGCTGACTGCGCAGAGTATAACGACTGTCCTAGCTTTTCATCCTTTGCTTTACTGTTTTGATCATTTTATATATGTCTTTAAAATTAATTAGATAAAGAGCCCCCTACGGCATTGCCGGTAGGGGACTAACAAAAAAAAAGGGGGGGGGGGTAGCTAAGTTTACAATTGTTTTTGAATAAGGGTGTTCAGGTCTACGTGCGGTAATGGAAATAATTTGGTAATCGCTGTTATCTATGTACTTTGAGAAAGACAACAAATTTAAACTATTAGGTCCTAAGAACCCCCCCCCCATCTTAGGACCTAATCGTTTAATTTTGTAGAGTCTTGTAGTCTTTTGTAGAGTTTTGCAGAGTTCTTGAAATCTTCCAATAAAATGTCGGACATTTAGGGATTTTTATCTGTCCAAATAAAAGATATAACGTGCGATTTTATCGGACCCAATTTTTTTTTTATCAGCAAATCCGCTAAAACCAATACATTTCACGAACTCTGCTTCTACATTTACAACACTAAAAAAATCTTACTATTCCGCCGTTTTAGCCTGGCCATTCCTCGACTCCGCCACCTTCTTACTTTTTTTTGGAGGGAAGGTAGACTGCGACTTTGTTCTTAAATTAAAAAACATATCGAAAAAACAATTACCGGCCCGAAGCGCCGACGTAATATTCGCTATTTTATCATAAAAAATATTATGAAAAAAAAAGTAATTGCAGAAATATTTAGATGCCGCAAATACATTTCACGTAACTCTCTCTTTCATTCCCTAATATTTTACAAAAAAGCAAGGGTAAAGTGTTGGGGGATTGTCTGTCTATCATGTTTATCTTGATTTTGAATATCTGTCGATACCACGACTCTCTTTCACACCTGTACGGCTCACTGAACGCCACTTTAATAATCTCCGGCGACGTAGACGGCACCATCTAAAATAGCGTAGTCGCCCGACTTGCCAGGTTTTGAGAACATAGTATTGGTACACCCCCCCCCCGCTTTCGTTTCCGATGTACTCAATGCTGTAAATTCCTAGTCTGTGGGATAAGTACACGATTAAACGTCAGTGAAATGTCCGTGATGGTAAATTTCAAAGATCAATATATTATATTAAAGGTCCTATTTAGACGGGAAATTAAAAGATGATAAAGTCTACGGTGTCGTTTTTCTAGGGACCAATCTTGTAAAACTAATAAGATTGTTTAAAGGACATAAATACCGCGCTGTGTTTATTGATTTATAACTGGTTCCAGGTGTTAAATGTCTCGTAGTCCACAGCAAGCTTGTATTTACCAGAGAAACGGCTTTTGTGGCTTCTACCTGTACTACGCACGTACGTTAATCTCATTTTCCGTCGTACTTTAAACATGTAGGCCGTAATTTCCCTTCATTAAATGTATGATGAAACGTGTTACATTATCAAAATACATGTGTACATTGTATATTGACATATTGACATACCCCGCGCTACGAGAAAACGTTTACATGTATTGCTTGATTCACGTCGTACCGTCACGTGTCATAAGTTTATCGCGTAACGATATAAATGTTGTTGTCAGTCAAAAAAAATCTGACTGTTACAGGAGCGCAAAATGATTTAACCATCTTTAGTATTTATGAAAAAAATCGTGACGTTTTTCACTTAAAATCTGTGAGAACTTGATATACAAACACTTTATGACTGTTTAAACGACATAAAATATATATCAAACTCCAATACCCCGGCCATAATTGTGAGGCCTCTAAAATTTATAATTCCCGTGTTTTATCTAGTTCATAATCTGAGGCGTGGGAAATCATTGTCCGGAGAAGTCACCTAAGCTAAACAGATAATCGGATTAACGCAGGGGTATATGTTGTTTGCACAGGCAGCGTTACCGGCTGAAAGTATTGGACAAATTATGAGAGGGGGGGGGGGGGGGGCACCGACCCTGAAATCGATTCTTTGACATGTTTGAAAAATATGTTTCAATTCTTAAAAAGCTTTTCTTTAATTGAATGAAATTTTGTATAATTAGAAAGTACAATATTTTTTTTTATAATAATTGTTTTGTTTTTATGTATATTATTTTCTTTCAGATATCCATATGTAAAAAAAAAAAAAAAAAAAAAACAGAAAAATAAAAGAAAAAGATAATTATGTATAATTATAAACTAATTTTATCTTATATTTTAGCATGTTTTAATTTCAGTTTTTGAATGTCCAATATGTGAAAAAAAAAAAGAAAAAGAAAAAGATAATTATGGATATAAGAAAGAAAAAAAATGTATAATTGTAAAATAATTTTATCTTATATTTTAGCATGTTTTAATTTCAGTTTTTGGATGTCCAATAACAAACTTCAATTTATTATAAAATTAGTGGATATTATAAAGTTTAAATTATGAAATTAAAATACTCTTTTATACATGTTAAAGCTTCAAGTGTTTGTTAAGTTTTAAAAAATAAACAGAAAACAGCCTTCATACATGTAATGGTATCTAATATTTCCTTCTAGTATAAATGCCACTACCTGGCCTTTTGTCAGGGTAACTTCCACACCCGAGCGATTTTCACACCTGTCATCAGAGGGGCATATAGCAGCTACAGAGGGGGATGAAAGTGACAGAGGGGGAATACAATAACACTGTGTTTTCTGATTTACCTGTAGAAAACACCTGAAATAAATACACTGCGTTTTTTGTTTTTTCCCGATTACACCCGGACCTGTCTGTACCTAGCAGAAATACGACACTAAGCAAACTGGTCATAAATCTTATATCCGGTATAGGTTTACGTTTTAGTCATCAAATTGTATCTCCAGTATTCATGTCACCATCTCACAACAGCAAATCTGATACCAAAAATTACAAAAGGGAGTTTCTCCTCTTCTTTGTAGAGGATAGATACATTCTTCAAAATAAAATTTTGGATAGTGACTATAAAAAAGAAACAACAGAAAGTATTTCATGTTCAGTAAACAGAATGGGGGCGACTTGGACAGTGGGAATATGTCCCCCGTCAAACACTGACTTTGAATCTGAATCCTGATTGATCATAATCAAAAGTAGCCCCTCTGAATCTGACCAGATGCCTGTTCCAGATCCTAGAAGTTGATGTCCTTTGAAGCACAATCTAAAGTATAGATGACTTTACTAGTAGTGTTTCTTTTATTGAAGACACTTTGAATAAAAAGGAGTTATATCTCTGTAATGATTTATTCCATTAAGAATCAATTAAACTGTTTGAAATTCCCAATTTCATTGAAACGCCGCGATTTTTCCCAATTTTAACGGACCCTGGACCCAAAGTAAAGTACCCTGAAAAATCCCTGGTTAAGGCGTATCATTTCTGAGTCAAGGAATATTTCAAAATTATTTTAAGAAAATAACATGAAGTAATTATGTTAGAATTAATGTCAAATAAATTACATGATAGTAATTTTGTTATTCATACATTTGTAGCACTCTGTGTTGAAAATCAAGAGTTTTGGTAATGGGAAAAATATTTTGAGATTTGTTGCTGAAAATAAAATGTATGTGTATGTAAGAAAATAATAAGAATTATGGCAAAGCCATTAAAGCAGAGAGAAGATTTATTCATGATGGTGCCATCAAATGACCTGACAAAGCATTGGTAATTTGGTCGGTGGGCCATCTTGATTGTCATTAATTATGATGTCATGCATCTTCTAACAGGTGCAATGTCATACATTTTGCCATCTGGCTAAGCAACAGTAGATGCACATCTATGTATCAGATGATAAACTCTTGTGATAAGACAAGATTTTGATCTTGTAACCTTGAGGCTTTTTTACCTCCTTTTGATATAACAGCTTTTATACATGTACTTTCATTTAGATTCAAAGGTAGAGGGATGTTCATGTATCAGATGTTAAACTCTGGTGACAAGACCTTTGCAATAGTACCAAATTTTTGATCTTGTAACCTTCAGGCCTTTTGACCTCCTTTTAATAAACGGCTCCTATACATGTACTTACAAAGGTGTTGAGGAGGATTCTGAATGAATAGACACTTTTCTTCATTTCAAGGATTCAGTTTTGGTACTCAAGCAGCAGGAACAGGTACTCAGCCTGCAGGAGGATTTAGCTTTGGTGCTACTAAGCCAGGAACTCTAACTACAACATCAACAGGATTGACATTCGGTACAGCTACAACAACAGCCTCTACTGGTCTCGGCTTTAATACCGCAGGTATGACCTTAAAATATCATATGAGATTTAGTTGTACATGTAGTTGCTATAGCAAAGAAATTGTGAATGCAAACAGCAAAGAAACACTAAACACAAGTATGAATGAAGTTATACTGCTTTATTATTATCATAATATTTACATGTAAATAGTTTTGGCTTGATTAAATGTAAAAACATTGAAAAAATAAGAAAATACAAATGTTATGTAATTAGTCTTTAGCTACGATAATAAATGTCTCTTTGGTACACAGTTCAGGTAATTTTTGGCATTGACTCATTTTAAGGTTTTCAAATGCATTCTTTTAATTCATACTTTGAATTTCTTCTGTTTTTGCTATGAACTTATACTGATATATTTAAAAGAAGTATTTACAAATAAAATAATACTGATATATTTAAAAGAAGTATTTACAAATAAAATACAAAGTTCAGTTCGCTTCTCTGCATTACATTTATTTGTTTCATGTACAGCTACCACAAGCACGGCACCTTTCAAGTTGACATCAAGTGCCACAGCACCAGCGGGATTTAGTTTCGGTAACACTACAACCACCAGTGTCTCTAGCACTGCTACAGCACCAGCTCCAGCGGGATTTAGCTTTGGTAACACTACAACCAGTGGTGTTGCTAGCACAGCTGGAACCATGCCACTTCTTTCAAGTGCTCTGGGGACCACCACAGCTGTCAGCCAGCCAACAGGTAAAAGCTGAAGGAGCTGTTAATAGCTACATGTATATAGCCTAGGTCTCACATGTCTATAAATGGTACTTGCAGTGTTAATGCTCTATGAAGAACAGATCATGAACATTTATATTGATTTTGTTGGTTTGAAAAGCATGTTGTAAAGATAACAAAATGTACATCCAATAGAGATATTGATGGCATTCCCTGTCCTTTAGGTTCCTCATCTCCAAAACCCTCTGTGTACCTCTGTTTAGTGTTTTGAATTAATGAAAACTCAATAAAATCTGTTTTTATTGATACAGGAAATTCTAACAGTTAGCTCAAATTTACTAAAGTACAATTTTGAATATTTACACTTCTACTTTGTTTCCTTAAATACAAGTAACCAGAGCTCTTGCCTGCATTTTCCAATGCGAGACATTGACGCACGTGCGATTTACCACACAATGCTGCATCACATTTTGATGGTCTGCGCATAAACACATTTGTACATGTAACCAGGGATTCCCCTTTGTACATAGTTTACATCGTTTCTCGATGGTGAAAAAAAAACGTATTAAAAAGCAGAAATTGCAATTTCGACTTTTCAAAAATATTTCAAAGTCACTTATTAAATAGAAATGAATTATACGTAGAGTACTAGACATGGTTGAGGTTCAAACACTAAAATCAGGTAAACATTCTTCAGTTATCTTTCTTTGTTTACATTGGATTGATACAACTTACTGGTGCCCAGTTGCAAAAATCATTACTGAAAACCGATTGTACTTATGATTGAATGTAATCCAGTAAACTGACCAAAGTCGTGAAATTGTTGATGAACAGTTGAGTTCAAATCTATCAGTTGATAGGTTATTCAGTAGAAGAATATTCAAGATCAACTACAAATTTCAAGGCTGTTCGTCAAAAGAACAGCTTTTCCTGTGAACTGATCGAAGAGTAATAATTCAGCACAAACACTGAATAGTTCTTCTCACATAATATCCTCCATAAAGGTAGAAAATCCTTCCAAAAATACACTTGTCCAATCTGCGTGTACTGTACGTGTTATCGTCGGCGGTTGACATTCGGAGCCGCATCACTCAAGTTGAAATTTAACGTTTCGCAACCTTATTCAATTCTTGTAAAATTGATATCAATATGAAACAAAGAAGTATCTGTTTTGATGATTTTTAATTATTTTTGAAAATAAGAGTATATTGCATGTTCTGTGTACCATATCATAGTTAAAACGCGGGTGCAAATTTAGAACTACTTCTAGACTTTCGGCTGCAGTAAGCTGTTCTGACATTGTTCTTCCGCCCTCGGATAAAAGGAGAAAGATTTTTAATATAGAGATGTCCAGTAGGATTCCTCTCATAAAAATTGAATGCGTATAAATATAAGAATTGTTATTCATATTTTGCGTTTGCATTGGTGTGTGCAAAACATTTGGTCATGGTAAAAATTCAGTGTGCAGCAAACGCAAAATATGAAAAACAATTCTTAATTACGATTTATGGTTACTTGTCACAGTATCTTGCAATTTAACAGAATAAAAAAGAACTGATTGTCATGTACATGTAATAGAACATCAATTGAAAAGGCCAACTGATTTTGAGTTTCCAAGTCATTCTCAATTCTTCTAATCGCCATATTGAATTATTTATTATTCTCTAATTATTTCAATATTTTTCCAAAAATTTATATTGATATTTGTTTCATTCTCAGAATACATTATTGTACTTTGCACACATTTTACAGTGAATACTTCATCTTCAGGTCTGACTTTTCCTGGTGTGACAGCATCAACAGCCACTTTGGTCGGAGGAAGTATATTTGGTAGCACTCCTGCTAAAACACAGTCAACAGGACTTGGTGGAGTAGACCCACAAACCTCAACAGCTACTTCTAGTAATATTATGTTTACACAGTATCTACATGTATATGAAGTTTCTGACTTGTATGATATAGATTAGAATTCATTTCAAGTTAAAGTTGCGTGAGCAAAGGTGTTTAGATCTCGATAGATTCTACTAATACATAAAAGGAGTCCGAAATGTAATTCCATGTACAGAGAATCTCAGTAGAAAACTTTCGTGTAATATCGATCTACTTTGCTGCTATACATGAGTATACATGTATTTGTATATCAATATACAAGTTTATTTCATACATGTACATATCATACATTTCGTCTAACTTTTTGATAATTTTCAATACATTTTTTGAAGGTGGGTCAACTGCAGACAGTAAGACAGGGTAAGTGTGACCTTATTTTTAGCTCGCCGGGACGAATGTCCGGAGAGCTATTGTCATACCCCCGGTGTCGGCGTCTGCGTCTGCGTCTGCGTGCGCGTGCACAAAAACTTTAACCTTGCTTATAACTTTTAAACCAATACAGATTGGGCTTTCATATTTCACATGTGCATTCCTTGTGACAAGACCTTTCCATGGATACCAAAATTTTTGACCTTGTGACCTTGACCTTGGAGATTGACCTACTTTTGAAAAACTTTAACCTTGGCCATATTTTTTGAATGGTAAGTGATAGGGCTTTGATATTTCACATGTGTATTCCTTGTGACAAGACCTTTCCATGGATACCAAAATTTTTGACCTTGTGACCTTGACCTTGGAGATTGACCTACTTTTGAAAAACTTTAACCTTGGCCATATTTTTTGAATGGTAAGTGATAGGGCTTTGATATTCCACATGTGTATTCCTTGTGACAAGACCTTTCCATGGATACCAAAATTTTTGACCTTGTGACCTTGACCTCGGAGATTGACCTACTTTTGAAAAACTTTAACCTTGGCCATATTTTTTGAATGGTAAGTGATAGGGCTTTGATATTCCACATGTGTATTCCTTGTGACAAGACCTTTCCATGGATACCAAAATTTTTGACCTTGTGACCTTGACCTTGGAGATTGACCTACTTTAGAAAAACTTTAACCTTGGCCATATTTTTTGAATGGTAAGTGATAGGGCTTTGATATTTCACATGTGTATTCCTTGTGACAAGACCTTTCCATGGATACCAAAATTTATGACCTTGTGACCTTGACCTTGGAGATTGACCTACTTTTGAAAAACTTTAACCTTGGCCATATTTTTTGATTGGTAAGTGATAGGGCTTTGATATTTCACATGTGCATTCCTTGTGATAAGACCTTTCATGCCGTACCATAAATTTTGACCTAGTGACCTTGACCTTGAAATTTTACCTACTTTTCAAAAACTTTAACTTGGGCCATATTTTTTGAATGGTAAGTGATAGGGCTTTGATATTTCACATGTGCATTCCTTGTGATAAGACCTTTCATGCCGTACCATAAATTTTGACCTAGTGACCTTGACCTTGAAATTTTACCTACTTTTTGTTGTTGTTGCAATTTACATATGGTTGCCACCGGCGAGCTATGTTGTCATTCTGACAAGTCTGGTTGAAAGTACTGTTTATCAGTTTTAGTTTCATCTTTTGAAGGCTCATAAAATCAAATACACGTACCTTTTTAAGTATGTACATTTTTTTGTAGTGCTCTTTAATCAGAAGAGTGTCACCTCAAATATTATTTTATCATTTCAGGGACGGTAAGACATTAAAACAGAGTCTGTTACCACCTCCCATGGTACAAACTGTAGATGATTTCCAGTAAGTATAAATTCATTCTTCATAGTCATACTTGTGTCACAGACAGGGCATGTAGATATAGATATAAAGTTAAACTTCTAGTGGAACAACTCATAACATGTTTATTTTTTACCTCCTTGCAAAGTGAACATTTATTTGAAATAAGGAAATTAAACATTACCCTCAGAATCTATTATGAAATCTGCAAAATCTGCAGTTGTTGCTGAAACCAAAACTTAGTGAAATTGTAAACACATTGTTGTAAAAGAGAAGCCAGATATTGTGTCAAGGTCAGATGTTGAGGATTTATATATCCAAGATTTTTCGTCATGAAATTTCATTTGTCCTGCAGGAAATATGTGAAGGAAGAGAAGTCGGTACAAGAAAACGTGGCACGTATGACGTGTAAACCCATGTATAAAGTACAAGAGGATGTAGCCGCACTTAAACAGCTTCTCTCCGTGGTATCAAATGGTCTCCATAGAAACGCATGCTCTGTAGAAAAACTCAAACAAGAGATGACACAGGTTTGTATCATATTGTGCTTACTTATTAATACCTGATTCATTTTATTTATGTAGCCGAACAAAGGAGGGTGGGATAAGGGGGGCTAAGGAATCACCATATCCATTTATCAATCTGTACATCATTCTTGACCAGGCTATAACTTTTTGACTGAAACATGGATTGACATAATACTGTACTTCATAGATTTAGTGACCATGTCCTAAACCATTCTACTTTATTGATCGGGTGTGGAAGAGTAGGAGATATTTCATTCATGAAATGGTGGAATTTATGAGATAGCATCAAATACATGACAAAGTTCTAATGACAAGCGTCCACTTCAAAATTGCAACTTTGTACAAGGTACTGTCGCATACTTGCCATTGTCCAAGCCGGAACAAAAATTGTCCTGCATTTTCGACCGAAAATATCTGTCCCGGCCGGGACACGAAAAATTCCAATTTTTGGACCTTTCATAAAAAAAAAAAAAAATCGGCGTTATATTGATTCTTCTTTGTCGATTTCAGTCGTTCCGTCTTTTCTTTCATTGTTTATTTAAACGTTATATACCCATCTACAGTAATCAGCAGATAATCGACCTATGTTTTGATAGTAATAGGTTGATAAAAGGTCAGCTGTCATGTTATTATTATCAAAGTACGTTTGCTTAGTGTCGTTTTTAATACCCGAGTCGTTAAGTTATCGCTTGTGTATTTCATTTATATCGCCAAGGTCAACGCAGGCAACAGCGCAGATGTTTAATACTTATGTTCAGAAAGTTGTGAATATAATACGTGAACAATAGAGTAAAAGACTTTTTAAAACCTTCACAGAGAAAAATTAAAAAGGGTAGACAAGTTCACCGAAGTGCAACTTTTAGAAATGCATCAGATCAGGAGCCATCTATGTATACGGCACACGTTAATAAGATTAATTTTTTTCTCTGACGTTCTTTCGAGTGCAGAGGGCAATGATCTAGTGCAATTTTGGATTATTGCATCAGAAGTTCAACCTCCTAAATGTGTCCCTCTTTATGTCCCTCATTGGCATTATATTTGTCCTGCATTTTGATGATTTGTCCCTCTTTTTGTCCCTCTTTGCAATGACAAAACTCCGAAAAATTATGGCAAGTATGTACTGTCTTTACTTTTCCATTGAAATAATGAAGTACCGGTACTGAGAGGTACCAACTTTGTCTTAAATTTTTCTTATGTCCAAGAAAATAGAAGCTTTAACATGTTTAATGAAGAAATGCAGAAGATATTGAATTCTCCCAACAATTTATCACAACAATCATAACATGAAATAGGGAACAATCTGATCGCCTTGCGATGTTTTTAGAACTTTTAGAACAATGTATTAGAACTTCAACCAAGCAATTTTTTGAATGCTAAAAATAATAAAAATGCTGAAATTGAGGATTCTTCTTTGAAATCTATTTGTAGGAGCTTAAGAATGCAGAAATGGCACAAAGAACAAAAGATGTTTCACCTGGACTTCAGTATGAAAATACTGCTCCTACTGAGTAAGTTTCATTTACACATGTTTGTGTTAGTTACACAAATACTTTCATGCAGTACAATACAAAGGAGCTGTTAAGATAAGGGCCGGATTGAGCCCTGAAAGCACTCAATTATTTCTCGTGCGTTGTCCTTCCACTTTAGATAAAAATTAGTCAGAATAAAAATATAAAGTATTAAATATTCCTAGTAGGTATTTTATGTAAATAAATTTGGTGAAAGGTGTTATGATTACGAGTTGAAGAGGTAAGGGTACAGACGACGGAAAACGTCGAATATCGAACGAAAATGCACAAATAATGCATTATTTTACACATTTTTTATGTTTATTATACTTCTGTTACCTTTTCAAGTCTAAATTGGATAAGAGAAATTAACTTTGAGGTTATTATATCAATATAATCGGCAAACTCTGCAATCCGGAAACTGAACGGTTTTATTTCGTTCTTCTCGGCCATTTATGTAGGTTTCTGGTGTGAAATACACACGGTATAGAAACTGACAACTTTCTCGTTTATTTCCTTCTAAACGGTTAAATATTTTATCAGAACACACTCTGAATATATTGTTCCATGATATAAAATGAAAAAAATTCAATGATAACCTATTTTATCGCTCTAGAGACACATTTAAAAATAGTCATCCATCCCCCCTTTTTTCGTTTTTCGCCTGTGGGACATTGTTCCCCCCCTCGCTTCAGAACCCCACTTCGTCAGAAAATGTGCTTTATTGATATACACCTTTGGTGAAAGTGGCATTGTAAAGCGAGGGGGGGACAATGTTGTATAAAACTTTTCCGTTTTCCATTGATTTCTGTGTAAAAAACGCTTATTTTGACCCAAATATCAGTCTTATTTTGATAAATTATCCCATCTGACAGCAGATTCATATGTGGACCAAGTTATTTGACATTTCTACCGAAAAAAATTCTTAAATTTTGCATTTTGAAATTGCGAATTTTCAGGGCAGATTTTACACCTTATCTTAACAGCTCCTTTCTAAATACAATTTCTGCGGGGTGTCAGTTTTACAAATATACATATAAATAGAAATATCCTCTTCCACACTCTTTTCTCAGATACCAAAATATTACAAAATGCAGCATCTCAAGTTGAATTGACACAAATACATGTACATGTACTTATAGAAATGTCCTTTGCTTTAATATCAAAAAGATACTATTTCATTTACACAGCACCCTTTAAGTAAACATTTTATTGCCATGAAAATTACACGCTACAGATATATGTAGATTTGATTACCTAGATACTGGTAGGCTTCAGATAGATTCATTATGAATGTGATCTAAGATACATCATATAACATGTAAGAACCTAATTCAAAAGTCATGGACATTTTTTTTTTGTCAAATCTATGAAGTTTGTTCAGAGTTGTCCCAGTGGATAATATCTGCAGAAATCTAAGAATTCTAAAGAACAAACTACCTGGTCGAGCTTCCTCCTGAAAAGAATCTCTCCCATACGACACATTACGGATATACAGATCAATATATTATGAGTCAGCAATTTCGACGCGAGCCTAGTACATTTAATTGATATGAGAAGTAGTGCGCGAAGAGAGCTTACATTTACATGTATCATATTAATTTGAGTTGATTTGTTAAATACCAATCTATTATAGTTATAGTAGACGAAATAAAAGACGTTTCTTTATCCAATAAGTAAATACCGGTAACACAATTTGAAATGCTACTTTCATTTCTCTAACATAAACAATACATGGAAGGTCGCTAAGTACAAGTAGAGTTGTACAATGATTGTCTGTGTAATGGAAGGGGTTGTTTTTAATTATAACTTAAAAACAGTTTTTAATTTCTGTTCGCCTATAATAAAAACTATTTGATATCTTTGATATCAATTTTGTTGCCTTTCTACTCGACAAAGTGGCAACAGCTATTTATAGAATTTATATTTACTCTTCGGAAATCCCCTTATCCCCATATCCCACAAAACCTATGTAGAGGAGATTGGCTGGTAGAAGTTTGTTCTAAAGAAATATAAAACAGAAATGTAATATGTTACACTTGCAAATTTGCTTTGTTGTAGATGTGAGATGGAAATGTCTCAGTATGTTGAAGTTTTCATGTAGTGTACTTCAATTCTTACTTTTCTATAAAATAATCAAACCCAAATCAACGAACAAAACTTTATTTATATTGTGAATGTCAAATTGATATTCCTCTGAAGTACATGTATAATGCAACAGTCATAACAGTCTTTTGATCTTTTCTTGTCTGTTTACTTTTGTCAGACAATACATGTATCAAGATCTAACTTTTTTCTGCACCATGCAGTTTACAAATGTGCTACATTTATTTCAAACGAAATAACTTTGTTAAACAAAATGTCTACCTCCCTCTTTAACAGTACATGCATTAATATTCTTTATCTATTGATAATTTATTACGAATTGCTGTTGAATGAATTTATCTAACAATCCATATACATGTAAGAATCATTTCAGTATTTCTACATTTAAATTTTACAATGACTTCTTTTTACATTGGTAAGATTAAATTATGTGGATGGAATTTGTATTATTTTTTTCATCAGGTATTTCCAGTCGTTAGTTGACAGCTTTGAACATCAGATGTTGACGTACAGGCAACAGATCGAGACACTGGAGGGTCATCTGGCCTCACTTCATCAGAGTAATAAACTGTCCCCAGAGGGTACGTCCAATTGTTTAAGAAAAATACTAGATAGGTATAAAGATACTGGAAGATCAAGAATGGACCTTTACTATATAAACAACTCTATGATCTTGCTGCAATGCCTAAATTATCAGCCTTACAAGCAAGTTTTATAAGTTTATATATATTTTATGCAATTATTTAGAGGTTACATGTACAATAGACAGTGTACTTAAATTTGATCATGAATTAAAAAAAAAGATAAAAAATATGTGTTTACTTAGAACAGTACTATAAATTCTTTTATGAAGACTGTATCATCATTAATCTACTGTTTACGCTAATAATTTGAAGTAGTTAGCTTTCACTCCACTTTGTCTCTGAATTCTATTGTCAGAATAAATTCAACATATGCTTCATGTATGTCATATTTTGTATTATAGAGATAATCAGTTTGATGAGGAAGCTCCACGAGGCGTTTATAGCATTAGCCGCCCAGCTCCATCAAGTACATGAGGCTGTTAAAGTAAGACTTAGTGACATCATTGCAAAAAGATCAGATTTCAAAATGCATACAAGAAATTTTTGTAAGAAATTGTTTTCCTACCAAACTTCTTAGCTTTAATTTGTATTGTTTCATTTGTAACCTGTCATGAAAATGAAAACCAAAGTAGAGATGAGAAAAAAATGAAGTAGAACCTTGAATGAAGGGGTTTGTTACCAAAAATTATTTTCATTTCTTTGAAATAAGCACCATGTGTAAAATACATGTAAATTTGATTGATATCTAGAAGGAATAAGTTATACTTCAGGTTGGACATAATCAAATATTTGAGAATTGTGAATTGCATATAATCAACCAAATTTACACCCAAAGTAAATTTCTTGTTCCCTAGGTATACATGTAAAGATTTTATACATACATGTATGTTCAAAAGTATATACTGATTTGGATCAAAATTTATATTCTGATTTGGATCAGAATTTTTATTTTTAAGTAGTAATTTATCATGTTTATATCATGTGTCTGTTTGCTTTCTAGAAAATTTGTCTTCTATTTTTGATAGAAATATTTTTAAAACAAATGTACTTCAAAGTAGACATCTCATATTTATTGCTAAATGTCATATATATGCACAACCAATGTAATTCCCTGAGATGTTACTATTGAAAGAAACGTGCTGCAATTCGTGTATTAACACTCGTGACGTCAAAATGCATAAGATCTAAAGAAGCATGCCGCTACGGCTGTTCTAACCTGCAAACTGAGCCCGCGGTGACCTGAATTTTAACGTCACCCTTTTAACCTAGAAAACGCGATTTCAGAAAACAAGAATGAAATCGACAACTATGGTGCATATATATAGAATAAATGTCATAATTTGTGTTTTGTTACGGGTATACAACACACAGCAAGAGCATTTATCGCATGAAATGCGCTAACGCGCATTACATGTTCGATAAATGCACTTGCTGTGTGTTGTATACCCGTAACAAAACACAAATTAAGACACTTATTCTCTAAAAAGTAGACATTTCATATTTATTTCTAAACGTCATAAATTTCAGACTCAAAAGGAACATTACTTGAACTACAGAAAGATCTTTTTACAAGATTCCAAGAATATATTTGAACATGAGAAGAAAACTCCTCTACAGCAAAAAGTACCAGTGGCACATGTTGGTCCAAGTCCATTTACAGGTATGTACATCACAAGTGCTGTATGAAATGCCAGTGGCACAGATTGGTCCAAGTCCATTCACAGGTTTTTACATTACAAGTGCAGTAGAAAATGCCAGTGGCACATGTTGGTCCAAGTCCATTTACAGGTATTTACATCACAAGTGCTGTAGAAAATGCCAGTGGCACATATTGGTCCAAGTCCAATTACAGGTATTTACATTTTAAGTGCTGTAGAAAATGCCAGTGGCACATGTTGGTCCAAGTCCATTTACAGTTATTTACATCACAAGTGCTGTAGAAAATGCCAGTGGCACATGTTGGTCCGAGTTCATTTACAGGTATGCACATCACAAGTGCTGTAGAAAATGCCAGTGGCACATGTTGGTCCAAGTCCATTTACAGGTATGTACATTACAAGTTATGCAGAAAATGCCAGTGGCACATGTAAATCAATGACATTTTACAGATGTAACAAACAACATCTGAATTACATTAGTTTTTTATGTGTGTGTGAAGATTTGCTTATGATACATTTTTACATGTCTGAATTTCCACATGATCTCATAATGAATTTTTATGTTTATGTCATTTCTGTATTTTTGGATGAAATATCACTATTCATTACTTAATTTTCCATCATCTGATCGTAATATTCATCTGCATATTCATCTAAAGCATTTTATTCCATTTAGATATCCTCAGGTTATTACCTTATATGCTCGCACTTGTTCGATCAGCTGATCGACGTTCAATGTTATTATTTTGAGATGTCCCCCTTTCGAATGACTGAAATCACGTTTATTTGTATTACTGTGTGGAAGTTGCAATTATTACCTAAAGGTTCCATCACTGGCATCATATTGTTGTTAATGCCGCCCTACTTTTACACGCACACTGCCATTTAAGTACATTTTTGTTGATAATTCTTCAGAACTGTTCTGACTTTCTGGGAGCCGCCATTGTATTTTTATATCACGTGACTTGCGAGCCCGCAAAATTCAAACATTATTTTCTGTAATTCTTGTTCTTCTAAAGTAATACGTGATTTGATGTCAAACTTCGAATATAGATTGTATTTTATTTTTGAAAGACTGTTTATTTAATATTTTTGAGCAATATTAGTGTATTCAATAGTTATTAGTAATGTAAAGTGTCTTTTGCACTGCCGGTACCATTGTGGTGTATTGGCACCACCGGCGGATTCTGCCGGAGGTTTCCAAGAGTGCACGTGCAGGCCTTGGTAACCAGACTTGGTTATATAAGGAACTCAGGGCTTTCTGCCGGTGACTCTGGCTAGATTTCTTATACTGATAGGTTGGTACTCTTTGTCGAAAGATTATTTGTTTTCGTACAGTTCTAAGTAAATTATTTTTATAGGAGAGTTTTAAAAGCGATTAATCAGGGTTATTCCCAGATTATTTTGCTAGTAATTATATTTTATCTAGGAATTTAGTCGGGTTATTCTCGGCCAGATTCTCTGTAGTTTCGGCGATGGATCGAGGGTGATTCTCTTGATTCTCGTTGAATTTTAGACTTATTTCGGAAATTTAGGGATTAAGTAAAGTACCTTTTCTTTGATAAAAAATTTAGAATTTCTATTAATTGAATAAATATCGTATTTTCACATTTTTCTTGGAATATTATCTGTCAATTTTGAATCGTAAATTACTTGTAAAGTTTTGAAGTAAAGTAGTTCAGCCTAGGGTAGATATCCAGGTAATTCCAGGATATCTACGTGAATTTCCGGGTTATTCCTGTTAATTCACCCCCCCCCCTTTCCTTACTTCTAATAATTATCAGAGAAGGTTGTGCTTGACGTAAACTCCGGCTCATAATCGGGTGATTCTCGATTGCTGGTGTCATATTTATTTAATATAGTAATTGTTAACACACAGTGTGTTATTTTGTTGTTTAATTTTCACGCTACCAAAGAAACAGTTATTGTTATCAGAATAAATATTTATTGAACTTGAAAATCCGTATTGTCCTTTTATTGAGTCAGAGTCCATAATGCATACGGGTTATTCCCGTTGTCTTGAGTAATATTACGGGTCATTCCCGTTTAATTACGCTAACAGGCGGGTTATTCCCACCTGTGATAGCTGTGCCTCGTCACACGGGTTACTCCCGTCAAAAAGCAACTGCTGACCTTGACCTTGACCTTGTGAGCCGTTCAGGCCCGTTACATTTCGTGGTGGCAGCGGTGGGATCCGCTTAATTCCAAGGGGCGGATCCAGAGGTGCGAATCCATTCCTCAAAGCAGTAACTAGCAGTTATCATACAGAGTCAGAATGTATACGAGGGGCAGAGCGAGGCGTGAATCATCTGCAAACGCCAGTGAGAGTGAAGCAGAATACCATGACGCATTACACACAAATTTGGCAAATCCAGCACCAAATATAGAGGTAGACGCACGTTCATTATTATCAGACGGAGGGCTGTACGAGATATCAAGCATGAACTCCACGGCCACGGATACGGACGACGTCACGATGATATGGAGGGACACGACTCCACGTAGACCACGCAGACAAAGTAATAGACGTTCTAGAAAGCAGATATCATTACAGACACCAAGCGAGGCGATTACTCCCACGCAACGCGCCGAGGGTGACCAGGCAAACGTAGATCATAGTGGCATTTTGAATGTCATGAAAAACTTCATGGACACAGTTACCACAACCATGAGAGCTATGCAGAATGTATTGAGTAACGTTACTGTACAATCATCACCTAATCAGGGGGATAGATTAGGAGCAGGGGAGACAAACAATGTTGCAGTCGAGCCGGAGCCCACACATTCCTCACCTAAAGAAGATGATAGACAAAGATCAGGGGAGACAAACGATGGGCCCGAGACAGATCTCCGGGCCCGAGACAGATCTCCGTCCTAAACACGGACCTAAATCGGCAAAACGGACCGTATCACGGCGACAAATACATAGTTCAGATGGGTCGGACGCAGATGAGAGCGATCGATCTTCCAGTAGGGACACCTCTAAACTTTTTAAGAAAAGAGGGGGAGCTAATTCATCCAAACTACCTGCTTTTACCGGTTCCGAGAAATGGAAAGTTTGGATAAATAGATTCGAGTCGGTAGCCAAACTGTACGACTGGGACGATGATGAAAAACTCAGACAGCTAACGCCTAGAATACAGGGGGCGGCCGCAGAATTCGTGTTTGGGCAACTGAAGTCGTCAGTATTGGAGAACTACAATGACTTAATAAGAGAGATTAAGGGCAGATTTGACGTTATCGAGACTACAAGGGCCTACAAAACAAAATATAATAACAAGAGACAAGCCAGAGGGGAAAGTATAGAAGGATATGCGTCTGAATTGAAGCGCTTGTACGATTTAGCCCACCCTGACAGAGATGCTAAAATAAGGCAGGAAGATTTGATTGATAAATTCCTACAAGGACTTTGGGACGTGAAGGCTAAACAACACACAGGGACCCCAAAACGATCGAGGATGCAGTACAGCACGCTGTGACATTCACGTCTGTGATAACTGAATCAGATGGCAGACACGGGGTTAAACAAGCAAAATACAACAAGGGAGACAACTCACAGAACAAGCAATATCAAGACTACAAGAGAGAGATAGAGTGCTTTAAATGTGGAAAGAAGGGGCACTTCGCTCGCGAATGTCGAAGCGGAAATCAAGAAAACAAGTGAGACCGAAAACGAGAGAAAGATTCAGGTGCACAGAGAGACCAAAACGGTGGATCAAGAAATCAAAATCAAGATAGAGACAGGAATGCACCAAGGGAAGCACAGGGTCGCCAAAACGAGCGTTCTAGCTCACAATTATCACCAGCAGCAAGTGAATTCGTACCACGTAGAAGTCGGGATGCAGCAACAGATACATTAGATTGGGATAATATGTCGTCAAACTAGGAGGGGTCAGCTCGGAAGGCCAAAGGTTGACCCAGGGAAATAATAAAGGCCTATTGGACTTGTCAAACGTAAAAACTGATAACTTTTCAGTGGATAAAGATGACTGTTATGGCGATGTACAGGGAGAGGGAGAAGAAATTTTGAATGTCTATAGAGAGGATATGAATCTATGTGTCCAGGCGAGGGACCAGGATCTGAGTACTAAGGAAGAGTACGTCAGGAGACAGCTTATAGGAGCTGACGGTGTTTACGTCCAGGGTAGGATCCAGGGGATTCCAGTAGAGTTCGTTGCAGATACGGGTGCTGTAAGAACTATTTTGTCTGACAAGGTGTATCAGAAAATTCCTGCGAGTAAACAGCCTGTATTATTTGATTCTCCCAACCTGACATCTGTAAACGGTGATCCACTGAGAATATGGGGAAAATCGAACTTTCTCGTACAGATGGGAAAACTGAAATTTCAACATGAGCTCATAGTAGCGGAGATAGACAATGAGTGTCTGCTTGGGCTAGACATTTTGTGTGACGGCCAATTTGAGCCAACAGTTATAAATTTAGGAGAGAACATCATAAAATTAAACGGCATAGAAATTCCCTGTAGCCTTGAGAGACAGAGAAGTGAAATAAGACAAGTAACTCTAATGGACGACTATGTAATACCAGCTAAAAGCGAAATAATTGTCAAAGCTATGATAGACCAATCAGAAAAGGACATGATCCCAGCTCAACAAACCTACATAATAGAGGCCAATCCTGATTTCGAGAAAAAGTATGGTGTGTCAGTAGCGTCAACATTGGTAGACAGTCGACAGTCTGTATCGGTACCTGTAAGGATCTTGAATTTGAGTGACGTAACAACAAAAGTAAGCCTAGACGATTCAGTGGGGCATGCTGAAAAATGTGGACTGGACCAGATCAGATTACTAAGAGTACAAGAAAACGGAGAAGATCACAATTTCTTTAACATACGAAGTGTGCAGCTAGGAGAAAAAGAGCAAAATGTTGGGGATGACAGTCTACAATGGCAGAAATCTGAGTCAGCAGAATGCTCTATTAAGGTGCCTCCCCACCTTAAGGACTTATATGACAGAGCGACAGAGGGCAAAAATCGTAAAATGAAGGCTGCCTTGGCAAAACTACTAGAGAAACATGCAGATGTTTTCTCAGAAAATGAGTTAGACCTAGGGAGGACCAATGTAGTGGAACATAGTATAAACACTGGGAACAGTAGGCCACTAAGGCAACCACCTAGAAAAGTACCACTTGCTTTTGAAGGAGAAGAGAAAAAGGCCATAGACACTATGATGAAACAGGGCATCATTCAAAAGTCAACTTCACCATGGGCCAGTCCTATCATGTTGGTTAAGAAGAAAAACGGAAAAGTAAGACCATGCATTGACTACAGGAGGTTAAACGCAGTGACCACACCTGATGCATTCCCACTACCTAGAGTTCAAGACTGTCTAGACACAGTGAGAGGTTCTGTCTATTTCTCTACTTTTGACATAACTTTTGGTTATCATCAAGTGCCTGTGAAGAAAGAAGATGTCCCAAAAACTGCCTTTGTGACGAAGTATGGTTTGTACGAATTTAAGACCATGCCTATGGGACTCAGTACAGCGAGCGCTACATTTCAAAGATTGATGGAACTGGTACTCCAGGGGCTAAATTGGACTACTTGCATCATTTACCTAGACGACATAGTATGTTTTGCGACCACTTTTGAAGAGCACATGGTAAGAGTGGACCAAGTTCTTGCAAGTATTGGGGAGTCTGGATTAAAGCTGAAGCCCGAAAAATGCAGTCTCCTGCAAGACAGAGTGAACTTTCTTGGACACGTGGTATCGAGGGATGGAATTTTGCCTTCCAATGAGAATGTAGCCAAAATACTTAAATAGACCAGTCCTAAATCTGTAACTGAAATAAGGCAATTCTTAGGAATGACCAGCTACTATCGCCGGTTTATAAAGGACTATGCCGTCATTGCCAGGCCGCTAATAAACCTTACAAAAAGGGATACAGAATATGTGTGGGACCAAGCCTGTAAGGAGTCATTTGAGAAGCTCAAAAGGATCTTAGCTAGTCCAGAAATTATGGCTTACCCTAGAGAGGACAAAGAATTCATATTGGACTGTGACGCAAGTGGCGAGTCAATAGGAGCTGTCCTGAGCCAAATTATTGAAGGAAAAGAAAGGGTCATAAGTTATGGAAGCCGCGCACTGTCAAAAGCTGAAAAGAATTACTGCATCACAGATAAAGAGTTACTAGCTGTTAGGCATTTCATAGAATACTACAAACAATATCTGATGGGAAGGAAGTTTCTAGTCAGGACAGACCACCAAGCATTGGTGTGGCTGTTCAAATTAAAAGAACCCAAGGACCGCACTGCACGATGGCTGGAAATCTTGTCCGCCTATAATTTTGAGGTTCAACACAGGCCTGGGGAAAAACATGGAAATGCTGATGGTATGAGTAGATGTCTGGTAGGGTAGGCATTTCCACTGTTGGCTCCTTTATGAGTAGATGTAAAAACATAGCCAACTGTGAGTGCGAGGAGTATGACAATATGGAGAACCTTAAGTGCGGCCCCTGCAGAAAATGTCTAAAAAGAATGCAAGGAATGAATGTTAACCTCACCAGAGCAGTGAAAACTAGAGGGATGGAAGAAAAGGACAAAAATGACCCTCCACTAAGAACTGAACAGTTGCACTATACAAATGACAGCATAAAGGCTGAACAACTAAAGGACAAGGACATTGGTATACTTTATGATTGGGTGAAGGATGGAGAAAGGCCAAATATTAGCGAAATAACCTTGCAGTCTCAAGCAGTTAGGCATTACTGGCACATATTTCGATTACTAGAGATATCTAATGGTATTCTTGTCAAGAGGGCTTACAGATGCGAGTCAATACAGACCTTTTCACAGATCATTGCTCCTAAGAAGTTTCAGAGAGAGGCTATGGTTCATGCACATGACGCACCAATGGGAGGACATTTGGGCAGAAAGAAAACAAAAGAAAAAGTTGCAAGAAATTTTTATTGGTATGGTATGGGGGAGGATGTCAGCGCATATGTCTCAAGTTGTACTGAATGTCAGAGAAACAAGAAAATGCAGAAAAATCCAAAGGGAGAGTTAGGAAATATGTTGGTGGGAGCCCCATTGGACAGAATATCTACAGACATTCTTGGACCATTGCCTACAACTGCCGAAGGGATGAAATACATACTAACCGTGACGGACCACTTTACCAACTGGTCCGAGGCATATCCTCTTAAAGATCAGCGAGCAGCTACTGTAGCCAAAAAGATCTACGACGAGTTCTTAAGGTATCCGTTGTACAAATAAATATCAAGTGTATTATATAGCTAGAATCATGGCATATTTTTACCTAAATACACCTAATAAAACATAAATAATGGTTACTATCATCAAAGGTCAACATGCCAACCGTCACCCAAGCCACGGAAACTATCGAGACACTGCCGAAGATTACCGAGATAATTTTAACACTGTTTAAATGGACGAGACGTCCGCGAGATCTTCATTTGTACATTGGATACGTTAAGTCGATACGGATGTCCAGCCACCCTACATTCCGATCAAGGAACAAATTATGAAAGCGAGCTATTCAGAGAGATGTGTGAACTGCTACATGTAAAGAAAACCAGGTCAAGTCCAAGACATCCACAGGGCAATGGGAAATCAGAGCGATTTAATAGAACCTTGATAGCCATGATAAAATGCTTTATTAAGGATGACCATGAAGATTGGGACCAACACCTGGCCAGTATCACTGCAGCTTACAGAGCTAGCGTCCATGACACAACAGGTCTGTCACCAAACCTGATGATGTTGGGTAGGGAGCTGAGAATGCCCATTGACTTGGTGTTGGGAACTGAAAATGGTAACCAGACTAACAGTGGCGAATTTGTCCTAAATCTGAGAGACAAACTGAAGAGAGCCTATGACCTTGCAAGATCGCACACAAACTCAGTTGCCATGCGCCAGAAAGAACAATATGATTTCAATGGGAACCACATCAATTTTAAAGTAGGGGACAAGGTGTGGTACTTGCAAGAGAGGACGGATGGAAAGTTTGCCTGCTGCTACACTGGACCATACACAATTACAAAGAAATTGTCAGACCTGACTTACCAGATAAGGATAGGAGAAGGAAAGGATAGGAAACAGAAAGTAGTTCATCATGACAAATTAAAGCCACACAAACAGAGGATCTAGCCACTTAAGCACCACTGTGAAACATAGAATTAGAATATAAGATGTTAGATAAGTTAGCTGTAAGAATTTGGAACTGTACTGTAGTCTGTAGCTGTGAAGCATAACCTTCTCTGTTCACCCCCACCCACCCTCCTCATTTGGCACTAAGAAAATAAAAGAATATTGGCACCTAGGCTGGATTACGCATGAAGTAGTATGTCTTCCTTGCAGCTTCATAAAGCATAGCTGAAAACCCAGGCTAACCAATTGTAAATCTATATAGTTTCAGACAAGCTGTGATGATGGCAACCAGGGATAAGATAGAGAAGAGGGGCCACGCATACCGCTGTCTTGGATGCAATAAGTATGAAGGGGAGAAACGATATGTAGAGGCGCACTACTACAAGTACCATGCAGCACTGGACTCCGTCCCTTTTTACTGCAGCTTGTGCCACTTCATGGGGAAAACTTTACGAGAGTTGGAGAAACACGTCATAGGATACAAACCCCACAAAACTGCAGTGGAAAACATGGTCAAGGAGGGGAGACAGCCTGCAGAGACGGCACAATACATTCACAAGAATGACAACCCCCTGCAGCTCGGTGAAGGACACCTTCTAATACTTAGTTTTGACGAAAGCAGAAAGGTCTGGACGGCCAGGCAGAAGGTTCAACCATCAAGTGACACTACTGCATCAGATCCTCTTAAGGAAGTCCCAGAACCCCTGAAAGAAAAGGAGCCAACAGTGGAAATGCCTACCCTACCAGACATTGATCTGCCGGAACAAGAGCCAATGGAGTATGATCTACTGGAAGAGATTCTTGGGGGCTCCGATAAAGAGGCAAAAAGATTCCAGGATGATAGTAGGGAGGAGGAAAAGCTGGATGTGGCAAAGAGGACATTGGAAACAATGCAAGCGATCCTAGAGGCAACCAGACAGAATGGCCAGCTCCTGACGTGTTTAAACACCGGGATCAGGAAAAACACGATGGTGCTAGAGGACCTTGTAAGACAGGGGAGAAACAACGAAAGAGACAGTTTGAGGAGATTGGCAGATGAACGGAGAAGGTGGGCGGAGGAGAGAGCCAGATGGAGGACCGAGAGGAGCAGACTGGAGAGAGAAAGTCAGCCAGCCAAGAGAAGGGGAACACTGAAGTCGGTAGTGAGACGTAAGGAGGATTAGAATTAGGTATAGTTAAAGGAAGTAGGTTAATTTTGATAAAGTTTGATATTCTTTTTGGTAAATTCTTAGAACCTTCGTTTTCCTTTTTATCGATAATGATGTTTAATGTTACACATTTTTGATACCTATGACAAAATTTTGGCCGGTATAGTACCTCACTGCTGTCTCGATATTTTTCCATAATTCTAGTAAAGCTTTCAATAGCTTAGGTTGATTTTATGTATTATATTCTAAATCTAAAGTATGAAAATGTATAAATGGGAAATTAGACTGTACTATGTATTTGTGGCTTAGGTTGAGCAGAAGATGCTTATTCCTTCTTGTAAAGGTATAGTGTTCTCGCATGCATGTATGGTACATTTTCTATTATTATTACTATGAGCCTGACTGGCAGCATGCATGTATAATACCAAGTTATGGTATTTGTATTATGGTGTTGTGGAAAATGAAATTGACCATAAGTATTGTTACGTAAATTTTTGAAAACTTGCCATATAATATTGTTGATATTTATTGTGCAGAAGTGTTATTGTGGGTGCACAAACTATGATATTGTGTATTGAAATATGAGTTCAAATTGTTTTAAGATTTATCATTTTATGTATTGACAAATTTTTCTGAATTATGGAGAGTTTGGTGAGGACACCAAGCTATTTTAGTGGGGGAAAATGTGAAGATTTGCTTATGATACATTTTTACATGTCTGAATTTCCACATGATCTCATAATGAATTTTTATGTTTATGTCATTTCTGTATTTTTGGATGAAATATCACTATTCATTACTTAATTTTCCATCATCTGATCGTAATATTCATCTGCATATTCATCTAAAGCATTTTATTCCATTTAGATATCCTCAGGTTATTACCTTATATGCTCGCACTTGTTCGATCAGCTGATCGACGTTCAATGTTATTATTTTGAGATGTCCCCCTTTCGAATGACTGAAATCACGTTTATTTGTATTACTGTGTGGAAGTTGCAATTATTACCTAAAGGTTCCATCATTGGCATCATATTGTTGTTAATGCCGCCCTACTTTTACATGCACACTGCCATTTAAGTACATTTTTGTTGATAATTCTTCAGAACTGTTCTGACTTTCTGGGAGCCGCCATTGTATTTTTATATCACGTGACTTGCGAGCCCGCAAAATTCAAACATTATTTTCTGTAATTCTTGTTCTTCTAAAGTAATACGTGATTTGATGTCAAACTTCGAATATAGATTGTATTTTATTTTTGAAAGACTGTTTATTTAATATTTTTGAGCAATATTAGTGTATTCAATAGTTATTAGTAATGTAAAGTGTCTTTTGCACTGCCGGTACCATTGTGGTGTATTGGCACCACCGGCGGATTCTGCCGGAGGTTTCTAAGAGTGCACGTGCAGGCCTTGGTAACCAGACTTGGTTATATAAGGAACTCAGGGCTTTCTGCCGGTGACTCTGGCTAGATTTCTTATACTGATAGGTTGGTACTCTTTGTCGAAAGATTATTTGTTTTCGTACAGTTCTAAGTAAATTATTTTTATAGGAGAGTTTTGAAAGCGATTAATCAGGGTTATTCCCAGATTATTTTGCTAGTAATTATATTTTATCTAGGAATTTAGTCGGGTTATTCTCGGCCAGATTCTCTGTAGTTTCGGCGATGGATCGAGGGTGATTCTCTTGATTCTCGTTGAATTTTAGACTAATTTCGGAAATTTAGGGATTAAGTAAAGTACCTTTTCTTTGATAAAGAATTTAGAATTTCTATTAATTGAATAAATATCGTATTTTCACATTTTTCTTGGAATATTATCTGTCAATTTTGAATCGTAAATTACTTGTAAAGTTTTGAAGTAAAGTAGTTCAGCCTAGGGTAGATATCCAGGTAATTCCAGGATATCTACGTGAAATTCCGGGTTATTCCTGTTAATTCACCCCCCCCCCCTTTCCTTACTTCTAATAATTATCAGAGAAGGTTGTGCTTGACGTAAACTCCGGCTCATAATCGGGTGATTCTCGATTGCTGGTGTCATATTTATTTAATATAGTAATTGTTAACACACAGTGTGTTATTTTGTTGTTTAATTTTCACGCTACCAAAGAAACAGTTATTGTTATCAGAATAAATATTTATTGAACTTGAAAATCCGTATTGTCCTTTTATTGAGTCAGAGTCCATAATGCATACGGGTTATTCCCGTTGTCTTGAGTAATATTACGGGTCATTCCCGTTTAATTACGCTAACAGGCGGGTTATTCCCACCTGTGATAGCTGTGCCTCGTCACACGGGTTACTCCCGTCAAAAAGCAACTGCTGACCTTGACCTTGACCTTGTGAGCCGTTCAGGCCCGTTACATGTGCATTTATAAAATGTTAGTACATCTGATATTTATGTACAAAGTATTATTCTATGAATTATGGACATTTTTTGAATGGTTAATTGTTTGAAATTATTTTGTAGAATTCGTTTATAGAAAGAAATTTTGTGAAAATAAAATCAAAACATCTTTCAAAACAATGTTACATTATAGCAGATATTTTCAAATGTACTCTAAATTTACACAGCTGTATTTCAAAGCTCTTCTGAAAATGTTTTTGAAATTCTTATCAAAGTTTACATGCACATTGAGTATCAGGATTTTATCGGAAAAATTATTTTAACAGGAATGTCTAGTGCAGCTGCCATGGCTATGGCCAGTGCTCTGACGAAGTCCCAGCAGCCCACGGCAGCTCCTCCGGTGGCAGCTCTTGGTGCCAATACAACCGGCTTTGGTGGCACTGGTTTGTTTGGTGGAATTGGTGGTACCACACAGCCATCTGGTATGTGACGTTTTACATATGATAATATAATACTTGTTCTTTATCCCTTTGTATTTCATTTACAAATGAAAGAAATGCCATCCTTTGTGTATTTTAGTATGTTTGTGAAAAAAATGTTGCATTTTGAAATTTCAATTTTTCAGAGCTGATTTTATGTCTCATTATAACAGCTCCTTTATCACAATCCTACCAATATAATTGGAATGGCAGTCTCTATTTATATAGCAGATTTTGATTTATAATCTTGGTCGTTTCAGGGTTTGGTGGTTTTGGTACAGCAGGAACCATAACAACACAGAGTGGTGGCACCGGTGGCTTCTTTGGTGGTGGTGCAGGTACAGCACCTACAATAGGTTAGTGGTGGTAAGCACCTCAAATCACTTCATACATACATGTACATGTTTACATCATTGTGGCACCGTTGCTTCTTTGGTGGTGGTGCAGGTACAGCACATACAATAGGTTAGTGGTGGTAAGCACCTCAAATTACTTCATACATACATGTAAACATCATTTTGGCACCAGTGACCTTTTTGTTGGTGGTGCAGGTACAGCACCTACAGATCACTTCATACATACATACACTATTCATCTATACTCCATGCTGAAAGGCAATCATTTCAGATTGTACACTGATCAATTATGTACAATGTACATGTATATTTTACCTCCCTCTGAAGGCTGTACTCTCATAAATTATTAATTGCATCTCTGTCTTAAAGGCCTGATGTTATGTTTTCATCATACATGTGCACAATGAAGGGCAAACACCACACCTGCTATACAATAAACTTTACCAAGACATTACCTACACATAGACAATTAACTCTGACCTTATAATACCAATAGTGGCTTGGTTTAGAATTTTGCTTTTGTTCAGTATTTGACAAAGTTGTAATGTCAGTCATCAAACTTACGTATGTGGCTTGTCCCTTTTTGGCAGTTCAACTTTATCTATTGTAATGGTACACGAGGCATTGTGTGTAGTACATGTACCTTGTAGTGAGCATTTTGTTCGAGTTAGGTCAAATTCACCTGATGTTTTGTTTTGATGCATTTTACATTGCATTTTTTTCAGGATTTGGCTCCACTCAGCCAGCTAATCAATCACTATTTGGCTCCACCCCTGCTGTGGGAACTGCCACACCCACTTTTGGTGTAGCAACACCCCTGCCTGGTGCAGAGGCTCCCTTCCAGCTCAACAAACCTCCAGGGAAACGAGGGAAGAGGTGAAGAAATCACCAAGAATTAACCAAGAATAATCGAGAACAATTAAGATGTATTGAAGTAATTTCAGAGTTGATTGACATTGATCTGACTGTACTCACTTTTTTGTTGCGATTGATCAACAATGTATAATGCAGCCATTTTTGTGATGGAAGAGGATATAATCCATCGTAATTGATGCTCTGATAGCATAAGTGACGTTATTTATTTATTCGTATTTTTTCACTCATTTTGGCTTTTATAAATAGACTGCAGATACATATCATTTACCATAAAAGGATGTACAAATTTTTAAGGAATATAGGCATCTGCCCATAAATAGTGATTCTTAGGAAATATGCAATTTAAAAAAAAAAATGTTTTGCACAATCTTTAACTGCTTGACAATTCAAAATAGTTTTACCGATCCATATACATGTACAACCTGCTTGTAGCAACACATGGGGAAATTGTTTTTTGATAACTTTGTGCAGTTTCTTTTCCTCCGAATATCTAATGCCTTGTTTAATATCTAAATTCATCTGTTAGGGGCCATTCCAGATTTTGTTCTACATTCATTTTCATGTCATCAAAATCTGTAAGATGTTCACCTGCAGCTAGTTTCACAAAAATACGAAAAATATTAGGAATTTTCATAATTTTTTTTTATCGTGTAGTTCTTCGTGATGTCTTCTTTTTGAATTCATACATGTGTTTAGTTTGGAAAAATGATATTAGAAAACACAATACAATCTTAATAAAATCTTTGGAACCTCTTATGTCATGATGAAATTTATGAAAATTCCTGAAGAATTGTTGTGCAACGGGGTACTATATTGTTACTGCATTTGGTTAAGTTAATCTATTGACACAAATCTGCAGTGTTCAAGTTGAAATTTAATAAGAGAAGAGAAAATTTAGAGAAAAGAGGTTATCAGTACCAAATGAAAAAAGAAAAAAAAATTTGCATGTAATTTCAGTTTTCCCCAATGATAATTGGACATCTCATACAGGGATTCAACATGGACTTATCTGGTGCCAATTTGTGAAACATGAGTCAGTGAAGAACGTAACAACAACTTTCATCGTGAAGAAAATTTGTACCACTTTTAGCAATGTGTATGTAATTAAATACATTGTATGTAAACATACATTATGTGCATGTATGAATAACTTGTTCATTGATATTGCTTCACTAGGGTATTGAAAATAAAGAATATGTAAACATTATACATTTATTATTTATTCTGATACTTAAATATCACATTTGAACCATTCAGTTTTCATATAAATGTAAAGGCAGAGTACAGCTTCATGTAAATGGTGGCACGAGTTAAGACAAAGGCTTGTTAGCCCAATATTTTAGCAAATACATGTACACAATGTTTTTCAGGCAAAGAAAATTAAACATTCAGCTCTCTTAGAACATGGACACAGTGCTTCATTAAACCACGATACCAAAACGAGACGCATTAATTAATCACAAATGATCCCATTAGTATGTAGAACTTAAAAGGTCAAGGTCACTAGACAAAAACTTCTATACATTTTGCACTTATAAAAAGGTCTTGTCATAAAGATTTACAACAAAAGAGAAGTATGACAGCTTTAAAACATTCAAAATTATGGCAAAGGTTCAAATTTATTGAAAGTTAGTTAAACTGCAATGAAAAAGGTCTTGTCACATGGAATACATAGGAAATATCCCAAAAGAAGACATAAGGGACCTGTATTTCAAATAAAAGTATAATTTCCTGAACTTATTTTGAAGATTAAAAAATTAACTTTATTTATTTTACAACGTTTAACAAACAAGTTACACAACTTATATTAATATCTCACGTTGGCTCAGATGTTGGCGTGAGGGGGTCCAAGGAGCAGGAGGAAACCGGAGTACCCGGAGAAAAACCCCCTGCAGAGGCCTGGGTGGGGGACCACCTACCCTCCCACATAAGACCCTTTGCCGAATCTGAGATTCGATCCAGGGACCTTAGAGGTGAGAAGCGAGCGCGCTACCACTGCGCTAACCCAGCAGTTTAATGAAGATTACATTTCTTTAAATATCATTCCAAGGAATGCATGTGTCGCCTGCAAAACATAGGGACACCACGGAATCACTTGTATAGGGTGTGACAGACAAAGTGATCCCTAAGTGTCCCTATGCTTTGCAGATGACACAAAATTGACGATTTCTTAAAATTTAATTTGTCATAGAATCGAGAGTTCTATACAATTAGTAATGCCTTTTAAATGTCTTAAGCCATACCAAATCAAATTTGTATTCTTCAATTTCCTACATAACTTTTCTAAAAAATACCTCCCCCTCTTCCCAAACACGCACAAAGCAGTGAAATAATCTTTAAATTCTTAGAAAACACCCCTTCCAAAATACAGTTCAGTACCCTGCAAAATGAAACTTGATTTTGGCATCTATGGTTACATGTACATCTGTTCAGAATCAAGCATAATTTTATCTCAATTGCTTAAAATACTCAAAGCTGTAAAACTGAAATGATTTTTCCCGTACATAATCACCAAAACCTAAGAACACTTTATTTTCATTTTGGTATGGCCTTGTAAGTACTTATCATAATTGTAATTAATGTGGTACATTTCAACAGATAAATATAGTATTTGTAAAAGTGATCAATAAATATATATATATTACATATACATTGAATGTACATTCTATTAACAATCTATTTACATATACACTGATTTAGTTCTTTTCACATCAATGTATTATTCACAAATTCAAAATAAAACCCAATAGTGGTAGACTCTGAACTGCACGATATGTTTCTGTATGTTTATAACTAGGAAAAGTCACATGGCTTATGTATGAAAATTGTTATATTCAATTTTTGAGATCTAAATTATGGCCCGTTTCTGATTTCTTACAGAATTACAGACACTAAACATATTTCATATAATGTATCTTCACTTGTGTGTAGTCAAAATGTGTCCAAAAAAGAGCACAATCCCTTATACATTGTATTTACATTACTAGTACACCCATTAGGCAACTACAATTATGTTCCAATAACTTGGGTTGCTACTGCGAAGTCATGTTCAAGTTTTGCATGTAGGGAGAGTATACCAACGATAAAATACATTTAACGCTGTTACAGGCAAAATGTGCGATGTGCATGCAAATAAAAATGAACGATATTTAGAATAAATGTAAATGTAAGTAATGACTGTCTTTCTTTTGGTGTTCATGGGTGTATAATTCTAGTTGGACAAGTGCAAATTTTCTGAGAATCACTTCGAGTCATTTCTTGAGTAATCTCCAAAATGTAAAAATACAAATTGGGAACAACTGCTTTGAGAAATTCAAAATGCCAATACTAATAGAATCTATCATGGCGTTGCGACTGAGACAAGGGAATCTCATCCGAGTGTAAAAGATTTGCAATCCACGACGAGGCTTGCCGAGTCATGGATGCAGCATATCTTTTGCACAAGGATGAGATTCCCCTGTCTCAGTGGCAAAGTCGTGATCGATTATTTTTCTCACTCAGCTCATTTTGTTATCACTAAAATGATTTTTTTAAAACCAGAATCGATACAAAATGTGCACAAATATAACAATGGGCGTGACATTATGTTCTATGATGTCATATTAAGTGTCACATGGAAGAAAATCTAAAATTGCCCCGTCTACATATTTTCTTTTGTCTCAAGGAAAAAGTGAGTGAGAAATACATGTATAATACATTTGGTGTTGCTGTCACATCATGCCTGAATTTGATATTTTGAACCTTTTAACATTGGTTATTAAACAAACATATTAATTCTGCTAAATCTACAAATAATTCTATGTTAATTTGAGGTTAATTACATGTATTTATTGATGTGTGCTTATGAGGGCACTACACTCTCAAAATAAGGCTTTTGGAGGGAACGGTTTAGAGTAATGAAATTCTAAAGTCTTTTACTCCACGGTTAAATTTCATACATTCTGACACTGATGTTATAATACTTAGTGAGGGACATAACTCTGTCATGCAATATGCTATAGTACCTATTGTCTCATAGTATCATCACAATTATCGAAAAAAATGCCCATGATTAGGGTGATGCACTAACTAATGGAGTATTATGTACATGTAGTTGGTCATTTTGATATAAATCTTCATTAGAACAAACATTTTAACATTTTACAGCAATAATATCCCAGCTTGGTAGTCATGAAAATGGATGCATACTGGAGGCCTATATTGCTAGCTATCCATGTACCAAAGGTTCATATACCACTATCAACCCTTGGCCTCAGCTTCATTCACCCCTCTCTTTGCCTATGTAGATCTAAGGACCTCTAATCAATGTCTCCTTGATGTTATTCACGTTTATGGTGTTCATGTAAGTCAGATGACAGTGTTGTTCGCTGATGGATGATAACCGTGCGGTGTCATGATTTATCTGCGGTAGATTCTATGGCGGCCTGCTGTAGGCATGGTAACAGTAATTGGAAGGCATCCTGTATGTAAGTACTGCTGTTAGAGGCCTAGAAAAACAAATACATTTTGTTATTTTCAAGCAAAACCAAAAATATTTTGCTCCTGAAAACATAACCACAAAAGTAGGTCGGTATGTAGGCAAAACTTTTTAATCTAAAATTTTTTTTTTGTATGCAAAT
Source organism: Pinctada imbricata (assembly GCA_033119305.1). Taxonomy (NCBI): domain Eukaryota; kingdom Metazoa; phylum Mollusca; class Bivalvia; order Pterioida; family Pteriidae; genus Pinctada; species Pinctada imbricata. Next base: position 51,412,157 of record VSWD01000006.1, on the reverse strand, counting down.
TCTCTATTGTCCAGTTCAATAAATCCAGAGCACTCTGTTTTGACGATTTTCTCAGAAATATACTTACTGATACCCAGTCTATAGAAATCTCTTGGTAGTAACAGAAAATGTCTCCCTTTTGGTTGTGCCTAGCTTAGTTAAAAATACTAGGACGGAAAATTAAATGTTTACAGGGATTTTCTAAAGCAAAAATTACTATAATGTGTGATGCAAGACAACATGAGGTGACTGTTTATCATTGTTGATATTGAGTACAATATGATGGCGATCTGAAATAACATGGAAATTTCCTGTAGACATTGTATTTTCTGTATGGCATGTTAAAAACAGTTGAAATAGTGAGTTCATGCACATGTCCTGATACGACTTAAGAAGGTCCACCTTCAAAGACAATAATTAATCAGAAAATTCCAAAGACGACAGAATAAATCATCAGAACAGGTAGCTCTGGATTTAGTGAACAGGACAGTAATTACATGTATTTATCTTATGAAGTAGGATATGTAACATATTAATATGTTACTAGTATCCTTTTAAACTTCTCCCACAAAGTTGACGTATTTAAAGTGAGAAAATGTACTGAAAAATGAGGTCATTAGGACAAGTAAAAGGACGCACATGTAGATACATGTACATATTAATCCTCTGCACAAGATTCAATGAAAGTTTGAATAAGAAAGTTGGGTTGCCAAAAATTCTGTCCAGTGCTTACCATACTCCTATCTCATTATTCCTAATATAAAACACTTGGACAACTTTGGTTCGTAACAAGAGGCCCAAGGGGGCCACATAGTTCACCTGAGTTGCAGATAAAGAGGTTAAAAGTCACAAAAATACTTCTACAAATCAAAGCCCTCAACAGCCATATTTGTTGACCTATCGACAAGAAAAACACAAACTTGGAAGAGGACCTTGAGAACTTGCTTGCTGCAAGGTTTCGTGAAATTCTGTGCAATAGTTGCAGAGGAGATTTCGAAAATGTGTCAGCCAATCAGAGTCCTCGGTGGCCATATTTGTTGACCGATAAGCACAAAACACACAATCTTGGTAGAGGACCTTGAGTACTTTCTTCCTTTAAAGTTTCATGAAATTCTGTGCAGCGGTTTTTTTTTTTTTTTTTTGCAGAGAAGATGTTGAAAATGATTTAGCCAATCAGAGCCCTCGACGGCCACATTTGTTGACCAATCAGCACAAAAAACATAAACTTGTTGGAGGACCTTGAATACTTCCTTCCTGTAAAGTTTCATAAAAATTCTGTGCAGCAGTAGCAGAGGAGATGTCGAAAATGTGTCAGCCAATCAGAGCCCTCGGTGGCCATATTTGTTGTCCGAACGGCACAAAAAACACAAACTTGGTAGAAGACCTTGAGTACTTCCTTCCTGTAAAGTTTCATGAAATTCTGTGCAGTGGTTGCAGAGGAGATGTTGAAAATGTGTCTGAAAATCAGAGCCCTTGGCGGCCATATTTGTTGAACGAACGGCACCAAATACACACACTTGGTAGAGGACCTTGAGTACTTCCTTCCTGTAAAGTTTCATGAAATTCTGTGCAGCGGTTGCAGAGAAGATGTCGAAAATGTATCAGCCAATCAGAGCCCTCGGCAGCCATATTTGTTGACCGATCCGCACGAAAAACACAAATTTGGTAGAGGATCTTGAGTACTTCCTTCCTGAAATGTTTCATATAATTCTGTGCAGCGGTAGCAGAGGAGGTGTCGAAAATGTGTCAGCCAATCAGAGCCCTTGGTGGCCATATTTGTTGACCAATCAGCACGAAAAACACAAACTATGTAGAGGACCTTGAGTACTTCCTTCCTGTAAAGATTCATAACATTCTGTGCAGGGGTTGCAAAGGAGATGTCCAAAATGAGTCAGCCAATCAGAGCCCTCGGCAGCCATATTTGTGGACCGATCGGCACAAAAAACACAAACTTGGAAGAGGACCTTGAGTACTTCCTTCCTGTAAAGTTTCATGAAATTCTGTGCAGCGTTTGCAGAGGAGATGTTGAAAATGTGTCGGCCAATCAGAGTCCTTGGCGGCCATATTTGTTGACCGATGGGCACAAAAAACACAAACTTGGTAGAGGACCTTGAGTACTTCCTTCCTGTAAAGTTTCTTGAAATTCTCTGCAGCGGTTGCAGAGGAGATGTCGAAAATGTGTCAGCCAATCAGAGCCCTCGGTGGCCATATTTGTTGTCCGAACGGCACAAAAAACACAAACTTGGTAGAGGACCTTGAGTACTTCCTTCCTGTAAAGTTTCATGAAATTCTGTGCAGCGGTTGCAGAGGAGATGTCGAAAATGTGTCGGAAAATCAGAGCCCTCAGCGGCCATATTTGATGACTGATCGGCACAAAAAACACAAACTTGGTAGAGGACCTTGAGTACTTCCTTCCTGTTAAGTTTCATGAAATTCTGTGAAGTGGTTGCAGAGGAGATGTCGAAAATGAGTCAGCCAATCAGAGCCCTTGGCGACCATATTTGTTGACCAATCGGCACAAAAAACACAAACTTGGTAGAAGACGTTGAGTTCTTGCTTTCTGTCATGTTTCGTCAGAACCTGTTCAGTGGTTTCGGAGGAGAAGTCAAACATAGGTAATCACAGATTACAAAGCTCACCTCGTGACAGCAAAATTCAATTCAAACATATTTCTTAGTACATGTATATTGGCTTTTAAAGGCAAAACCACTCAAGCAGAAAAAGTAGGTCAAGGTCATTTTATGAAAGTTTGATCAAGATACATCCAATATGCAAGTTTGGTACATGTAGCAGTTATACTTTGCTCAATATTGGCTTTATAGAGCAAAATCACTCAAGCGGAAAAAGTAGGTCAAGGTCATTTTATGAAAGATTGATCAAAGATACATCTAATATGCAAGTTTGGTACATGTATCACTTATACTTTGCTCAATATTGGCTTTTAAAGGCAAAATCACTCAAGCGGAAAAAGTAAGGTCGAGGTCATTTTATGAAAGTTTGATCAAAGATACATCTAATATGCAAGTTTGGAATATCTAGCACTTATACTTTGCTCAATATTGGCTTTTAAAGGCAAAATCACTCAAGCGGAAAAAGTAGGTCAAGGTCATTTTATGAAAGTTTGATCAAAGATACATCCAATATGCAAGTTTGGTACATGTAGCACTTATACTTTGCTCAATATTGGCTTTTAAAAGCGAAATTACTCAAGTGGAAAAAGTAGGTCAGATGCTGCATCCGATGCATAGGTCCATCTCGGCATCCAAAGATGAATCACTTGTGCAAGTTTGGTTACTGTAGCATCAGTACTTTGTCAGATACTGAGCTACCCCAAACTTCTTAACCAAGTCACTCAAGCGGAAAATGTAGGTCAGATGCTGCATCCGATGCATGGGTTCACCTCAGCATCCAAAGATGAATCACTTGTGCAAGTTTGGTTACTGTAGCATCAGTACTTTGTCAGATACTGAGCTACCCCAAACTTCTTAACCAAGTCACTCAAGCGGAAAATGTAGGTCAGATGCTGCATACGATGCATGGGTTCACCTCAGCATCCAAAGATGAATCACTTGTGCCAGTTTGGCTACTGTAGCATTAGTACTTTGTCAGATACTGAGCTACCCCAAACTTCTTAACCAAGCCACTCAAGCGGAAAATGTAGGTCAGATGCTGCATCTGATGCATGGGTTCACCTCAGCATCCAAAGATGAATCACTTGTGCAAGTTTGGTTACTGTAGCATTAGTACTTTGTCAGATACTGAGCTACCCCAAACTTCTTAACCGGACGCGGATGCGGACACGGACGCGGACGCATGGGGTTATAGCATAAGCTCACTCAACTTCGTCGAGGTGAGCTAAAAATGTGAAAGTTTACGCCGGACGGACGACGCGCTATGACAATAGCTCACTTGAGCCTTCGGCTCAGGTGAGCTAAAAACAGTTAATTAAATGTGAAGACAACCAAAACAAATAAGTTTAATAGAGGTGATTTTCTTTATTTATTCAATGTAGAACGAAGGAATATTTCATAGCCTTGCTTTTAATTCTAGCCAAAATCTTACCTCTAAATAAATGTTGGTCAGAACTGGATTGACTTCTTTACTATCTTCTAAGTCTTTCTATAATTCAGCAAATTGGAAAAGTTAAATTCTAAACATTTCAAGTTAGCAAAAAGGCAAAAAAAAAAAAAAAAAAAAAAATTCAAGTGAAAGTACATTGTACATGTAGTTGGGTTTTAAAATCATTTTTATAATTTTCCAACCTTTAAGAAGTTTCTGAATTCAATATTTTTTAAATCAAAACTTACTGAAATTTTATTCAAACACTCGCAGAACTTGGTTGAGACAATCTCCACTTCTGTGCACAAAACTCTGGTCAAACTATAGAAAAAATATGAGGTAAGAGATAATTAGTTCTCAAATTCATTGCATGAAACTCTTATTGTTAAAATTTCATTTATTAAATAAAATGAGATCTTATTCTTTTATATCTATACATCTACATGTATATTTGTATTTCATTTTACTTCAGATATTTCAAAACGATATTACATCTAAATAATTGGCATCTTTTTCACTATGCCAACATTTTTGTAATTCTATCTTCAACTTTAAATCATTTGATGAGACAAAATTGAAACGATCTTCATAGGTTATAAAGCATTTATGAAACTTGTTGTATGTTTTACATTTCACGGACAAGAGTGAATAATTCAAAGTAACGCAGCTCATTTCAGCAATAAGTGTAAAATAGAAAATCAGATTATACATGTATCTTTGAAGAAAGCTACATGTATATGAAACTGCAAATGGGAGATTAAGTAACATGCTGACAAAGTAACTTATTGAAACAATCACTGATGTTGACAAACTGTACAAGTGATATCATTAAGATGGTAACAATACCATATTTACTGGAGCAGACTTGAAACAATTTGTGGCAAAATTCTTTCAATTCCTTTTCATATACTGTACATGTATGGAAAACTTATAAAAGTCAGGAAGACCTTATATAGACTTTATAATTCAGTTTAAGTTTGATTTTGTTGATGCAATGTCTCTGTGTCAATGTGCTGAGACATAGAATGGCTTGATTTTGTTTGTTATAAGTGTTGATAGCAACATTTGTATAGTCAATCAATTAATCTTAACCTTTGACGATCCTAATCTTCAACTTCATTGGAACATGTATCATACACATGAAATGTAAGAACTCTAATGCGAAATTATTGAATAACTAACAAATTGAGTAAGGACAGTTGGATGGAGTATGTACTGTATGTGTACTTATTTTAGCAGAATTCATATTTTAGCGGAGTTAGCGCTATAAAGACTGCGCTAATTCAAGAATACACTAAATTATTGAACTTTTATAGATTAATGTTGAAAATAAGTCGTGTGCTAATTCATGATTACGCTTATACATGTATGTCAATTTGCACATTTTTGCCCGGTTTTCGTTAAAATCTAGTTGTGCTAAAATAAGCACACATACAGTTTTTAAATGATTAAACAATAATAACACAAGTATGAACATGTATAGGAGACAATTTTGAAGAATATGAACTTATTATAGAAATGTTGGAACATTAAAACTTTGATAGCTTATTACCTATGTAGATGATAAGCTTTTTCCAGGAAGGTTTTAATGGGCTCTCTCTGCAGTAATACTAATTCACCAGCTTTGTGGAACTGTTCTACAGATTTGGAGGTCAACTCTGCTAGTGACTGAATAGCACATTGGTGGAGAGACTGAAACACAAAAATACAGTTCATTTGTGCACATGCATATACATGTAATTAAATAACAGGTATACCGATATTAAAGCCAACGATTTTAAAACTGATTTTGTAAAGACCTGCCTCCTTCTGGATCACTATTCACATGATGCTACATGTATAGTATACCCAAATGGACATTATTCCACTAGTCTGTGTGATGTCGGACATTTGACATCCAAGCCAGAGACACGTATAATTTAATTTCATTTTAAAAACAATTCTGATTGGTTGAAAATTCTGGGTATACCGTATACCAAACATTTCTCTGATGATGTCACCGCAACGATATGGTTTTAGAAAGTTGAGAAGTAGTGCAGGGTTCATGGATGGATTACAGAAATCTTAAAGATCGTTGGTAGGAAATTAACTGATAAGGAATGACTAATTTGTTTTATGTTGGTTGGAAGTATACATGAAAATAAATAAGGACGGAAAACTTCTGTATCAGCGTTAGTGCAATAATACAGTTTTCTGTCCTTTCTTTGTGGTATAACTCCATCCAACAAGGAAAAAATTAGAGTCATCCTTTGAATATACTAAGTCCTACTTACCTTGACTCTATCAGTGTCATCACTTCCAGTTTCACAGTTCTCTAGCTTTTCTTTGATGTTTTTATGTGTCTGTTAAGAAGAAGTCAAGGGTGCTTTCATTTTTAAAACTTACGTATCCTTTACAATAAAACCTGTCACATTCTCACATATTATGATATAAACTTCTACACATGAGTTGTAACGATGTAAAGTTTAGTCTTTTCTAAAGAATGTGTTCCTATTCAAGTCTACAAGCAATTACGTTCTTTGTTTTAAAATACAGATTACTTCTCGATGATATCAGAAACACCAAATAAAACATACCATGGTCAGTTTATCAGGTTTGGTCCCTAGGTGAAGCTTAGATATCTCCTCAGTGACCAGTTTCTCAAAATCCTGATTCTGTTCAACCTCTGTAAAGTGAACCAAGGTAAGTACACATTATAAGTTAACACATTAGTGAGTATGAAGATATCAAAATATATACAGGACATTTGAAAATTCATGACTGAAACGTCCATACTGGCATTCTATAAATTCCCTAAATCTATCTTATAGGTACATGTATACGTACAAATTTTATTCCACAAGCTTTAAGACAAAACTAATGAAATCTAGATCAGTCAAATTTTCATACACAGTATGAGCTATTGAGACAGAAAATCATTACATCTAATTTCCTTTGTTTTATGTGACTGAGAACAATTTTTTTCTCATCCCTTAAATTTTGACAGAAAAAAACTCTTTTTTGAGATCAGGAGACCATGATGCTCATTATTCTTAAAATATTTTAATCATCTTACAACATACTTCAATATTCAAATCAAACTAAATGTTTTACAGTCCCAACATGCAAAAACATAATTAAATATCTGAACAAGTACAAAGAAAGTTAAAATTCATTTTATTTTACCACTAAAATTCTATGTCTGTTCTGAACATGATTCAAAGATCCCATGAATTACATAAATTGCCAAGACACTTATTAGATTATTCAGCAATCCTATACATGTACCATCCTTCGCTTAGCCCTTTGGGCCTCTTAACTCATCCCCATAAAGAGTACATGTGCCCCCAGCACTTGAGGTTCTGGATTTTCCCCTGCACTGTAGTCTTTATTAAAAAATTTTTTTTATTTATTGTAATTCTGACAAATCTTCTATGTGTCATGGATGTATATAAAACAAACTTAAACATATTTTTTCATGCATCGCTTTAGATAAATGATAATATTAACCATGTATTGATAATATTCTAGTCTTGCGACTTTTACTGGTCTAATCTTTTATGTTCTTTAAGAAATTGAATGCATTCATCAAAATATGGAGTATTTTGTTTACCTTTACATATACAGATATATAGATAACGTTTGACCAAAAGTATAATATAATTTAGTATAGATTTGTATCTGTGATCGAATATACATATGATGATATCATGTTTTTGAAAAGAAATATCTATGTTACAATATTGTTTCAGCTTCTGTTCCAAATTTATCCAAATATTAAAACTTATTCCTAAAATATTTTTTTCAAAATCAAAGACAGAAAGAAAAATATACATTTGTTATAAATGTACATACCATCATCCTCTTCTTCTTCCCTCTCAAACACTTTCTTGATATCTATGAGTCCACTCTTAATGTCAGCCAGACTTTCCTCTGACATCGCAGATAACAAACTTTGTATTCGTTTCTCGCATTGGTTTGACAGGATCTCTAATGCCTCTAAATGTGCAAGACCTGGAAAAATACAATGAAATGCAGAATAACATTTCAACTTTCTAGAGTGTTGTTTTTTAAACATAGATGTATATGTTGCTTGTTGTATGATTGACCATGAAATGTGACATTGCATTGACATCTGATCTGATTATTTTCTTTGTCTTATTAAAGTTATTGCCATTGAAATTCTGTGCTAAAAACTATAAGTAATAAAATCCTAAAGATTCACAATACATCTTTTTCACTGTATGCGATAGGCTGTGACATTTCAGATAAAGCTACTTTTTTAAGGTTGTTACTTTATTGCATTTGACAGGTGTGTTGTCATAGTATCTTGTCTCCATTATCAATGTACGACGAAAATAATAATAAAATATTCTTATAAAAAGAAAATTAAATACTATATAAGATTTTAGATTCCAAACGAAAAAAAAGTTATTTCAATTTCCTTTTCACAGTAAGTGTGATCCAGTTGTTTTGAAAAGAATACCGTAATCGTCCGAAAAAAGTCCGCACGAGTAGATATCACGCAGGCAAAAAATTGCGCTGAAAATCGTGGAAAAAATCTAATCTAGTAAATAATACGCATTAAAAAAATCGAAATTTCGCCGATGTTTTCTCCCAAATTAATCTATATTAACATTAAAAATACCAAAGAAACGGCCCGCTCGGTAATTATAATTGTAGATATAAACGTACCCGTTTTTAAAAATAGTTTAATTAGATAAGTAACTTAATTAGTTGAATTTATTAACGTACCCGTAATTAAAAATAAATAGTGAAGCAATTACTAGATGTTTTCGTGATCGCTTTGATGGCCCGATATCGCTTTGATGGACCGAAATTAATAACATTTATATTAACGTAATGACTTGAATTAGATACCGATTACAAAATAATCCATAGTACGATTGAAAGAATTAGGATTGACAGCCATATTATGTATCAATTAACTGAACTGACCATTGAAATTTACCGTTAGAATAAGCCTATTTGAGAAGATTTTACTTCCCCCTTCACCTGTCAAAAGTGACAGATCAATTTCATGCTTGACCGCACCGCTACCGGTGAAGGCTATTTGTCTCCGTTCAACACCCCTCGGGGTAGACAGGTGTTTAAACTCATACAGGTATTTAACGTACATGCACTTGTACGATCTGACTTTAGATGACCAGGTACCGTAAATACTTGGACAAATGTTATTGTAACGCGATTGTTTACTTACGCACGGACTGGTAGCGTGAATTAAAGTCAAATATACTTACAAAATTGATCTATTGACGAATTCTCCGTTCAGAAAAAAGGTCTCGATATTCTAAACCAGTGTATTGACCGCATTCAAGATTTTTTTTAGCAAATTGCCATAAAAAGTAGCGGGTAATACACAGAAGGAGACGGTATACATGTACATGAACATGTACGTATGTTTCCTGCAAAGTAGGTCAGATTCTAATTGCAACCTAATGAGAATGGTTTTTTGCTATCCAGTCACCCATTCATCGAGAAAAGAATAGTTAAGAAATGGATATTAAAACTAAATCTGAAATGAAAATTGAATTCTTCTTGACAAGAGTGATATAGACAGTAACAAGTCAGGCAAATAGGTACCTTGGTATTCATCGAAAACAGCACCAAAGTTCACTTTCCTGGCCTCCTCCATCTGGTGCTCTAGTTCCACTTGGGCCTCTGAATCCTTCTTGGCATCACGTAAAACCTGAGATAGATTTGGCTTGTCTCCCTTGTCAAACAGGAAAACTTCTCTTGTCTTGCGGAGGACTGGATCATGTTCTTTGATGACATCAAATGTTTTCTTTCCAATGGTTTCAAGAACGTCTAAACTTCCTGTGACTAGGTGTTTACTCTACAATATATATTTTCTTTAATTTGTAAGGTGAAGTAGCTTCCTTTCCATATAATTAAGTACTTATCTATAACATTGTAAGGTAAAAACATTTGAATTTGAAATAATTACTTTTAAAATTAAATATCTATGCCTTTCAGAGATGAAAATATCTTTAAACATAACTTGGAATTGACGAAGTAAGGGATTTTAAGACCAAATGCTGGAAAAATTACAAATCACTGACCATGTTGGTTGTATTCTGCATGACAGATGACAGACTGGAGACTCCCCATCCTGAGAACCACCCTCCTCCTCCTCCACTGGCAGTGGGTGGGGCCTCCTCCTTGCTGGCAATGGGCGGAGCCTCCTCCTTAACTGAGTCAGCAGGGGAGGACCCAGAATCTTTATCTGTTTTTTTGTCAGAGTCTGAAGACTTGCTAGACGGCTCTTTGTCTTCCTCAGATGTTTCTGTAAAAAATACATGTGTATACTTGTACATTAATTTTTAACCAGAAAAAGTACCTAACCATTGTATATTGCCTGAAATTCCCTGAATCATTAAATCATTTTGTCATCATCCTGCAAAGCAGGGAGATAAAATTTCCATTGGTTTATGAGATAAGGGAAATTGCTGTACAATAAACCACAAAAATGTTGGCAGTTGCCCATATTTCTTTATTCTTTTTTTAATTCTGCAGACAACTTGTACAATTGTTGCAAAAACAACACAAAAAAAAAGAAATTAAAAGTGAACAGAACTTATTAGTTTATAGGAGAGAAACAGCCAAATTTTTTTTCATAGGAGATAATGGAGACATTTCAAACATTTCAGAATTTACCTTAAAATACTCAAATATCGTGACACTATTTGTATTAGTATCAATTTATGCTACATGTACATAATCATTACCACATACTTTGATTAAATACTTCATTTGTGTGCTCCTATAGTGTCAGGCACTAACCTGGTCCCCTGGGTATGTCCTCAGTGGGTGGGGCTTCCTTCAGATTACCTGCTGCCATTTCCTCTGCTGTTGGTGCTCCTAGAGTGGTTTCTACTGTATCCATTATAGTGGTAAAACCCTCACCTATATTATAATATCAATTTAACCAAACCAAATATACATGTAACATTAAACTTGGTCTGAATCCTAATCATTCTATTTCATACAAGGAATTTAAAAATCTATTCTTTTTCTTTGAATTTCATGTTAGGTAAGTTAATCTCTATGTTTTGATCAAAGCAAAAAATTGGCAATATAATATGAAAATAAAACATAAACAATTCTGTATACCTTACCTAACTGATTACCAAACGTGCTGACAGACGTTGATGCCACATTTACAAGCTTGGATCCCCAGCTTCCCCAACCTCCCCATCCTCCCTACAATATATCATACTGTTACAAGTTGTGTCATGTTGATATGAATACCTGGTACCATACATGTTTTAAAGTATTAACATACTGTAATATGTAATGTATTTCAATTCCTTCATAAACATGATATGCATATTTAATGCACTTATTGATGAAACTTAAAAATTATTTGACAAGTGCATTGAACAAAGAATAAAAATTATTTTCTTTTTTTTTTGTACTTTTAATCTATATAGCATATAACTGCCGGTATATTCTATATCATATACAGTATAACAGGCATTATCATAGTATGAAATGTTTGTGTATTTGTGCATAGCGGGGGGGGGGGGGGGGGGGGGGGGGGGGGGGTTTACAGTATATTATAGAGAGAAAATATTCATGTATACGTTACTTTATCTTCAGGTTCTGTGAGTCTGTCTAATGCTGACTTCGGGGCTGAAGGATGGTCTTCCTTAACATCTTTTTTCTCTGGTTCATCAGTTACATCAGAGTTCGATGATTGAGACACAACCTCCCTTTGACTGTCAATCTTACCCTTATCAGAATCTCCTGACAGTTTCTCTGACTTGTCATCTTCCTTCATTCCATCATCTTTGCCAGCAATGTCAGTTTTTACGATACTTTCCTTTGGTTTCTCTCCAACCTCTGTTAACTTATCACTATCAAGAACTAAACTCTTTTCAGTTTCGTCTGTCCCTGATGACTTTACGTCACCTTGCTGTTGAGACACTTTTTCTTCTGAATCACCTGATCCTTTATTCTCTGAACTGGCAGATTTGTCACTAACTTTTGTTTTGGCAGATGAAGGTTCTGTTGTACCAGTATTTTTCTTCTTCCCTTTCTGCTTTTTTCCCTTTTTATCACCTTTATTCCCCGTTGTATTTTTCTTTGGAGTTTGTTCAGTTTCCGAGCTTTTGACCAGTGCCTCTGAAGACTTGTTCTTTACCCCAGTCTCTGATTTTTTGGTTGATGCTGCCTCTGATTTCTTGGCAGATGTGGATGCCTCGGCAGCTGGACTTACTTCTCCTTCATCAGCACTGGCAAACGCTGCATCATCATCAGACTCCGACATTGTGCTGGAATGTAAATATTTACATTGTATTAAACATTAAAATTTGATGATGATCAATCTGAATGATTTTGTCAGCTCTCTTACTTGTACATGTATCTGATAACTCAATACTGAAAACAACAATTTCATAAAAGATAACATATTATTATATATTATTTTTAAAATAGAGGTAATAGAAGCTCATTTGTCATACTGAAAGACTAAGTCCAGAATTATTAAGTCCTCTACCGGTAGAATAAATTTTCAATGCAGGAATTTAGCTCCCTCATCACCCCCCATTTCCGTGTACAGGTAAAATTTACTGTCATGTAGTAGTATTCCTACTATGAACTCAGGTACTGCTGTCAATAAATTTTAGTGTGGTACTTAAATTATACAAACTGCAAATACTGATAGGTGTATGGTATTGAATGGAAAAAGAAACTGTAATCCTTGTCCGATGTACGGATCATGCACAATAAGTTGTTGGTTTGAGTGGGAAATACATGTACCAAATAGAACTTGAGTGATCCATGCATCTATCTACATGATACAGTTTTAAACTGTGACAGACGGACAGACAGGTGGCAAGCCAGTAGGGAACTAACAATTCAGGGTAAACAGAGAAACTGTTTTATGCCATGTACGAAAAGCAAAAACCAAAAATGGTTGCAACTCTATAACACTTTGCACAGTAAAAAGTTTCTCAGAGGTCTCGACAGAGAAAAATGTAAATGTTCGATGGAAGAGATTGATAACATAGATAAAAATTTACGACTGACCGTGAGCTTTTGAATGGTGTCAATTTTATTATTTAATTTGCACATGAAAAAGTAGTCAAAAAGTGAGTTTATCCAAAGAAAGCCATGTTGACAGTGAGTGTTACTTTTTCACCATTGCCAAATTGTTCTCCATGTCATCACACATTTTACTTTAGGAAATCCAACTGGGAAATTCACAAGCAAAACTTGGAATTTCTTTAACAACTAAAAGTTCTACAGACAGTCTTTCCCAAAAATTTTTGTAACGAATTGTGAGCTTAGGGATAATATGAATTATGGCAAAGCCATTGTGAGGACGCAGATGAATTATAATTTCAATGAATTAATACCCAATTTTCATCATACATCATTGAATATTTTTTTACGAAGTTAATAAGAATAAAATACGTCATACAATAAGTGTTCTTGTTATTTTTCCCAGCATCATTTTTACTTTATAAGTCTTACATTAGTTTTTTTTTTCTTGAAATCCAGAATCATCTACAGGAGAGGGGATATTATAGACAATTTCTAGACCGACAACATGCACATAACTCGTAAATTTGGGGAAACAATTCTCAATGTCACAAAACAATCAGTAAACATGAAATCGCAATGCTTAATTTTGAAACATAAATGACAGATAAGAAAGATCAAGTGATGTCATCTTAATCTATACATTTTAATTCCTTAGACATTGACCATGTTGACAAAAACCAAGGAAAAGAGAACTCGGGCAAGAAAACTGTGGGCACCCACCCACCCCTCCCCTTTTACTTTCACCAGAAAAATTAACATTCAAAATGTAGAAGAGAGAGAAAACTTCCTTTTCGCCGCCGTCTATATTGTTATCAGCAATATATCGTTTTATGGGATGATCTGGAGAATGGGGTCAAAACTTACAAATAAGTACAGCATAAAATTAGTATTACAGGATTTTCCCTTCTAAATAATGTAAATGATTTTCCAATGATATATCTGTAGACAAAATTCTTGCTCATTCCTTTACTTTAAAAGAGGGTGAAAGGGAGGGGGAGGGGTGGGAGGAAGGATAGAGGGGGGAGGGGGAGGGAGGGGAAGAACGAAGGGTGAAGGAGGGGAGATAAGGGGGCGGAGAGAGGTAACCCATGTCTGCTCCCAATCCCCATAAAAGGCAAGGATGAATGGGAGGGGGAGGAAGGAGGCAGCTGGAGGGAGGCAGAAGGGAGGGAGGGAGAGGTTTGGTTAGGAGGTGGGAGAAGGGAGCGGGACAGGGGAGAGAAGTTAGAAATCTACCCCTGTCCGCCCCCCCCCCCCTTCTTGAATACACCCCCATCCCCCCCCCTTCTAAAAAAAATCTGAAGCCTTCACCCCTCTACCTTGGATCCGCTTATGATTTACCTTCAAGGGAAAATTACCCAGCCTTAATTCTGACAGAAAAAAATATACTTCATGCTTTGAACAGAGCCCCAGCTGCGTTGACCTATTTGTACTAAATGCTGTAAATGATGACGTAAGTTGTGACGCGTTGTAAACAGAACCAAAGGCAGCAGACATTTAGAAGTTTGTGTTGGGATATACACTGCATAGATTTCCTGTAGATTCTACATGCCAGTAGATCTTATATATGTGGAGAGAAACCACATTATTCGATCTACAGGTATCAAAATATCAGCTGCAAATCATCCTCGAAAGCAGAAAGAAGTTCGGTAAGTCGCTGATCGCGCTGATATTTTTTGTTTGTTTTTTGTTTTATCCCAGCATTATGAGTTTATCCATGGATTTTTCTGAGGGAGCTGTCGATGAAAGAAAGTCCGCGAAACAAAGTTGTATGCTGACGTCGCGTCGCATGCTGACGTCACGTTGTAATTTTCAAAGAGGATATTCGGACTAAACATGATATATGTTGGAAATGATGGTGCAGTGTCAATATGACGTGAAGCAAAGTACAAATCATACATTGGGACACTGGAGGAGTAAGCCAAACGAAGAATATTCAAAGGAGATTGAGAAATCTTGGTCATCGATGGGTTTCATTCTGTCGTAAAGTGACATTGTCAAAGAAATAAGCTTGCGCTTCACGCCGATCAAATGGGCAATGGGGAGAATGACGTCATTGACCACGGTTTTGGAACCTATAGGTATAGCATAGAATTCAATTGAAAAACACGATTTTTCCTATATATATACACGTGTTACCTTGATGAGGACTACGTCCGCACCTGCAGCGCGGACTGCGTCCTCTATAAGCTACTTGAACTGCCTCCCCGACAGGCTAGCTTTATCAGTTATGCGGTCAAGTGCGCTTGACTTCAGACCCCTTCTTCGGGCTCCCACGTCACTTCACATTACACTTTCAGCTTACATAGGTCATTCGGACCTATGTGTTAAAGAAACACATAGGTCCGAAACAAAAATTGTCTGTCTGAAAAAAATATGCAAACACTTCTATATACTTCTGTTTAACCAACATCAGCAATACAGTAGCAGACCCGGCCCAAACAACCTCTGACAACTTGTCAATCACGTTCTCATAAACTTTAAAAGAAATTAAAATCACAATCATGAAACGTTTACAAGAGCGTGATCAATTTCTTATTAGGGACCTGAAATTATAAAAACTTGCACCAGAACATTTGATTACATAACGAATAGACTCGCTAGAAGGCATCGATCATTTGGACCGACTATCGAGAGAAAATGTAATTTTTGCCTGTCAGGACCAGCGGACCGATGTTATTGGGAAAGACTGTACAGATTGGGTATCTTTTTATCAGATGACAAGAAATTAGAGAAAATGATTTCTTTGGGCTGTTGAATTTAGAACAGGTTGGGACTGTCCACAAGATATCGATGCTATCACGTAAATGCGCGACTGTCCTTTAAAACAGTGGTAAATTCAGTCACGCGAATACGTATGTGAGATGCTCTCATCATGCTTTTTTTCTTGTTATCGTTTAACTCCGTGTCTTCGCAATAAATCAAGTTAATAGACAACTACTACGTTCATTTCTATGTACGAAAATGGTGAAATATTCCTATTCCATAAGAGCATTTTCCGCGAAAAAGACTTTATACCATACGAGGGTTATAAATTCCAGTACTTGCAACGATGCATATTGTAAACGTGTTGATTTTTCATCAAATTTACCTGTTGTTTCTTACTTTTCCCTCTTATCCACCATTAGAACTTTCATTTCACGTGACCTTGACTTTGATCTTGCAGTGGCCAAAACTAAAATGACCAACGAACAATGCCAAAGCTATTTTTGTTACGGAGGCCCAGACCTACAATGCTTCAACACCTAGATAAGAGCTCTTCTTTTTATAGAAGGACGAGTTATGTTTCGTGAAAATTCAATTCTTGAATTAATGTGTTTTTTACTCAAATTTTTATGAAATATTTACACTCGGTAATTTCCGTAAATTTACACGTGCATTTGCGATTCGAAAATTAAGTTTAACCATCAAAGAAAATAATTTCATTAATTAATTTCTTTCGAGAATCATTTAGATTTAATTGCCCTTATTGCATACCGTAAATATGGGTAATTACATTTTGACAAGAGATTAACACCACGTGATTGATTAATACCGATCATTACAACTTCCGGTAAACATGTGGAGGGAGGCATAAACAACTGAATTTTCGAACATGTAAGTATATTTGGGAAATAAAGCTTTATTTTTAGGGACATATCTCCTTTTTACAGCTGTACCCACGATTTTTTGAAGCCATTCTGTCACTTGGATCATCTTTTCCTGGAGATTGCAGATATAGAGAGGACAATTAAAAGTCGGAAGTCGATTTTTCATGAAAAGACCATTCGGACTAATTGAAAAAGAAAAAGCGAAAATGTCAAATTAAGGCCTAAATTGATAATTTCTCTTGTTCCAAACACTTGAGTCACGCAAAACCGTGACCATTACAGTCGCTGGTTTAAAGGACAGTCGCGCATTTACGTGATAGCATCGATATCTTGTGGACAGTCCCAACCTGTAGAATCGAATTAGTCCGACTTGCAGACCTACGACGGTGTTATCTGTTTTTTTCGTCTTCGAAGACGAAAAAACAGATAACGCCGTCGTAGGTCTGCAAGTCGGACTAGAATCGAATGGGACAGTGTCAGTTGAAAAATGAGACTATACATTGGTTGGACATTTAACAATTTGGACAATTTCATTCAGGTACTCATGTTACATACATACAAGCCCATGTGGCCTTAAAAAACTTAATATCTCACCTCACGGTTTAGCTACACGTCATCTGGATGCAAGAGAAAATTCGAACTAATTATAAAGTCGATAAAACGTTTACCGCAACTATCAAAATACGGTTTTCAGTCAAGCGTCTTAAAACAGAGATGTTTTGAAATCCATTTCGCCAATGTGTTTTTTCGTACTGAATCTTTTCTCACCAAAAAAGGTGTAACAGACATTCCTATTTATATAAGCCATCTCTACAGCCTAAGAGGCAGTCTTGAACTGTTGAATCAAAAAGGACCTGACATCATTCTCACACCGACAGAAACAATCTAGACTGGAGCAGAAAGATCGAGTTCAGAGGTCAAGGTCACAGTACTCATTATCAGGGTTTCAATTTTTTGTGCGGGTCTTTAAAACTTCTGACTGCCTGCAAGCATTTGAATTATATTTAATAGAATTGTTGTCCAGTACTGATCAATTAAAGTGTCGTTATCTTGGTCCAAGGTCATCGATCAAAGGTCAAGGTTATTATATATAATGACTTCCATGAATGCCTTCATTACTTCACCCTTAGACTTTTTTGTCGACATATACAGAGAAATTAAGACAATTGACGACACACAAAAATAACAACAGTACTTCTAAAGACGCCGCAGCTCAGTGGGGAGTAAATGGTTAATGTCCTTTCATCCAGATAAATGTTCTATCATGCGAGTTACATCAAAAGAATATCCAATCACAAGTACATACACACTACATAATCACACCCTAGACACTGAAACACTCGCAAAATACCTGGATATAACCCTTCAGGCTGACCTCAAATGGAACATACACATCTCAAAACTCACAGCCAATGCAAACAAACAACTGAATTTTGTTAAACATAATCTGAAGCATCCTCTCCTAAAGTTAAAAAGAAAACATGCATATAAATCCATGGTTAGACCCGA
Organism: Pinctada imbricata; assembly: GCA_033119305.1. Classification (NCBI taxonomy): domain Eukaryota; kingdom Metazoa; phylum Mollusca; class Bivalvia; order Pterioida; family Pteriidae; genus Pinctada; species Pinctada imbricata. The sequence goes on along the minus strand of VSWD01000006.1, from coordinate 51,393,969 downwards.
ACTTGAATACAGCTGCTGTACCTGGGACCTCTAGCCACCATCAAACCCAAAATAATCCAAATAAAATGGTACAGCGCAGAGCAGCTAGATATGTCACAGATAGGTACTATAACAGTTACACTACCTTGAACGGCCAACTTTAATAATAATAATAATAATAATACTTTATTTTGAGAGGGTGGACACAATTAGCAGTGCTATTCTTCCTTGTGGCCCTCTATGAAAACATATATACATTATATATAATGCTTAAATATGTCATGAAATGGAGATTCAAAGGAATACAAGATACAAACTACATGTAAAATAAGATGAAATGGTATGAAATACATTCATATAAACATATATGTACAAACCATAATAATTGATGAAAGAATAGAGCCTGTGTGTGCAATGCTACCTCTTTGATTGAATAAAGGCCGAAAGTGAATTTTTGAAAGATGTTAATGAGTTTGAACAACGCAATGAGGGAGGTAAGTTATTCCATATTTGAACGCCAGAATATTGGAAACTTCTTTTAAAATTTTCATGGAATGGTCTTGGCAAGTGTAGATCCAAGTTTGATGTTGATCTCAAGTTATAAGCATCCGTATTTTGATAAGTAAAGAGGTCTGACATGTATGATGGACATAAACCATTTAGTGATTTATATAACATTACACCTTATTGTACTCTATTCTTTCATAAACATTCAACCAATCTAACTCCTCAAAGAGAGGCTGAGACGGAGAGTCAGGAGGCTTGTCTAAGATTACACGGGCTGCATATTTTGTAGTTTATTTATTCTTTCTATGTTTCCTTTAGATGCATTGCCCCAAACAGCGAGACAATAATCAATAGATGGCAAAATGTAGGCATTGTAGAAAAGTTTTCTATAATTTAAAGAGAGATGTTGTTTAATTTTCTTCAACAAGGAAATTTTTGATGAGATATTCTTGCAAATAAAATTTACATGGCAGGTAAAGTCTAGGTTTTGATCGATGTGTACACCTAAAAGTTTTTCTTCTTTAACGTTTTCCAAAATATGAGAGTTTATATCTACATTTATTTCTTTTGTATTCAATTTAGATATTTTTTGTCTAGCTCCTATCAACATACATTTGCTTTTCGATTCATTGATTTTCATCTTGTTTTCTGCACACCAAATTTCAACATTTCTTACATCACATTTCAAATCATCTTCAATTGTTTTAATATCTTTAGCAGATGTATGCATTGTTGCATCGTCAGCAAATAGGTCAACTTTACAGCAGCGGCGTCTAAGTACACGAATTATTAACTTTTTTTTTTCTATAAAGTACTTCACGGCATTGTCAAAATTTATTCCACATCCTCATTTACCCAATAGACAGCAGAACCAGACACACAAATCCACACAATTTCAAACAAATTTACTTTGCCCAGGAAAGATACGTATATAAATATTCTTTTTAAAGGGCACATATGTCACTAAAATTTACAAATGCTATTTTAAACCTAATTTGACTGAACCTATCAGTAAACTTAATCCCTATGAGAGCCCCTAATTAACAAGATCAAAACAGCTCGATTATGTTATTAAAATAGCACTTTACCGAAGATTTCCGAAGATTGCCGATCTTTATTCAGCTACGCCGTGTGACGTCATTTTTGTGAGTAAACGGGTTTATGGCTAAAGCGCATAGTGTGTAGTTTGGTACTATATATAATATATATACAGGATTCATTAGTCACCATGGTCATATTACATGCAAAGTGATCGTTAAAAAAGGGTGTTTTCGTTTTATGATAAATTACACATCACGAATTTTTTTTTTTTTTGGAATAAAGAAAAGTCTATAATATATATCCAGCTTTTCTTTGGTGTAATTAATTACAAATTCGGATTGGTTTTCTTCGTACATGTATTAATTTGTACGTCTATTGAGCTAACCCACTATGAAAGTAACATCCCAATTAAGAAATCGATGTTTTGACAAGTATGCACATGTCAATCAATCGTGCAGGGTCCGTCAATACCTGCCAGGTGTAAAATCATTAGAGCGTGATATGCCCATGTGGTCATTCCAATTAGAAGGGAGAGGGAAGATAAGAATATCTATATAATAAATTTAATTTTAGTTTTAAAATTTTCATAAACTCAAACTTTAAACTTGAAATTTCAATTTCATCGAAATAAACATGATTTAATAATGTAATTATGTAAACTGCCTGCTACTGTACATTAAAATCACGCTCAGCGTGCACGTATAATGTACGTTCTCACTGTACCCTGTTGACACGGCAGGGATTCTAAAGAGAATTTTTTTTTCTTTCATATCTTTTTCTTATTTTTGTTTTGATTCAAAGATCGTAGCTAAAAAAGAATTGATTTGCTCTTAAAATCATTGCCCCGTATATAGAAATTGTCATATTAAAAAGCTCAAGTTATTTAAAATCAAATAATAAAAGAAGATTTAAAAAATGGATCAAAGAACAAAAAAAAAAAAAAGAAAGAAAGAATGAGTCAAAATGAAAAAAAATATATGAAAAATCTGGGGAGGGGGTGAATGAAATAATGAAGTTTGAAGACGTTTATAATGAGTTTATAACGAAATAATGAAATTTGAAGACGTTTACATTTATACCACTTGGTGAGTGTCACTGCTGGTGGACCAGGAGTCCCCGAGGGCACATGTAGCCAAGTTTGATCAATTTCGGTTGATCTTTTCTTCAACGCATTCTAAATTTCTGGTATCAAAATTTCTTGAAATTTCTAAAAAATGGGTCCTGTAGCCCACCAATCCTGCTACGTCTTTCGGTACACTTTTTCGACATAGTAACTTTCATACTCTTTTGGCATATTACATTGTTTAGATTTAGGATCATTGATGAGGGTTAAGTACCCGAAACGTGCATGTCTGGTCCACGTTGCCAATTTATCTGTTCTTAAATGATGCTATTCAATTTGAAGACATTTACATAATAATAATGAACGAATTTCTTTTTTAATGCACAAGAATCCGAATTCGACCCCTCCCCTCATCACCAATAAAAAGTAATGGGGTATTCAACATTCTTTTTTTTTCTCTCTCTCTCTCTTAAATTTGGCTAGATAGTCCTGATTTTTGAATATTTTAAAATTACTTGTAAACTATTGTTAAAAAGAAAAACATATACATATTTATTACACCGAAAAAAAAAGACCACTTTTTCCTTCGCTCCGTATATTAAAAACATACTTTCTTATCAATTTTTAACACCCCTCCACCTTTTTCTTTCTGGGCGACCGTCGTGCATTATAATTGATTTTATACGAAAATTTATTATAAAAAAAGTATAAAAACACAGTACACTCGTTTTAAAGAACATTAGTACAATGGAATCAGTTACCAACCATAATTACATCCACAGACTCACTTTACACCCTCAGGGAACAGCTCACCATACCTGTTCTGAAGGCAACATTCTACTACAACCACACAGATCACTGTAAATAGTTTTAATATTTTGTTTAAAATATTTTTTACTAATTTTAATTCCCCCGCCATTGCACAAAAAAGGCACGTACTGGTCAATACTGACCTTGTGTTAAGAAGGAGTAGAAGGTCGCAGTTATTTCGGATAAAAACTCTATTTCTGACAATATCGGGCGGATTTGAAAATTTCAAAGAATTGTTGCCTCGGACCCTAGGTTATATCTCCTGACTTTGACCAAGGTCAAAGGTCACAGTGCACTGGGTCCTATAGCATCATATCCAACCAATCCTGCTACGTCTTTCGATACGTTTTTGGGCATAATAATTTTCACATTATTTGGCCATATTACATTGTTTAGATTGCACTGACGAGGGTTAAGTATCCGAAACGTGCATATCTGGTCCATGCTGCAAATTTATCTGTTTTTAAATGATGCTATTCAATTTGAGGACGTTTAACATTAGTTAGACTTCGGGATGTAATACAGGTGAAGTTTGAGTTTAGTTTTAATTGGAACTTTCTAGATAGAGTTGTAGGATTTATATCAAAAGCTTGTTATATATATGAGATAGATGAAACCCGAACAAGATTACTTAGAGCAAAAGAGCTATTGCAATACCCCGGCGTCCACGTCGTCCGAACTGTAAATGAATTACCTTTCCTTTATTCATATTCTGCTGGTTCTTTTTGTTGTTGATATTTGATAACACTTTGTTTAATATTATTAGATGGGGATATTTTATGATCTTGAGGAAAAATGTGTCAAGGTCCATATTGGAATGTTTTAAGATATATAAAACCATGCAAGGTGTTGCGACTGAGAAATCCAGGTTGCCATATAGAATGACAGCAATGCAAGTATTTTTATATGATCTTGGAAAAGAAACCAACATCTTCCAATGTTGTCAAGGAAAATGACAACCAATATAGGTGTTTTGTGACTTTGAGAAAAAAAAAAAAACCTTTTACCTCTATGTAATTTGTGATGAGAAGCAATTCATAACAAAAAAAAAAAAACAAAAAAAAAAAAAAAAACAAAAAAAAAAAACCAACAAACAAACCACACAAACAAACAAACAAATAAAAAAAACCCCCAGATTGTTGTGATCTTTCAGAAAGAATATCTTCTACACTTTCAACGTGTGCAAAGAAGGGGCGGATTTTTAACAAGGCTCAAGCTCGGTTGCAACACCCACAACAAAACACAAAAACAACCCTTGTATGAAAACACAGAGAAGACAAGTACAACAGAAGGGACAAGGAAAATCAAATACAACATCAAAACACCAAACACAAAAGACTAAACATAATCAGACAAGTCCAATTGACAATCAGTGCCGATTTTGGACCACCTGCCACGTTAGTAGCGGAGCATATGGTGTGGTTATCCAGAGTTCGCGCGCACGGCCCTCCCACTTTTCCTCTTACCCAGAGGTCTCGACTGAAGAACGCACAATTGTGTATAATAACATCCTCACTGCCAGATGACCACACAAACAAGACAGCAAAACACAGGGGCCAAAGTAACATACAGATGAATATGTAAATAGGTATTAAAAAATGCGAGTCTTTCCGTCATGTTGGCGAGGGTAAGGAAGACGTAAGATTTCGATTTTTCATTTTCTTTTCTAATGTCTCGGTGAACATTTTCACTGATTTGATTGTCCGAGTTAGAAAAGTACTTCCTGACAATTATAGAAGGAGTTGCACAAATTGTATCTTTACTTCGACTTTGACAGACATTTTTGTTGTTTGCAGGGGATTCCCTAAAGTACATCATAAATAGACGTATAAATAAAGTACATGGTGGCACCACAAGAGCTGCACCTTCAGTGTATATTGATTTTACTGCCATAATCTAAATGATTACATGTGATGTTTATGGGCTTGTGCGAATGTAAACGTCCGAATTTCCCAGATTCATATCGCCAAAATGTAAAATCAGTTTCGCTTCACCTGCTCGTTGAATAAATCGTAGTAAAACCGAACAGACAGTAATATCTATGTTGCTGCATGTATGAAACGTTGTTTTTCCTGTAATTGAATGGAATAGAATCTGGGAGTATCAGTTGATTTCCATTAATAAAACATTTATGGGTTTTTATTAAGACTTTTTTTTTTCGCTGAATGAAGTATGGAAATGTATTCCATGAAAAATTGCCTATAATTTAGGTTCGGTGTATATTATTGGTATTGCTGGGAAACAGGATTGTGCGCTTAGAAATAAAAACCATATATCTTTAATTCATGACTGTCTCATTATTCCGAAATGATCAGCATTCAGTACTCAACAAGTGTCCGAAAGTTGCCATACTTGACACGACATGGGATAGTCCTCGTTGTTCTCAGTGCGGAAGCACTAAGCACACACAGGATCTGTTTTCAGATTTCAGTAAAATCAGATTTCGCTATTGTAATTCCACAGAGGTAATTCTGTCCTTGTTTGTGCTTTTCGTATCTTGCAAATGTGCCCATTGAGCTGCCTGATTATTGCGTTGGATTATCCTCCATTTTCAGTTCCAACAATCAATGGTCACATATCTTTTATAAATATCCATTGTTTTCATGTTTTGGTATTTATAGTATCTTGTTTTTTTTTTTGTAGTTCAAGGATTTTGTGTTTTCACAAGTTCGGCTTTTTATTGTATCTTGCTGTTGTCGAATCAAGGAGGACTTATATCAGTTTCCGTGTTTTCACGTTTTGGTGTTTCTACTGTCTTGCTGTTGTCGAATCAAGGAGAACTTATCTTCGTTATTTTGGTTTTTTGTATTGTTTTTCAAGCAAGAAAAAACATTAGTTTCTGTGAGACTTCACATTTTGGTGTTTGTACTTTCTTTTTGTGTTATCATAATTTGGTTTTAACATTCAGGATATGTAATAGTAATTTGTGAAAGTTAACATTTCCCCCATTTTTCCTGGATTATAATGCAGAATCTTTTTAGAGTACAATCATAAAGATGTTCCATTCCATTGTAGATCTTCATTATCTGATCATCGTGAGTGCTATATCATCAAACAATAAAAAGTTTTAAGTTCGTCTCCAAATGCAGAAATAAGTAAAGTTATTGAATAATTTAAAATTTTTGTTTTAATAATAGTAATTTATTCGGAAAACTCTTGACTAAAAAAAGTGGATATCTCTAACAGGGCTCGGTTGCAGCATCCACAGCAAAAAAAAAAAGAAAAAAAAAAAAAAAAAAAAAAAAAAAAAAAAAAAAAAAAAAAAAAAAAACAACGAAAAAAAAAAAAAAAAAAAAAACAACAACAACAACAAACAACAAAAACAAAAACAAAAACAAAACAAGAACAAAATAAATAAAAAAAAAAAAAGAAAAAAAGAAAAAGAAAAGAAGAAAGAACCAAAACAAACAAACAAAACAAAACGGGACCGACTTGGGTTTGCCATCTGCCAAGGTAACAGAAAGCCAAGTAAGGTCAAAACTATACCATGAGGGTAATGCTCCTTTGATTTTGAATAATTTATCTTTAGTATCAGAGAAGTTACAAATGTTTTTCAAGTGAGTGTAGAATCATGGTAAAACTAGGAAACGATATCATCGAGGACTAGAACAAAATTCTAAGCATGATCTAAAATGTATGTCAAAGAGCCATCTAAGAACACAGCTATGCCATGAGAGAGATAATCCTTGGTTTCATAATAATTCATCATATTTAGTATCAGAAAATTCTAAAATATATTTCAAGTCAGTAAAGAAGAACATTAAAGCTATGCGAACGACATCTTCAGGGACTAAGGGTCAGTTAACAGAGATGCCAACCTAGTATATATGTTCAGTGCCCTATATGCGCATTTCAAGAAATAATGCATTATCATGGAAAATCGTGACGAAAAATAGGAAATCCAAACATTGGTTATATGAATACTGAAGTTCCAAACAAGACATGAAATGTATGTCAAAGAAAAGGAAAGGATATCTAGGACAGCATGACCACCCTACACTGAACCAGCATAACCCACAAGAAAGCGACACATAAAAATGACATCAAACAAAACCAAAGGCCAAATTCTGTGAAACTTATGTCCCAAACATACTGAAAGAAGTAGTAAGATGGCTGGGATATGATGCAACAACCCACGGCGGGTTTTAGAAAGAGAAAAGTTTTTAAACAGAAATTTTTCGAATGCGTTTGAAGAAATGACCAACCGAAATTGATCGAACTTGGCTACACGTGCCCTCAGAGATACATGGCCAAACAGCAGTTTCACTCAACATGTGATACAAATGTTAAACGTCTTTAATTTCAGAAGCATCATTTAAAAGCAGATAAATTAACAGCATGGACCAGACATGAACGTTTCGGGTATTTAACCCTCGTCAGTGATCCTCAATCCAAACAATGAAATATGGCCAAAATCTGTGAAAATTTTGTCCCAAATATACCGAAAGAAGTAGCAAGATGGCTGGGATACGATGCTACAACCCAGCTTTAAGACATTTGAGAAAAGTTTGTAAACAGAAATTTTCGAATGCACTTGAAGAAACGACCAACCGAAATTGATCGAACTTGGCTACACGTGCCCTCAGAGATACATGGCCAAACAGCAGTTGCACTCAACATGTGATACAAATGTTAAACATCTTTAATTTCATAAGCATCATTTAAAAGCAGATAAATTTACAGCATGGAACAGACATGCACGTTTCGAGTATTCAACCCTCGTCAGTGATCCTTAATCCGAACAAAGAAATATGGCCAAAATCTGTGAAAATTATGTCCCAAATATACCGAAGAGGTAGCAAGATGGCTGGGATATGATGCTACACGACCCAGGTTTTAGAAATTTGAGAAAATTTTGTAAACAGAAATTTTCTCAGAAAAGAAACATAAAAGCTATGCCATTAGAGAGATTATTCTTAGTTTCAGAAAAAATTATTATATTTAGTATAAGAAAATTTACAAATAAATTTCGAGACAACACAGAGGCAAGTAAAACTAGGCGAATGATAAGTCCACCAGCAGGGATGCCAACCTAGCAGTTGAAATTAGATATAGTTTTTTAAATTAGTGCATTATATGCACATTTCAAGAAACAATGTATCATCAGTGATGCTCGAGGCCGACAGAGAGTTTCTAGATAAAATGTTAAAAGGTCAGAGGAATGTCCCATTAGCTCACTCAGTATCCTACTCGTTCACGGAGCGAACGGCCGCGGCTCGAGTCGAGTCGAGGAACATGTGGATATTTCGGGAGAGATTAGGTATAATTGGACGAAGAAAAGAGATAGGAATGCCACATTATGAGGTTTCTACCGTTCCTTGGAAAAAAGGAAAGGGGGAAGGGAAAATGTTTTATAAAATTTATTGAAACATTTTTAAAATGTTTGACAACTTAATTATATTTAATAACATGTTTATGAAAAGTTTCCTAAAATGTTTCGATGATGTTTCTGGAACCATACGAAACATTTTGAAAATGTTTCTGTAACATTTTAATACCAAAACGTTTTTAAATGTTTTTAAAACATGCTATATCGTCTTGATCATCTTGATGTTTGGTATTCCTTGTCCCTTTGGTGTTACTTGTTGTACCTGTCTGCTGTGTGTTTTTGGTGTTAAGTGTTTTTTATGACTTTGATGTTTGGTATTCCTTGTCCCTTTGGTGTTACTTGTTGTACCTGTCTGCTGTGTGTTTTTGGTGTTAAGTGTTTTTTATGACTTTGATGTTTGGTATTCCTTGTCCCTTTGGTGTTACTTGTTGTACCTGTCTGCTGTGTGTTTTTGGTGTTAAGTGTTTTTTATGACTTTGATGTTTGGTATTCCTTGTCCCTTTGGTGTTACTTGTTGTACCTGTCTGCTGTGTGTTTTTGGTGTTAAGTGTTTTTTATGACTTTGATGTTTGGTATTCCTTGTCCCTTTGGTGTTACTTGTTGTACCTGTCTGCTCTGTGTTTTTGGTGTTGACGTATCCATTGTACAAATGGAGATCTCGCGGACGTCTCGTCCATTTAATCAGTGTTAAAATTACCTCGGTAATCTTCGGCAGTGTCTCGATAGTTTCCGTGGATTGAGCGAAGGTTGGCATGTTGACCTTTGATGATAGAATCCATTTTTTATGTTGTATACGGTAAATTTAGGTAAAAATATTCACTGATTCTAACTATGTAATACACTTGATATTTATTTGTACAACGGATACCTGAAGTGTTTTATGTCTTTGATGTTTGGTATTCCTTGTCCCTTTGGTGTCACTTGTTGTACCTGTCTGCTCTTTGTTTTCGGTGTTAAGTGTTTTATGTCTTTGATGTTTGATATTCCTTGTCCCTTTGGTTTTTCATGATGTACCTGTCTGCTCTGAGTTTTCGGTGTTAAGTGTTTTATGTCTTTGATGTTTGATATTCTTTGTCCCTTTGGTTTTTCATGATGTACCTGTCTGCTCTGAGTTTTCGGTGTTAAGTGTTTTATGTCTTTGATGTTTGGTATTCCTTGTCCCTTTGGCTTTTCATGATGTACCTGTCTGCTCTTTGTTTTCGGTGTTAAGTGTTTTATGTCTTTGATGTTTGGTATTCCTTGTCCCTTTGGTGTCACTTGTTGTACCTGTCTGCTCTTTGTTTTCGGTGTTAAGTGTTTAATTTCTTTGATGTTTGATATTCCTTGTCCCTTTGGCTTTTCATGATGTACCTGTCTGCTCTTTGTTTTCGGTGTTAATTGTTTTATGTCTTTGATGTTTGGTATTCCTTGTCCCTTTGGTTTTTCATGATGTACCTGTCTGCTCTGAGTTTTCGGTGTTAAGTGTTTTATGTCTTTGATGTTTGGTAGTCCTTGTCCCTTTGGCTTTTCATGATGTACCTGTCTGCTCTGAGTTTTCGGTGTTAAGTGTTTTATGTCTTTGATGTTTGATATTCTTTGTCCCTTTGGTTTTTCATGATGTACTTGTCTGCTCTGAGTTTTCGGTGTTAAGTGTTTTATGTCTTTGATGTTTGGTATTCCTTGTCCCTTTGGTGTCACTTGTTGTACCTGTCTGCTCTTTGTTTTCGGTGTTAAGTGTTTAATGTCTTTGATGTTTGATATTCCTTGTCTCTTTGGCTTTTCATGATGTACCTGTCTGCTCTGAGTTTTCGGTGTTAAGTGTTTTATGTCTTTGATGTTTGATATTCTTTGTCCCTTTGGTTTTTCATGATGTACCTGTCTGCTCTGAGTTTTCGGTGTTAAGTGTTTTATGTCTTTGATGTTTGGTATTCCTTGTCCCTTTGGTGTCACTTGTTGTACCTGTCTGCTCTTTGTTTTCGGTGTTAAGTGTTTAATGTCTTTGATGTTTGATATTCCTTGTCTCTTTGGCTTTTCATGATGTACCTGTCTGCTCTGAGTTTTCGGTGTTAAGTGTTTTATGTCTTTGATGTTTGATATTCTTTGTCCCTTTGGTTTTTCATGATGTACCTGTCTGCTCTGAGTTTTCGGTGTTAAGTGTTTTATGTCTTTGATGTTTGGTATTCCTTGTCCCTTTGGCTTTTCATGATGTACCTGTCTGCTCTGAGTTTTCGGTGTTAAGTGTTTTATGTCTTTGATGTTTGGTATTCCTTGTCCCTTTGGTGTCACTTGTTGTACCTGTCTGCTCTTTGTTTTCGGTGTTAAGTGTTTTATGTCTTTGATGTTTGGTATTCTTTGTCCCTTTGGTGTCACTTGTTGTACCTGTCTGCTCTTTGTTTTCGGTGTTAAGTGTTTTATGTCTTTGATGTTTGGTATTCTTTGTCCCTTTGGTGTCACTTGTTGTACCTGTCTGCTCTTTGTTTTCGGTGTTAAGTGTTTAATGTCTTTGATGTTTGATATTCTTTGTCCCTTTGGTTTTTCATGATGTACCTGTCTGCTCTGAGTTTTCGGTGTTAAGTGTTTTATGTCTTTGATGTTTGGTATTCCTTGTCCCTTTGGCTTTTCATGATGTACCTGTCTGCTCTGAGTTTTCGGTGTTAAGTGTTTTATGTCTTTGATGTTTGGTATTCCTTGTCCCTTTGGCTTTTCATGATGTACCTGTCTGCTCTGAGTTTTCGGTGTTAAGTGTTTTATGTCTTTGATGTTTGATATTCTTGTCCCTTTGGCTTTTCATGATGTACCTGTCTGCTCTGAGTTTTCGGTGTTAAGTGTTTTATGTCTTTGATGTTTGGTATTCCTTGTCCCTTTGGCTTTTCATGATGTACCTGTCTGCTCTGAGTTTTCGGTGTTAAGTGTTTTATGTCTTTGATGTTTGATATTCTTGTCCCTTTGGCTTTTCATGATGTACCTGTCTGCTCTGAGTTTTCGGTGTTAAGTGTTTTATGTCTTTGATGTTTGGTATTCCTTGTCCCTTTGGCTTTTCATGATGTACCTGTCTGCTCTGAGTTTTCGGTGTTAAGTGTTTTATGTCTTTGATGTTTGATATTCTTTGTCCCTTTGGCTTTTCATGATGTACCTGTCTGCTCTGAGTTTTCGGTGTTAAGTGTTTAATGTCTTTGATGTTTGATATTCTTGTCCCTTTGGCTTTTCATGATGTACCTGTCTGCTCTGAGTTTTCGGTGTTAAGTGTTTTATGTCTTTGATGTTTGGTATTCCTTGTCCCTTTGGTGTTACTTGTTGTACCTGTCTGCTCTGAGTTTTCGGTGTTAAGTGTTTTATGTCTTTGATGTTTGGTATTCCTTGTCCCTTTGGTGTCACTTGTTGTACCTGTCCACTCTGTCTTTTCCCTTTTTGGTGTTGCAGTTTTGCTTTGGGTACTGCAACCGAGTGCTATTTGAGATCCCCTCCTTTCCTCTGTATCTAATAAAATGAACGTTGAAATTGTATTTCGAGTGCGTTTTATCTTTAATAAAAACTAGGAGAAAGAAATGAAACGGAAATATATCTAGGGATAGATAACGTAAATTTCAACAATTATACAATTCATAAAGAAATTTGCATATCTGATAAAACTAGAAGTGTTTCAAAATATTAGCCTGAGGTCTTTGGAATATATTAAAAACATTTCAATAAGGATGTTTTAGGATTTTCGATAAATATGCTGTAATGAAAACAAATGACAACACATCTGCTCACAATATCTTCGACCAGAGTTTAGTTGGCAAATAAATTACAAAGTAATTGATCGAGTAAGTTATACATGTACTCTCTACACTACCATTCAACACCAAAAAGCTCAAAAACAGACTGTTCAATATTATTCGCAACTATCTTTCAATAAATAAGAACAGATGATACATGTACAAATACCGGTACCTTGTCATAGAGCGGGAGGGTACTTATTCGTAAAGGAACAATCTGATTCAAACAAAAAGTATACCGATGACGATATCATCCGGATGCTAGAGTTTTTGATTGACAACATTTTAGTGGTTTTTGGAGGTACCGTATTACAGCAAATAGTTGGCATCCGCATTGGTACCAATTGCGCCCCATATGTTGCGGACTTATTTATATATTCATACGAAGCTGACTTCTTCCAAACATTGCTCTCGATTGGGCGAAAACACCACCTCGCATCTCAGTTCAATTTTACCTTTATATACATAGATGACGTGTTATCATCAATAATCCGTGTTAAGGATAATCTACATGAAATCTATCCTCATAAACTAGAGATCAAGGAAACAACCGAGAGCGAAAGGTCAGCTTTTGCTACGTCTTTCTGCTACGTATTCTGCTACGTCTTTTGGTACATTTTGGACATAATACGTTTCATACTTTTTGGCCATATTACATTGTTTAGACTGAGGATCACTGACGAGGGTTTAGTACCCGAAACGTGCATGTCTGGTCCATGCTGTAAATTTATCAGGTTTTAAATGATGCTATTGAAGTTAAAGACGTTTAACATTTGAACTACTTGGTGAGTGTCACTGCTGGTGGACTAAGAGTCCCCGAGGGCACATGTAATCAAGTTCGATCAATTTTGGTTGATCGGCTGTCTCTTCAACGCATTTGAAATTTTCTGTTACAAAATTTCTTGAAATTTCTAAAACGTGGGTCCTGTAGCATCATATCCCACCCATTCTGCTACGTCTTTTGGTACATTTTGGACATAATACGTTTCATACTTTTTGGCCATATTACATTGTTTAGACTGAGGATCACTGACGAGGGTTTAGTACCCGAAACGTGCATGTCTGGTCCATGCTGTAAATTTATCAGGTTTTAAATGATGCTATTGAAGTTAAAGACGTTTAACATTTGAACTACTTGGTGAGTGTCACTGCTGGTGGACCAAGAGTCCCCGAGGGCACATGTAATCAAGTTCGATCAATTTTGGTTGATCGGCTGTCTCTTCAACGCATTTGAAATTTTCTGTTACAAAATTTCTTGAAATTTCTAAAACGTGGGTCCTGTAGCATCATATCCCACCCATTCTGCTACGTCTTTTGGTACATTTTGGACATAATACGTTTCATACTTTTTGGCCATATTACATTGTTTAGACTGAGGATCACTGACGAGGGTTTAGTACCCGAAACGTGCATGTCTGGTCCATGCTGTAAATTTATCAGGTTTTAAATGATGCTATTGAAGTTAAAGACGTTTAACATTTGAACTACTTGGTGAGTGTCACTGCTGGTGGACCAAGAGTCCCCGAGGGCACATGTAATCAAGTTCGATCAATTTTGGTTGATCGGCTGTCTCTTCAACGCATTTGAAATTTTCTGTTACAAAATTTCTTGAAATTTCTAAAACGTGGGTCCTGTAGCATCATATCCCACCCATTCTGCTACGTCTTTTGGTACATTTTGGACATAATACGTTTCATACTTTTTGGCCATATTACATTGTTTAGACTGAGGATCACTGACGAGGGTTTAGTACCCGAAACGTGCATGTCTGGTCCATGCTGTAAATTTATCAGGTTTTAAATGATGCTATTGAAGTTAAAGACGTTTAACATTTGAACTACTTGGTGAGTGTCACTGCTGGTGGACCAAGAGTCCCCGAGGGCACATGTAATCAAGTTCGATCAATTTTGGTTGATCGGCTGTCTCTTCAACGCATTTGAAATTTTCTGTTACAAAATTTCTTGAAATTTCTAAAACGTGGGTCCTGTAGCATCATATCCCACCCATTCTGCTACGTCTTTTGGTACATTTTGGACATAATACGTTTCATACTTTTTGGCCATATTACATTGTTTAGACTGAGGATCACTGACGAGGGTTTAGTACCCGAAACGTGCATGTCTGGTCCATGCTGTAAATTTATCAGGTTTGAAATGATGCTATTGAAGTTAAAGACGTTTAACATTTGAACTACTTGGTGAGTGTCACTGCTGGTGGACCAAGAGTCCCCGAGGGCACATGGAATCAAGTTCGATCAATTTTGGTTGATCGGCTGTCTCTTCAACGCATTTGAAATTTTCTGTTACAAAATTTCTTGAAATTTCTAAAACGTGGGTCCTGTAGCATCATATCCCACCCATTCTGCTACGTCTTTTGGTACATTTTGGACATAATACGTTTCATACTTTTTGGCCATATTACATTGTTTAGACTGAGGATCACTGACGAGGGTTTAGTACCCGAAACGTGCATGTCTGGTCCATGCTGTAAATTTATCAGGTTTTAAATGATGCTATTGAAGTTAAAGACGTTTAACATTTGAACTACTTTGTGAGTGTCACTGCTGGTGGACCAAGAGTCCCCGAGGGCACATGTAATCAAGTTCGATCAATTTTGGTTGATCGGCTGTCTCTTCAACGCATTTGAAATTTTCTGTTACAAAATTTCTTGAAATTTCTAAAACGTGGGTCCTGTAGCATCATATCCCACCCATTCTGCTACGTCTTTTGGTACATTTTGGACATAATACGTTTCATACTTTTTGGCCATATTACATTGTTTAGACTGAGGATCACTGACGAGGGTTTAGTACCCGAAACGTGCATGTCTGGTCCATGCTGTAAATTTATCAGGTTTTAAATGATGCTATTGAAGTTAAAGACGTTTAACATTTGAACTACTTGGTGAGTGTCACTGCTGGTGGACCAAGAGTCCCCGAGGGCACATGTAATCAAGTTCGATCAATTTTGGTTGATCGGCTGTCTCTTCAACGCATTTGAAATTTTCTGTTACAAAATTTCTTGAAATTTCTAAAACGTGGGTCCTGTAGCATCATATCCCACCCATTCTGCTACGTCTTTTGGTACATTTTGGACATAATACGTTTCATACTTTTTGGCCATATTACATTGTTTAGACTGAGGATCACTGACGAGGGTTTAGTACCCGAAACGTGCATGTCTGGTCCATGCTGTAAATTTATCAGGTTTTAAATGATGCTATTGAAGTTAAAGACGTTTAACATTTGAACTACTTGGTGAGTGTCACTGCTGGTGGACCAAGAGTCCCCGAGGGCACATGTAATCAAGTTCGATCAATTTTGGTTGATCGGCTGTCTCTTCAACGCATTTGAAATTTTCTGTTACAAAATTTCTTGAAATTTCTAAAACGTGGGTCCTGTAGCATCATATCCCACCCATTCTGCTACGTCTTTTGGTACATTTTGGACATAATACGTTTCATACTTTTTGGCCATATTACATTGTTTAGACTGAGGATCACTGACGAGGGTTTAGTACCCGAAACGTGCATGTCTGGTCCATGCTGTAAATTTATCAGGTTTTAAATGATGCTATTGAAGTTAAAGACGTTTAACATTTGAACTACTTGGTGAGTGTCACTGCTGGTGGACCAAGAGTCCCCGAGGGCACATGTAATCAAGTTCGATCAATTTTGGTTGATCGGCTGTCTCTTCAACGCATTTGAAATTTTCTGTTACAAAATTTCTTGAAATTTCTAAAACGTGGGTCCTGTAGCATCATATCCCACCCATTCAGCTACGTCTTTTGGTACATTTTGGACATAATACGTTTCATACTTTTTGGCCATATTACATTGTTTAGACTGAGGATCACTGACGAGGGTTTAGTACCCGAAACGTGCATGTCTGGTCCATGCTGTAAATTTATCAGGTTTTAAATGATGCTATTGAAGTTAAAGACGTTTAACATTTGAACTACTTGGTGAGTGTCACTGCTGGTGGACCAAGAGTCCCCGAGGGCACATGTAATCAAGTTCGATCAATTTTGGTTGATCGTCTGTCTCTTCAACGCATTTGAAATTTTCTGTTACAAATTTGTTTTTGAAATTTCTTAAACGTGGGTCCTGTAGCATCATATCCCACCCATTCTGCTACGTCTTTTGGTACATTTTGGACATAATAATTTTCATACTTTTTGGCCATATTACATTGTTTAGACTGAGGATCACTGACGAGGGTTTAGTACCCGAAACGTGCATGTCTGGTCCATGCTGTAAATTTATCAGGTTTTAAATGATGCTATTGAAGTTAAAGACGTTTAACATTTGAACTACTTGGTGAGTGTCACTGCTGGTGGACCAAGAGTCCCCGAGGGCACATGTAATCAAGTTCGATCAATTTTGGTTGATCGGCTGTCTCTTCAACGCATTTGAAATTTTCTGTTACAAAATTTCTTGAAATTTCTAAAACGTGGGTCCTGTAGCATCATATCCCACCCATTCTGCTACGTCTTTTGGTACATTTTGGACATAATACGTTTCATACTTTTTGGCCATATTACATTGTTTAGACTGAGGATCACTGACGAGGGTTTAGTACCCGAAACGTGCATGTCTGGTCCATGCTGTAAATTTATCAGGTTTTAAATGATGCTATTGAAGTTAAAGACGTTTAACATTTGAACTACTTGGTGAGTGTCACTGCTGGTGGACCAAGAGTCCCCGAGGGCACATGTAATCAAGTTCGATCAATTTTGGTTGATCGGCTGTCTCTTCAACGCATTTGAAATTTTCTGTTACAAAATTTCTTGAAATTTCTAAAACGTGGGTCCTGTAGCATCATATCCCACCCATTCTGCTACGTCTTTTGGTACATTTTGGACATAATACGTTTCATACTTTTTGGCCATATTACATTGTTTAGACTGAGGATCACTGACGAGGGTTTAGTACCCGAAACGTGCATGTCTGGTCCATGCTGTAAATTTATCAGGTTTTAAATGATGCTATTGAAGTTAAAGACGTTTAACATTTGAACTACTTTGTGAGTGTCACTGCTGGTGGACCAAGAGTCCCCGAGGGCACATGTAATCAAGTTCGATCAATTTTGGTTGATCGGCTGTCTCTTCAACGCATTTGAAATTTTCTGTTACAAAATTTCTTGAAATTTCTAAAACGTGGGTCCTGTAGCATCATATCCCACCCATTCTGCTACGTCTTTTGGTACATTTTGGACATAATACGTTTCATACTTTTTGGCCATATTACATTGTTTAGACTGAGGATCACTGACGAGGGTTTAGTACCCGAAACGTGCATGTCTGGTCCATGCTGTAAATTTATCAGGTTTTAAATGATGCTATTGAAGTTAAAGACGTTTAACATTCCTACTTGGATATTATTCTATCTTTCGACGCAAACGGCCATGTATGACAAACGTGATGATTTCAGCTTCCCCATAACCAACATCCCTTTCATGAGTAGCAACATTCCGTCTTCTCCTGCATGCTTATGGCGTTTTTGTTTCTCAGCAGATACGGTACACCAGGGCATGTTCCAAATATGAATATTTCATCGTTAGAGCCAGATGGCTTGCAAGTAAGTTACTTGTTCAGGGTTATACATGTATTACACAACGGCTGAAATCATCTTTGAGGAAGTTCTTCGGTCGCTACGGGGATATGATAAAAGAATATCATATCCCCCTTTCCAGAATGATCATTGACATTCTGGATTGCGATTGAATGGATGTCATCATCACCAAACAAGAAATATTTACATGATATGTACATCGAGACAATCAACGAGTTTTCATGGAGCTGTTGCAAGGGACGTTGCATGCAATCATGAGACGCTGACTCTCCCCGGACACCTGGTTCGCAACAGTTCCAATGGAAATTCTAATGATTTTGCCTTGCCTTCTCGACTTTGAGACTGAATAACTGATAGGTACTTCCTTGATGTTTATTTTATAACATGATCTAATTCTGCAAGCATAAAAATAATAACAAATAAGACAATATGGACTTTTTTCCTAGAGACATAAGGAAGTTCCAGGCATGCATTTCAGCATTCTTACCATTTAAACATTTTTCGACGCAATGTTATTATTTGCTGTTTTTACAGAACTTACCTTTGGCACATAACCCGGATAATTACACGGTATGCCAATTATCTGGTAAATGGCTTTTCTAAGACGGCTACGTCTACATGTTCATAAAACGAAACGTCTACATGTTCATAAAACGAAAATATCTGTTCGTAAAACGTAAACATTTTTCTATAAAACATAAATGATCATATTTAAACGTAAATATATATTCATAAAGCAAAATTTATTATCTATTTATTATTCATAAAATTAAAATATTTATCCATAAAACAAAAATATTTATTCATTAACATAACTATATATGTTCGCAAAACAAAAAATATAAATATATTAATATATTTACATATATACATATATCAATAAAACAAAAACACTTGTTCGTAAAACGTAAATATTTGTTCATAAAACATAAACGTTTATTCACGATTTGATTTTTTGGTCGATATGAAAATATCCGTTCAATGTTAATATTTCAATGAATAAAACAAAAATATTGATTCAAAACGTGTTCCAAAAATTTATTTTTGATAATTTGCATTGTGGGATAGCTCGATCACTTATTAGATGTATATTTTCCTTTTCCTAATATTTATTTTCCCTTTCAAATATATAAAAAATAGTGCTTAACTTATTAGGTTTCTTAATGAAAATGTTCTATTTTGATGGACAGTGTCTTGCCATGTAAAATGGATCTTTGAGTACATTTTTCTCGTTGTTCGAGTGGTTGTCTTGCATGGGATCTTTGTTTACTGTAATTGTCATGCGCGTACTTTCTGTGCCTTTGTCTTTTCGGCTTAAGCTTCACACAGTATCATTGTTAGAGATATTTTCCTTCCTCTGTATTGGTGGATCTGGATCCGTCGGCTTTTATTGGGCAACAATACTTCAATAGATAGTCTTCGATCTTCTTTCTGGATTGTACCACCACTTTGCGTCAATCCAAAAATTAAACTTTTTCCCTATTGTATCACCAATGACATTAATACTCACAGCAAAACAAATACATTTACATGTAAAAGAGCCTATATACAAGACACGTTCCTTTTGCTTTTTCATCCTTCATGCTGACTTCACAAACAAAAATACAAATTCCTATCGGATGGTAATCGCACATGTTTCGAAAGAACAAACGAGAAAACTATGAGTAGAGTATACCAGCACGTCATGTCCTCTAATTAAACAAATAAGAAAAAGGGCGATTCAGTTCCAAAATTGAATGAAAATTACTTTGCAACAGTTGGCATACCAATCAAATTACTCCTTTGAATATCATCAAACACTAGTAAATACAGGTAAATACTTCGCTTGGTTTACAGTTAACCTTGAATCGGAGTATTAATTAGTAATCTCATGTCACTTAAGCCTTCTTATTAAATTAATTTTCTATGTTTAAGATATTAGATTTCACATGCATATCTCCTGTCATTATATATTGTTTTTAGAGAAGTTGGATTCTCTCTCTTCCTACATAAAACCGATGGTTTACTGTTCAAGACTTCTCATCATTTAATAATCAATATATATCTGCAAAAAAGAAATTGATTAAAAGATGTCTTATTCAATTTGAAGACGTTTACATTCCATCGAAACACGAATATTATTTCCCTCCGTCTCTTTCTTTATTTCCTTATATTTATAATTTAACGACAAATGTCTTTGTTTACTAAATATGGAGAAAATTTGATATATTTGGCTTATCAGGAGGCAATTTTTCTTCATTATGTTAAAGTTTTTGTCGCGTATTTTATCAAAAGCATCATAAAATTTCATCTCCGCAAAGTGACGTTTATGGTTTTGTAGCACATTTGTTATGCATTAGATATCGCCTACATTGTAATGTCTTTAGAATGAAAACATGACAACTCTCTCATGGGAAAATATCTCAGAAAAATGGAAAAAAGTACCCTCGTAAAATCTTAAATTCAGTTTTGGTCACAAAAGAAAATCATTTTTCAATTCAACAGTCCTGATTTGCCGTAGCCTGTAATGGACCGATCATAGGATCGACGGAAGACGCTGAACATCACACTATGAAATATTAAACGTCTTCAAATTCATTAGCATCATTTTAAAGCAGATAAATTTACAGTATGGGCACTAAATTCGGGTAGTTCAAAGTGTATGAAGACCGCCGACATTTGCCAGCATATACACATTCTAAGTAGATCCAAGTACGATGCTGATCTTTCGCTCTCGGTTGTTTCCTTGATGTCTAGTTCATGAGGATAGATTTCGTGTAGATTATCCTTAAAGTTCGGACTATTGATGGATAACACGTCATCTATGTATATGAAGGTAAAATGAACTGGATGCGAGGTACTTTCGCCAAGTCGAGAGCAAGGTCTGGGTGAAGTCAGCTTCGTATGAATTTAAAAATAAGTCCTCAACCTGTGGGGCGCAATACCCTTGGGGATGCCAACTAGCTGCTGGAATACGGTTCCTCCAAACACCACAAAAATTTTGTCAATCAAAAACACATGCATCTGGATGAAATCGTCTTCGGTATACTTTTTGTTTGAATCAGAGTGTTCCTTAACAAAGTAAGTATCCCCCGCTCTATGACAAGGTATTTGTATCTTCTGTTCCCATTTATTGAAAGAAAGGTATATTGGACAGTCTGTTTTGAGCTTTTGGTGTAGAAAGGTAGTGTAGAGCATGGAGAAGTCGAAAGAATGTATGTTAGCGATATATTTGAAATTCGTGGCTTTTAAATTTTCCAAATGTTCCTTAGAATTCTTTAGGATCCGCATCTGATTGAGTCCATTTCTGGAACATGCTGTCTCGCAGTATGATTAACAAGACCTTGCTTGATGCGAGTTTATATTTTCGTATTTTGCTTAAAGCAAAATGGATAGAGGTATTGTGGAGCACGTGGACGAACCGGCAAAGAACCGGTGTTTGTAATGTATGGCTTTTTGTGCATTTTGGGAATCCAGTAGATAGTTCAAGATCAGAGTCATCAGCATGAATACCGAAGGACTCAGGAACAGATTTGCGGTTGTCAAGTATTTCAGAGTTAAATAAATACTTGTATATTATTAGGCACAAGTTGTCTAACTTAGATGTCAATAATTAATCAAAGTTGCATACAAAAATAATTTAACAGCAATAATAGTCTTGGTGTTGCATGAAGAACCATGTAACTATCACATTACCCGCAAATATCACTCTAACATACATTTACAACCCCAAGGTTTTTCAGACACTTTGAACTTGTGTATAGTCTCTTTACAGTGTTTTCATATTGTGATGCTCATATATTTGGTAATAGATTTTATATAGCTATGCTACTTAATCGACCCTACAGGAAATATGGAACCGCGCCCTCTTTGCAAAGTAAATGCAAAAATTAATAAAAACAAAACAAAACAAAACAAAAGCACCACTGATGATGATTTACTATCAGACAAAGGAAGGAATCTCCAACAACACCAGGTTGTAGCACCCACAGCAAAAACCCAAAACACCCAATGCAAAAACACAAAGCAGACAAGCACAAAAAGAGACGCGTACGGGACAAGGAACGTTAACGTACAACACAGAAACATCAAACACAAATGACTACACATAAACCAACGAGACCAATGGGCAACCGGTGCCGACTTAGGACGGCCATCTGCCACGGAAATAGCAGAAGGTATGGTTATCCTGGATTACGTGCGCACAACCCTCCCACTTTCCGATTACCCAGAGGTCAGAAACACGTGTCTGGCGCATTAAGATTGGTTCTTCAAGAAGGTAAAGAGATGGAACACTTCTGGAATACTAATTGGTCCTTATCATCAACCTTGTATAATCTTTAGTAGTGCTGTGAGCTTTTTTTATAACTTGGAAGTTTAAATCAAAGGAGTTTCTCACGCTGGGATATTTACTGCTTTCACTAACATTTTAAAAAAATGTTTTGAAGTACATATGCTTTGAATATTAAACGTCTTCAAATGTTGACCTAAATCTAAACGAAATCGAAAACTTTTCCTGTTAAACCGCATCAGTTCTATCCAGCCACAATTAGTACACGAAAAGCCCAAGTAACATTAGTAAGGATTTAAGGAATTAGGACGTAACACGATCGAATCATTATTACTGAGTTTTCCTTTGTACTCGGTTTGAAAGACGTGGTGCCATTCTCACCGTGCTTCGTGATTTTTGGATGTATATTGTCTGTTTATATTAAGGTTAAAAAAGTAGAGTAAAGTGGGTTAAGTAAAAAGTAAAGTTAAGTATTGAATTGAATTGAAATGGATTTTATTAATCTTTAATATGTAAGTACTTATGAAAAGGATCTCTATCGGAAATAGCATCACATTTGTATTCTGAAAGTCGTATTTTCCAAAATATTAAATTCAAATAACACTATGAGTAAGTTTAAAACATGTTGAGTTAAAGAAGTTCCTGCAATAATCTCAACAGCACTCACAATAGCACACCAAATTGAGCATCGACGGGCTCCTAGTAAGGTAGAGGTGGGACCAGGTGCCAGGAGGAGTAAGCATCCTCTGTTGGCTAGCCGCACCCGCCGTCGATGTTCAAGCACGAAAATGAAAACAATACTGGTGTCGGAACAGTTTCCGGACGATTTGAAGGTTTTTTTTAGCGATAACTACTCTGTCCCTTGATGAAAAATGTTCAAAATTCTCTCAAATAATGCCTTGCCCTTCCCACAGATGCTCATATCGAAAAAAAAGATGAATCTATCTAGAAATATGGTTTCTAGACCGATTTTATGACCATATATTTCGTCGGTTTTTCGCATAATCACTAGAACAGTTTTCTGACACCTGATTTTAGAGCTCTCGATCTCGATCAATATCGGACCAAACAGGATGAATCTTGGATATCATTTTCTTCATTCTTTTCTTCAAATGACTGTTTAAACATATTATGGAAAAACTACCGAAACTTCAAATATTATGCGGATTTAAAAAGCAAGTTTCTTGGCGACTTCTCCCTGTGCGCGATATTAAACAGGGTAGAAAGATATGGAAATGATGCATGATAGGGCAAATAAGATGCAACATTTTGTTATGACGATTTATGATTTGAATTCTTCATTTAAAAATCTACATAATTGTCTCAAAATTACTTTAAAAAGCTACACTAAAGTACTTGAAAAGGACGAGTGTCCGGAAACTGTTACTGTCCGGAAACTGTCCTGACACCAGCATATAAAATACATGCACTGTCTGAGGTTATGTCTATATAGAAAGTGCTATGGCGACCATGTTAGGGAAAACATATATTCAAAACACTTACTATCAAACCCCTCACGGGGAACTTTTTTACGAGCTCCACACGGCAAAGGGACATAAGTGTGATACAAATGAGTTAAATAGGATCCTGACAATCTCAACAGCACTCACAATAGAACACCAAATTGAGCATCGACGGATCCCCAGCAAGCCAGAGGTGGGACCAGGTGCACGGGAGGAGTAAGCATCCCCTGTAAGCTAGCCGTATCCTAAGGATAACCCATAAAACCAATAGGGGCTTATTTCCAATGGAGTCCTTTGTTAATAATAGTCAATTAGGGTGCAACGTGCTTAAATAACAGTGATACTTATTCAATAAAAAAGATGTCTGAACTTTGGCAAGACTTTGGGTAAAGTATAAAAGGTAAAGTAAAGTAAAAATTGGGTTTGAACGTAGAACTTCCGAATGAAATATGGTAACATTCTTCTAAGAAAATAAAGTAAATGGGTTATTGTTTGATCTCACAGAAAACGCTTCATTTTCAGAAGTCCTATTGTCATACTTCCTGATTTAATACATGTATAGTAAACACACTTATGTTAGAAGCACAATCTACGACTATCACGATTTTACGAACGACCAGTCCGTGCAATGTAGTCATTCCTCCATTTCATGTTTGAAAGGTGTTTTCCTTGTCTTACTTCGGAATGTTATTCATCCCGAGGTTCGCAACCGTTCCGATGTCAGTTCTGTTGTAGTGTGCAGCACTAAAGCTCGTTCCCTGTGATCATGGATGTTATAAGTGTATTAATTGCTTCTTTCAAGCTCTGTCGCCTTAAAGAAGTCTTGTTTTGGCACTTTGACGACATCAATTTGACGTCATAAATATTTATTAAATCGGAAACTTGTCATTTCATTCAAAAATATATTCGAAATTTAAGGAGATTACCATCTTAGCACCATCCATCCAATGCTATTTTGAACATAGATTTTATCTGGATATGCATCGACCCTAAAGAAAATTTGGAGACGCGCACTCTTTGCAAATTGCACAAATTTAATTAAAAAAAAATAACCAGAGAGCGCCACTAAAATTTGGCTGTGTCTAAAAATCACTTTGGATGGAAACATCACTGATGGGAAACACGTGTCTGGTGAATAATAATTGGTTTGAAATTTTCTTCGGGAAGGTATAGAGTTAGAACACTTCCGTAATATTCTAATGATTTCACCTTGCTTTCTCGACTTTGAAACTGAATAACTGATAGGTTTTTCTTTGATCTTTATTGTTGTTCGTTTTGCTGTGGACTGTTTGATCATTTTCTGTTTCTCTGTATATTTATTTTCTTGCTTGTTTCTTTTGAGGGCTATTTGGCGATTTGTTTCGACATCTTCAATGGATTCCCTTTTAATTGCAATCTGCCTACAGAGTATTCTTTGTTATGTGTTATCCTTCGTGTTTCGATGACGTTTAATTCAAATTTTTTGTTTGTTTATTTGTTGCATTTTCCATCCCGTCTGAACTAATTAGTGTATGCGTAAATGATGTGCAACATGTGCTTTCATTCTCGATTCGAGGCTATGGTACAGATAAGCTTCATAATTTATAAGTAATATATCACATCGGTTGCACCCGAAACGTGCATGTCTGGTTCATACTGAAAATTAATCTGTTCTTAAATGCTATGAATTTGAAGACGTTTCATTTGTACCACTTGGTAAGTGTTACTGCTGGTGGACAAGGATTCCCCGAGGGCACATTCAGTTGATCGTTTCTTCAAACGCGTTCAAAAATTTCTGTTCACAAAATTTTCTCGAAATTTCTGAAAAGTGGGTCCTGTTGCATCATATCCCATCCATTTGACTAGCTACGCTTTTCCGTATTTTTGGACATAACTTTCACAGATTTTGGCTATATTTCATTGTTTTTATTGAGGATAATTGACGATAGGTTAAGTACCCGAAACGTGCATGTCTGGTCCATGCTGAAAATTTATCTATTCTTAAATGATGCTATGAGAATTTCAAGACGTAAAATTTAGGACCAAATATTTTGTATCTACTTCAGATTTTGACGACCTCTTATCATTGAAAGCAAGTTGCTGAACCTACATTGTATAAACGTTTTCTCAATTACAATGCGGATATGCCAATGATGAAAGTTGAGCTATTACATCATGAATACTGTTAAATAAATAAATTTTATATTATGAATATTGTTATATAAATAAATGATGTCGAGACAGATAATAACAACGATATTAAAAGCTGTTCGTGATATCCGTCCCAGAAAGGTATATATCCGACCTTTATATATTTTTATATATCAAAACAACTTTTAATATGACATTCCATGACAAATGAATCATTTTATATATATAATTTTATTATTCAAAAATAAAACACAAAAATTTAATTATTTCCAAAGTAGATTCAACTGTGTTATTTCAAATTCGATAGACAATCTCTCCGAGAATGATCGTCTAGACAGAAGTATTTTCCGAACCAAGCTTTTAAAATCAAATAAATTGCATGACAGCGCAAATGAAATAAAACTATCATTACATAACATAGCGATGAAATTCTAAATATGTAAGATATAATATTAGTACCAAAGTCCATATTAGTCCATGAATAGATGAATAGTGATATCTTGATTAATTTCGATAATCTATGCATGCACGCAAATGATAAACCATAATCAAAGGCCACAATTGGCATTTTATCGATAGTGCTATCTTTATTTCCAATATCCTGATACTGTTTGAAACACAAATCTTCTAACCTGTACCGTTTCCTTTTAGTTGAAGTTGTTCTGTTTGATGTTTGTTATTTGTGGCACTCTGTGGGTGTGTTCCGCTGTACGATGTAGATACAAATTGATTCAGTATTCGTTGGAATGTCTGGATGGTTACATTTTTCGGGTGTCGTAAAGAAACCGTTGTTATGTTAAAAATCAAATTCAAGGAATTGTGGTCCCCCGCTTTTGAGTGTTTGTCTTGAAAGAAATGCTTACAGACACCCTCTACTATTTTAAAGTTTTCATAATATATCTCATGTACTATCAAAGTTCTAAATATCAAAAGATTAAACTCCGAGAAAAGGTCAAAAGGTCCAAACTTTGCTACCAAGGCAAAGGTCTTGTGAAAAGGAATGCACATGTGAAATATGAAAGTCCTACTATTTACCATTCAAAAGTTATGGTCGATGTTGAAGTTTTTAAATGTGGGTCAATCTCCAAGGACGATGTCACATGGTCCAAATGTTGTTACCGACGGAAAAGTCTTGTGTCTTGTCACATGGAATACACATGAGGAATACACATGTGAAATATGAAAGCCCAATCACTAACCATTCAAAAGTTATCGTCAAGGTTAAAGTTTTTGAAAAGTAAGTTAAACTACAAGGTCAAGGTCACCAGGTCAAAAAAAAATGGTATTCATGGAAAGGTCTTGTCACAATGAATACACATGTGAAATATGAAAGCCCTATCACTTACATGTACCATTCAAAAGTAATGGTCATGATTAAAGTTTTTAAAAAAGTAGGTCAAACTCCAAGGTCAAGGTCACAAGGTCAAAAATTTTGGTATTCATGGAAAGGTCTTGTCACATTGAATACACATGTGAAATATGAAAGTCCTATCACTTATCATTCATAAGTAATGGTAAAGGTCAAAGTTTTTTTTTAAAAAAGTAGGTCAAACTCTAAGGGCAAGGTCACAAGGTCAAAAATTTTGGTATCCATGGAAAGGTCATGTCTCAATGAATAAACACGTGAAATATGAAAGCCCTACAACCTTCCATTCAAAAGTTATGCACAAGATTAAAAATTCTGAAAAGAAGGTCAAATTTTTAGGTCAAGATCACAAGGTAAAAATTTTTGGTATTCATGGAAAGGTCTTGTCACAAGGAATACACATGTGAAATATGAAAGCCCTATCACTTACCATTCAAAAGTTATGGACAAGGTTAAAGTTTTCCTGACTGACTGACAGGCGGACGGACAGACAGACAGACGGGGCGGTTTTAACGTCCCCGCGCTTTCGCGAAAGCGGGGGACAATTTGTCTATGTCCAGAATTATGGTAACTTTGCTTTACCTTCTGTCTCTTTGATTAAAACCTAATTCCATAACAAAATTCTTGGTCTCTGTTGTAATGTAAGTCAATGTTTAAGCGCCTACTGCCATAATGTGTTTTTATTGATAGTGGTATAAAGTTTCTACGTTCTGTCTACGACACTAAATGGCTATACTAGGGAAAAATTC
The DNA here is from genome assembly GCA_033119305.1 of Pinctada imbricata. Lineage (NCBI taxonomy): Eukaryota > Metazoa > Mollusca > Bivalvia > Pterioida > Pteriidae > Pinctada > Pinctada imbricata. The sequence continues at coordinate 51,365,954 of VSWD01000006.1, read as the reverse complement.
CCAACATGACGACGTACGTTGTAGTGATCACAGCGGAACACACACGTATGATTACACGATAAGGAAGAGATCTCCAACGTGACGTCATTGAAGTGATCGCAGTGTAACTCACACCTCTGATTACAAAATAAAGAGATCTTCAACATGACGACATTGTAGAGATCACAGCGGAACTTACACGAATGAGACAAAAAGGGGGCAAATGAAACTTAAATTGAAATAATATTTCTACTACCTACACTTAAATGATTTTTTATATTAAGATTGATGTATCTGCTAAGAGAAGTTTAAATTCATGACAACGGTAACACCCACACGCAATTTCCTGCTATCTTTGTTTTGTATTATATTAATAACTTATTGACAAACGCCTTGTTTTCTATATTTTGAGAAACTTTTCATATTTGGAGAAAAATAATTATTCATTGTTATTAAAGTTTTCGTGAAAAAAATGAAATATATCTTTCATTTCCTTTTCATTTTTTAAAAGTAGTGACCATCTCTGCTGGCAACTAACAGTCATCTAGAATAAACATTCTAGACATGCATATTACTTTTCATCTGGGAATATTGGATAATGCATCCTAATTAGTGGCACTTTAACTGATTCCAAAATTAAAAAAAAAATGATAGCCCCCTCGTTTAATTTCTAAATTTCAGGTATATATGCGGCCAAAACTCAATCGGAGAGATGAAGTAAATATGTTTATCTCCAATACTTTAAACATTAAACATTACTGGCACCAACATTGGGAGGTAATTTAAGTAAAAAAACACGTTTAACGCTTAGTGGAGACATTTTTTTAAATTGTAGCTACACACTGCAACAAAGAATATTTACATTCCTAGTAGATTTTCCATGTAAAACGGCCACTAGGCAACTAGAATTATATTCCAATAACTTTGGTTGCTATTGTTACATCTTGTTCAAGTTTTGCATGTAGGGAGGATTTACCAACGTTAAAATACATTTGGCGTTCTTACAGGCAAAAGGCGCGATGTGCATGCAAATAAATACGACCGACATTAAATCAGTCTCAAAGTCGAGAAGGCAAGGCAAAATCATTAGAATTTCCATAGGAGCGGTTGCGAACCTCGGAATGAATAACATTCCGAAGTGAGACCTGGTGCCCGGGGAGAGTCTGCGTCTCCTGTTTGCATGCAACACCCGTCGCAACAGCTCCATGGAAACATGTCAAATTCAGTGATTGTCTCGATGTACATATTGATGTACACATCAGATAAGTATTTCTTGTTGGGTGATGATGACAGCAATTCAATCACAATTCAGAATGTATATAAGTAATGACTTTCTTACTTTTGGTGTTCCTCGGCGTATAATTCTGGTTTGACACGTGCAAATTTCGCTTCTCGATTCACGGAATTTGCATGATACTTACCAGAATTAACCAACAGAAAGACAGTCATTTCTTAAATAAATCTAAGAGATAGAAGGAGACCTCCAGCAGTTATTTGTTGTATCCCCCAAAGCAAAAACCTGAATCATCCTAATGAGAAACCACAGACAAGCATAATAAGAGACTCCAAATGGAAAAGGAAGAGGACAGCAAATTATCAAACACAAAAGACAACACATACATGTAAACCAACGAGTCCAGCTGGCAGCCGGTGCCAACTTAGTTAATGATTAAGAAAAAGTCAAGACATTTGTCTTTCAGAAAATTAATCCTCATAAGCGATACTTTACTTTGGAGCTCGTAAAAAAGTTCCCCGCGAGGGGTTTGACAGTAAGTGTTTTGAATATTTTTCCCAGACATGATATAGTATGGTATAATATGTAAGTCTCAATTAAAATGCTATCACGAACACCCGAATGGAGGCAGACCATATGCCCTATAGGAGTGAGCATCCTCTTGCTGCATGCAACACCCGCCGAGAATGCCAAAAAGAAAAGTGTCAAATCCGGTGATGTCCAAATCGGTAAAAGACGGTCAATTAGGAAGGTCGTCATCCTTGTAAGGCAAATGTCGAAATGTGCAATAAGCTCTTTGTAGCGACCGTAGATCTTCCTCAGTGACATCTTTTTTAAAAGTCGTTCTCTTTAAAAACCTGGAGGTATAGCAGCTTACTGGTGAATCTCTTTGCCCTCAATATGAAGTTCTCGTATTTAAATTAGAGCATGCTCTTGCATAGCGTATAAGTTATTTGCCCTCAATATGGTGTTCTCGTATTTAGAGCATGCTCTTGCATAGCGTATAAGGTTGTGGAATGAATATGCCATAGGCAAGCGATGAAGGAATGTTGCTAGACATGAAGGGAAATTTTGTGGAAGTGAAATTAAAAGCTATACTGTCATCGCAGGGAGATACCACGTAGTTCTAGAAATTTTCATTACATTTTTGTGGCGGAGAATTTACAGATGTATTTCAAATCAAGCGCTAAAAACACTGTGAAACTAGGCGAACGGTATCCTTTGGGAGTAAACGATCTACCAGCAAAGATACCAATCTAGCGGTTGAAATTGTTAATACTATTGAAATTTATGTTCTGCTGCAAAATTTCTGTGCACCATATGCGCATTTCATCAAGTTATGTCTCATCAATGGCTTGGCTATTGAAAGTAAAGAGAGATAAAGTGACTGATTATTTGGGTGTTCTGGTTGTACGTGCTGCAATCGAGTCCTTTTGAGCATCCCCTCCTTTCTAAATGATTACATAAGCAAATCAACATCCTACTTGATGAACCTCACCCGCTATCGTTTGTCCTAAAGGTGAAATAATTAAGTTTTGCACTAGATTTTAATGATAAACTACTTCACGATTTTTCTAATAAATCAACATGATCAATCTTTTTGTGTACTCCCTGTCGTGTCAAAAGTTTCCGTGGGAGACGGTGTCTTTGATATCAAATTTCCATAATTCATTCTTTTATAATTAGTTCGATGTTACCTTATTCCATGCTTTCTATCCTATTTCCTATATTTTGAAACCACAGGAGTAGTTTCGTACTATGATTGATTCGATCTGAACGAGGTCATTAAAATATTGGCATCTGGGAATTATGACAGTACCATTACAGTCATACTGTGGATAATGAGATAAAATTATAGTAAGCTTATGATTTCTACTGTGTTTATAGTTAATTGGCTCCGCGTGGGTGTGCAATAATTATCTGTATACAATTATACAATAGGAGAAAATTGCATTTTCAAGAAATCTTACTTACCGGATTAACTGAGTTTTATTCGCTTGAGAATGAGACCGATTAAGGGGAGAAATGAGTTTCCCAATTAACACCTTTAGAATGAAATTCTTTACAGCTAGAATCATGTCAGGTGAGCAATGAAGAAATATTTAAAGCATACTGCTGATAGAAGAGACTTACAAAACATTGATAAGACAATACAATTAGTATTTATAGACGAAACCCTAAAAATTAAAGCTAAGTTGGTACACGTGGTGTTATGAAGATAATTTCTAACGAAACACTAATTTGGTAAGTAACATTATATACATCTATAGAAATCTGCGAATAACTATGTGAAGGACTATATTATAAAACCTGTAGGAAAAACTTAGTTAACAATCAAAGAAGCTTTCTATTCGATCTTTCTGCTCCCTTTCCGTGTGGTACGGTATCTGGCGTATAGTAATTGTGACGTCATAAAATTGTATAGGAAGAAGCATAAAAATTCAGGGAAAACCTGCTTCAAATACGACGTTTCTATAGAAATTCCATGACGTCATAATGCGTTTACGTCAGATACCGTCCCATGTCGGAAGTAACTATGTACATCGAAAAGACAGAATATGTACAGTAGCAAATTCTGATAGGAAACGAAAAAGTTTAAGGCCATGCTCTTCTGCTAACATGCCACACGATCTCGTTAGCAGAAATAAGTAACAAGGTCAATTCATTTATGAAACATATGTGTTTGTTTATCTGATTCTAAGCATTTTGATTGGTCGATCGCATTTATTGTGACTTCCGTTATGAGATGATAAAATGTCAAAATTGACCGGAACCACTTTCACACTTACGCAACAGAAATCAAGAATTGACAGTCTAACGCATGACATAAACAATACAAATGGTCTCAAATAATCTATTTAAACTAGGGACAGTTCCATGTGTCGACTCCTAAACATCACAGCACAGTACCTTGCAGAGATTACATCGGTTGCTACGCGCATGATTTGAAAACTGCAACAAGTGAACATGAACGGCCCAGTTTGTTGACGGATTTCTTGTGTTTCTAGGGAAATTTTGATTTACCAGTTAGAAATGCATGAAAAAACTTGTCCTTTATTTTTCTAAAATCATCGAAATTTATCTAATATACATGGATATACAACATGTAGGATGAATAAATTTGAAAGTACTGAGCAAAAGCTACGCAATCGCGACTTACCAAACTTGTCATGCCGATTTCATTCTGATTCCTAAGAAATAATTTACAGTCGATATTCTGATACCTGTAGATCATAACAACGTGTTTTTTCTTCACACGTAAGATCTACAGGTACAAGAAATGCTGTCTGAGAGTCCGTATAAATCCCAACACAAATTGCTTCATGTTCTACTTTCAACTGTCATGTCTGCTGCCTTCGATAAACAACGCGTCACAAATTACGTCATAACAGTACAGCAGTAAGTGCAAATAGGTAAATCATGCTGAGGTTCTGAAGGGGGGAATGCTTTTTTCCAGATTAAATGTCGGCTTGCTTTTTTTTTTCCTCTCGAACATTTTTGTTGTTATGGAACTAGTTCGTACCAGTTTAATATTTTCATACGCCACGTACTCAATCGTTTATTTTCCTTAATATTTGTACGAATTCGGAATAAATTCATATGTTTGGTAATTATAAGTATTGAATGTTTATTTTTGTCATTTTATTGGATGATGAAATGTCAGTTGTCGTATCACACATTTTGCGTAAAACCGCTTCGCTACGCTATGCGGTTTTACACAATTTGTGATACGACAACTGACATTTCATCATCAAATAAAATGACAAAACTAAACATTCAATTCTTAAATAACGAGGTGTGCATAAGTAATTTTCATCACATTGAGTTGCTTTGATGTATTCCTAACAGAATGCACTCTCTGGATTTAGTTCCAGAATATATTTTGCAATTTTTCTTAACATTGTTTTGATTCATAAACATAGTGTAAGAGAATTTAATTTCTTATTTGAATTTATTCAAGCAACATTGATACGCATTCATTTGAGTGACGCGACCATTGATAATTTTGTGTATGCACTGGACATTGTCGAGAATGATCATTTAGATAGTGTTGTACATCGTGTTTCTGTCGTGCAATGTTGTTGTCCGTTTTTTCTCGTCTCGTTGGAGTAAGCTCCGCTGTTTTATTACCCTAATCATTGTGTTGTTTTTTATCTTGGTATTGTTTTATTGTCTCCGTCTATTTGTCTTATTTTCTTTTCTCGTGAGATAGGTCTGTTTAATATTTTTTCAAGAATTTGAAGCCTTATAATTGTGAATAGTCAAATCTGATTTCGGGTTTTTTTGTTTAACTTTCAGTCACTGATTCGATCAACTCCGATTGATCGTTTCTTCAACGGATTCGAAAATTTCTATAATCAAAATTTCTTTAAAACAAAGGAGGGGATCTCCAACAACACCAGGTTGCAGCACCCACGGCAAAACATCCAATGCAAAAACACAGAGCAGACAAGTACAGAAAGAGACGCAAAAGGGACAAGGCATGTCAACGCAAAACACAGAAACATCAAACACAAAGGACTACACATAAACCAACGAGACCAACGGGCAACCGGTGCCGACTTGGGACGGCTATCTGCCACGGAAATAGCAGAAGGTGTGGTTATCCTAGATTACGTGCACACTTCCCTCCCACTTTTTCGATTACCCAGAGGTCTCGAAGAACGTACAATTGTGGTGTAAAACAACCTCCTCACTGTCAGATGACCACACACAAATAAGACTGCAAAACGCAGGGGGCCAAGCAACCCAGATGAATATGTAAATGGATATAAAAAGAGTGCGTACGTATTACAATCCGTGCTCTGCCGCCGCGAGCTCATGTATGTTGTCCGAGAAGTCCGACTGACATTCAAAGAGGACAGGTGGTCGGGGCCCTGTCTTCTCTTAAGAGGTTTGGACAAGGCCCGTCATGGAGTCCCCTCGTCACAGTCAATCAGAGTGCAAGTTTTAAGAATGCGCTAGTACAAGACTGTAAATTGGTCAAGTACCAAGCCTAGTGTCCGTCTGGTGACATATTAGGATCATATTCACGGTATAAAAGGCGTTCGATGATTCTGATTCCAAAACGAAAATCCTGTTATATCATAACCCACCCATCATCTTACGTATTTCGGTACATTTTAGGACGTAATAATTTTCACATTCTTTGGCCATATTACATTGATTGGACTGAGGATCACTGAAGAGGGTTAAGTACGTGCATGTGTGGTCCACGCTGCAAATTTATCTGTTCTTGCTACGTCTTTTGGTACATTTTTGGACAATCATAATAAGTTTCATACTTTTGGTCACATTACATTGTTTAGACTGGGGATCACTGACGAGGGTTTAGTACCCGAAACGTGCATGTCTGGTCCATGCTGTAATGACAAATATGGATAATGACCATATCCCTGTATACAGCACAAAATCGATAATTCAGAAAATCAGAAACCGAAGGCATACAAAATCAGGACAAAACAGGAACCAAAGCAAACAAACAAAAACCTCCACCACATGAAAAGAAGCGAACTCACGATATGGGAGTGAGACCAGGTGCCCAGGAAGAGTAAGCATCTCCTTTATGCGTTGAAGAAACGATCAACCGTCATTGATCGAACTTGGCTACATGTGCCCTCGGGGACTCCTGGTCCACCAGCAGTGACACTCACCAAGTGGTATAAATGTAAACGTCTTCAAATTGAATAGCATCATTCAAGAAGAGATGAATTGGCAACATGGACCAGACATGGATCACTGACGAGGGTTTAGTACCCGAAACGTGCATGTCTGGTCCATGCTGTAAATTTATCAGGTTTTAAATGATGCTATTGAATTTTAAGACGTTTAACATTTGAACTACTTGGTGAGTGTCACTGCTGGTGGACCAAGAGTCCCCGAGGGCACATGTAGACAAGTTCGATCAACTTCGATTGATCGTCTGTCTCTTCAACGCATTTGAAATTTTCTGTTACAAAATTTCTTGCAATTTCTAAAAAACGTGGGTCCTGTAGCATCATATCCCACCTATTCCGCTACGTCTTTTGGTACATTTTTGGATAATCATAATAATTTTCATACTTTTGGTCACATTACATTGTTTAGACTGAGGATCACTGACGAGGGTTTAGTACCCGAAACGTGCATGTCTGGTCCATGCTGTAAATTTATCAGGTTTTAAATGATGCTATTGAATTTTAAGACGTTAAACACTTAAATGAATTGAATTGAATTCAATTTGAAGACGTTTAACTTTGTAAGAGTACCTATATATATTATTTTGCTATTTCGAAAGCTTGTTCTTTCATCCAAAATATAATCGAAATTAAAGGAGGTTAGCATCTTAGCACCGTCCCTCCAATGCTATTTTGGTCATAGATCTCCTTTAAAGGTTGATCCCTACTCGTGGATTTAAGAGATGAATTTTGTATTTTAAGATTATTTTCTATACACAATGGTCAAAATGAAATAATGAACACAGACATAAATAGGTAATTTTGTTTTCATTAAAGATACAGAACATTATAGAAAGGTACCTTTGCACATTTAGATTTAGGAATATCAAATATTCAGAATATACTTTCAAATCTTCAAGTTTCAGTAGCAATAAACTGATATTTAATTGTTTTGTATTTAATTTACTTGAATAAGTAAAATAGAAGAAATATATCACATAATTTTTTTAAAGATGTAAGTAAGTATTATATATTGCTAAGCACAAGAGTACCCCCTTATAATTTCATTGCATTTTCGACTACTGAATTAGACTATATTCAACGTTACTCACAAAATAACAGATAAAATTTCTTCATTTTGCATTATTTCATCATTTATGTTTATAGATGAGGGAAAATACACGTACAGGTATACAGTGTTGTTAAGGGTAAAGTTATGGCTTGGAGGATAAACGTACCCTAACATTTCTCAGTATTTCGACATACTATTTCTATAACTACAAGGACAATAATTAAAAGTTCATTCTTCACTAGATTAAAGAGTTACCTATAGAAAAAGACCAAAAATTAGTGTTAAATCTTCCTTATAAGACATATTTTGGGTATCAAATAAGGGCACCCCTAAAACTCCGAGGAAGTTTTATATACAGTTTGATGAATTGAATAGTCGAATTTTCAAAGTATTCTTCAATAGACAAAAGGGGTAGGACCACAAAGCCATTAAATCGGCCCTGTTTCTTAACATTTGAGTCAATTAAATGTCTTTTGTTATTTGATACTTTATAAAGTTCTTTTCTATATTATGTTTTGAGATTTTGTAAATAATGCATTTATCAGTAGCTTTAAGCCCTTTGAAAACACCAAAATTGGTCATTTTCCATGAAATTGCTGCAAAAATTACATGTTTCTTTAAAATTAGCATTGGCCACATGCATCGAGAAACATGAAAAATTTACAAATGAAAGATAATTATTATATCTTTTTGTCACGGAAGTTTTATGTTTCTCGACGCATGTGGCCTAATCGAAATTCTCAGCTAAAAACACATTTTCGAGCATTTTGACCATGTTTTGTCAAAATGACGACACTTGATGATGTCATAAGTCTTCCTAAGAATCTTCGGTTGGTGATATGTTACTTTGTTTAAAAGCGGGACACAATCATCGTATTTTATGTGATATATCAAGTATTTCTCATTAATTTTCATTTTAATGAATATTGCAGGGCCGTTTTACGGTCTTCATGGTCCTACCCCCTTTTTAGGTTAAGCATTACATATTGGTCGTTAGTGAATGTTGCTTGGGCCCCTGCGTTTTGCGGTCTTGTTTGTGTGTGACAGTGAGGAGGTTGTTTTACACCACAATTGTGCGTTCTTCGAGACCTGTGGGTAATCGGAAAAGTGGGAGGGTTGTGCGCACGTAATCCAGGATAACCATACCTTCTGCTATTTCCGTGGCAGATGGCCGTCCTAAGTCGGCACCGGTTGCCCATTGGTCTCGTTGGTTTATGTGTAGTCCTTTGTGTTTGATGTTTCTGTGTTGTGCGTTGACGTTCCTTGTCCCTTACGCGTATCTTTCTGTGCTTGTCTGCTTTGTGTTTTTGCATTGGGTGTTTTGGGGTTTTGCTTTGGGTGCTACAACCTGGTGTTATTGGAGATCCCCTCCTTTGTATTATTGCAAAGATACTTGGATTCAATCATAATAACAACTGGGAAATGAAAAACCTTAAACAGTCGGGTAGGGAGCCACCTTAACTATGCTACTGAATCGATCCTACGCTTTATTTGGAGCCACGCACTCTCTGCAAAGTAAATGCACAAATTTACAAAAAATAAAACCAGAGGGCGCCACTGGAATACATTTGGCTGTGTCAGAAAATATTTTCGGCATTTAATAAGTACCACTGATGAGGATTTACTATTCGAAACACTTGTCTGGTGCTTTAGAATTGAATTGAAATTTTTTTGAAGAAGGTAAAGAGTTGGGACACGTATTATTATCATTATAAACACTCATTTCCTTTCGCAATGTAGAGCAGTTAGGCTTATTTCAAGTGATTGGGTGTTTGAAGTGTAATAATTACTTCTTTCCAGCTTTGTCGCATGAAAGAAGTTTTGTTTTGATCCTTTACCAATTTGACATCATAAACATGTGTATGATTTTGCTATTTCCGAAAGTTGTCATTTTACCAAAATTTTAGATTTGCTTAAGTTTTAGAATATGAAATGGTAATATAAGAACTAAAACGTCTTATTTTATACAATACATTTGTTGAAAGATATTTTAGATAAAAGCATTCCGAAACACTGAATTTGATAAATAAATATGTTCTACGTTCGATTCTTAGTTTATGATGCCGAACCCAGGTTTCATTTCCAGTAGGGATTCATGTTTGCCTCATTTTGAATGCTAAGTTGGTTTTTTTAATGTGCATTATCAGGATTTTGTGCTGTATTGATAATGACTTTTTTGTTTGACTGTAAGTTATGAATATATTAACCATAACATTTTTCTATATCATGTGCATCACAAATGTTGTATTGCCTAGTAAATGTCAAATGTCATATATGTACAACCCTATCGGAAAGAAGCCAAACATCAAGAAGAAGGTAAATGCTGCAAGAGAGCCTTCTGGACTATAATTTTAGCTCTACTGGTTAAAGAACAGTCGAGCTTATGCGATCGCCCTATGTCCGGTGTCCGCCCGTCCATCTGTCTGTCCGTCCGTTAAAATTTATTTGTGATCACGAATTCTCTGAATCTGTGAATGGTAAGAAATTAACTCTTTTTGTATCATAGTGGGCCTATGGTCTAGTTTTGCACCTTATATTTTGTTTGAGCCTTTAAAGAATTCAAAGGAACTTTTAGAACATCTGAAATCCACTCATTTCAATAGAATCCATTCGATCAAAGCCTTTGGTGTTTCGACACTTAACACAACAATCCCACATTCTAAATTGAAAGAAAGACTCGCAAAAATTATAAGTAATGCGTTTACAAGCAAGAAAGGCAATCGCAAATATAAATCTATTATTGTTAATTATGACAAAAACTGTTTTGTTAAGGAAAAGTCCGATTCGAAAAATAAATACACGGAAGCAGATATTATTCAGATGTTAAACGTCTTGATTGACAACATTTTTGTGGTGTTTGGAGGAAAAGTCTTCATGCAAATTGTCGGAATTTCAATGGGAACAAATTGTGTCCCTTTCCTTGTCGACATTTTTCTTTACTCGTACGAAGCTGAATTCATGCAATCTTTGGTCTCTGAAGGGCACAGATACGTAGCTTATAACTCTAACTTCACTTGCAGATACATAGACGACGCGCTGTCTATCAATAATCCAAAATTTGCGGATTACCTCAGCAGAATCTATCCTTCGGAGCTTGAAGTCGAAGAAATTGCATAGACAAATAATTCAGCATCCTATCTGGACATAAATGTTGTCCTACGACACTGATTGTCACATGAACACCTCACTCTATGACAAACGTGACGACTTCAATTTCAACATCACAAACTGTCCTTTTCTGAGTAACAACCAACATCCCTCCATCGCCTGCTTATGGCGTGTTCATATCTCAGTTGATACGCTATGCTAAAGCAAGTACCAAATATATAGATTTTGTTTTGAGAGCTTTCATCGTGGCGTCTTTCATATAAGCTTCTCAGTCAGGGATACGTTTGTGACCGACTAACCTCGTCACTATGGAAGTTCTACGGTCGATATGGGGAACTCGTCATACATTATGATTTCCCACTCTCCAGAATGGTGGATGATATTCTGTCTAAGATCATCTGAACCATTGACATTATATTTCAACCCATGATCCCCAGGGTCTTGGGGGAAAAGCTGTGGTCATTTTCTCCTACATAACTCTACATATACATGCAATCTTGTAACTACCATGCAATTCTCAGAAAGTTTATTTAAAAGAGAGTTCATTCTCTTTTCATAGTTCTGTGGTCTTGTGCATCTAATATTTTGTTTGGGTCCTAACCCCCAGCCTTGATGTAATTTTGGTGTTATTTTGTGCAGGGCCTATTCAGAAGCGTATTTAAAATGAAATGGGAAAAAAACCTGGGAGGAATGGTGAATTTTTTTATGATAATTTAGAACAAAACTGCAGATTCAAATAAATGTATTTTCAAATATCATATTACGTTGAATTGATTTGTCAGGAGAGGAAAGCGAGGGTGACTATATTAGACATTTTTAATGTCCGCAGACTTCGCAGGGACTGTTCATTAAAGCAATGTTTTGATTTTATTCAAATGAACTAATTATATTTTGTGTGAAGAATTTGTATTAAAATGCATATTTTATATGCTTAAAGCTCTCCTTTGTCATTTCGTCAATTGTGTTTTCAGAGTTTACTTTTTTACTTATCAATTGAAAGCAAATCTTATATTTATCTGTATAAGGATTCAAAGTTAGGTTTCACTCTCCTTTTCTAAATGTACGAATGCAGCTTTGTAGTAGTTGGAGAATATATCTGGAAGAGACCAGAGATAGAGCCTAGATTGTTCCCATAGGGATAAGTAAAGACATTCGACATTTTATGTTATCTTTCTTATAGGAACATCAGTTCTCATGCTGATTTAAAACCTATCGCTTCAGTTCAACATATTCATCTAATACATATCAATTCAATGTTTACCAGACACAATTAACAAAGTTTATCATTCTGAATAATGGGATCAAATATTGTAAGATTAGTTTCTTGCATCAAGTTTGAGTCTCTCTCGTCAAAAGAGTCTTAAGTCGATCAAAAAGGAACACAAAATAGAACGACAAAAGTTTAGTGCCTTCAAATTTAAGTCCACAATGTCGAAGGGTTCAACTCTATACCTTCTTGAAGAAAATTCCAAAACCAATTTCCATGCACCAGACACGTGTTTCGAATATTAAATTCTCATCAATGATGCTTCTAGCGGAGCCACCAAAAATTATTTCAGTAGCGCCCTCTTTAATTTTGTGAATTTAGATGTGTACATTTACATTACAGAGAGTGCGCGGCTCCAAATTTCCTGTAGGGTCGATTCAGTCGCATATCCAAATAAAATCTATGTTCAAAATAGCATTGGAGGGATGGTGCTAAGACATTAAACTCCTTTAATTTCGATGATATTCATCGGTGAAATGGCTAGTTTCCGAAATAGCAAAAAAAAAAATATATATATATAAATGATGTCACATTGATATAAGGCCAAAACAAAGCTTCTCTCAGGTGACAGAGCTGGAAATGTTGACTGAGTGACTGACTGAATGTTGTTGTTGTATGGTATAATATAAGGATTCGATAGTACAAACGTTTCTCCTCAGAAAGTGAACTTTTGTGATGCTTGAATTGAAAAAATCACGTTTTTATGTCGCTAGGTACAATCATTATCGTAAGTGAAAGATGTCTTGTTGATCCTATGTATTTTATCAATTTTCTAATTCATCGGGATAAATTGTGCTAAGGCAATTGTCAAATGTTGAAATAAAGTTTCTTCTGAAATACATAGCCAATGTCTAGACTTACTGTCTTTGTCTGGTATGTCGAACAAATATGGGACACAGTTGTTCACACGGGAATACCGACGATCTGTTCGACATATTCTAAAGGGCTTTATTTGCACAAATCTATCACACATAACTCGCACTTTATTTCTGTGACATTATTATTTTCATATTCACATTATTTAAGATATTTGAGGTATTACAGAAGAATCTTACTGCTCTTCACCTCATTCTATTTGATAAACTCTCTATTTTGTACGCTTATGTGTTCATTATACGAGCAATATAATCCAATCCTCAGAAATTGTAAAACCGAAATCATTAATTTCATTCATCTATAACAGAAGCTAAGTTCAGTTCATTGTTTTCTTCCGATCCGTTGAATTCAGAATGCATTTGGTATAATGAGGTATAAAACAGAGATTACTTGGTGTAATTTCATTGACAAGAAACTTTTATTCTGTGACAGCGTCTAATGCATTTTGACGATGAGTTATTGTTCTTTTGACCAAAACGTGAAGTGCAAAAAGATCGAAAAGATAGGAAATATCGAATATTGAGTTAAATTAGCAAACGAGGCTGAAAGTTTCAAAGCACGCAATGTATTAAATATTGTTTACTCATATTTTCCCCTAATAATGTTTGGACTTATTATCTGCACGATTGAAAATATTGAATATGAAAAATTAGAAGATCGTTTGGTGCAACAAATATTTGATATCATCCATGAAAGATAGTACACTTTCGTGAAAGTGTGAAGCTGCCTTGATTTCGGTGCATGATGCCACGTGAGTTATCCAGGGTGACCGAGTTCCATTACACGACTTTTTTTTTAAAATGTGCCGAATATGCGCGTGACATGCATATCTCCTTTATGTAACATGCGAATTATCCAAGAAAAATGTCGATACGGCCGAACTTTTTAAATAATAAGTTCATATTTCCATTCATTTTTCCGAAGGCTTGTCCTACTGAAATTTGGCATTTATGAATGAAAGTGCAGCTGAATGAGAGGGAGATGGGCCAATTATGTTAACAGTTCATCTTATCTGGCTGTCGTCCCTGGGGGCCCGTGTTATCATGGATAGTGGAATCAATTATAAACAATTTATGTCGGCCGTCATTCATATGAACTAAGAAGGAGTAATACCATGATTCGTTTTGAATTTTTGCCCGTAATTGGCTGAAAGTTTGTTGGCTAAATAGAAGCTAAATTCTGTATAAATTACAGAGGAGTGCCCGTCCAGGTGACTCTTTTCTATATATGGTTGTCACTCTCTTGTGAAACATCAGAACCGGAGATACTGGTAACGTTATCGGGTCTGGGCTTTATATCTTCTAATTTTAATGGTAAGTTAGAAAATTTTGAGTATGATTAGATTATTTATCTTTTGTATTTCTTCATCTATTATTTTTTTCTAAATCCTTTTTCTTTCTTAGTTAATTTTATTATGCTATTATTTCCGTTTTTTAATCTTTTATTTTCAAAACTTGTTGACGATTTTTATAATTTTTCTTCCTCTTCATCTCTTTTCTTGAAATAAATTAATTTAAACTCTTTATTTTCGTTTTATTTAATTTTTTTTTCATAACATTTGTCGAACTTATTGTTTTACTATTCATCACTTTTTTTTTTGCTCCCTTGTATTTTCATTAATTTGATTTCTTCATATCTGATTTTCAAAAAAGTAAATTTAATGAGTTACTCTATGGAGGAAAAGGGAATATAACTTTCAGCGAGATAAAATCTCATGATCTTTTTTTTTTTTCTTTATTAGCAATTCTTTTCATCAGCCGATTCTGATTTTCAACAGATTTATATTCTAATAACTTCATATCGTAATGCTATATATCAAAAGTAATGAAATATCAAATAATAAAAAATGGCGAGTAACCATTAATCATCTGATAAAAAAGTCAGCTGTTTACGAATCATCGAACAAATTACTAAAAGGAATTTTCATGATACAGAACCTTGGTCCGAAATCAGAAAGAACATGTCATTTCAGCCGGATCATTCATTACGCCAATAAATATGCTATAAAGAAACCGATAGCGGAATCCGGTTTCCATATATGGGATTCATTTAATGATTGTGATAAGGATAGTGAATTTAGGGGGAGTAGATTAAGATGATTCAGTACATCTTCCCCTTTTATTTCAGATGGAGTGGTATAGGTACTTTATGAACTGTATAATACTGGCTGGAACAGTATATGGTATGTAGTACCTTTATATATTGTCATAATATAATGCAATATGGCATATAATATAATGAAATACAATACAATATATGCGGAGCGGAATAAATACGCAATGAACTATTTAACATGTATGCAATATAGCACAATACCGGTATAACACAGTACAAAACAATACGATATAGATGGAGCGGTATAAAAAGGATAATTATTTTGTATATGTATTGGTTTCCGTGTCTTTAGTATTTAGTGCATCACATGATAAATCCTTGGAATTCAATTGGTTGAGCACGCGGGGACTATGAGAGAATAGTGCCCGGCGACCGGGCACTATTGCTTTTTGCTTTACAGAGTTACGTCGCTTTGAGAGTCACGCGCTATACAAATAAAGTAGGTGTCGCTACTTCCTTGTAGAACGCTTGAAGTGTAAAATCTGAATAGCTAGGTCGGTCCTTTTTAAAATTGCTATCCAGGTCATGTGATGCACTAAACATATTAATGCCCGTTTGTGTGGGTACTATTCTCTCATAGTGTTGCTTTTGGAAGGTAAATAGTGCCCTCGCTGACGCTCGGGCACTATTCCTTCCAAAAGCAACACTATGAGAGTATTCCTTCCAAAAGCAACACTATGAGAGAATAGTACCCACACAAACGGGCATTAATAGGTAATTGGTGCCCTCTTGTTTAAGTAGCTATTTTGTCGAGAATGAACAATCAGTGGAAATGCGAATTGAATGCGATTCTTAACTTGACATTTTAGAATCAAAGGTTGGCGCCATCTTCAATGATGACTGTAATCAAGAACTTATAAATGGCAGGGTGTTTTATAGATATATTTATTTCTGTAATCAGTGAATGAACGTCAAACACAAAACCCGACCCGAAAAAAATAAGACAAACAAACATAAAAACGCTTACATGTAATGCACAATCTCCAGATTACAGTCCAATAGCAAATACGGAGTACGTAATTGTAGGTGGCGCTCTAACTGCGGTGCAGTGCTATAATTAGTACATTTCAAAAATATTCAGATAATTATGTTACATATATGATGCAAGTTATAGTATGTAAGTTATAATCAGTAGGACCAAAATGGCAAGCTTAATTTAAAGCTCATTTAAACTTCTAACCTCGTATTATTTAAAACAAGGGACGAGTTTTGCTCATTGGTCCCGGTATGAAAACCAAGAACAAGTGTACAAGCTGTTTGTTTCGCGTTGATATTTACCAGCGTTTTGAAGGTCGACCAACTTGCATTGCCCCCCCCCCCCCAAAAATCAAAAAAAAAAAAAAATTATTGAGCCAAAAGGACTTGTATCGGAAACTTCAATGCACTTATCATTTCTTTATTTATGAATCTGAATGACTTGTATGAATCTAACTCATTATTTTGTAATGCAATGCGATGTTTCGGTTTTAGCCTAAATATCTTTCAATATTGCTGATATTGAGATATTACAGTGTTCATCTTTGTATCGTCCAAAAAGTTAATTGTGACATAGCCAGACACTCACCAATATGTTCGAAGTTGATTATTTTCTTGGTCAGTCTCCTTGTCCTCAAAACAAAGACTTTCTTTGCATCAGTTGGTTTTGAAATTTTGAAAAATATGGAAGTGTTATAACCCTTTACCTTCTTGAAGATTTCAAACCATTTTTGATGCACCAGACACGTGTTTCATGCACCAGACACGTGTTTTAGATAGTAAATCCTCATCAGTGGCATTTATATGCATAAGCGATTTCGATATAGCCACATTTTTTTTGTGTTTTAGTAGCGCCCTTTAGTTTTAGTTTTAGAGAGTGTGCGGCTCCAAATTTCCTTTAAATACGATCTATTACCAAAGGAGCATTGGAGGTATGGTGCTAGGATGTTAATCTCCTTTGATTTCGATGATACTTTTGGATGAAATAACAAGTTTCCGAAATAGTAAAATAAAATTTTGATGTCAAATTGCTACAATTATTACACTTTAACCATTTAATCAAGGGAACGACTTTTTAACTGCTTCACAATGCAAGAGGAAATAAGTGTTTATGATAATAATATTGAAGTGTAATTCGCCACCTTTGTCGTATATTGAAGTATTTCGGTAACCATTGTCGCCGAGCGATATATTTTAAAAGACCGAAATATGAAGAGGCATTAACTCTTAGTGATCGTTCTCACCTCTAGTTCATACGGAGAGATTGTGCTAAGGTACTTCTTTAAAATGATGGACTATTGACTGAGAGCGCGTCATCAATGTATCTTTGTCCAGAATTGAATTGAAGTACTAAAGTATAGCAAGTACTGAATCAACCTATGTTATCAATCAGAAAGTTCAACTCCCTGTTATTATTTATTACTAGAATAAGAATTTTATTGTAATTAACAATAATGAGCCTGAATTTGTCAGTGCCATTGTGCTGTTGAAGGCTAATGATTTTGGAAATTATTTTTTTCTTTCAATGTTAAGTGAGGAATCGTAGTATAAAGAGAAGAGAGAAAAAATAATTTGATAGATTCATTGTCCAAAATTTGCCTGTCGGGCCTTATCTTTATAAATCTTTACAACATTTTTAGATTTTATCTTCAATTATTTCAGTTTTCATACGCATATCTTGTTTAAAGCCTCGTCATATGGAATTTTTTTTTCAGAAGAAAGTATAATTAATTTGAGGGATAGAAGGCGGGAAAACTCTCAGAGCAAATATGAAGTCGAGGAAGAATAAGATACGAATAAGTTCGTGTGTACTTGTCGATGTGTCTACAGAATCGGATTTATATAAGTGTCAATACAGATTGCATTGGGATAATCGAATAGACAAATAAATAAATAAATAATTAAATAACTATGTAAATAAATAAATGAATAAATAGATAAATAAGTAAAAATAGGTTAGACTGAAGAAGATACAAAACTACCGATACTTTATCCATCAATGTAATTGGCAATAAATCACAAAATGAACGCCCCCTCTGCACTTTGAACATGGAATTTCTATGTATCTATATAGAAATACAGGAAATGAGAGATGTTTCCCATTACACAGGTCAATGTTCTGAGTGATTATGCAACTCAATCGTAATTTTACACTTTGATCATCAGTCGTGTATTTTATTTCTGCTATTGGAAGCGGAATTTGCGTGTAAAATGACTGAATAATTACTTCTCTATATCTTTTTAAGATCACAAATAACACGATGTCTTGAAATTTATATGACTAAAATTCATTAGATGCAAGTTGTATCATTGATTGGTATTACATAGATGGAAGTATGTAGGGGATTACTTTAATCACGCTGTCGTCGAACTGAAGTGTCATTTCCCCCGTCTCTTTCTATACTAGTTTAAGAAATATGATTCCAATTTACACATTTTAAAGTCTCCTTAACATAATTAGGTACATTTCCCTTTTGATCCTTCAGTCTATATGGAAGTTGGTCGGACTTCTCGGTTGATTGATCTTGAGTACGTTTCAACCAGCAGAGCACGGGTTGTTTTATATAGGCTCAATGCGTTTATATTCATTTAGTACATAGTTTTCGTCTTATCCAGGGCCCCTGCGTTTTGCTTTATTGTTTGTGATGTCAACGAGAAGGATTTTCGTTCTTACAAAAAGGAGAAGATCTCCAACAAGACTCGGTTGTAGCACCAACAGCAAAACACAAAAACAAAGCCAACGAGACCAATGGGTCATTGGTGCCGGCTTAGGACGGCCATCTGTCACGTAAGTAGCAAATGGTATGTTTATCCATATTACGTGTGCACAACCCTCCCACTTTTCCGGTTACCCAGAGGTCTCGAAGAAAGGAGGGGATCTCTAACAACACTAGGTTGCAGCACCCACAGTCCCAAAACACCCAATGCAAAAAAACACAGAACAGACACCCACAGAAAGAGACAAAAGGGACAAGAAACACCAACTCACGCCATAGAAACAGTAAACATAGCCACGTAAGTAGCAGATGGGGTGGTTATCCTGGATTACGTGCGCACAACCCTCCCACTATTCCAATTTCCCAGAGGTCTCGGAAGAACGTACAATTATGGTGTAAAACATCCTCCTCACTGTTAGATGACCACAAACAAACAAGACCGTAAAACGTAGGGGTCCAAGCAACACAGATGAATATGTAAATGGATATAAAAAGAGGACATGCGTAATACAGTCCGTGCTCTCTCGGCTTAGCGAGCTCATATATGTTTTCACCCGAAGAGTCCGACTGACATTCAGAGAGGACAGGTGGTCGGGGCCCTGTCTTCTCTAAAGAGGTTTGGACAGGGCCCGTCATGGAGTCTCGTCGTCACAGTCAGTCAGAGTGCAAGTCTTAAGAATGCGATCGCACAAGACTGTAGATTGGTCAAGTACCAAGCTTAGTGTCCGTCTGATGACATTAGGATCATATCCACGGTATGAAAGACGTTTGATGATTCTGACGCATTTTCGAAGAACGCCCGATTGTTGTGTATCTTGATATCCTCGCTGTAAGATGACAACACAAACGAGACACCAAAACACAGGAACCCATGCAACACACAGATGAATTTGTACATAGATATAAAAAAACAGGCTCTGCCGCCTGGAGCGAGTTTCAGAGGAGTACGACCGACATTCAGAGAGGGCAGGTGGTCGAGGTCCTGTCTTCTCTAAAGAGGTTTGGAAAGGGTCCTTCATGGAGCCCCGTCATCTCAGTCAGCCCGAGAGCAAACCTTAAGAGTGCGCTGGTACAAGGCCGTAGATAGGTCGAGTAATATGCAAGATACATTATGTGCAAGTGATTCAGATAACTAAATCGCTCGTTATTTTATAACAGATTCTGCGCCAGGTGTGCATCGGTCTCCGTCGATATGGTCTCATATTTCAGTGTGTTTACTATGATTGTAGGTCAATTTGACACGAATGCCATGGTGTGTACATAAATGTGCATTCGTCTCCTGTTGTTTGTTGACTTTATTTTGTCTGATTTACGAAATTGTTTGCAATCCTGCGAATTTGTTTCAGTGCAAAGTGATCTTCTGAGATATATTCTAACTTTCCTTAATCTTTATCGGTTGTGGTATCAACCAGATGTGGCTTTTAAAGAATTCTAAGGAACTTTTAGAACATCTGAAATCCACTCATTGTAGTAGAGTCCATTCGATCAAAGCCTTTGAATTTTCGACACTTTACACTACAATTCCACATTCTAAATTGAAAGAAAGACTCGCAAAAATTATAAGTAATGCATTTACAAGTAAGAACGGTAATCGCAAATACAAATTTATTGTTGTTAACTTTGACAAAACCTACTTTGTAAAAGAAAAGTCCGATTCTGAAAATAAGTACACTGAAACTGATATTATTCAGATGTTAAACTTTCTGATCGACAACATTTTTGTGGTGCTTGGAGGAAAGGTCTTCCTGCAAATTGTCGGAATTCCAATGGGGACCAATTGTGCCCCACTCCTTGTCGACATTTTCCTTTACTTGTGCGAAGCTGAATTCATTCAATCTCTGGTCTCTGAAGGGAAGAGATACTTAGCTTCTGACTTCAACTTCACTTACAGATACAAAATTCGCGGATTACCTGAGCAGTATCTATCCTTCAGAGCTTGAAGTCAAAGAAACTACAGAGGCAAATAATTCAGCATCCTATTTGGGCATAATGTTGTCCTACGACACTGATGGTCACATGAACACCTCAATCTATGACAAACGTGACGACTTCAATTTCAGCATTACAAACTTTCCTGTTCTGAGTAGTAACATCCCTTTATCGCCTGCTTATGGCGTGTTCATATCTCAGTTGATACGCTATGCCAGAGCAAGTACGAAATATACGGATTTTCTTCTGAGAGCTAGGCGTCATTCAGATAAGCTTCTCAGTCAGGGATATGTTTGTGACCGAGTAACATCGTCACCGAGAAAGTTCTACGGTCGATATGGGGAACTCGTCATACATTATGATGTCCCACTCTCCAGAATGGTGGATGATATTCTGTCATAGACCATTTGAACCATCCAACCAAAGATTGTACTCTATGTCTTCCGAAATGGAAGTTACCGGATGTGACAGTTCTACCGACTTGAAGCGGCGGGTGTTGCATGCAAGCAGGAGAAGCTTACTCTTCCTGGGCACCTGGTCTCACTCCCATATCGGGAGTTCGCTTCTTTTCATATGGTGGAGGTTTGTTTACTTTGGTTCCTGTTTTATCCTAGTTTTGCAATGTTTATGGTGAGTCCTGTTGGATACCTTATCCTTTATCTTTCTGTTGAATTGGACATCGATGAGGAGAAACGGGAAAACAAAATTATGAAAACAGCGACCGGAGATAAACCTTCCATGCATTTTATGGTGACACAATTAACAAAATAAGAAGGATCAAAGGTAGACAGAATTACCAGCGAAAATATGTTAGAATCATCAAACGCCTTTTATTTCGTAGATATGATCCATCTGTCACCAGACGGACACTTGTCTTGGTACTGGACCAATGTACAACCGCCTTGTACCAGCGCATTCTTAAGAATTACACTCTGACTGACACTAACGACAGAACTCTATGACGGGCCCTGTCTTAACCTCTTTAGAGGGCCCCGACCACCTGTCCTCTCTGAATTTCAGTCGGACTCCTCGGGTGATCACATGCATGAGCTCATTACAGTCGGCATAGCACGGACAGTATTTCGTATGCGTTCTGTTTTTTATATACATTTACAAATCCATCTGTGTGTTTCTTTGGCCCATGCCCCATGCTGTCTGTTGTATGTTCATCTTACAGTGAGGAGGTTATTTTACACCACAATTATATGTTCTTCGAGACCTCTGGGAGAGTGTTGTTCTCACGTAATCCGGATAACCACACCTTCTGCTACTTGCGCGACAGATGGCCGTCCAAAGTCGGCACTGGTTGCCCATTGGTCTCGTTGGTTTATGTGTGGTCTTTTATGTTTGATGTTTCTATGTTGTGAGTTGGTGTTCCTTGTCCCTTTTGCGTCTCTTTCTGTGCGTGTCTACTCTGTGTTTTTGTATTGGGAGTTTTACTGTGGGTGCTGCAGCCTAGTGGTGTTTGAGATCCCCTCCTTTGTTCTAGACATAAAGAGAGATACGGCCGTTCAAAATTTCAGTTGTAGCCGCGCCTCCTCATGAATATTAATGAGCAGGAGGGCTCCGAGGAACAAAGTGATTTGAAACATGTATCTATTTAGTAGGGAGGAAATCTCCAACATGACCCCGCTGCAGCATCAACAGCAAAATTCCAAATCAACCGATGCAAAAACACAAAAGACGAGTACAGCACGTACTGAGTATCAGTACGTTTTTCCTTCTACTCGTACTGAGTATCAGTACGTTTTTCCTTCTTTTCCGTTGAGAGTGTACGCTACTCGCCATGTTTGTTTTGATTTGCCGTATCGCGCACGCGTGAGGACTGATCTATCCCAAATACGGGCAATTTTTGTGGCG
This sequence comes from Pinctada imbricata, assembly GCA_033119305.1. NCBI lineage: Eukaryota > Metazoa > Mollusca > Bivalvia > Pterioida > Pteriidae > Pinctada > Pinctada imbricata. Next base: position 51,343,165 of record VSWD01000006.1, on the reverse strand, counting down.
CCACAAAAATTCGTTTTAATTTCATTTATTATGATAACTTCAAGGACCTTTGGTTAACAATTTTGGAATTAACGGAAAGAATATAACTTCTACTATCTAGGAAAAATAGAGATTTGCCCTATATCTTTTTTATAAAGCATATTTTCGTCCGAAGGCGGAAAGCGCTGCTTTAAGAAATAGTAAATAACTGACGAAAATATTTACTTTTTTCTTGCCTTTTCACCGAAAGGCCTGGATTTAACGATTGAAATTCATCTTCAAAATATTATTTGAAAAGTATACACGTTGATTGTATCTGAGTAGGAGGGTTACTAACGTTTCTTATAAAAAAATGAAATGACGTCAGCATTTTTAAGCCGCATATAGGACAATGGTAAATAACATATGATTTTTTTTATATCGATATTAATTTATTGTAATGAATTGATTCATCTCAATATGAGACTTTTTTTTTGTATTTTGGAGAACAATAAAATAGCACTCATGAATATCACATGAGATTGAATTTCGTTGTTTTTCCAGCATTTCCTTCGGCGCTTTTTGTTTGTGATATCCAATGACATTATAAAGCGATGGCCTTTCTGTCCGGCGCTAGAAGCAGCGTGACATTTAGCGTAGGACGACTCTGTTATTGCCATAAAGCTTTAATATGTCAAACCTATTATTTCTATGTTGATAGTCATTTGTCCGATTGCTTTCAGTATCATACTAGAATTGTATATGAAACAAAAATCAAATTATTTATTGTGTAATATTTCTATCAGAGATATTGGATAGGGGTAATTGCGCAATATGATTGAATCAAAACAAGTTAACAAATTAGTGAAATTTGGTACACACCACAAATATTTATTTATCGAATTTGATAACCGAGAAAGAAATATTTCGGACACCATAGAAAAAACTGTAATAACTTGATATAATATATCATGGTATTTCCCGATATCATATTTGTTCTTATCTTGTCTTCTGTATTGCTAGGGCGTTTGAAGAGACAATAAGAAATAGCCTAGACTTATTATACTAAAATGAAATTTCTACGAATTCAACGAACCTGAAATTCCAGGTATCCTTCTTACCATATTGATAAAAAAATACTTTGCATTACATATTAACTAACAATGGCAACGGTATGAGACAAGTAAAGAGAATTGTTTTGACAACTCCCCAGACCTTACAACGTACATAACAAATTTTAGACTGCGGTTGGTACAAAATTTTCGTTCCTCACGAATTCGACATTTTTTTTTTATAGAATACATTTTTCTGGTGCATAGTATTTGAAATGTTTTGTCACGAAGGCTGCTGTCTAGCAGAAGAATTCGAACACTTCATTTTTTGTATTAGATTAAAATGAAGTAGCCTCAACACCACCGATGTACGTGAAAATGCAATTCACACATGCCTTAAGGATCAATGATCAGAAACTCAAATGCCTTAACATCGGAAACAATCGTTGAACTGAACCGTATCCACGTCTGATAAGACCAAATTAAAATAACGAGGAACATAGGTTATCTGAGTAACTTACGAAAAATGATAAATGAATCTTGGTCAATAAGATTATTTTCTAGAAGAAAATTCATAAAGTAAGGAAATGGACCAGATTAGTCTCTTAATCATATATTGTCCAATATATAACATGATGTCATATCGCCTCACCAGAAACAAAGGAGGGGATCTCCAACACCACCAGGTTGCAGCACCCACAACAAAATTCCAAAACACCCAATGCAAAAACACAGAGCAGACACGCACAGAAAGAAAGACAAAAGGGACAAGGAACATCAACGCACAACACAGAAACATCAAACACAAAGGACCATGCATAAACACAACCCTCACAGAAGATACAATGCACCAAATATAACTACATGTATATCTATTCTAAATGGTTTTTTTTTGTAGTGGTACTAAGTTATATACGACGTTACTTAATGAACATGTTTAAAAATTACAATTTTATTCAGCAGGCTGTCCATTTCACGGAAATCTGATAGGTACTTGGGAGATGAACGATCCATATGGTAGTTCACTGAATGCTACAATCACATTTGGCTATGACGCAGTAGTGACGAAACAAGACAGAACACGGATGTTCCTATGCAAAGAAATAGATTTTTACGAAAGGGTTTTACTCACGTAAGTAGCTGTGTTAACCCCCAATATCAAAAATTGTGAGCAGAGGAATTAAGATAAAGATTTCAACCCTCTGCCCGTTAGTTGGTTAGTCCCCGAGGATGTCGTTTGCCTAGTTTCCTAGTGTTTCAGCACATGAAATATATTTAAAGATACTCCGTCACAAAATTTAATCATATTTTTTATTAAGTTGTACTTCCCTGATGGCATAGCTCTGTCCTTTGCAGGTTCTTGACAAAGATGTTAGGTCAAGTTTAGACTTTTGCTCTTCATAGATTACATTATTTGGATCGCCTCTTTTTCGGCCTCGGACATCACTGATGAGACATAACTTGTTGGAATGCGCATATGGTGCACTGAAATTTTATAATAGAACATATTATTCATTATTGACAATAAATGACAAAATGCATGATTTGCGTTTGGAGATTAATTTTCATTAGCTTGATGGAGATATCCCTGGACTGACACCTTACGGTATTTACCTTTCTCAACCCATCAGATACAGCTTGCGCTTCTCAGATAGTAGAAATGAACACGTAACGGTGGTAATAGGAATAACCTTTTAGGTCAATAATTTCATCATCAAATTCGAAGCATTTCAATCTGTATTTTTTTTTAATTTTGGTTCAAAATCCGGCATGAAAATAGTTATCATTTGAAATTCCGTTGCCTTTGCGGTGGTTTTTTTAATGGAATAAAAAAGATCAAAGGTAGATTGATCTTTGATCGAAACCACAAAGAGACAATGCATTTTAAACATTATTTTACAACATTTAGCAGAAAAGTTGTAGTTTTGTCCTAATCATCAGGGAGAAATGATAACATAACGCATGGCACTGACCCATCAACAAATTTCTGTGATAGCGCCTTCTCTAATAATGCGGAAGGGTTCCAACTCTATACCTTCTTGAAGAAAATTTCAAACCAATTTTCATGCACCAGACACGTGTTTGGAGCATTAAATTCTCAACAGTGATGCTTCCAGCAAAAATGCTTTTCATAAGCAGTTCAAATTAATTTCACTAGCGCCCTCTTTTGTTATTTTTAGAATTTAAGCATCGCACCCTTACTAACCACGTTGACAGGACAAAATGCGAATCCAAATCTCGCCAGTCGTAATATTGTTGAAAATTTCCAAATTTCTTAAAATCATTGCTCTCCTTCCCCCTCTTCATATATGGGTTAGAATGTCATAAAAGTCATTAAAACAAGCTCCTTTCCTGTTTCCTAAATCGTTACGAAATTCGGTACCGTCTAATCAACACTGCGATGAATCTTCTGATTATCGATGATTAATTAAATAAATTATGGGTAATCAAAGGTTTTATTGTACATGTAAGGTTGCAGCCTCTAATACTGAGAAATCAAGAAAATATATAGCTAGATATTGTTTTTTTAATTCTAGAGATAATTTCCCATTGCGCACGACTTATGATGCCACGGAGAACGCTCTGATGAACGTTGTTTTGATCAAATCATTTTTTCTTACAGAAAGATAAATCACGCTTTAATAATAAGTAACTACAGGAATTTGGTTGTTTATTCCCTACATTAATCCGCCATAACGCTTTGATCCTCCTGGTATTTTGGTATATGGAATTCCCTCTTGGGATGGTCAGGATTTCAATCAAGCATCATCTACATTAGTTGGTATTCCATTCATATCTTTCTATGAATGGACTGGCATTTCGACAATACTTTATGCGCGATTACGTTTGTCAATTGTAATAAGGATTCAGTGATTGGCATTTCGCCGATGAATTATCGGAGTCTGAGTGCAACTACTTATACACTTCAGTTCATAAGCAGAAAGGTTTTGGTTGTAGCTTTTAGATAGATTGTCTTTTTTATTGCTTATATAGGAAGGGCAGTATAATCATTGTAAAATACATGCCAATCGTCCCTTGTAGACCTCATTTTCAAATAAAGCGCTTTATTTACTAGGTAGACTTGTCGTTACTTCTAATGCAGATCAAACCAGAAAATAAGTTAATTTTATAAGATGAAAGAAGAAAAATAATTAACATCAGTCCTTCCTCTAACTCCCACCCATGTAAACAAAGATAGAAAAATTTCCTGATCACGTCGCTCTACAAGCTAACGTAAGTTTTTCCCTCCTCAATTCTTATGCTTTCGTTTTTCTGTTTATGTTTCTACCCTGTCGTACTAGTTTTGGACTCCAGGTTTAAATAACGGTATAAGAATTGGGAACGGAGAAAGAGTTATGACATTATACGAGGGCTGATTGATATGTTGTGAACCTCGTATTTAAGGATTTGAATTCTATCAGACATTTTGCATTATTTTTCTACATAATCCCCTTCAGTATCTATACACTTTTGCCACTGGTGTTTAAGGGCCTCAATACTACTTTTAAAGAACTCCTTTCCTTGACTGGTCAGAAAAACATCCACTGCAAGTATGACGTCATCATCGAAATGAAAGTGGATGCCAGAAATAGCTGCTTTCAGAAAGCCTGATGGAGCAAGATCAGGTGAATAAGGTGGATGCCCAATCAAATTAAAGCCACAACCATAAATGGCAGCCATGGCAGTGACAGACTTGTGGACAGGAGCATTGTCCTGATGAAACAACACACCTTTAACTAGTGAGCTTTCCGCGGCGCTCAAGTTGAATATTTTCCCGTAACTGCGTCAGAAATGAAGCATAGTATGTGACATTGAGTTTTTGACATTTTTGGAGATAATCTATAACAGAATTGCTTCTGCAACCCAGAAAACCGAGGCTCACAACATATCAATCAGCCCTCGTACCTTAGCTTGACACATGAGCTTAGTTTCCTTTGCAATGTCATCAGAATGCCACAATAAGGTAGTCTTTTTGTGTTTGTTGTTTCTAGTGTCGTATTTGGTTTTCTTTTCCCTTTTGCGTCTCTTGCTGTGTCTGTCTTCTCATTGTTTTCACTTGGGGAGTGTGGGTGCTGCAACTGAGTCTTTGAATTTGAAGACGTTTAATACTTGTTGGAGATTCCCCCCTTCCTTACACGATGGCCTGCACCAATATTTCGGAGTTTCATAGTGAGAATGTACAAAATAAATTTAAAATTCTGAAAGTCAAGAATTTCTCCAGCTTAATAAATCAAAATGAGATCTCCAACAAGACTGTAACACCGAAACACACGAATGAGACAAGAAAAAGGGCACATCACATTAAACGACCACTGTTGATGCTGCAGCGGGGTCTTGTTGGAGATCTCCTTCCTTCTATTAAACGACCACGACATAATACAGGCAAATAACCAACAAACAAGGTAACATGACAAACAACATATAAAGAGGATGCATTGTACAGGCTGCAGAAAACCTCAGGAAATTATCCGACAAGAGCAGAAGTTAAAATTGCGGCGATGGTTATGTAGAGAGATAGAGGTGTTGACATTGATTTAGTTAGTCAATGTTCAAATACATGTTCTATCATAAAATTTTAGTGCACCATACGAGCATTTCAACAAGTTATGTCTCATCAGTGATGCTCGCAGCCGAAAAAAAAGGAAATCAAATAATGTGAAATAATGAGGTGCAAAAGTATAAATTTGACCTAAAATTTCTGTTAAAGAACCTGCTAAGCACAGATCTATACCATCATTTATTTTTTCTGAAATGCCTACTCTAAACAACGCTAAGTTTGTACAATAGTACATGTTTCATATCTCCCTTCATCATATTCCATTGCGTGTTGCATGACGGGTTTTTATTGCATGACGGGTGTTGCATGCAGACAGGAGACGCTGACTTTCCACGGACACCTAGTCTCACTTCGGAACATGGTTTGTTCCGGGGTTCGCAACTGTTCCAATGGAAATTCTACTGATTTTGCCATACCTTATCGACTCTGAGACTGAATAATTAAAGGGCACTTCTTCGATCTTTATTATTATAAGTTTTCTTTATTCTAGAACGCCGGACAGGAAAGGACTTATTTGTTTGCAGTTTCCATTCGTTGACGATTATCCAATAGTTATGGTCCGAACAAGTCGTGAGTATAATTCATTTTTTATTTCTTTTTATCTTTATCTTTTCATTGTTTAAAAAACATAAATGGTATACATTTGCTCTCTTTTAAGGTTGGTCCCTACTCGTGGATTTAATAGATAAACTTTGTATTTAAGAGTATTTTCTATACACAATGGTCAAAATGACATAATGAACAAAGACGTAGATGGGTAATTTTGTTTTCATTAAAGATACAGTTCATTATAAATAGGTACCTTTGCACATTAAAATTTAGGAATATTAAATATCAAGTATATGCTTTTCCAATTCGTAATGCAAACTGGATAGATACAGTTCAAATCAGTTCAGAAAACCTATCCCATATTTTAGGAAAAGTACTCTTTCTTACGAATTTATTTCTACGAAAGATGGAGAAAATGATCACGTTTCAAAATAATGTGCGTAAAAGAAATTTGATTGCTATGTTAGTACCAATTTGCTTTTTTACCCTGTCATTCTTTCTTAATTGCGGAAAAAGAGAAACACGTATCCTCAAATATGACTTAATTTTGTTAAGTGATACGATAATGTTCGTATACCTGAAATAACGTTGTGATGTCTTTGTCTTTCAGCTCATTATGTGAAATATAGTGACTTTTTCAAGCCCACACCAGTGAGGTATTTCAGACCGTCCATAATGAATACATGTGAAAGATACTCACACGGGGAGATGGTTTACCTGTCAAGGAGGTGACACGTGTTCGAACACTCCTTTCATGAAATTGTGCAATAATTTATTTTTCCATTAAATTGTAACTTCATATTTATGTTTATCAGACAAAAAATTAATTTTTGAGTTCAGAACAAAATATATGAAATTGATTGTGTTATGCATTTTGTTAAAAAATGTTCGAATCTTTGATCTTAATGACATTTAGGTAAGAATACTGTTAAAATTAAAATTGAATATCTTATTTTATAGTACTTCTTACTTGCTACGTATTATATAAATATTCTTCGTACGCTGTCTAAATGAATGAAAAGTGACGACCTTTGATATATATTTTCTATTGGTTGCGAGGTCGATCGAAAGCATTCATACTTTCGTCAGATAATGACGAATCTTGTCACAAATTTACTCCTCTGCACGATTATATCACACCATCGATCATATCTCTCTGGTCATTGTGTATGAGGGTCATCTGATTCATTTTTTCTTAAATACTAACTTTTCTTGATACATGAATATGACATTTCAAAATAAAAAAGGGGCACTACACTTAACTATTTTTGGATCATTTTGACTGAAAGTAATGAGGATTCAGTTTCTGTCACTTGAGACTTGAGATTTGTCCGCGAAATTAGGTGTCAGGGAAAATGTTGTCTCACCCTGCAAGATGAGATAAGCTCATTCCGGAAAATTATGCTTTTAAGTGTAACGTAGTTGTGAAACCATACATGATTGCTGCGCTAGCCGGTCAAAATATTAAAAAGAATACATAAAGACTCATTTTGAGCTCTTTTAGACCGTGAGAGAAAAATAATCAATCTCGGATGTTAACAGAGACACGGAAATCCAACCCTCGTGTCCAGGATTTGCTTTTGTCCACGACTCGGCAAGTAAATCCTTGACACTCGGGTTGGATTTCCTTGTCGCTAATCACATCTGGGGATAGAATCTATTAATCCAAAACATACATGTTTGGTATACAGTATTTCCATATTTCTGTGTAGAAGGCTGCTGTTTTATTTGATAACAGAATTGGACATTTTATATTGTTTTATACTCAATGAAATGAGACAAAAAAGATAAAAGGCATCGATATCAAGGATAATCTCCAGCAAGACAATAATGCGTACCCTATTTATTAAGTTCATTCATCGAAAGACATTCAAAAGTACATTCTTCAGCGAAAAAATCGTCTGTACATAATAGAATTAATTCATTCTCCATAAGAAAGATATCAATTATTTCTTTTTTTCAATTAAATCCCGAGAAACTTGTGGATGTAGGTTGTATGATTTTTTAAGTACAAATATGACATCAATCAGAGAGTGATTGGCGATACAAAGAGGTTAATTTGTTTAATAACGCTTTAAATGTCAATTGGAACTGGATCACAATCAGTAATGTAAGATTACATAGCAAATTCAAATCAGTTAGTAAAAGTCACGTTTATTTTGTTGTGGGTAAATTTCTGAGGATAAAAGAAAGAGGAGTATGATTGATTTTAATGATAGGACAATAAATTAAAATGACGGATGAACTTTCAATTTATGTCAATACACAGAAAAAATACATCAGATGATAATGACTCTGGACACTTGCACTCAAGTAAAATCAGATATAGGCTTATAGAACTTAAAAACAAGATACATTATAAAGATGTAACAATTACTCTCTGTCATCCTGTCTCCTTAATGAAAATGATGCTGAATATCTAAATTAGATTACATAAGTCAATTCATTTAAAAAGGTTGACAAGACATTGTCCTTAAGGAAGCAGCAGTCTCCATAGATCTATGCCTCTTGTTTCCTTACTGTAAACATAGTATTGTTGTCATCCATGACTTCCGTTCGCACGACTCACTTCGGATACACGATAAACGCAATTCTGATCGCTTTAAATCATACAAAGCTTCAGATAAGATTGATACAATTTAATAAATATCGCTTAGTCATAAATTCTCGTATAATGTTACACGTCTTCAAATTCATATCATCATTTAAGAACAAATAAAGCAGCATGTGCCAGACATGTACGTTTCGGGTACTAAGACCTCGTCAGTGATCCTCAATCTAATTGATGTAATATTGCCAAAGAATGTGAAAGTATGTCCAAAAAATTCCGAAAGACGTAGCAGGAAGGGTGGGATATGATGCTACAGGACCCACTTCTCAGAACTTTCTAGAACATTTTGTGAGCAGAAATTTTCGAATGCGTTAGAAGAAAGGATCAACCGAAGCTACATGTGCCCCTGAGACTCCTCGTGCACCAGCAGTGACACTCACCAGGTGGTACAAATGTTACACGTCTTCCAATTCAAAGCATCATTTAAGAACAGATAAGTTATACGATCGTCGGTGCACGCAATTGAACTTTTCAGACAAAACGCGCTTTAGGCGTGTTAATTTGCCGTTTTGCCGCTTAATGTTAACTCAGCGACGTCAAAATTAAAAGTAACATTGGAAACACCCAATCTAAAAGGTATTTTGTCTGTATAATTTGATTGCATAAACCCAAGACCATATATTCTATAGCAAAATTGACGATTCAGTTGTATTAAAGCATCACAAAGTAGTCAAAATTGCGTTTAGCCAGTTTCTGGAGCAAGCCGCGCGACAGTAAGTAATACTTCATCAAATTAGTTCAAGTACCTGACTCGCTTGCATACATCTGTTGAAGATTCAGTATTCAAAATATGTTTGATGCATAGCATTTGGTAATTCTTTCAAAATGGTGGTTTTTGTCTGTCCAAAGGCTATATTAAAACCGTCTCTGTTCTACCAATCTAGGACTTGATAAATATCAATGTCTGCCACATTACTGGATTCAAGTGACATTTTCCATAGAGTTGTATTGACGGATGCTGCATGTTGGCATGCAATGCTTACTCTTCCCGGGCAGCTGATATCATTCCCAGTAGTGGAGATAACTCCTGTACATGCAATAGACTGCTGCACCGTGTTTTCTTTATTTTCCATTTGCCTGTTTTATTATGTTCTTTATTTATTATGTTCTACATAACATTATGTATGTTATGTCTTGAAATTATGCCCATGTAGAACGGTTCAACACTACACTGTCGGCGCTCTTTCTGTTTTACATTTGTAATTGTTTGATCCATAGTTCTCCATCTGCATACCACTAAGTCTTAGCTAGCCAGTTTTGATACTAGTATATTGTTCTCGTTGTGTATCATGCAGCATAGTCAGCCAAACTTGCCATTGTCTATGTTGGTAGATCTGTGGACTGTTAGCAACGAGGATAGCGTTCGCTTAGTTTTACTGTGCCTCAGCACTGACTTGAAATATAGAAACTAAATTCGATGAATTATTCTGATTCTCATCGATAGCATAGCTCTTTCCTTACCTGGCTATTTGGCATAGATTTCAGGTAATGTTTAGAGTTTCGTTCTTCTTATATTCTCTGTTAGGATTTTTTTCTATTTCGACCTCGAGATCACTGATGATACATTATTTGTTGACATGCGCATATGGTGCACTGAATTATTACGATAGAAAATATATTTAGATATTCATAAGTTCACCAATAGAATGGTATCTTTCCTGGTTGATTGGTAGTCCTTTAGGATATCGTTCGCCTAGTTTTACTTTGCTTCTGCACTGATTTGAAATATGTATATATGAAACTAAATCTGATAATAACTTACTCTGAAACTAAGGAGTAACCCCTGATGGCAAAGCTATGTCCTTAGCTGTCTCTTTGGCATACCATTTTGGGTAATTTTTAAGATTGTGCTCTTCTTATATTCACTATTATGATTTCCTTGTTTTCGGATTCGGGCATCGCTGACGATACATTATTTTATGTTCAGATCCAACCACTAGGTTGACTGTAAGTCCTCGAGGATATTACTATACTTCTGCATTGCCTTGAAATATATCTGTCCGAAACTAAGTTTGAAAAGTTATTCATAAACTAAGGGGCATCTCCCTGATAACATAGTTCTTTAGGGGTAGGGGTGTCTCCCCTGATAACATAGTTCTTTAGGGGTATCTCCCTGATAACAGAAACAACCGAGAGCGACAGATCCACTTCGTACTGGATATACTTCTAGATATCTTTCGACGCAAACGGTCAATTTAACACCTCGCTATGTGACAAGCGTGATGATTTCAGCTTCCATATAACTAACTTCCCTTTCATGAGTAGCAACATTCCGTTTTCTCCTGCTTATGGTGTTTTTGTTTCCCAGCTCATACTGTAAGACAGGGCATTTTCCAAATATAAAGATTTCATCGTTAGAGCCAGACGGCTTGCAAGTACGCTACTTGTTTAGGGTAATATTGCACAACGGCTGAAATCACCTCTGATTTCTTTGGTCGCTATGGGGATATAATAAAATCATATCAGATCCCCCTTTCCAGAATGATCAGTGACATTCTAGATTGTAATTAAAAGGCTGCCATCATCACAAAACAAGAAACACTTACCTAATGTGTACATCAATTGTACATCGAGACAATCACCGAATTTGACAAGTCTCTATGGAGCTGTTGCGACGGGTGTTGCATGCAATCAGAAGACGCTGACTCTCCCCGGGCACCTGGTCTCACTTCGGAGTATTATTTATTCCGACGGGTCTTTTATGCAATCAGGAGACGCTTACTCTCCCCGGGCACCTGGTCTCACTTTGGAGTGTTATTTATTCCGAGGTTCGCAACCGTTCCTATGGAAATTCGAATGATTTTGCCTTGTCTTCTCAACTTTGAGACTGAATAACTGATAGGTACTTCTTTAATGCTTATGTTTATCCAAAAAGGACCAACATACAAACCATAATATATCACTTTGAAGCAATAATCTTTATATAACAAGACATAAATTGAAGAAATCGATGTGCATCCCGATGGCGAATTATGATATTATTAGGACTGATTTGGTCAAATGTCATGGACAAATTTACAGAATAAAGCTGTATGATTTCTGAAATATAGCTTGTTCATTTTTCAATTTCCTTAAAATATACATTGGAACTTACGGATGAAACTTATCCAAAAGAATTAACAAAGCAAACGTTACAAACGCAGAATCGCCGCTTTTAGATCTCGATGTCAATAACGTAAAGGGAGAAATTCATACCAGTGTGCATGGCTAAATAGACTGGTATTTACATAAATATCAATTCTTCTGATACGCTAGAGCATGTACTAATATTTTATATTTTCACAGAAAAACAAAAACAAATTACTAAGGAACTTTAAGGTCTCTAACTGACTGTGACGACGGGACTCCATGACATGCCCTATCCTAGCATCGTCAGAGTAGACAGTACCCTGACCACCTGTCCTCTCTGATTGTTAGTCGGACTTCCCGGTTGATTGCATTCATACGCTCGCTCAAGTTGACAAGGTGAAGACAGTTTTCGTACGCCTTTTAACATACATTTGATATGTGTTATATACAACAATTGTGCGTTCCTCGAGACCGCTGGGTAGCAACCGGTTGACCATTGGTTTCACCTTGTTTGATGTGATCAGTTTGAAATTAAGTAAGGGATCGCCATGTTTAAATTGTTTTCATTCACAAGAATCATTTTGGCTTAAAGAACTCTTGTTGAGAAATCATTATCTGAAACAATAAAAAAAATCTGGTTTTCTCTGGCAGCAGATTTGCACACAATTTTTTGTACGTTTCCTTAATTTGATATGTAATACAAAAATATTACACAGTAGATATAGTTTGTTTCAAGATAAGTTTGTATGAACCATAAAAGGAGTCTTTTTGTTTTTGTTTTCTTTGTTTTTATTGATAATCACAATCATTTTGCCTCAAAGTAACAGAGACAAATGCTCAATAACCTGTCATTGATCGAACCAATCACCGAAATCAACTAACATGTTACACATTAACAGCTGTGATATCCACAGGGTTTACCTCCTTGTCAACGAGATCACAGGAACTACGCAACATGTGTACAGTTTCTGAAGGTGCAATTTCTTTTACTGCCCCGTTGAATAAAGTTCCACCTGTAAGAACAAAATAATAAATGAAAACTTTGAGTTAAATTAAGTTTCTATGAAATAAAAAGCCTTGGGAGAATCCTGGCGTCATCTCCATAGAAATGAGTAAAAACTGTTTCTGTCAAAAAAAACCAAAACAAAACAAAACAAAACAAAAAAAACCCCCAAAAAAAACCTCAATTATGTGCGATGAATGTTTACATTTTCATATTTTCAAACACTTACGTATAGTGCGACTAACTCTAAATCGTCAATATTAAAATATATGTTCTATTATAAAATTTCAGTGCAATATATGCGCATTTCAACAAGTTTTGTTTCATCAGTAATTGATACCAAAAGAGAAGAGTTCCAAATAATATGAAATTATTAAGAGTCAAGACTAAACTTGACCTAAGATTCCTGCCAAAGAACATGCTAAGGACATAGCTATGCCATCAGGTATACAGATACTCCTTAGTTCTAGAAAATTTTCATTCAGTTTTCTGACGTAGAGTTAAAACTTTACAAATATATTTCAAGTCTAGTGCCAAACACTGTGTAACTAGGCGAACGATAACCTCGGGGACTAAAACAATCCTGCAGCAGAGATGGTGGTTGAAATTGAGAAATTGTCAATATTGAAATATTTGTTCTATTATAAAATTTCAGTTGATATACATGTTTTTGAATGAAATACCCTGCTTTCAATAAACGGAAACAAGAACTAAACAATCCCTTAAAATAGCGGTCGCATATAACATTACACTTGCTTGATGTATGATTTAATCACCTATGTATCCTAATTCAGTGTTGCATCTAAGTTTGAATTGATATATTTTTGAAAGAGTATGAAAACATGTTATACATGAGTTGGGCACAATTTGGTCCCATTGGAATACCAATGATTTGATGACAAATCGTTTCTGCAAACGTTACAAAGTTTATCTATAGCTAAGTTTTAAGAATCTTATGTGGTGTGAGTTATGACATCTAACTCTAGTAACATATAATAATTATGCTGAAATAAAATATCAAAAATGGCCAGATAACACTGTTTTCTATGCATCGATGGAAGAAATAAATAAAATTATTTCACTCACTGTTGAATTTTGATGCTTTACCGCTGTTGGGATTATTAGGATCAGAGATGACAAGTTTTAAACACATTAGCCCGTCAACCGTAGTGCCGTCCCTCTTTTGAAGTCTCTTTGTCCTTTTTGAAAAGAATACAAAATCTGATATGTTTCAACTAAAATAGAGAAATTCAAGATCTTATTTTTTTCCAGTTAAAGAAAATTATTAGAAACATGGATTTGTGTCACATATAATACATACCTCATTGCAATAAGGAAATGGTTGCCTCCCATAAATTTCAGTTCGTCCAGTCGTTCACAGTCAAAACTGATGTCCCGTCGAAATCCCGTAGGTCTGACAATGGCTTTACTATCTGCAAAGCTGATTGTACTCAACTCTGGACCTCCATACGACCATGTTTTATTCAAAACCTTTGGAAATTGACATCCAGGTGCTGAAACAAACCATTTTGTTTGCATTTTAATACATGTACATTTTCTTCGTTTCTTTCTTTCTTTCTTTTTTCTTTCTTTCTGTTTTTTCTGTCTTGATTCTTTCTTTCTCTCTTAGTGGTGTACCAAGTATGCTTGTGTGCTAAAGCATCCACATTTTCCCCTTAAATTTCACAATCTAATCTACTAATATTAATTATCATTGACGTTCTATGGTATAAACATGATACCCTGCTGTATACCCAAACTAGAGCACCCTATCTGACCCTCAGTGTCTACTACGGTACCCACATCCCTGGCATAACGAAAAACATTCCCTCAATTTTGACCTAGCTACGCCACTATCTCTTTGACTTTGCCGTGTCACTGAAATATATTATTTCTTTCACTAATTAAAAGTGATTATAAAAATTTTAATTAAGTGGTTTTTATGATTTCAAATTATGTAAGTGAGCTGCATTACGTGAATAAAGGTACATAAAAACTTAATTAAAATTGAGTGCATCGATGTAGACCAATCACCAATGTATCTGTCAGACCGTAAATTTTATAATGAGTCCGTAAAAGCCTCTTCTTTTGTCAGTCTCTAACGTTATTGTGGGAGAGATTCTCAAGCTATCAAATGGTTATTTTTTATGAGTTGTAAAAAGCGGCTGGGATCGACTCGCAATCTTTACATGATCAATGATGTAATTTTGCCTCATATATCATTTCCTTGTATTAGAGACTAAGCGACGCTGTTAGATTTTGTAGTGATTTGTTGTGTCCTTGGTGAGAATATTGGTTATAAATGGGCAAGTCAACAAATAACTGCCATGGCTTCATCATACACATAAAACGAATACATCTTACATTTGGGTTGTCTAAAATATTAGCTCTTTAATCAGAAACATAGCTATCAAAGAGTTATTATATGATAAAAAATTGACAGGTAATTTTGTATTTCTGCCATCATGAAATAAGAGGAGAAAATAGATTTTATGTAATCCCTGTGTAGTTAAAAAATTCAAAATCAGTATTGGAAGGAATATAAAACGCTCTGTTGAAACTTCATGTATTATGATCTGAATAAACTTCAGTATCCCAAATTCTCCAACAAGATTACCCTGTAGAGCGGAGCACACCAGCACGAACGTCACACGAAACTGCAATAAACAACACGGGACAACGAGACACACAACAAAGTCCATACAGGACGGGTTAAAAGAAAATGTCTCTCTAACTTTTCTTAAGTGCTGTGTTTATTGATCGGTTATACATGTTTAAGATTTATACCCATACCTGTTTCTAGCAGGAATAATGGCTTATTAGTTACGTTACACGTGTTGGGAACGTTGGCTGCCGTTTCACTTAATACGGGCTCAAAATAAGTTTGGTCTGGCATTGCGTCTGAAAGAATAAAGATAAAAATCATACAATTTTGAAAATAATACTTCTTTGTAGTACCTTTTTTTAAAATGAACAAATACAGTAAACGTTAGCAATGAGTAGTGTCCTAGGCGGAATTTTAATATTTTTGAATATTATTCAGTTAGAATTTTCTAAGAAAATTACGAAAAATTGGATACTACGTGTAGTATCATGAATACCAGAATCATGTACATGTACTTACTGCTAGATCTTGAAATTGACAACATGGCGTATGAGAGTCCGCGAACCTTCTGTAACTTAATGCACAATAAACGACCGGCTGGAGCTACTGCAGACCTGAAACGTCAAAAGTTACTCCATAACTTATAGACATAAATCTAATTACCAATCATATCTTTAGCTACCTGCACCCACCCCCCTCCTCCCCCCAAGTTGAAGTTTTCTTAAATTGTTTCATAAAAAACTCCTCATAGATACGATGCCAATTTCTATATTTTTGATGGTGGAGAATTGACAATAGTTCATTTCTCATCAGAATTTTCAGGATGACCTTGACCTTTAAAAACGTTCAAACCTCTAATCTCTTGCTTAAATCTGACATTCAACGTTTTGATTACAACATCAACTGCACAATCGAGATTTTTTTTTTTCAGATTAGCTAAAAATCGTTGCGGTAATAACTTACTCCAGCAAGAGTTGCCAAGAAGCCCCTTGATTGGCAATACTTGCGTACTGCTTACAAAAGAACATGCGGGTTCTGACGTAAGTTTGTCCGTCCTGTGGATCAACGTATTGGTCATCTATCTCCAAATGAGAATCCCTGATGACCACGTACAATCCGGTATCTGCGTACTTTGGGCGATTCTGCCAGTTGGTAAGCATCCATTGCCCTCGGAGCTCCTGAGGAAATGTACAGGTTGGTGTCGGAGTTTGGGGTTGTCGAACTTGTGCGGGCCTGCTTGCCACTGCTCTAACCGTGTTGATCTGTTGAGCTAAAGAAACATATATAACTTATGTATATAGATTCGGAAAAAAATGTGAATGAAAAAAGGACTTGTGATGTAAAAAAAAAAGTGAGCAAAATCCCTAGTTGAACAAAAACATTGACGTTGATCTTACTTATGTATCTATTTCCCCATCGAATTGAAAAGGTTTTTTAATGAAGATGTCCGCTAACGTTTTGGACAACCCTCGTACTAGTGGCATAGGTTGAAACAAGTCTTTAGTAAGACTTTAGGGATGATCGAGAACTCTACAGAAATTCCAGGAAAACAAGTATTTTCGTTCTATACAGGAAATGTAAATTTAATATGGCATGATTAGTGTATATAACTCTGTGTATAAAATATCACTATGATAATTCCTAAAAACTTTAATGGAAAATGTAACATGGAGAAACAGACATTTTACGTACCAATGACACCTATACCAGAGCTTCCAAACAGACAAATGACAAACAATGAAAGCATCTGTAAAAAATAAATGTGTATTAATGATAAGTTAAGGTCACAGGAGCTCGATGTCACGGATCTACAATCGCATCAAAAGTATTGTAGAGAAGGGGCGTTTATAATTGAGGGTTGTTGGTGTCGAGCTCCTGTGGTTAGGGTAAATGTGAAGCACGATTATGTGAAGCATTGATATTCCTTATGGCTACAAGAGCCAAAGTAATTAAATCAAGTTCAAGATAATGTAAGATTTAAATTTACGTATTCATGTATCATTGAGACAGTGGCGTGACTGAGGACAGAGGAATAAATCTTTTAGGGGAAAATGACAAAAGCAATTCCATTTAGTTGTTTGAAAATTGTTCTTTATTTCTTGTTCGTAATGAGAGGAGGCTTAAACCCACTTGTTTGGAAATGGGAAAAACGTATCCTCTCTACTCTACGAGTCCCCTGTTTTATCCTACGACCTACATAGCTTAGTCACAAACCCTTTAATCAGAACAAAACCCCAAGGGTTGACACTCTCCTCGTACACGATCGTGGCTTTCTAATTTTCCTTCCTACAGAGTGATCCCACGGCCCGATTGGTACGATTTTTGATGAATGAAAAAAAAATCCAAATTTAGAAATTCATCCTAAAAGTTGCATTGGTCGAATCCAGATTTGCTAGAAGGTGAAGCAACGATCGTGTACAATATATCTTTTATATATAGGAAGTGTCCACCCTTGAGTTCTGATGAAAGCTATGCACAGTCGTTTAGGTAAAAACATCCATCTATTCTCCTTACTATACTGTAAATAGACGGAACGCGTTTTGAGATATCCTATTTCACGTATCGAAAGGATTGTGCTACGACCTTCTTAAAATATTCCAGATAAAAGGATTTTACTTGTGAAATAACAAACTGACAATCAGTGAATCTTTTGGACAATCAAAAAGAGGGAGATTCAACGATATAAACCATTTAACTTTCTCCACACGTTGACTTTGCTTCCTTATATAGCAATCCTTCGCTTAATCATTGACTGTCATATCATTTTCACATATGCAAAGTGCAAGAATTTATATTTAACACCGTGACTACTAGAAAAATGCATAAGTGTCAGTCTTGCGGACAACTGATACGTGCATCCGAACATATTGGTTTATTTAAGAAATATACAGAGTGTTCCGAATGACATGGCCTTACATGATGCTAAAATTCATTTCCTACCAAATAATAAACATGTAAAATTTCAATATTTTACGATTGGTGTTCTCGTTTTGTAATCACAAAATATAAAACACTGAAAATCCAACATCAAACTACACGGCACTGACCACAGCGGACCACACCCACAAAATTGAAACTAACAACTGGATATCGGAATAAACAACCATGGACATGAAACACATTTGAACATCTACACAAAATGGACCATCAAACAAACAAAAACACACAGTAGTTATGTACAATAAATGGCAACACAAGTAATACATGTAGGAGGGAGAATAATACTCGACGCCGACCTTGGACGGCCATCAGCTAAAGTCAAAGCAAACGGTGTCGTTATGCGGGTTACGAGAGCGCAACCCTCCCATACAAGTAGATGCACCCACCATAGACGTGGTATCACAAACAAAAAAAAAGGTAAAACATCAACAAAATTAAAAGAACACGATCAAGTATAACCAGGTATGTTGTGAATAATCGTACTGACAAATGCAGAAAAACCAAACATATAAAACTTATTCCTTGGTAAGAAAATTTGGTCTGCATTACATCAAAATTTTCGCAACACTTTTTTTCCAGCTTCAGTTTCGAATTTTTTTCCTGTTGTTATTTTTATTATTTTTTATTTTTTGATTTAAAAAAAAAACGCATGTAATTTGTCCACTAAAAGACATTGTTTTGCCATGTAAGAAAAATGACCATATGTTACTTCTACTGTGTTCGGACCTTTATGTCGCTACTACATCAATTATTTTCAAAGTTGACATTTTATTGTTTTATCCACTCCATGAGTACCGTCAAATGTGTCAGATATCATATTCTAAATAAGACTGTTTAATTAAATAAATGAATAAATAAATGAAAGAGAGAAGAAATCTTACCTTGGTAAGGATTTCATACGAAAACGAGACAAATTCTGACTGGTGCATTTGCTCGAATCTACATATATCTTCATTCGTCAGACACGTCAGAGGGCGGACGTGCATCACACTCATAAATACAAAGACACATACAAATCTGTCATCCAAGGGAGATAAATAGTGTCATTATGTCATAGGGTCTATAATTCTTTGTAAATATGGACACTTTACTAATTGAATATGCCTTCATACTGGTCAAATATGAAAATGCTGACCAAAGCGAAGCTACGGTCATTGTACAGCAAGGTGGACTGGGTTACTATACAAGGGCGCAGACTACATCGGTGGATTTGAAGTTACGGGGATGTTTTTTTTTCTTATCAAAGTACGTGTATAATATAATTCTGTAGCTTCTTTGAATGATTATTTCCAAAACTCCCTGTCGAAGTATAGATGAGGTGTCTGCTGTTCGGTGGTGCATGTGAGTGTGTGTTCCACTGTGATCTATACGTCGTACATATACTGGTAGTCATGTCGGAGATCTTCCCTGTATTATTTAAAAAAAGTATATTTTGATCTTTATTTGAAATAAAGCGCTCGCACAAAAGGTATCCGGTCGCTACAGCCTGATTATCTCCCGACACCTTACTTGTTGACCTGAAAACGGCGCTCGTAAGAGACACTGTAGAGGGTATATCTCGGCTGAGAAGCGAGATACCGATTTCAAATTTGGTATAAAGATCAGGTATGAAAAGGTTCTCTGGTAGACGCCGAGTTAGGTTAGAACCCTCTAGATAACCAATAGTACCATCAAGTAACGGGGAAGCGCGAGAAATCCCTGTGATCTGTTTCCGTATAAATCGAACCTCCGATTTTTATCTACAAGAAAAATAAATCCGTGTGTTTTAAAAAAAAGAAACATTTTTTTGCATGATTGACGGATAAACTGTAACCTAAGGCGTCATGCATGACAAATAAAATTAGTTCTCTCGTTATTTATTGCCTGTCTTTTGTTCCCGAAACAATTGTTCATTGCGCACGATACATCACGTTGGCAAAAATACAAGGTCAGTGTAGAATCTCGTAAAATAAGGACACATTCTGAGTGAATTTGAGTTTGTTTTTTTTTGTGTGTGTGTTCAGCGAAAGGGTATCAAGTTTTGATGCTGGTTATCTGATCTTCAGATTGGACAGAATGTAAAAATGTTATATTCAGTAGTGTACATGCACCATTTGAAAGAAATCAATGGGAAAACTCTTTGAGCGCCCATCGATACCTATATTTATTGTATACCTGTAACTATAAGGTATATTTCAAAGCCTGTCATTTGCCTTGGTATTAATTACATTTGATATCGAAAATTACATTCGACAACGATAGTCCAAAATAGAATAAACATGGTGTATTTCAGATGATAGAAAATACAAGGCTGATACAGATTTATAAGGGGTGTTAGTTGTGGGGAATGTATAAAGTTTATAAACTGAAAAGTTAGGTCAACAGTGGAGCCGGGTTAGAGGTCAAGGACTCGGGTGGCTGGGAGGGGAGGGGGTATAGGACGAAAACTCTTGAATTTGGGTCTTTCAAACCCAGTTGTCTAGATTTTAGTTACAACTAAATGTTTTGTGTCTATTAAGAGTCCTGGTAGGGAAAAAGAGAAGCTCATATGATATAATATACATATACTGAATATGAAGTAGATTTTTTTATTGTCTATGCAAGACATTAATGGACTTAATGTTCGTCAAGAAAGTCAACTTAATTGAATTCCAGATACATATAGCTATCTAATACTAGTACAAAGATAAAAAATTGCAAACCATCAAATAATACATCTAAGTCAAAAGGAGTTTTTATTCTGTTTTGCGTCCTTTGGAAATTGAAAAAGGCTACCAGCCAGCCAGGGAGAAAAACAAACAAGCATATATTCTTTAATAAGTGATGTACACGTACTAGTACCATGTGAAATGTTTTATGGTGTTATTAACAGATTTTAGTCAACAAAAGAATTACAGCTAATGTAATGTCTTGAATCATTGAAGTACTTCATAATTTAAATCAAATATAAAAAAGAATAAACAATTTCTCTTCCATTTTTCTATAAAACAGATCTGATTTGCAACGATTTTATCATTAAAATTTTATGACATGTGCTCAAAACCTACCAGCACGAGGACGCAAAACAGAAAATAACAAAGGAAAGGCCTAAACAATGTAATCACTCTACGAATTCAAATTAATTCAATTGTTTTTTTTTTATCAGAAATAGATTTTGTAACTATTCAAGACAATCACAATCACATATCAAATGTAAATTTAATGAGAGGCTGAACTAGAACAAGGGTAGAAAGACTTACGTAAAAGGAACTAATTAAACTGTTTGTAGTTATATACCCTCGATATTTTATTGCTTTATAATCCGACTTTAGTCTCCTCAGTTCAAAATAGATCAAATTCATTTTAGATTAAAAAAGAGAGGGGAGTGGGAATTATCTTTTATTGTGGTTTAATAACTCGTCATCATTCTAATTTTTTTTTCAGTATCAGAAACTTTTATGCCTTCTGAACAAACAATTGGTAACAAATCATGACATAGTCTACACAGATCAAGCAATGTGCCCCGGGATAATGGTAATAAAAATATTACATAGTGGACTTATACATAGACCTAAAGTATTAGTGAAATAATTAGTGACACGAGTCATGGGAAACCTGGCATTGTAGACTATTGACGTCTTGGGACTAATAATGAGGTCTATAACATTTATACTGCCCTTAAGATAATTGGGGATAAATATCACAAAAATTAATAAATTTTTCATTTCGAACAGGTCAAAACGAAAATACATAGATGTCAAGAACGACCATCATGGATAAAAATCATAACGAGTGACATACTTCTAGTATCCGTTGTCGGTCTGGCAGTCTGTAACAAATACTAAAGATATTTTAACGATAAGGGGCATCTGTGTTACAAAACTATCTTTATAATCCCTTCATACACGACAACAATTACATAATTCGGAAAATGAGAAGTAATAGAATTATGTCAAATTCATTTAAAAATCGGACAAACTTGACCAATATATTACAGTGTTTTTAATTTTTTCGCTATTTCATTTTAGAGGCGCCATCTACAATGGATTTCGTTTAAAATTATAGGGTAACACTACGGGGATTCATTATGTTATTCGTTTGTTTCTCAATCATTAATGACTATTTAGAAGTGAAATTTCACAGGGGTTCAAGTTGAAGTCTTCATCCTGCATTATAAGATTTCTTGACAATGCTCTGGTGGATTATGCAGCTTTACAATTGGCAGTTGAAATATGAAATTAGATATCATAATTTTTTCTCCATGTCTATGATCATTTTCTGTCATTTTTCTGATATAACTCGATAACACTTTTTATATTCTTCTTATATCCCCCCTCATAAAAAAATGAAACAGGAAGTTCAAAGGTTCAGGTTCATTCCTTCCCCTGACCAAGATTCTATATTCGTATATTTCCGGCGTCTCATTACCGATGTTTGTTTGTCATATCTTGAATGCCTGGTCCAGGGGGCGCAATCATTGGATTTAATGTCCTTTATCATTGCGTAATTATCGTTTGTTTACATTTTATCATTGTCATAGAATACAAACAATCCTATCCGCCTGACCCGCCATTATAACCAGTGCATGCAGTTATTTCCCCTGCCATCAATACGTTTTTATTCCAATTTGCATACATCAGATGATTTGGTTGCCCACAAGGGACATAACTCTGTACATTATCTCTCATCGTCCACGACAACAATCTATATATCTGTTTTTGGTGACGTTTAAGGTTATCATATAGCATATATATAAAGAAATATCCATAATTCATAGCTCAGCTTCATTCTAAACAGCAATTTACATGGGAATTCATTGAAATTCTTCGTAGAGCAGGCATGGTTGGGGATAAATTAATTTCTTTACTGTTATTTTGGTGCCATTATGTTATTCTATATCAGAAATATATCTTCATTGGGTTAATTTGTTTACAATGAGAAAAACAAATGTATTTTTCTCTATTAAACAAATCTTATTTGATCAGATAAACCACGTATTTTAGAAACTGAATCGATCATCAACGTTTAAGTATATCTGACAATTACCAACCAATAATTTAATGATCTCAATGATATCAGAGACAGTTATATATACTACTGTGACAGTTCGACTTACTTAAAACACTTTTCTTTGCTGAACGTGACGATTTTAATTTCAGCATCAGTATTTCATTCATATGGAGAAACCCCCTTTCTTGAGATCTGACACATATAATTCTAAAATCTCGTTTCAGACTTTATCAGTTATTTTCAGATTCCTTCTCTTTTTTTTTATTAAATGTCTCTATAAGAAATGTCTTTTTAGAAAAGAAAGGAATATAAAGATGACCAGTTTCAATTACCCTATGGGTCATGATAGTGATCGACAAAAAGTTTCAACAAGGAAGTCGTGCGATCGTTAGAATGATATAATCTCGAATGTTGCATAATGCCTGACTTTTTGTATAACCAGAATAATTTTACTGGTGATAGCTGCGAGCATGAGATGCTTGCTCTCCTCTGGTTCCTAATTTTGGATCCTTTACAACGGTGAATTCTTAAATTCAATACGTACATGTATGTGTTTTTCTTTTGGCTTGATATGGTAGATTTGGCTGGAGATTTTTTGTACTTTTTGTTTGTCAGCTTTTTTTTCTCGAATTTTCAGGTCAGTTATAACTTTGAATATTGGTGCCATATAGGTCTCAGATCTGTGGCAGCACAAATACAAACACTTCAACTCACTATTTAAAAAAAAAAAAAAAAAAAAAAAAAAATAAACATAAACCACAAAACAAAACACATTAACCAAAGAATCTCATACATTTGATATTGTCGCAATCATTCAAAACGTACAGCCTTTCATAGTTAGTTGCCATGTCTGCATTAAAAATCTCATCAAAGTGTTTCTACAAGACCTCCTATCCTTCATGGATACTCAGTTGTTACAAAAGTCCAAATACCCCAAAATATCTTTGGATAAATATGGTAAAATATGACTTTAACATAGAGCACTATTCTAAAATCAGAAACATAAGTTTCAAAACAAACGATCAGCACCGTTAGTTTTTACACGTTGACCGTAGGTCTTTGAGTAATGACCACTCCAGGTTTTGGTAAGTCCAGCAGATCACACGTGTCCGGATCCTGCATATAGATTGGTTTGAAGTAATCTATGACCCTCACTGCTCCACCCACGACGGTACCAGCTGGAAGTAAATGGAACAAAAATTATTATAAATTATTATTATTATATTATAAAATTGTTTAAGAAAAATATTCCATTTCATGAATAAGTTTACCAGAAATCCAAAAGTATTTTGCGCCATTTTCTGATTGGCGCACTATAAGGTATTAAATGTTAAACGTCTTTCAATTCAATAGCATCATTTAAAACCTGATAAATTTACAGCATGGACCAGACATGCACGTTTCGGGTACTAAACCCTCGTCAGTGATCCTCAGTCTAAACAATGTAATATGGCCAAAAAGTATGAAACTTATCATGATTGTCCAAAAATGTACCAAAAAACGTAGCAGAATGGGTGGGATATGATGCTACAGGACCCACGTTTTAGAAATTTCAAGAAATTTTGTAACAGAAAATTTCAAATGCGTTGAAGAGACAGACGATCAACCGAAGTTGATCGAACTTGGCTACATGTGCCCTCGGGGACTCTTGGTCCACCAGCAGTGACACTCACCAAGTAGTTCAAATGTTAAACGTCTTTATCATTAAATTGCAGTTGATTGTTGGGGTATACATGTATGTAGTTCTCTTTACGATGTTCCATTCTTGTCCGGTTTTTTTTTCTTTGTCAAGAAGATCATTTACGTGTTTGTTTAATGGTCATTCGTGTTTAGGTGAGTTATCTGAATCGTGGGAAGTCCCTTCTCTGTATTTACATATATAAACGCAGTGTAAATGGACCTTGGCGTTTAAATGGACCTTGGTGTGTAAATGAATGGACCTTGGTTTTCCGACGTCGGAGTCCATTTTCTATGAAGCAAGTCACATATATTTTAATAGTAAATCGGCGAGAGTAATTTTGGCATCGAATTCTTTGTACGACTATAATCCAGTGCTATCATTAATGAACAAAGCCGAGGAGGACTTGACTATGACGCATGTAGTTTGTAGCCTAGCACCATGTCATTATATTTCGCTTAGTTGATTACCTAACTTTGTTTTTTTTTAAATATCGAATTCTAATTTTCTTTTCTAATGCATTTCTATGATGTTTTTTTTTATATAAATCATTTTCGTACCTTTCAATGATTCTAGATTTATTTTATTCTGGAAGATGTGTATCGTTTTAATTCAGAACAGCTGTACTTAGTCTAGTTTTTTTTTTGTGCCGATGCATGCTTGTTAAGATAGTTGGTCTGTTTGTTTTCAATATTTGCATTCGAATATTGTTGGCATTGTTGTTTTTGTATTCTATATGAATCCTTGTACCTTGGCTATGGTCGTTACTCCTGGACATAAACGATGGACGCCTTTCTTTCTGGGTGGGTGTTCTTTCGTTAATCTTCGTATACATGTATGGGTATAGCTGTAGGACCTGTATTGTCGGGAACTCAGGGTCCCTTCTCCGCCCGTATATATTGAACGCAGCGTAATAGATTTTTTAATAGTAAATCAATTCAACATTTAAAGTATGATATTTATCACGTTATCGCTGAGAGTAGGATTTTATGTTTATCTTTGTGATTTTCAGACAGTCAGTAAAATTCCTTTTCTCTCTGTTTTTTTTTTTTTATTCTTTTTCTTTCTTATATTCTCTTACTTGATTATTTAACATTGTTTTTAGGCATCGTATTCTCATTTTGTTCTAACATTAATAAATTCAATTTTTATGTTGTATTCTTTATTTTATTTCAGTATTGTAATTTTTTAGGGGGGGGGGTGTCTTTTAGGGACTTTAGATCGATTTTATATTCTAGAAATTCATCAAGGACAGTTGTACTAGTTTTTTTCATATCTACATTGCACACTAGATTTTTATTTTGCCGTTCTGTTCTTTGTTTTGTGTTTTGTTTTGTTTTGTTTTTCATTTGTATCTTTCAAGGAATTGAGGTAAGGTTATAGTCAAGCAATTCTTTATTGTCCCAATAAACAACAGCCCTTCTTGCTTTGTATGGTTTCGTGTCGCATTAGTTGCTTTGGTGATTTGCTCAAGATCCTTCTTTGTAGGCCAAGGTTGATTGTGAAATGGTTTGACGTCTCCACGAAGGATCATATTCTGTGATCACACCCTACACCAAGTGCAGAGGAGGGATGGTTGTTAGACAAGTTCGTGTCTTTGGTAAATAATACGAAAATAATAAAATTCATGCATCTTTCACAGGACGAAAAAACAGGTTTCCATACCTAGGAAACCTGGTGGAAACCACATGGAAACCCGGGGTTTCCATGTGGTTTCCACCAGGTTTCCATAATGGAAACCAGTGGTTTCCATGTGTTTGGAAAGCGCTAACCGCCCGGTTTCCACGATGGAAACCACTTGGAATCGGGTTGGAAACCTCAAGTTTCCTTTTGGTTTCCATACCTTGTAAACCTGTATATGAGCTAGTTTCCACGATGGAAACCACTTGGAATCGAGTTGGAAACCTCAAGTTTCCTTTTGGTTTCCACATCTTGTAAGCCTGTATAAGAGCTGGTTTCCATGATGGAAATTAGTTGGAAACTGGATGTTTCCTTTTGGTTTCCATATCTTGTAAACTGGTTTCCATGGCAATATACTGTAACTGTATGAAAAACTCTTTATGTGTTAGTATATACAGTGAATTTGAAAGTTTTGAATCCTGCACTTTTCGTATTCCTTTATATCAGTATCAAGGCTACATGTATATTCTTCTATGTACTTTTTATGTCATAATAAAAAACCCTAAAACATGCTTATCATACTGTGTAATATTTATTCAGAATACATGCTTATTCAACATCAGATGTACAAGATTCCATGAAATCATAAATATACATGTTTGAGCTTTCAAATTTAAAAATGGCATCTTCCATTCTTCATTGTCCTTGTTTAATATATCATGTTTTTTAAGATGGAAATGAAATTTAGAAAAAGATGTACGTGTCTCTTTGAAACCACTACAGAAATAAAATATATTTTTAAACAAGTGTGTAGAAATGATGGACAAATTTTATCCTTGCCAAAAACAGACAAAGTCACAAAGAGATCTCTTTCAGATAAAATTTGTTATTCTGCAGAGATTGACATTCGACGGAAATCCCAGTTCATGATGTTTCAGACCACTGTTACAAATTTCTTTCTTCTGTCCTCTACTTTTTCTTCTGTCCTCTGTCTCATCTGGAATGAATGAAAAAAAAAAAAAATAAAGTAAGCGGCAACAAAATTACAAACTACAATTGTAGAGAACTAATATTGCAGGTTGGGATGTCACAAGAAGCTTATGTCAACAATTTATGAATTATAAGAAAGTGGAATTTCCAAAAAGGCACAAAGTTATCCCCCATGGAATTAAAATTAAAGAGAGGTTGAGCAAACCCAACTTGTACATGTAGGAGAACTTGTGCGTGTATTAACACGTTATCTGTTTACACGTTGACGTTATGCGGTTGAGCAGATGTCACAACGAGTACTGCTACGTGCATATCGTATATATGTTCAAATTTTGTTTACAACTGCTTATTCGTCAATAACTTGGCATCTAGATTCTAAAGGTAAGGGACATTCAGCATTGACGGTGAATTGATTTATCTATTCTAAGTAAACATTTTTATAATTTAAACTAAAAAATTTAACCTCAAGAGTAAAATTTTTGGTCAACTTTTAGGGTTCTTCTTTAAGATGTGATACATTTTATTTGCAATTCCTTCTAATATTCAGAAAGTACATACGTTCCCAAATAAATTGAATATAGGTTTTCATAGGTTATCTGCATTCAGTTGCTTATAAAATCTGCAAGTACATGTAATCATCAATGTGTACTTACCGTTTTACACGTTATACCGAACATGTAAGGTGTAACACAGGTGCGTGGAGCGCAAAATATGATGACGTCATAAACAACTTTTTGACATATGCGTACATGTACAAGTTCGGTTTGCTCAACCTCTCTATTAATATACCATGGTGATGGTGAAATTTCAACCCGAGTGTGCAAAAATTCTGCAAGTCAAGAACGAGGCTTGCCGAGTCGTGGACAAGCAAAATTTTGTACATGAGGGTTGAGATTTAGCCATCCCTCCCTCATGGTGTTGTTTGATTGTTTTTCTCCCACAACTCATCTGTCTGTGTCTGTTATAAATAGTTATTTGTTGTTTGACCAAAAATGTGTGACCTTTTCCTTGAAAATGACCCTGATCTGATTTGGGTAAAAATTTAGTCCCATCATGCTTTACCATCCCTGCAAATTTGAAAGATGTATGATGTATATCAAGTAAGTTATAGCCAAAAATGTAAGTGTGACTACCAGACAGATGGACAGGCAGACGCCTGACAAATGATCCCTTTATGTCGCTCTTATGTTGCAGGCAACATAAATGAAGTGTCTCAACTCAGTATAGTAAGAAGCTTACATTGACATCATTGGATGCTAATTTTTCATGCAGTCCTTCTAGTTCTTCAATGGTAACAGTACAATATTGACCTGAAAGTGAAAATGAAAATTTGATATGTTGAAATTTATCAAATAAGTCTTCAGAGTTTACAAAAAGTGCCAGATTGCCGGCTTATTATCCTGGGCTCTCGATTAGCCTAATTTGCGGCCCATATTCCGCCCCACTCCCAATGAAAAATAATATCTTTTTTTCCTGTTTGTTGACCATTTTTCCCAATTTGAAATCTCATGGAAAATTTAACAATTTAAGTTAAAAATTCTCATTTTCAAGTGAAAAGACATCCAACCTTATATTATATATTTTCCCAATTTCCGAGAAAATGTTGTTATTTTTCCCAATTTCATAGGTCCCGGGCCCCAGTCCCAAAAATGGGTGTGAGAGCTCTGTAAAATTGAAGTAAATGCTGCTGCAGTTCACCCAAATGCAATATTAATCAAAATAGACTAATATAAATGTATATTAATGAGTCATTGAGTCAGAAATCATCTTTTATCTGTATTTGACAATTTATTTCAATAATTAACGAGAGCTGCAAGAGCTATTGAACATGTTGAAGGTACCGGAATATTTTTAAAAAGCCTATGAAAAAATTTAAACATAAGGCCATAATTAAAAAATTGTTTGTTTCCCCTTGCCCCGACCAGGTCAGAAAAAATGCCACTGAGTCAGATTTTTTTTGTAGCAAGAAAGTCCCTTTTTTTTTGCAAATACTGAATCACAGCCATGTCCATTTTTTATTTTAATGTTGCAATATTCTGTCCAAATAGACTGTGAATCAACTCTATAGCTTTCTTATTCCTACATAAGAAATCTCAATTGTCAATTGTCAGCTGCCGACTCTTAGTGTATATCACAACAGATATGCGTGTCTCTTAGCTAGGTGTCAAATAATGTGTAATTATGATTCAAATTGCATCAGCAAAAAAAAAAAAAAAAAAAAAAAAAAAAAAAACAGTACCTGCCTGCCGGGTCACCTGCGAAAAACAGAACGGGGGGAGGGGAAACAAACAAATTAACAATTTTTTAAGTCTGGCCTAATTTAAAATTAAATTCTCTTCTTAATAATATACTGTACATTAAGGGTGAAACGTTTACACGTGTACACAGATCTGTTTCGTTTTTTTGGCTGTAAACATTTACATAATTTCTAAACATGTACACGGACTACTGTACATACAATCAAAAGATCTTCTTTAATATCGTTATAACTCTAAAAACTCAATACTTGTATTGATTTCCTGAAGTCGCGAAGTGAGGCATTAGATTCTTTATTTAACGTACGTAGCTGTCGGAGTTATCATGTTATGTATGCATCCCTTGATTCGAACACAGAGGACAAACTTTCAACAAACGCTTAAAACAGGAAGAAAATCTATCTGAAAATCAATCTTATCCTGACACATATGAAGGAGCTTATATCTCCGATATCTCTTTCTCCGTCACAGTTGTCTATTTCTTCGTCTCTTTCTCCGCTTATTAACGCCCTTTCCTCGATGGCCTGGTGTCCAACCTTCCATGGAGTTACTGTTCTTGTAACTTACTTCTATGATTGAATTGTGGGAATTGCTCAAACTCGTTTGAAAATAACAGTTTGATTTTTGAATCGTTGAAAGTTTTATTGCCATACGAAACATCAGCATGTCGTATTACAGTCTTCATGAAAACTTATTTGACCACTAGCCAGCCGGGCTAGTTGAGTGCCAAAATCTACTAGCCACCCAAAATTTTCTCTAGCCATTAAAAAAAAAAAAAAAAAACGCTATAAAGACCCATCGTTTCTTCAGCTAGGTCCGTTGAGTAGGCAAATATTCACACAAATATAGAATATACATAAAATCGAACAAAGTTAAACCACCACCCGATCATTTCTCTGGCAGATGTCAGCTACGTCATTATCAATAGACTCAATTTTACAATGAATGCATGATATTGTTTGTATAAATATAATTTCAAATACGCTTTTGTCTGCAGAAAACGGACGGAGAAAAAAAAAGAACTTATTTGAATCATACTCGCTAAAAGGCCGGCCGTTGCTTGCGGCGCTTGGCCAATAGTTATAAAATTTTCGTAAGAATTTCTTCATCTCAGCAGGGACGTATATATTAGGGCTGGGCCGATACCACCATGGACCGATCCGATACGTATCACGATACTAGCCTCGCGATACGATACGTATCACGATACTTTATATATAGAAGATTAGAAGTGAAAATGAACAGATTTATTCCAAGAACAACACAAAAAGGTAAATAAACCATAACTTCTTTCTGAAGTTAAACCATTAAATGTCTTCTTTGTAATGGTATCATTTGAGAGTCAGTTTCATCAGTTTTAAGTCTTCAAACAGTCAAACAAATCATGCTACAAGATGGTGCCGATCGATGTGTTTTTGCATGTTTGTTGTGTTTCCTGTGTACTTCAATACGGCATCACATAGCTTGCAAATAACATGCTCTTTGTCTTGCCGTCTTACTCCATTTGATTCGTACACCGGCATGCCAAAATTCTCCCAAACGGCAGATTTACTGCCGATTGGGGACACCAACTTCACCCATTCCCCCTCTGCCATAGTTTCACTTTCGATTCTCAGAAATTACGGCTAAATACGGAAGCGGACTAAAAATATGAAAAAAAACAAATCCGTATTTATTTGGTAGCAGATATCAATACGATAGCACATGTATCGATCCTCGTATCGTGAATTGAAAAATCGCGATGCATCGATGCATCGGTGTATCAACCCAGCCCTAGTATATATATATATATTTTATATACATCCCTGATCTCAGTGTTCAGTCGAGATTTTTGAAATTGTTAGACATTTAATTGAACATGTTATACTCAGTACCGTAGAATAACCTGTCACGCCGCGCTGAAAACAATGCACCGTTGTTACGGGAATATTTATCTTGTATCTTAGGACAATATTTTAAAAAACATATTTTACAGGAAAACCTTATTATATTTCATTTGAAACATGTTCATTAACATATACATTTCATACTTAACCAGCGATAAAAGTTGAGACGCAACGTGTACTTTTATGGAAAGAAGGCGGCGATATTACCCCAAGTATAAGATGAGAAATCGCCAGCCGTCGGCCCTTAATCAGAACACTGCATTTCATTAAAAGTCACTAGCCAGTCGGGCTAGTTCAGCATCAAATTTTGGTAGCCCGAGGAAATATTTGGTAGCCAGGGCGGTCGGGCTAGTGAGTTTTCACGAAGACTGGTATTAAATTTAAGTTACGAATTTAATGTAGTCAAGCATAACTAAGTTGTTTTGATGTCAATTTATGACCACGTCTGCAAATAAACATTAATGGATATCACTTTTCACAATAGAAGTACAAGAAGCGTTTGAACGTTTACGTTTCGTTTACAGCCTTCTGTGTACATGTTTATGAAATTTGGTAAACGTTTCACCCTTACTGTACATACATGATGATGTATTACAATTGTTAATATAATACATGTTTAACTTTAAGTCATACCAATCCTTGATCCATTTCCATGGCAACTTTTGGTTACTCTACATCTTTTGAATATGTACAACATTCTTTTCCACATTCAGCATCAGATATACAGTTAAGATGTCATAGATGGCCTCTGATAATGCTGATAGTGCAGTGTACACATGCTTGGATAAGAAAGTAATGTCAAGGCTACACCAGGTATACTGAAAGAAAAATTTAAAAGTAAATTAAATCAGCTTGATAAGAGCGTAAAAGTTCAGGGATTAATTTGCATCTACGACCTGCGTCCCTGACGCATAAAAATTGCCCAGGAACCATAGATTTCCAATCGCTGTGTCCCTCTGTATGCATTTTCATTTTCTTATATTTACATTCCTACTGCGTTTCCCTTATATGAAGGTACCAAACCAACTGCACTGCATTTTTCGATAAACGCAAGACCCTATCACATGACATTTGAACAATTTCCCATTAAATGCCCATTCTATTTACTGCTTCAACACAGATTCAAAATTCATTTATCAATCGACGCTGTCTATCCTCTAGTGATTACATGTGTCAAAATCGTACACTTCCAAGACGTGTGACGTAGTAAGTCGATCAAGCGTCACATGATCACACCAGACGAAGTTCAAGGACGACCTGCACTGTCGTCTACGAGAAGATGCCATGTTTGGATGAAAGTCCTACCTTTAACAGTATAAAAGAAATCTGCTTTCAAAACTTCTTAACATAAAATGTTGTATAGACTGAAGGTCAAGGTCACAGGGTCAAAAGTCATGGTGCCAAAATGTAGTACTCTTTATGGTGAATGTGTGTATGAAATATGAAAGGCTACCATTAATAGTATAAAAGAAATCTGCTTTTGAAACTTAACCAGACGGACAGACAGACAGACAGACATACGGACGGACAGGGTGATTCCTATGTACCCCCTACTGTCCGCGCGGCTCACTTCGGAAACTGGATAAACGTGATTTTGATTGCTTTGTTATGCAAAAATTAAAATAAAATCTACATCATTGAATAGATTCTCGCTTAGTCGTAACATTTGGTATATGTTATATGGTCGTGGGTTTATGCAATCATATCATACAGATAAAATAAATTTTAGATGGGGCGTTTTCAATGTTAAATTTTAGCGTGACATGGCCGAGTTTACATTGAGCCTATGGAGTGCGTCACAACGTCGCGGGAAAAATTAGCATTGGAAATGGCCCATCTAAAACTTGTTTTGTTTATAAAATTTAATTGCGTGCACTGACGTTCATATAACTTATACCAAAATTTACGACTAAGCGAGATCTAATGAATGGTATCAATTTTAATAAAATTTCTGAATGATGAAATAGTCAAAATCACATTTATCTAATTTCCGAAGTGAGCCGCGCGGACAGTAAACTTCGTTTGCAGGGGATATAATAACAGTGTTTTGACTTCGTCCTCATAGATGTTTTTTCCATGAGTTCATTTTCCACATTCAGTAGAACTATAAAAACTCTGAACATGACTATCAGGAGGGGGGGGGGGGGGGGGGGGGCGGCCAGCTCATCACTGACCATCTGACCATAAATAATGGGATTTGAATTGCCGATTCAAATCAAATTAATTTAAAAGTAACTAAGAAATGTGATAATTCCTTGTAAGAAAAGGTTAATTAACGGCAACGTTACAGATTTCTGGTTCGAACAGACACTGGACAAAATTCTGAAAACAACGCGTGGGCTGAGCCAGCAATATCGACATACATACATCTGTAAAAAAGAAGCAAATAGTATATAATACTTAATTTTCACCATTGATCTTCTCATCTTACCTATCCATTGCAACAGAATGCGTGTTTTCTTTTGTTTATGTGTAGAATTTTGGTGAACAGGCCGTTCCAGCGTTTCCTCTGCTAAAAAATAAATGCTCGCTTCTGATTGGTCAAAATTTATTTTGAAATTCTGAGCCCGCAAAATCATCCTGAACGATTAATTTTTTTTTCTGTTAATCATTATTTAAGTTCGTGATAGAGTTTAATGTCAATATTTTATTTTCACTCTACGAATTCGTGTAATTTTCCAAAGTCTTATCTCTTTTGACCTCGGAAAAAATTAAAAAGCACCACTGGCATCAAGCAGTCTGGGAAGACCGCCTGCCCAGTGTTTCGGTCGTCGGTCTCTCTGTCTGGCTCTCTGATATTTCATTCAAAGAAGTATGGAAACTTTTAATTTGTTTTGTACAATCGCGGATCCAGAGGGTCGGGGGGGGGGGTCCGACCCCTCCCTCCTGGAGTTTTGATAAAGTTCATATATTTAGATGTTTTAATTTTCATAAGATCAACCCAATTCCCCTTTTGTTGTCATAATATTTGAAAAATAATTTGTATTGAAAATCTTTCATTCTTATTAAGTTTTTAACGGTGAGCATTTCAAAATATTCCTGGGCTCACTTACGCTTGCCAGATTTTATCAAATACATAATTATAATTTATTATCAATTTCAAATGACTCCCTTATAATGCATTACACCTTTGTAAATAAAGAAGGGCAATTAACTGGAAAATACAAGTAAAGAGGATGCGAGAAATCTTGGAAAAAAATTCTCGTTCCTCCAAAATCCTGGATCCTCCTATGTTGTACCATGACAATTAAAAGCTGATCAATGTACATTAATTGATTTTTAAATTGTATTAGGTACGGTCCATTTGATATCCTGGGGGGGGGGGGCGTTTTTTTTTCGAAAAAAATAATTTTGCTCTGAAATTTGATGAAAAAAAAAAAATTTGCTTATGGTCTGTCAGAAAAAAATAATCTTGTTCTTACAAGTAATCTGAATTTGAAGAATTACTATAAAATTTCGCTTAAAATTCTCAAAAAATTCCCGGCTCTATCGATAAAACACAAACATTCTAATCTTAATATATTGCACACTATATGTCTGAAAAAATTTTCTTGCTCCAACTCTGCGAGAAAAAAATAACTCTGCTCCTGTCCGAGGCGAAAAAATAATCTTGCTCTGACAACACCCCCCCCCCCCCCGAATATATTAAATGGACCGTGCCTTATTTCTTTCAAAATCGATTTTTTAAAAAGGAAATCGTTTTATCTTTATTATTGTTAGTTTTTTTGTATAGATACTAGTATGCAGATCTGTAAGCGAGTCACAATTAATACAAAGATTAGACAAACATACTTACATATTGATCTTAAATTATACTCTATTAGTTATATTCAGCGGTTTGAATGAGATACTAGGAAATAACCATAATTTTAATATGTTTCCTTTCAGTCTTTTTCTTGCCTTTTTTTTCACTTTATGCATATCTGAGTCTCTCTCTCGCTGCTGGCAGTATGAGCTTCAGTATGAGCTTCAATCCTAGCAGTGGCAAAATCGAGGGGGGAGGCGGATGGGCGTCCGCCCCCGGCACTGACCCACAATTTTCCAAAATCAGACATTTTCGTTAAAAATCGACAAAATTTGCCCCTTGACCCCAAGTAAAAGGGGCACTGGATCCACCACTGCCTAGTCTACCCTTTTCTAGGCTTTATTTACTCATAAAACTATATTACACTATGTTAATTAAAACGTACAGTATATATAATTTTATGTACATACGCCATGTACGAATAACTTCAGATTTTTTAATAGATGCATGACTGAGTACGTATATTTGTGTAAAGTACATTCAAGCTGATTTTTCGAATTTTATTAAAATTATAAACATGACGAAAACTCTCTCTCTCTCTCTCTCTCTCTCTCTCTCTCTCCACGCAAGATATTTCCTAGCGGCGTTACAAACTAACATGCTGCGTCATGCAGTAACCGTGTACTTGTCACGGTGTCGCACCGCCCCCGACTTTAGAACTCAATTCCAATTGACATGCAATTTGCATGGGGTCAAACGTTAATAACATGCCGCGATTGCATGCATCAACTGTGTACTTGTCACAGCGTCACACCGCCCCCGACTAAAGAACTGAATTCCAATTGACATGCAATTTGCATGGGGTCAAACGTTACATAACCGGTGTCTGTGTATATACTTGAAATTAAACCACTCCGCTGGCTTAAGAGAATAAATGGCTTATGCTCTATGGAATTTATGAATGAAAACATTTTGCATATTAATTTTATAAAGTTTCTTTCTAGAAATGTATTACCGGTATTATAAATACTAGGGAAAAAAATGAATTAGAACAAACAGTTTTTTCTAATATACGTTATATATAGTTGATATATTATGGTTAAGTAGAAGAAACCAAAAAAAAAAAAAAAAAAAAAAAAAAAAAAGATGCGTAAATAGATAGATAAATAAGTAGATAAATAATAAAAAAAAATTAAATAAATAAATAAATTCATTCATTCATTGATAAATAAATAAATTAATTAATCAATTAATCACAATTGTATTTGTTTAACAAACGAATGTGTTGTAAATAAATAAATAAATAAATAAAAATAGTCCACCGTGCCGTTATGGTATGTATGTAAAGTCGCCGTACGGAGCTAGTGTACCGAATTTGCATAGTTCCTGAGATATCGAAGGCCGTCCGCATGTCGATTATGGGCCGGATCCGTCAACTTCCCCAAAGTCAAAGTAAAAATAAATGAATAATATTGCTTCTTTAATTTTGACTAGTAGTTTACAAAATGGAAACCTAATGGAAACCACTCAACCAAGTTTCCAAAATGGAAACCCGGTGGAAACTACGTGGAAACCTGAGCCAGGTTTCCATGCCTTGGAAACCACTTGGAAACTGTCAACCTCAGGTTTCCATGTGGTTTCCACGTGGTTTCCAAAACATGGAAACTCGGCTTTTCGTGCTGTGTTTTGTAAAAAAAAAATCTAATTTTGAATGCTTTTTTGCATGTTTTTTAATTGCATGCTTTGTCAAATTCATGGGGCTTTAGGTGAACACTAACCCCTTCCCCATCATTGTCAATTAAATGCAATTCTATCTAGTACATTAATTTTGTATACTCTGTTTAGTTTGACGTCAGAACTCTGTGTAAATGTCCTAAAAACTTACAGTTAAACCTATGAACGGTGGTGGTACCGGTAAGCTGGTCCATTTTTACCTTCAGACATAGTACGCCATCTTTGTTTTTGCCGTTGGCGTCTGTGGTAACATTCCTTGCCCTGGAAATGACCGATAATAGCTTGAAAAGTTGAGCATTTTGAAGAAATAATAGCAGGGAAATTAGCTTTTTTCCGACGTCTAATAATCGAGACATGTCCATTAACTTCTGAAAGGCGTAATTTTTGTTCTTTAAAATTATTCAATTACCTATTTTGTAATTAGATAAAAATAATAGATTTACGTTACCATCATCTTTTTCATAATGAATACCTGTAAGCAAGCATATAGACGTCGTCAATGGGATTGTAGTCACTACGTTCACACGTAGAGGCACACTAACGCCCCCGCTCTCGTCTACTGTTACGGTACTGTCGGTGAAGGTCATGCCGTCAAACTCTACCCCGCCGTAATTCCAGGCTCCCAGCAAAGCTTTGGGAATGTTACATTTTCCTGAAACTATATTGTAAAGCAATTGTAATAGCTCAGATTCGTTACCCTTCACGTTTCAAAGACAGAAAAGATAAGAATACAGTCAAAATATTCCTACTGAGATGAACCTCTTGATAAAAAATTGGAGAAAACCTCATTTGAAGTTTACATGACCAAGGACTTATAATGTTTATAAGTCCTTGACCTGACTGAAATATTTCTTATTCCTATGTACATGTAGGTACCCGAAAATACATGTAAGGGTATAGTGGATTACCATTGGGTTTAGGAGGTCATCATAATAGAACATATCAATACTTACAGCTCCTCCTTAGAGGGATTCCAGAGTTTCTGTACATATTACACGTATCAGCTATGACAGGGTTTGGCTTGGCTGGAGTGGTAGGGTCAAAGTAAGACTGGCCCTGGTCAGCGTCTGTCAAAACATAACGAAATGAAATAGTATTGGCAGACACGACTTAAATCAATACACGATTTCAATGGATTATAGTTCATAAAAATTATTGTCTTCATTTCCTGCTATCAGTCATTATGCATTTTCATAGATGTCGCCACTATATTATCAATACGTTATCATAGATGTCGCCACTGCATAGCCAATATATTATCAAAGGTGTATATAAGCAGAGATGTCGCAAGTGCTTAAAATCGATACATTTTTAAAGAGGTGTCGCAAGTGCTTAAAATCAATACATTTTAAAAGATGTCACCACTATATAACGAAGATGTCAATACTGCCTATAATCAATACGCTATCATATATACTGAGTATCGTTAATACATTATAGATGTCGATACTGCTTACAAATAGAACCCGGCATAATACAAGTGGCGCCACCTATAAGAAATTGTTAATTTTTAGGAACACCTGTTTTAAGCCCGAGAAGGACAATTCTGTTTATAAAGGACACTTTATTATTAAAGCAAGAATTTAGATCAATGAAATCGACCCTACTTCTCCCTTATACAGACAGTTACCACGAACAATGAATGTCAGTAAATATTAGATAATACAGAAAGTTTGTTACACGATAATAGCAAAGTCAGGAAGAAAGACAACCCTAATTCAATGTTCTGAAAAAAAATATTATAATGCTTCCATTTTCGCATTATAGGATATAATTCCTCATACTTAAAACAGATGACACCAGGAAAAAGGGACTTTCGTTATTATTATTATTGTAATTTGTATTATGCCAATATAAACTTGGAACCAAAAAAAATTAAAAAAGATTGATTAAATAATAATAATAATAATAATAATAATAAAAAATAATAAATAAAAATAAGAATACAAATTACTGCTAGAGTAGGAGGTTAAAAAACAAGATCTGCAATGTAAGCAATATAAAATTAAAACCTCCTATGAAACTTCATATTGTTGCAATTTAAAATGAAACCACAAATGAACGTTGTCCAAAAAGAAAAAAAAAAAAAAAAGAAGAAAAAAAAGAAGAGATTTGTAGCCTGTAACCTCAGGCACTGTCTTTATATCAGAAGTGCAGACATATTTGATGTTTGCAAATTCCCTTCAAATTATAAATCCTTTAAAATATAAGAAAATGAAATATTATAGATTTTTATCTTCTTCTTTAAAAATTGAAATCATATACTTCTTTAGAATTTGCATCAATTTTTCGTTTCAATGACGTCAATTGAAATTGTATGATGTCTCTTTAACTACTAGACTCTCATTCAATCGTAATCCAGCCATTAAAAACGAGGGTCCGAGGGTCACTTACAATTTGTTCTCCGGACTTCATACTGGACGTTGGTATCCATTACCTGAGGGAACTGTAAACAAAGGATCTGGGAGCCATCCGCAGTCCTGTAGCGAAGAAGTGATATTTTAAAAATTATCAAATGGTCTAAGAAAACGTACTGAATCTATCAGAGAGCAGCAATCTGGACAAAAATGTCCAAATCCTGTGCACGAAACAGGCATGTTTCGGATTTTTTTTTTGTGTAAACCCAGTATTCTATCTACTATACAAAAGCTAAGATTTTCTTTGGTAATTAAGAGTATGATGATCACTTTCCTCAATTTCATATTAATTTGACTCACGACAACATAAAGTGGTATTCGTTTTCAGGTGCCTCTTTACAGTACAGAATGTTGGACTTGGTGACCATCTCCGACCCTTGACTGACCAGTAAGTCTATCTGGACATGGTTCTCTCTCACATGGACATAGTGTCCAGTGTCGATGTTGGACCGATCTCGAGGCATCATAACCCATCGTCCACGTAGATGATATGGAAACCTGCACCATTTATTCTCACCTAAAAGAATTTTAAAAGTACACAATCTTAAAGCGGAAATCTGAAAAAAAAATATGAGAATACATGATATGAAAATTAAATATCGGGACATCCTTGAGTGCCATCAGTATCCGTTATTGTGAAGATATCAGATATCTAGATATCGACGGTACCAAGTCAAGATATATTGGTACACATACGATCAATATCATCAGATATACCAACGACAACAGCATCAAAATGATATATAATTTGAAGTAGATGCAACCAATGTCAGCTGTCTGAATACTTCAATCTATTTCAAATATCTGGATAACGACAATGTTAAGTTCATATATCTGTGAAATTTCTGGATACTGCCACTGTCATTTCAGATATCTGGATACCGACACTGTCAAGTTCAGAAATCTGGATATGGACATTGCAAATTTCAGATACCCTGATACAATCACAGTCAAGCTTTGATATCTGGATACCGACTCTGTCCATTTCAGACATCTGGATACCGACATTATCAGGTTCAGATATCTTGGCACCGACACTATCTGGATTCCGATATTGTCGATTTCATATATCTGGATACCGACTCTTTCAAGTTCAGATATCTGGATACCGACACTGTCAAGTTCAGACATCATATATCTGTGAAGCGATATTATTATTTTCAGATATCTGAATACCAAAAACTGTCAAGTTCTGAAATCTGGATATCGACATTGCAAATGTCAGATATGTTGGAACTTACATTGTCAAGGCTACCAACATTGTCAGTTTTAGATATTTGGGTACATATTGTAGTGGCTTCACCAAGAAGAGAAATCTCGATACCGACACTTACAATGTTAGTTATACGGATAGAACGATTACCATCAATGTAAGATACCTAGATATCAACATGTCAGATGTCAGATATCTAACGTATTTATGTTGATACCCACACCTTTTATGGTGAGATATCTGGATACCAATTCATTCATCGTCAGGTACTAGTAATCTAATTTATAAAATTATACCAGTGCCATCAATGTAAGTTATCTGGGTACGAGCTTATTCAGTTTCAGATACATGGATATCAACACGATCGTTGGCAGATATATTTGTCAAGACATCATCAGTATCATGTATGCTACGTGTAGTAGATATTTCATCATATCACTACTATAGTGTCTTATAGTCACTTATCTCATTTACTAGTTCCTCGAAATAAGCCTGTTTGAAGTTCATCATATTCTTTAACATGTTTTTGCTTAAGATCTTGATCAAGACTTTCATATGATAGCATAAATGATTAAGTATGACTTACTCGTTGGGGGAATAATTTGCGAAAATGTCAAGGCAACGGTTGCAGAAATAACAATAATTTGTGTCAGCATCTGTAAAGAGAATTACATTGTAATAAGAATGACATTTAATAAAATGAGAAAGATTTTTGTGTTTTCTTAGAATCCTTGGCTCTGTATATTATTGTGTGAGGATGTAGCCTTGACATTTAAACACATTAAACGTGCTGTAAAATTACGATAAAACTGTCTGAATATATATATACTCACGTATTACCGTAAAGTACATTATTTCATATCAAAGGGTCTAGGTATTTATGCCTTGTGAGAAAATAAACCTTTGTTTTCCTTTGACTGCATAAATTGGAAAAAAATGAAAATGAATAAAATAGGGCTTATTAGTTTAGGCTTCACGCACTTTCAAAAACCTTCGATTCAGACCTTATCTTTTTCTCTACAAGGTGTCCTTCAAACTATTGCTTTACTATTTTTTCAAAAAAATTTGATATGTGCAACATGAAATTATATAAAATCAAATTTAAAAAAAAGTTGTGTTTTTTTTTTAAATCACAGTTAGGCCATTTCTTTGTTATTTTCTGTGTTGCGTCCTCGTGCTGGTAGGTTTGGAGCCCATAGTCGTATTAAAACAAAACAAATTAAAATGATTTAATCTTTTGCATATTATATGCTTTTCTACAAAACTATTAAAGAGAAATTGTTTAATTTTTATATATTTCATGTAAAAATGTAAAAGTATTTCAATGATTCAAGACATTGCATTATCTATCATTCTTTTTATTGACTAAAATCTGTTTCAAATCAAATGAAACAAGTTTCTGTCAGGTTTTACATAATACTAGCAAGTCACATATTTAGGGAATATAACTAGCTTCTGACGTTATGTTTGCGGACGGTAAATGCTGATTTTTGCGGGCAGCTTGAGTTTTTCTAGCGACGCGTTAGCTCCCGGAGTCAGAAAAACGGATGTTTGCGCCGTAAAATCAGCATTTACCGTCCGCAAACATAACGTCAGTATCTAGTTATTCCCATTCTAATGCAATCTATATTTTTGTGAATATAAAGCGAAATGTGACGTTAGCAATGTCAATTCCTAGTATGTTCTCGTTTTAAT
Organism: Pinctada imbricata; assembly: GCA_033119305.1. Classification (NCBI taxonomy): domain Eukaryota; kingdom Metazoa; phylum Mollusca; class Bivalvia; order Pterioida; family Pteriidae; genus Pinctada; species Pinctada imbricata. Next base: position 51,300,619 of record VSWD01000006.1, on the reverse strand, counting down.
GCCGTAACTAATGAAATTCGACGTTATAGCGATTTGTTATTTGCTTGTTTATTTTTCAGTTTCAAAAGGACGCAAAACAGAATAGGAACAAGAAATGGCCTTACATTAGTTTTTAGGGCGACATCTTTTGGATATCCAAATATACTGTACTTTCACCATCAGAGTAAATATAATGTACAACATTGCTATTTTCGCGAACATTTTCAGTCTTATGCCATTTTTGGATGATAATTCAGTATGAGCGTAGATATGTAATCTTCAATGACTTGAAGTTTTACTGTTAAGCGAAAGAAGAAGAAGAAGAAGAAGAAGAAGAGAAGAAGAACTCATAAATAATGGATAAATTATCTTGTACATCACTTCTAAAATCGTATAAAAAACAAATATTTCAGGGACCAATCAGGCGGACCTTCTCTCTTTTTTTCCAAAGAATTTTCTAAAATAAATTTCTCTAAGAATAAATAAGAGAGAAGAGAATCTTACCTTGAAAGTGTAAATGTGTATTTTGCCAGAAGTGTAAGGAAGTAGAAAGGTAACGCGCGTCACGTAAGGTAACAGATTATTTTTGGCAGGGAAGTCGTATATACAAAACGAGGAATGAGCTAATGGAGATCATAAATATGACAATGACCACTGCATTGTACAGTATTAATCACTGGACATTCCACAATCTGTCCTTGTTTGTTACATATCGCCGGACAAACGGATTATAGAACACGCTTACGTTTTCTGCGGTTTGTGGTGACTGGAAGACGACCATGTAATTTACGTTACCGTCGTTCGTCGTTATATGAATGCTAACATAAGACTTGACTGATGTTTACCCTCTTGTACAGATATTTTCCATTATGAATCTTGAATGGCATGATGAAAAATGCTTTGGACTTTCTCTATATTCTTTAGATTTTCTACTGGATATTCATGAATCAATCTACAAAGATCATGTATTGATCTATATCATTCAGTCTTTTCCCCGTCCGCCAAACATACCATCGTAAACATGGACTAGAGGAGGAGGATGAACCAGGGTCCATTTTTATGGACTAGTTAATTCTATGCAAGTGGAAATAAATAACTAGTATCATCAGATCGCTTCGATCATGACTAACATGAATGCATGCTTTATTTTCATCTGAACTTTATACTAGAACAGGTATTTGGGTGATGCTCTATTTATAACGTTTAAAAAGAAAGAAGTTTAAATAACTGGATCCAATGGTTAATCAAGCTTAAGTTCCTCCTATAATATATATTGTTTGCACTGACTTTTTGACTAATTTTTGGTCATACAGATATAAAAACAAAACTGCAAAATACCTTTAACTCAAACTATATAGAATATCATTACATGTATATGTTAATGATAGAGGACACAGACAGTATTTTCTGATAAGTCATATTTTGCTTAAAAAATTCCTGGCTCGCTACCGCTCGCCAGCCATTTATCATGTACTTAAAATTTAGAATTGCACCAGAAATGTTAAAATTTTGCATACAGAACTGAAACCCAATATTTATTTTTAAACTCTTCCTCTCCCCCCCCCCCCCTTTTTTTTTTTTTTTTTTTTTTTTTTGCTTGTTAGAAATTTTGGGATGTTTGTGCCCCTCCACTTTTTCAAGCAGAGCTACGCCATTGGACGATGTATGTAGCTTCTGGTCAATTAAACGTTCAGCAGATTTGATTGGAAATGAAATTTTAGAAATGAAAGCAGAAACCATTTCTCTGATGATTGAAGTAAAGTCCTCCCTAGGGATACATACTGTATATATTTTCAAAAATATCAAGAAAGACCCAATGTCCACAAATTTTTATCCAGTGGAAAAAATACACGGATATGAAATCCATAGTTGCTAGTTAACAAAGCCCATCATAAAACAAGGCCAAGGGACCGAAAGTCTGTGGACATTCAGTGTTTCTTGTTATTTATTATTTATCTTATGACTTCCAGGGGCGGATTCAGGGGGTGCGGAGGGGGTGTCCGCCCCCCCCCGGCAATGACCCAAAATTTGCCCCAAACAGGTGTATTTTTGCACATTTTCAGTATAAATCGGCAAAATTCGCCCCTTGACCCCCCGGCAAAGGGGGCGCTGGATCCGCCACTGACTTCTATCACTATTATACTTTTATTGTTGCTGCGCTGGAGAAATTCTCGTGTGGTGATGGCACATTTTTTGAATACGGATCATTCTAACAGCACATCCATTACACTGTTCCCGTTTAACAAACTTTTAACCCTCAAAGGTTCAGTTACCGCAATGACGTGCCCCAAGGTATCACTGGGAAGGTATTGTTAACAATCTTCATTCTAACCCAGCCGACAAAGTTGGGTCAAACTCGTGTCTATTGATATGGTATAAGATCTATCTACAACCCTGTATCGATAAAAATTGCACGTTGACCATTTGTGAAGACGAGACTCCATGACCAATGACGAACTCTATCCAAATATTGTCAGAGATGACCAACTGCTCGCTTGACAACTGCCAGATAGCATAGCGCGGTAACATGGGTTTATAAGATTTTTTTTTATTATCACGGTTCTCTATGATGAACTAATGATTATACCTATAGAGACCAATAAAAAAAGGAATGTTCTGTGTTTTGAGTGTAGATAGAGATCCATATGATACTGGAAAAGCAGGAGGGTTCTGTAGTTAGTCCGGATATAACCACACCTTTGACGTTCATGTGGAAAATAGTCATGGGTGACCGGTCCGCAGTTGGCTACTGTTTTACATGACATATGATGGCTTAGACTTTCAAGTTCCATGTTCTATCTTTTACTTTTAGGTCTATATATATCTTATCTCGTCTTTCAGAGAAAGTTAATCGGGAAGGGTAACTGGTTCTCATTCTATCTCAATGATATAGGTGGTGAATCTAATGATAAATTGGCTTTCAAGAAGCGCTTTTGATCGCCGCGCCGCAGACATGGTTTATCCGGATTATCTTTTGTCCGATTTGACTTTGAATACTACACAACTTATAAAAATGGCTGCCTCCATCAGATCATGCCTGTTTCGAGGGCATGCATTACGAAACCTTTCAAACTACAACAAAAGACTCTTTAGCTTCCTTTCCAGGGAATCTTATCCTTTATACGAAGGTAGAAATTCAAAGTGTAATTGAAAACATCATTATGCAACCAAGAATTCATCCCAAATTGGTTACCCGTCATGATGACGAAACGTCATGCACCGGTCACCTCCAAACGAATCTGTAGGGTTTGGAGTGTATGCACAATATGTATTTTTTAGTTTAACATTCAATAATTTAGGAAATTGGTAGACACTTATTGGTATTCTCTATGTCGGCGTGATGTCGCACAAAGGTTCAAATCTTGGTTACAGTGCAATGAAGACGCTATTTTCTTATTCGGCAATTTTCCTGTCTTTGTTGCAGCCCATTCCTGCATATTTTATGTCTGAGATAGACCAATTTTCAGTCAAGTTTACCCCGGATGTTTAGGCATAAATTCCTCGCGATTCGATGAAATCGATATGCCTACCTTAAATTGGACTTTTTATTGACCGCCAACTTCTTTCCTTTTCTTGTGACATGCTGTAGAACCTACGTTATCGCTATTTCAAATTTACTCCTGTAATAGCTTTTCACCGCCTTGCTTGTGTAAAATGAGTGTGTCGTGACATCTGGGACCAATCAGAGCCGCTCTAGAACTACAGAACATCAATCTATAGTTAGTTTCGGAGATACTATTTTTAGCAATTATAGGGAAGAATGATTCCTAATTGCTAAAAATAGCATCTCCTGATGTGAATGTTGGAGATGTAAATTATGGACAGGATGGTCCTGAGCGGGTGTTCGAACTCTGATCAAGATCCTTGGTGAAAAGGGGGAGATTGTAGTGGACTTAAAAATACCAGTAGCACGATTAACGATTCGGTTACTGGGATGTCACAGCTCACTAAGCATCGTGCTAGGCTGCCAAGCGGACAGCCGGGGTTTGATCCCCAGCATACATGCATGTATTCTCCTTCCTGTGAATCACAAAACCCTCAACACTGCACAACTAATATTAAGCATTGCTGTCATGCTTCTGTTTATTTGGTTGGTTATGTGTGTATCTGGGTTCTTATGAAAAGCATAGAAGACGAAGCAATCATACTAGAAAATGGCAAACCTTCCACAAATTTTAATGTTCCCCATAGGGAAAGGATGAGCCTTATTGATTTTCAAGGTGAAGGTAACAGGCTTATCATTGGCTTAAAACCCCTTGTGAACTGTGTAGAACTACTATGTAGAAGACAAAAAATTCATCATAGGACAATACAAAGTGTTAATATGTTCCCTATTTGGAGATGGTGAAACTTTTGAATGATTTTGAAATAATTGATTATATAATTTAAGGTCAACCATCAAAAGTCAAGGTCACTGTGTACTTTAATCTTAACTATTCTCTGATGATCTGCTATGTCAGTATGTGTAGTCATGTATGGTTTACTTTTAGAAAATGGTTATTACTTACAGAATAAAAGTGTCAGTTAAACATGAGTTTCTGAGGAGAAAGGGCATTTGTAAAGCCTTACACAACATCTTTTATGCAGATCCTGAAAAGATGCAATTTTGCAATCAGGGCATGACATATATACCCCTGCCAAAAAATTGCGAGGGTATATACAAAAAGTTAGTGTTGCACTTGTCCGTCTTTGCATCCCTTATGTGTTTTCCAGACCTTTAAAGGAAAACTGTTACAGATAATCAATTCATTTCTTGGATTTAGCTTTTACATTAAGAAATACAGGTCAAATTCGAATATTGGTCATATTGCTCAATAATGTGCAGAGTTATGTCCCTTGAAGCCTGGGAAAATTCAATATTTTGTGGTTTCTGGACATTTAAAGGAAAACCGTCACAGGTAATCAATTTGTTTTTTGGATTTAGCTTTTACATAAAAGAATACAGGTCAAGATTGAACATGGGTCATAATGCTCAATTATTTGCAGAGTTATGCCCTTTAAAACTTAGAAAAAATCAAGCTTTTACAAGTACATCAAGAAATACAGGCCAACCTTGGATAATGACTATGCAATTTTGTGCAGAGTTATCCCCATTGAAACTTTATTCGCTGTTATGATATTTTGAAGTTAAGATATTAATATTATGCTGTTTCTGGACATAGGCTAGGTGGGGGTATCACTGATGTCATTGATCCTTCGATCAATAATTTTTTTCATTTTTTCACTTTTTAGCTCACCTCACAAAGTGAGAGGGAGCTTATGCTATCACCCTGTCGTCGGCGTCGGCATTGGCATCCGCACTAGTATGTTAAGAAGTTTTATTTCTCTATTACAAGTGCTAGGAAGTTCAAACTTGCACAGATGATGCGTCTTTAAGAGTAGATCACATATCTACGTTCAAATGTAGGTCATGACCTATATTTTCCGCTCTAGTGCACATGTTAAGAAGATTTGGGTATCAATGTTAAGAAGTTTTATTTCTATATTATAAGTGCTAGGAAGTTCAAACTTGCACAGATGATGCGTCTTTAAGAGTAGATCACATATCTACGTTCAAATGTAGGTCATGACCTATATTTATCGCTCTAGTGCACATGTTAGGAAGATTTGGGTATCAATGTTAAGAAGTTTTATTTCTCTATCATAAGTGCTAGGAAGTTCAAACTTGCACAGATGATGCGTCTTAAAGAGTAGATCACGAACTACGTTCAAATGTAGGTCATGACCTATATTTTCCGCTTGAGTGCACATGTTAGGAAGATTTGGGTATCAATGTTAAGAAGTTTTATTTCTCTATTATAAGTGCTAGGAAGTTCAAACTTGTAGAGATGATGCGTCTTTAACAAAAGATCATGAATCTACGTTCAAATGTAGGTCATGACCTATATTTTCTGCTTGAGTGCACATGTTAGGAAGATTTGGGTATCAATGTTAAGAAGTTTTATTTCTCTTTTATAAGTGCTAGGAAGTTCAAACTTGCACAGATGATGCGTCTTTATGAGTAGATCACTAATCTACGTTCAAATGTAGGTCATGACCTACATTTTCCATTTGAGTGCATATGTTTTAGAGATTTGGGTATCAATAGAGTACACCCATTCAGGCAAAATTTGGGTCAATAAATGAAATACTCTACTTTTCTTTCCTATTTTGTCTATTTTGTTTTTGTGTGGTATCATTTTTGTTGGTTCTCAGTAGGACAGGTTTTCAAATTCAAAACTGTGTATTCTTTGACTCCTGCCATGATAGAATGCTGCCATGAGGTCAGCTTTGTAATCTTTGATTACACTATGTTTTTCCTAAGTTTTGCTTGTATAAATGGACCTCAAAGACTGTGTTAACTGATAACTTCCTTCCCTGTGTAGAAGGTAGCTTTACAAATTCTCTCCATCAAAGTTCACATTTTCATTTTCATTCAGAGCTTAGCTCAAAAGAATCATACATTTTCATAGGAGTACAATGTAATTTTTCTCTTATATTTATGGGATTTTATGTCATATTTACTTCTGATTGTATCATTATAGGTGTGTGCATAGTTGTGATAGTTTAGTCTCCGTTTAAGTCATTTCCGCTTGTTTTGCTCATTCGCAGAGCAAATCACAGTATAATTTACTTCGAACATACATAATATAATTACAATCAGATAAAAACATATTTTATTTAATTTTGAATACTAGTAATAATTTTCACAAATGAGAAGAAAAATTAAATATCTAATTAATTGTTATCAGTTTTGGTAACATAGCTGGTATATAATTTACGAAATCATATTCTAAAAGTCTTTTATATAGGAGGAAATGCACAACATGTACAGTGTCAGAATTGGTGGTTGCATGAAGGGCATCTAGCACATATTTATAGTATAGATTTCACTATCATCACCGTTTTCATTCATTGTTTAGTTCAACAATGATTAGGATAGGTATTGAGGTGATTGTGACAATAGCTCCTGATATGTAGGGATGTCAACCATTCATGGACAATTAATTTGCAAATCAAATTACTATTTTTGAAAGTTAATGATTTTGTTAAATGTCAACTAGAGCCTGTACAGTGAGAATTTTTTGTAGATTTATGTTGCTTCCATTAAGCCTGTACTAGACCTACTAGTATAACTATAAGATAAAATTAAATTTAACTTCCCTTACAACTTTCATATTCATTTTTCTTTACATAAATAACTTATGCAAATTGGGAAATTTCCTCGCTTCTGTTGGAAAGTAATTTCCAATTTCTCTGCGGAAAAGTCCATTAGTCAGAAAAAAAAATTTGAAGGCTAGTTATGTTTTGTCATTTGTAACAATGAATCTTACAGGGAATAGATATGCCCTCCTGTACCACGTCACCAACCAACAGAGCTCTCCGAGATTCCTCTCTTTGTCATACAGAAATCTGAATTCAGAGGATGTGAAGGAGAAAACAACTACAGTACATTCAGACACGATAGAGGGTGTAGAGAGTACGATCAACGAGGGTGTAGAGAGTACGATCAACGAGGGCGTAGATAGTACGATCAACGAGGGCGTAGAGAGTACGGACGACACTGTAGATGATAACAGTGAGGACTATCACACCATTATCAAGGACACAGAGAGATCAAGAGGTAAGATAGGTTATAGTCTCTACACCGTACATACATGTACACTGTAGTTTTTAAGTTTACAATGATAGGACGTACTACCTTATGTATTGGTTTTGAAATGAAATCAAATGCAGGAACACCTTTTGGAGATTTTTGTGCCATAGCTATGAACTGTATTTCTGACAGGGAATTTGCCAATACCTGGTCTATTTTTGTTTATTTACAGATTGTAACCCCTTAGTACATGTTTGATTTATCAGAAGATATATGTATGCAGTACATGATTTTCATGACTTGTTACTTTTTAAGTCCAATATCGTAACAGAATGAAAAGAGGTGATATTCAGCATTGTTACATATGTAATACTGTATACCGTTTTTTATTCTGTTGTGGGTCATGTATTATTTTAGTTTTACTTTATGTGTAGGTACACATGTACTTAGTCATGTTGTATTATGATTTCATAATAATTCTTTCTAGATTTTACTATGTCATGTTTATCTCATTAGAGAATATTCCAGTATGTTCTTTGTTACATCATTATCATCACATGACTGTGATTTCTAGAATTTACTCTATTGTTAATCATTTGTAATGAGTCATTGTTCTAGAAGCTTCTGGTTAATTCATTGTTATTAAGTATAAATACCTCTGAGGAACTGTGTTGAGGGGACATTTCGTACACATTCGTAGACACGATTCATTCATCTATTCTGATATACTGGGATACTTTATTTGTTGAGACTTAACAACGTTTGACACCGATCTTTCGAGAACGTTTGTGATTACCGGAAACCATACATTCGATAGACTTTGTGGACCGTAACGGACACTTTGATCCGGACATTGTATTGTAAGTTGTAACTCATTTCAAATATATATATTTTGTACATAATTAAACTTGTAAATTTATATTCTGTCTTTGTCTGATTTTTGCTGGCGTTTTGGGGTATTCTGACCCATAACAGAATTGGGGGCTCGTCCGGGATAGTAATCTCTGCATATTTGCATTTTTACGTAAAAGTTCGTTTTTTGACAAAAGGAAAATTCTCCAAACTTTTGCCAGCAGAAATCAATCATGGTATTTTCGGTCACTGAATTTTTGAAATCGCCGACTGTAGGTGAGTTCGAATCATTGAAAAAAGATGATTTGATTGGTTTAGGTCTTCACTTGAAGTTAGATGTAAAATCTTCTATGAGAAAACAAGAAATTAGAAATATTGTGGCTAAAGAGCTTTTAGCTAAGGAAATCTTTTCGTCATACGATTTTCCTGTTGAACCTGTTTCAAGCGAAACCAAAATGTCAAAATATGAGTTTGAATTAGAGAAAATGAAATTACAATTACAATTTGAAAAAGAAGAAAAAGAAAGACAATTTCAAATTGAAAAAGAAGAAAAAGAAAGACAATTTCAAATTGAAAGAGAAGAAAAAGAAAGACAATTTGAAAAAGAAGAAAAAGAAAGACAATTTCAAATTGAAAGAGAAGAAAAAGAAAGACAATTTGAAAAAGAAGAAAAAATAAGACAATTTGAAAGAGAAAAGGAAGAAAGAGAGAAACAGGAACGTATGCACGAGAAAGAACTCCAATTTGAGTTAGAAAAGTTAAAGTTAGGGAAAAGCACTAAGGAAAATCCTGTTCCTTCGCCTGTCAAGTCTGAATTCGACGCCGCCAAAAACATCCGATTAGTACCAAAATTTCAAGAAAAGTCCGTGGACAAATATTTTCCACATTTTGAAAAAATCGCGGCCAATCTGAAGTGGCCACGTGATTTTTGGCCAACTTTGTTACAAAGCGTACTTATTGGCAAAGCGGCTGAAGTGTACTCGGCGCTCAGTATTGCTGAGAGTTCAGACTATGACAAGGTCAAGGACACGATTTTGAGAGCATATCAGTTAGTACCTGAGGCGTACAGACAAAAGTTTAGAAAGTACAAAAAGTTTGAAAATCAAACATATGTTGAATTTGCTCGAGAAAAAGAAGATTTATTTGATCAGTGGTTTCGATCTAAGAAAATTCCCAATTCATTTGACAATTTGCGTCAGATCATTCTGATAGAAGAGTTCAAAGAGTGTGTACATCAAGATTTAAGAACTCATTTGGAAGACAAAAATGTTAAAACTCTTGAAGAAGCCGCTGTTTTGTCTGATACGTATGCTCTCACTCATAAGAAAAATTTTGTGTCAAAAACTCAATCTAGCGATAGCGCAAAAACTTCAGATTTTCCAAAGAAAAATGTACAAGAGTCTCAGTCGTCCATTAGTTCCCAGTCACCATCTCAAGGTGGTTCTACGTCCGGTCCTAGGTCCGAGCGTTCTGAGGCATCCCCAGGGGTGGGGTCGCTTCCTACATGCAATTATTGTAAGAAAAAAGGTCATGTTATTGGTGAGTGTTTGAAGCTTAAGAAGAAAAAAGAACTTAAGTCACAGGCCTGTGCGTCTGTTAGAAATGATAGGAAAGCCTTAGATTCGATTTGTTCTGACACTCCTGAGATTCAGGGTTCTAAGTCCAGTTCTGATGATTTTGTGGAGGATCATTATAAGCCCTTTTTGTCACAGGGATTTGTTTCACTCAGTGATTCTAGCGAAGCGTTGCCTGTTCAGATTTTGAGAGATACTGGTGCTGCCCAGACTTTATTGTTAGAGGGTTCATTGCCTTTGTCTGAGCACACTTTTACTGGTAGGTCAGTTTTATTACAGGGTGTGGAGCTAGGCGTCATTGATGTTCCCCTTCATAAAATTTATTTGAAGTCAGACTTAATTACTGGACCTGTTATCGTAGGTGTTCGACCTACTCTTCCCGTTCAAGGCGTTTCCTTGTTGCTTGGCAACGATTTAGCTGGCGGCAAAGTTGTAGCCGATCCGATTGTTTGTGAGAAAATCACGTCCGATGTCGTGTCCGATGATGAAGACGACGACTTGTATCCAGCCTGCGCTGTTACCAGGGCGATGGCCAGGAACAGACTGAAAGAGGCTGAGAGTACTTCTGCACTTAACGAGGACCATCCCTCCAAAAGTATAGACCTTTCTGACACATTCATGTCTACCATTGATGACAGCGTACCTGAGACGTCAGTACCACTTCATGTTGACAAGTCTCCGACAGTACCTGGTGATGATTACCATCCGCCATTAGACAGAGATACAGATGCCTTAAGCCGTGAGCAGCTCCTCTCCGAACACACTAAAGATCCGGAGATCATCCGACTAAGCAAGAGGGCCCTTCCCCGAGAAGAAGCGGACAAAGTCGGAGAGTGCTTCTACATACAAGATGGCATCCTCATGCGGAAATGGAGACCACCCGATGCACCCCCTAATGAAGTGTGGCGGGTCGTTCACCAGATAGTGGTTCCAGTAGCGTATCGCGGGGACATCATGAGTTTAGCTCACGACACACCCATGGCAGGTCATTTAGGTGTCAATAAGACTTATAATAGGATTTTAAGTCACTTTTACTGGCCTAAGTTGAGAAAAGATGTGTCTGAGTTTTGTAAGTCTTGTCATAATTGTCAGATGGTAGGTAAACCCAATCAAGTTATACCACCTGCTCCCCTCCAACCCATTCCAGCCTTTGAGGAACCTTTTAGTAGGGTGTTAGTTGATTGTGTAGGTCCTTTGCCTAGGACTAGGTCAGGTAATCAGTACTTACTGACAATTATGTGTACTTCGACTAGGTTTCCTGAAGCCATACCTCTTAGGAATATTAAGGCAAAGACCATAGTTAAGGCCCTTACAAAGTTTTTCAGTTTCGTAGGTGCTCCCAAGGCTATTCAGTCAGATCAGGGTTCGAATTTTATGTCAGGGTTGTTTCAGCAGGTTATGCATGAGCTAGGTATCAGGCAGTATAAGTCTTCTGCGTACCATCCTGAGTCCCAGGGGGCACTTGAACGCTTTCATCAAACCCTTAAAACTATGATGAAAACATATTGTCACCAGTATGGACAAGACTGGGATGAAGGGGTTCACCTCGTGTTGTTTGCGGCACGAGAAGCGGTTCAGGAGTCCCTGGGTTTCAGTCCCTTTGAGCTAGTTTTTGGGCATACGGTCAGGGGGCCATTGAAGTTATTGAAGGAAAAATGGTTGACTGAGACTAGCGATTTGAATCTCTTAGACTACGTGTCTAATTTCAAAGAGAAATTATATAATGCTTGCAAATTGGCTCAAGAAAATCTCAAAACATCTCAAATGAAAATGAAAACATGGTATGACAAAGATGCTAGAAACAGAGTTTTTAAACCAGGCGATAAAGTTCTTGTATTTTTGCCTATCCCTGGTCATCCTTTGCAAGCTAGATATTTCGGTCCTTATGAGATTGAGAGTAAAATTAGTGATGTTAACTATGTGGTTAAGACACCAGGTCGGCGAAAAGAAAAAAGAGTGTGTCATGTTAACATGTTGAAAGAGTATTTTGATAGAAGTGACCGAAATTTTGTAAAACCAGTTTCCACTTTGGCCAATGTAAATACATTAGAAAATTGTGTTGAACCTGAATGTAATGAAGAGACTGTCGAAAAAGACTTCGCTCAAAGTGTCCGTTTGAAGAACTCCGAAATTCTGACAAATCCGGAAGTGAAACTCGGACATTTGACCGTGCATCAAAAAGAGGAAGTGCAACAATTAATGCGGGAATATACGACCATCTTTCCGGACGTTCCAAAAAGGACGAATGCATCTCATCATGACGTCATTGTGGGTGATGCGTCACCTATCAAACAGCATCCCTATCGGTTAAACCCGATAAAGCTTCAATACATGCGGAAAGAAATTCAATACATGCTTGAAAATGACATTATTGAACCCAGCAATAGTGATTGGAGTTCCCCATGTATTCTTGTTCCGAAGCCAGACGGAACTTACCGATTGTGTACGGACTTTAGAAAAGTCAATTCAGTCACCAAAACTGACTCTTATCCGATCCCACGAATCGATGACTGTATAGATAAAATTGGCAGTGCAAAATTTGTCAGTAAATTTGACTTGCTTAAAGGCTATTGGCAGGTCCCGCTTACTGAGAGAGCCAGAGAAATATCGGCATTTGCGACTCCAGATGGGCTATACCAATATAAAGTAATGCCCTTTGGTATGAAAAACGCACCAGCCACATTCCAGAGGATGATTCATTCGCTCTTAAATCATCTCGAAGGATGCGAGGCGTACATCGATGACGTGATCATCTACAGCGACACCTGGGATGATCATCTCCTACTCATGCGTACCTTCTTCGACATACTGGCGAAAGCAAACCTCACAGTGAACCTTGCGAAAAGTGAATTTTGTCATGCGACTGTAGAATATTTGGGTCACAAAGTAGGTCAAGGTTTTGTTACTCCTATCATGGCCAAGGTGGAAGCTATTTCAAAGTTCCCGATTCCTACCAATAAGAAAGAGATAATGAGATTCTTGGGAATGGCAGGATTTTACAGAAAATTTTGTCCAAATTTCTCGTCAGTTGTTGGTCCACTTACCAATCTGTTACAAAAGAGAGTGAATTTTGCATGGACCAATGACTGTGACGAATCTTTTAAGAAAATCAAATGTGTTCTTATGAAAAGTCCTGTCCTGTCAGCTCCAAATTTTGATAAGCAATTTAAGCTTACTGTTGATGCCAGTGACGTAGGAATCGGGGCTGCTTTGTTTCAAGAAAATGATGATGGTGTAGATAGAGTTGTTTGTTATTTTTCAAAGAAATTGACAAAATGTCAAAAGAATTACTCTACTATTGAAAAAGAGTGTCTTGCATTATTGTTAGCTTTACAACATTTTGATGTTTATTTGAATGTTACTTTACATCCCATTCTTGTGTATACTGACCACAACCCTCTCACATTTTTGCACAAAATGTCAAACAAGAATCAAAGACTTACAAGGTGGAGTTTATTGTTGCAAGAGTACAATATCATTATTAACCATATCAAGGGCAAAGACAATGTGATTGCAGATGCACTATCGAGAGTTTCATGAGTGATTTTTGCAGAATTTACCACCTAAGTTTTCATTGACATTCAAACTTTTTTTAAGGGGGGAGGTGTTGTGGGTCATGTATTATTTTAGTTTTACTTTATGTGTAGGTACACATGTACTTAGTCATGTTGTATTATGATTTCATAATAATTCTTTCTAGATTTTACTATGTCATGTTTATCTCATTAGAGAATATTCCAGTATGTTCTTTGTTACATCATTATCATCACATGACTGTGATTTCTAGAATTTACTCTATTGTTAATCATTTGTAATGAGTCATTGTTCTAGAAGCTTCTGGTTAATTCATTGTTATTAAGTATAAATACCTCTGAGGAACTGTGTTGAGGGGACATTTCGTACACATTCGTAGACACGATTCATTCATCTATTCTGATATACTGGGATACTTTATTTGTTGAGACTTAACAACGTTTGACACCGATCTTTCGAGAACGTTTGTGATTACCGGAAACCATACATTCGATAGACTTTGTGGACCGTAACGGACACTTTGATCCGGACATTGTATTGTAAGTTGTAACTCATTTCAAATATATATATTTTGTACATAATTAAACTTGTAAATTTATATTCTGTCTTTGTCTGATTTTTGCTGGCGTTTTGGGGTATTCTGACCCATAACAATTCGGTACCGTTTTATATTTGCGACATTTGCGAGGTCCTTCGATTTGCGAATATTTCCTAACACATGTGTAATTAGTTACGTACATATGATGTTGCGAAAATGAATATGCTGCGAACCAATCACCTAGGGGCATGTTCGCGAACATAAGACGCTGCGAATAAAAGACTGTTTACTGTAATCATTTTATCCTATTTACAGACAATCAGGATTATAATAAAATTCATATATACATACACAGATTGAATGTGTAGAAGAAGGATTATGATATTTATATCTCTAATAGGACTGAAAGACATATGAAGTAAATACTTTTTCTTTATATTTTATAGGACCCTCGGATCAACATGAATTTCAAGCAGAAACAAGACAGCTCCTGGATATTGTGGCTAGGTCATTATACTCAGAGAAAGAGGTAAGTCTCTAAACAAGACAGCTCCTGGATATTGTGGCTAGGTCATTATACTCAGAGAAAGAGGTAAGTCTCTAAACAAGACAGCTCCTGGATATTATGGCCAGGTCATTATACTCAGAGAAAGAGGTAAGTCTCTAAACAAGACAGCTCCTGGATATTGTGGCTACTAGGTCATTATACTCTGAGAAGGAGGTAGGTTTGTAATACTTTGATGCACATGATTCTCTTCTTAAACAAATTCAAATGATAAAACAAGATGGACTACATGTACATGTAAGTTAGTAATTTAGGAAAACAAAACATTGTACATTTACATGTTTTAGTGGAGTAAGCAATGTCATGATCATTGAAAACTACATTTGTAGCTACAATGAATTCATGATTGCATTGTAATGTAATTTTCCTCCCTTTTTGTTGTTTCAGCTTAATATGTTTGCGCTGGAATAAATATATGAAAAAGGCTTTTTTCTATTTATTTTTTTTTATTGAAAAATGCTAATGTTCTAGTACATGTAATATTTATGCTCTAGTATTATTTGATTGACTTGCTTCACATTTCCACAATGTAATGCTCAGTAACATCTTATTTTGTATTCCTTCTAACTTCCTTTTTCATAATTACAAATGTGTATGGAATTATTATTTTTAAAAGTCAAATTCATTCTGTACCAGGTTTTTATTAGGGAGCTGATATCTAATGCCAGTGATGCATTGGAGAAATTACGTCTACAGCAGATGACAGATACCGATATCTCTGATCCAGACGTACCGCTTGAAATTCACGTTGCAGTGGACGATAATAAGAAAACATTTACCATACAAGTAAGTGCAGTGACACAGTGTCAGATGTGTAGAAACTATATATTCTGTTTTGGGCTATATTTTGGAGCAGGAAAGAAAAGTTATCATATGGAATTTGAAAGGTTTGCCAAATAAATTCTTTACTGAAAATGATGAAAACAAAAAATAATGCTAATCATCTATTTCATTTAAAAAAAGAATCAATCTCTTCATCTCTTCATTATAGTTAATTATAATTATTATAATCTCTTTACTTATCATAGACATATACAAATGTACATGTACAAATTTTGAAGTATTCAAATTTTGATAGCCTTAGAAATCTTTGAGGATATTATGTACATGCATGTAATTATCTGTTTGAAAGAGGATTTTGACATGGATGTTCTTCTTTCTCTCTAGGATACAGGTATAGGAATGACAAAGGAAGAAATGATAGAGAACCTTGGAACAATTGCAAGGTCGGGGTCAAAGGTAAGTGAGTGTTCTGAAAATGTTTCATGAATAGTATTCAGGCTATTTATTAAATGATCAGGAATTACATGTATTGCTGATTTTGCTTATTTCTGATTGGTGGAGACGCCGTCTGATAGAGTATACTTGGAGTGAGTGGACTGCTGATTTAAGCTCGAAAGCAGTCTACTTGGGATTTAGTGATGTAATAGTAAACAGCGCATGCGTTGACTTTTGTAGTGTTAGATCTTTGACTGTGCGTATCATTACAATTCAAATACATTTGTATTAAAATATCCTGATAATTTGATAGAGCAGTTATTGACTTTTGATTTTGGTCTACTCATGACAATACAGACCTGGTCAGGCATTGATTGAGTAGACCTCATCAAAAGTCAATAATTGTATAATGTTAATTATTTTTCTGAGAAAAAAATAACTAAAGCTTGGAAAAGGTGTTACGTATAAATTGCTGATAAAGCTTGAAAAAGAGGTGTGATGTATGATTTGCTTATAATCTCATACTGCAGAGCTTAACTTTTATTAATAGTATACATAAACTTCTTGTGTTCTGTTCAGGCATTTTTAGAGACAATAGCTAAGGAGCAGGGTGATGTAAGCAGTAAGATTATTGGTCAGTTTGGAGTGGGGTTCTACTCCTCCTTTATGGTAGCAGAGAAGGTTGATGTATATTCTCGGGCTGCCAAGCCGGGTGCCCAGGCTTATAAATGGTCATCTAGTGGGTACGTTATTGATGTGACTATATCATAATGAAAAATGAAAAGTTAAAATCTTTTTGATACAAAAACTCACGGCAGTTGATAATGATTTAGTTTCTTTGAATTAGAATTAACTTTAAAATATGTTTCACAAAGCTTTTAAAAGCTCTACCTTTTTGTATTTTTTCTTTTGCTTGAATTCATGTATCTTGTATTCTTATTTGTCTTTTGACTCAACAAATTATTGTTCACTTTGATTGTATGTACATGTATGACTTTTCCCCATTATTTCTCATTATGGTGTTTATATTTTCATTCTAATCGTAGAACTGGAACATATGACATTGCTGAAGCGGAAAATGTACAGCGTGGTACAAAAATTGTTTTACATTTAAAAGGAGATTGTTATGACTTTGCAAAAGAAGATGTTCTAAAAGGTAAAATCATTTTTTAAATTTAGGTGAAATTTACCAAGTTTTTTTTTTCTTTGGTGTATGTATGACATTTCAAAAAATCAAATTGACTGCAGTTTTTATGATTCATCTTTTGAAATTAAATGTACATGTACTTATCTTTTTATTGTAGATGTATGTAATAAATCTTATGTGCTTTTACCACTATTTTTACAGATGTTGTTAAGAAATACAGTAACTTTGTTGGTGTACCCATCTATTTGAATGGTAAAAAGGCAAATGTTATACAGGTAAAATATGCTATGTTTATTACTGACTTGTATCTTGTTTTTAAAAAGATAATGAGTATGCTTCATTTGTGAGAAAATCAGATGCAGACATGAACAATCTTTAGTTACGGATATGAAATTCAAATTTCTGATTCAGAATTCTGGTGTAACCCTTTATATGAATCTAGCTTTATTCTACAGCATATCTCTGAAATTCCTGTAAAAATGACACATTTTAAGCATGTCTTCCTGTCATATATGCTGATTTCAATAGAATTTGAGTAGGTCTTCTTAAGTTCACGACAGATACAGTCCCAAATGGGAAGTAACCCTGTATACTGATAATTCTGTATGATCAATGCTTTACAGATAGTTATACACTGTTGTATGTATCTTGTTTCCAGGCTTTATGGATGATGGAACCTAAGAATATAACGGAGGAGATGCATGAAGAATTTTACCGTTTTATCGGCAATGTGTTTGACAAACCTCGATATCACATGCATTACAAAATTGACGTACCACTGAACATCAGAGCATTGTTCTACGTTCCAGAGTATAAACCAAGTAATTTTTTATTCACAGTTGTTTGTAACTATTTACTTCATTATCTACAATTATTTCCCTATGCTTCTTTATGTGTATGTATTTTTCAGTATTTACATGTAGGTACTATCAAAGTCATCATACATAAATGTAGATGAATTCATGAAAATAATTTTCTTTCAAATTCATTTTCCTTTCACAATGAGCAGAAATCTTATATAACTGACATATATATTGTCCCAAAGCTTAAAAAATATGGGAGTATACATACATGTATATATATAATTAAAACATTGATGTGACGTCATGCCTTTGTTCGAACAGTCCGAAATTTACCTTTGACTGTCCAATATCAAATCTAGGTCGCGTTTATTAGAAAAAATATACGCGACCTAGATTAAATATTGGACAGTCATAGGTAAATGTACTTTGACATCTACAGGACAACTGTTACAATCCTTATTTAGAAATCACGTGACAAGAATTCCACATATCGTGGTACTGACTATTCCAATTTTTGCAATTTTTTTCCGGAGTTGAAAAAAATCCAGCACAATCTGAATCGGCCATTGCGTCGGAAATAGTAATGTAAGAGGCACTATAGTTCAGTCCGTTCTTTCTTTTTTATTTTCGGTCTAAATTTTTTCCATCCATTAAATTTTACTTATAATTAAGACTTTTTCTAGTCCGGAAAACCTTACCTAAATTAAGCCTTTGACGGTTATTTTGACCCAGTCCCCCCTTCCCCCTCGTTCAAATAACTGCCAAGGGCTGGGTTTAGGTAAGGTTTTTCGAACAAGACTATATATACTTCAAAATATCTTCCTGAATTGTTTCATCCACATAGTAAGTTGAACGTCCCAATTGATATATGTATTACAAGTAATAACCCCTTAACATCCCGAAGTCGGAATGTGCTGCTTTAAAGGCACTATATATTTTCTTGCTTGTCCGGAAAACGTCAATTTTAGAGACACGCCTTTTTATTCTATATATCCAAAGAATCTTCATCACGCAAAGTATATTGTCGTTGATTTTTTCCCAAAAATTGCATCCAATTTCGTCTTGGTTTACAGAATCTGCGTCATAATTTGTCACAATTTATTTTTAATTGAAAATTTCATCTCCGTTATCTTCTTTTATAAACGACTCCCTACTGCTAGTAGCGAGAATGTTGGAACCTGGAGTGATTACATTTCGTAACAGTAAACGCAATTAACATAATAATTTAAGAACAAAGTCAAAGGTCATGCCACTTTGAATAGTGATCAATGTTTTAAGTACGATATACGCCTCAAACAATTCATTCTTAAAGATATTGGACAGTTTTCGGCCCTGCGGGCCTCAAACTGTCCAATATCTTTAAGAATGAATTGTTTTCGGCGTATATCCAATACAGAATATAAGTTCACGAAAGATTGGACAAGATATTAATGTAAATGCAGAATTCCTGAAAAGTGTCGGGTTTTATCGGACTTGCCAATAAGAATTAGTTTGGTCCAATAAAATCTCACATAACTTATATTTGGACCTATTGTATCTTCAAACTTTAGAATATTTGTCTAAAGTAAGTCCAGATATAAAATGATTTTCTGAAATTTATATATACATGTATATATATAAAGCATTTACATGTAAGAATGGCGTTATGTTATTTTACATCATGGAGCTTTGGCAAGGGTATCACACTATAAGTGTCCTAAACTCAGTATGAAATAGAAACATTATTTGAGCTTCATTGATGAAAACAATGAATTTGATATTTCTTTTGAATGATGCAACAATTTAGTGTATTATTTTGACACCACACATGTAATTAATCTTAAGCTTTTAGTCCAATGGCAATGTTTGAAATGAGTTATAAAGTGTGTCATACTACGAAATTATAAAATAGCATTATATAATCGAACATGAAAAAATACTGTAGATTGGTTTTTATTCGTCAGATACCAATTTTCGTCAGTGCCTTCCTTGACGAAATTACGTACCGACGAATATAAATACTCCTAACAAAAAATAGATTGTAGTAAGGAAAAATTGATTCAGTCTCTTGGTAAACTTAAACATTCTGCGGGGGAGGGAGGAAGAAGCTGGAGGTTCCGAGTTTTAAGACATTGTTAAAAAGTGTTATTACGGCACGCAAATGGTAAATAAATGAAAACTGAATATGAACACAAAGTTGCATACATGTATATTGTACTTCTAAATACAAAATAATATTTTTTTACAGCAAGGTAGGTGATATACATGTCTCTAATTGTTTGTTTACCAATAATTGTTAAACAAACAATGAAAACAAACACATACGACGGATTTAAGAAGTTGACGGTGCGAATCTAAATGTTAAGTTGGCTTTTGAACAGACGAATTTTCATTTTAGGAACCCTTGGATGATGAATTTATGTACTGATGAAATGGTCATTTTTAATGAATTAACGAAAATTTGTACTGACGAAAGTAAAGCAATTTACAGTATAGGAATATGAATAACAATTTACGAAAAATGTAACTTAATATACATGTACCTGTAAACGGAATGATGGAAAAGGTCCTTTCTTAAATTTAAAACGACGAAGAAAAATATCTAATTTAATACATTTTTTTTCAGCTATGTTTGATATGAGTAGAGAAACGGATATTAATGTAACGTTATACAGCCGGAAGGTGATGGTATTACAGAAAGCTAATAATGTCCTCCCTAAATGGTTACGATTCATTAAGGGTGAGAATCTATAGAATTTTATCTGACCAGTGTATTTGTTGGTAAAGGAATTTTTCCATGAAAATATGTGAAAATTTTCAATTTCCATGTGTTCTGAATTACTTGCACTTATATGTACATTACTTACTGTCTGCTCGGCTCACTTCCGAAACTGTATAAACATGAATTTGGCAAATTTACTATACTAAAATTTAACCGAAATTGATGCCATTCAATAGATCTCGATAAGTCGTAAATTTTGGTATAAGTTGTATGATAGTTAGTGCCTGCAATCAAACTTGATAGACAAAACAAATTTTAGATGGGCCATTTCCCATGCTATTTTTCCTGTGACATGGTGACGCTCTCCATAGGCTCAATGTTAACTCCGTGACATCACGCTGAAACACTTAAAACGTCCCATCTAAAATATATTTTACCTGTATTATATGATCACAAAAACCCGCAACCATGTAACACACTGGTATATACCAAAATTTACGGCTAAGCGAGATCTTTGCAATGATACAGATTTTATTTTAATTTTACCACGACAAAGAGATCAAAATTATGTTTATTCAGTTTCCTAAGTGAGCAGCACACACAGTAGATGATAATTTGTACTTCCAAAATTACTACAGAATTAAAGAGGGGATTTCTACATGTACTTTATATTGTTTTATTATTTTGGGTGCTCATGGTTGTAAAAACTTGATATTTCCATACATTTCCAGGTGTGGTGGATAGTGAGGATGTACCTTTGAATCTCAGTAGAGAACTGCTCCAAGATAGCTTCTTGATTAGGTATGTTTTACTGTAAGCGCTCTTTTTGTTGCGGTGCCTTAAGTTTGCAAACACAAGTGAAGTGACTAGATTTTGACTTGTGAATCGATGGACCTCGCGAGCATCACGGAAATAAAATGCTTGCGAATAATAGATGGTTTACAGTATATACATGTACATGTAAATTGCATTTCATTTTGTGGCTTATACAAATTAACAGCAGATATTAACATGTATCTATGCTGTACATGTACAGTATATACTACTCTACATGTATTGGCTGAACAAAGTAACCAAGTGAAAATTGAATTAAATCTGCATTACTGGTTTAATGCAAACATTCTATATTACGCATCTCATTTCAATTCTAATGAATTAAATAAAGAATTATCAATCAAGAAAAAAAATCAACAAAATTAAAATGATTCTATACAGGAAGCTGAGAAATGTATTGACAACACGTATTATCAAATTTTTCCTGGACCAATCAAAAAAGGACAATGAGAGGTACATGAAGTTTTACGAGGATTATGGACTTTTCTTCAGGGAGGGTATTGTAACAACTCCTGAACAAGAACAAAGGGTAAGGAATGGTACAGTTCTTCAATTGTTTATGGAAATATGTTTACTTTATGTTTTTGAAAATATTTTGTGATTATCTCTATTTTGCTTATACATGGTTACTTGTCATGAACTTTTTAGGTGATACCTTATACGTGTATTTATCCCCATAGGAGTTGTGTTTTGTTTCATACATATGCATGTACCAACAGCTAATGACTGTCATACTTTTGGTGTTCATGGGTGTATAATTCTGGTTGGTCACTTGCAAATTCACGTATCTTGTCTGTAACAGCATCTAAAGTATTTTTAAAACTTGGGTAAATTCTCCCTACATTCAAATCTTGAACAGGACGTTACAATAGGCAACCAAGTTACTGGGATATAAATCTAGTTGCTTGAGGGGTGTTCAACATGGGTTATCTACTAGCAATGTAAATATTTTAAATTTAGGGAGGAAATGGGGAAAATAATGGAATCACCACAATTTTTAGAGAAAAAAAATCCATATCTTTATGAACTTGCAACAAAATGGCATAATTTTATTTATTTGGCTACCTCATCCAGAGAGTTTGAAGTACTCCATCCAGAGAGTTTGAAGTAAAAGTATGAAAAGGGCATCTAACTTACACCTTTATCTGAAGTACGAATAGACAGTTTCTGAGATGTTTCGTTTTATAGCTAGACTACGGACATCAAATACTTTGGTAACATTTTCCATTGTGACGACACACATGAATCATTTGAAACATAACGCAAAACCTTCCATTAATTAAGACGTAACAAACAGTTAGTCAAGGTACTTGTACTTGATGTCTGTAGTCTAGTGTGTAAAATCAAAAGTTTTTAATGGTTGCTTTGGAGAACTTGGAAATGGACTATTGTCATTTTGTAGGTATTAGTTTAATTTCATAAAAATTTTGAGTCAGTGTTACTTTACACATGTAACTTACATGTATATAACATTCTTTTTAGCTCGCCGGGACGAATGTCCGGAGAGCTATTGTCATACCCCCGGCGTCGGCGTTTGCGTCTGCGTCTGCGTCTGCGTCTGCGTGCGCGTGCACAAAAACTTTAACCTTGCTTATAACTTTTAAACCAATACAGATTGGGCTTTCATATTTCACATGTGCATTCCTTGTGACAAGACCTTTCCATGGATACCAAAATTTTTGACCTTGTGACCTTGACCTTGGAGATTGACCTTCTTTTGAAAAACTTTAACCTTGGCCATATTTTTGGAATGGTAAGTGATAGGGCTTTGATATTTCACATGTGTATTCCTTGTGACAAGACCTTTCCATGGATACCAAAATTTTTGACCTTGTGACCTTGACCTTGGAGATTGACCTACTTTTGAAAAACTTTAACCTTGGCCATATTTTTGGAATGGTAAGTGATAGGGCTTTGATATTTCACATGTGTATTCCTTGTGACAAGACCTTTCCATGGATACCAAAATTTTTGACCTTGTGACCTTGACCTTGGAGATTGACCTACTTTTGAAAAACTTTAACCTTGGCCATATTTTTGGAATGGTAAGTGATAGGGCTTTGATATTTCACATGTGTATTCCTTGTGACAAGACCTTTCCATGGATACCAAAATTTTTGACCTTGTGACCTTGACCTTGGAGATTGACCTACTTTTGAAAAACTTTAACCTTGGTCATATTTTTGGAATGGTAAGTGATAGGGCTTTGATATTTCACATGTGTATTCCTTGTGACAAGACCTTTCCATGGATACCAAAATTTTTGACCTTGTGACCTTGACCTTGGAGATGATTGACCTACTTTTGAAAAACTTTAACCTTGGCCATATTTTTGGAATGGTAAGTGATAGGGCTTTGATATTTCACATGTGTATTCCTTGTGACAAGACCTTTCCATGGATACCAAAATTTTTGACCTTGTGACCTTGACCTTGGAGATGATTGACCTACTTTTGAAAAACTTTAACCTTGGCCATATTTTTTGAATGGTTAGTGATAGGGCTTTGATATTTCACATGTGCATTCCTTGTGATAAGACCTTTTTTATTGTTGTTGTTGCAATTTACATATGGTTGCCACCGGCGAGCTATGTTGTCATTCTGACAAGTCTGGTTGATGACATAAGCACATGTATTTCAGGAGGAAATAGCTCGTCTTCTTAGATTTGAATCATCAAAGACGATGCCAGGAGAGAGAATATCATTGGATGATTACTCAATGAGGATGAAAGCAGGAACACGGAATATATACTACCTGTCTGCTCCTAAGTAAGAAAATCATATAGCTATAGCAAGTCTTTCTGGAATTCTGAGTTATCTCCTATTTTACTTTGAGACGGTATCTAACGTAAATCTACTATGTGGTCATGAAATTAGTATGGTTTTCGCACACTTTCTGATTGTTCTCTATTGTCTTGACATCATCAATATGCATGTACTTGGGCAGAAAAGTTACCCAAGAAAGTACAATGTACTAGAATGGAACAAATGTGTCATTCAGTTTACATGTACATGTATTTCATATATTTCTTCACATTTACAGCCGAGAGCTAGCAGAGAGATCCCCTTACTTAGAAGCATTAGAGAAAGAAGACATAGAGGTGATGTTCCTTTATGAACCTTACGATGAACTAGTTCTTATGAACATGGGACAGTATGATAAGAAGTTCCTGAAATCTATAGAGAATGAAGTTCAAGAAAAGGCAGATTTAGACTATGTGGACTCTGGTGGTGAGATAATCAACTTTATAAAATTCAATAGAATAAGAAAGCAAGTTTATGTAATAAAGGTATAAAATAGATCAAGAGAATATGAATAGATGATTGGAACTTGAGGAAGGGATAGGAAAATCTCTACAGTGTCAAAGATTTGTAATTTTCTGCAGTAAAGTTTGCTGATCTGTCATGGATGCAGTTATTTTTTATGCACTGATGAAATCCCTTTACTTTTCTCTAATTGGTTATTCAAATAAATCTTTCAAAAAGAATTACATGTAAGATAGAAGAAAAATTATATTTTGCTTTTGCCCAAAATAACTGTCAAAAGAGGTTTACAGGATTGCTGGTGAACTTTATTATGGCATCATTATCAATTGCCAATCAAACATTGCTTTGACTGGAGATTTGATTATGATGTCATATGTAATGTGCATGTATAAGTCCACCATCAAGTGATACATCAGACATGTGGTGATACATGATGAATGAAAAAATTAAGTTTTATGATGTAGTCATCCATGTAGATGTGCCTACTTATGCTATGTAATGAAAACATTTCTGAGTTGTGTTCAGTATTTGCATAAATAATGATCTCATTCATTTGTAGATGACAAGAGTATTAGCCAGGCTGCGGCAGACTCACTTACAAACTGGCTTCAAGGTACACTGATGAACCGAGTTCAAAAGGTCAAGGTTAGTAACAATACCTTTCATTTTTAACCATCCATAAAGTAATATGATAGTTTTAACCAACAATGTTTGTGTCATATCATATTTCGTCTTTTTGTTGGTGAATGCTTGTGTTTGATTTGGGACGGTATCTGACGTAAAAACGTTATGACGTAATAAAATTTCTGTAGAAACATTTGTTTTGTAGCGTACTTTCCCTGAATTTAAGAATGGTTTCCATAGAATTTGATGACATCACAATTATAGATTTACATTATAGACTGTCCTTAACGGGAA
Source organism: Pinctada imbricata (assembly GCA_033119305.1). Taxonomy (NCBI): domain Eukaryota; kingdom Metazoa; phylum Mollusca; class Bivalvia; order Pterioida; family Pteriidae; genus Pinctada; species Pinctada imbricata. The sequence continues at coordinate 51,275,114 of VSWD01000006.1, read as the reverse complement.
GTAATTCTGTATGATGAAAATCCTGAATATATACATGTAACTTTAAAAAAATTACATGTACATGCTAGGTCCAGTTTATCATCTACATGTAGGTACACCTCTGAGCATCATTAAGATTTTAAACATTTTCTGTATCTACACGTACAACTAGCCTAGCAATTTTATGAATAATTTTTTTCATCTCGCATCTAGGTGACAAGGAGATTATCCAGCCATCCGTGTCTGATTACTGTACAGGAGATGGCTTCTGCTCGTCACTTCTTACGTACGACACTCGCTGATAGAAGTCCTGAGGAACGATACAGAATATTACAACCTACATTGGAAATCAACCCTAAGTAATTATTCTATGACGTAAATGTATACTGTATACAGCTTTTAAGGCATTAGGATATAATAAAAATATCGTGGAAAAGTTAGAAAATATGTACTTCCATATCTTACTAATTTTTGTGTCGCCTGCGAAGCATAGCGACACTTAGGGATCACTTTGTCCGTTGTCCGTCTGTCCGTCCGTCCGTCCGTCCGTCTGTCCGTCTGTCCGTCCGTCTGTCCGTCTGTCTGTCACACTTTGGGTGTCACAGCCCATAACTTTTGATTGGTAAGTGATAGGGCTTTGATATTTCACATGTGTATTCCTTGTGACAAGACCTTCCTACACAAACCATAATTTTTGACCTAGTGACCTTGACCTACATATTTGACCTACTTTTCAAAAAAATTAAAAATGGATATATCTTTTGATTGGTAGGTGATAGGGCTTTGATATTTCACATGTGCAATCCTTGTGGCAAGACCTTTCTACACATACCATAATTTTTGACCTTGTGACCTTGACCTAGATATTTGACCTACTTTTGAAAAAAAGATAAGATTCGCTATATCTTTTGATTGGTAAGTGATAGGACTTTGATATTTCACATCTGTATTCCTTGTGACAAGACCTTTCTACACATACAGTAATTTTTGACCTAGTGACCTTGACCTACATATTTGACCTACTTTTCAAAAAAAAATTAAGAATGGATATATCTTTTTATTGGTGAGTGTTAGGACTTTGATATTTCACATGTGCAATCCTTGTGGCAAGACCTTTCTACGCATACCATAATTTTTGACCTTGTGACCTTGACCTAGATATTTGACCTACTTTTGAAAAAAAGATAAGATTCTCTATATCTTTTGATTGGTAAGTGATAGGGCTTCAATATTTCACATGTGTATTCCTTCTGACAAGACCTTTCTACACAGACCATTAAATTTGACCTTTTGACCTTGATCTAGATATTTGACCTACTTTTCAAGAAAAGTAATATTGTCTATACAATGTATCTTTTGTTTAGTAGGTGATAGGGCTTTGATATTTCACATGTATTTTCCTTGTAACAATGCCATTCTACACATACCATTAATTTTTTTACCTTTTGACCTTGACCTACATATTTGACCTACTTTTCAAAAAAATTAAGAATGGATATATCTTTTGATTGGTAAGTGATAGGGCTCTGGTATTTCACATGTGTATTCCTTGTGACAAGACCTTTCTACACAGACCATAAAATTTGACCTTTTGACCTTGATCTAGATATTTGACCTAGACCTACTTTTCAAGAATTTTGATCCACTTTCTAGAATAATAATCAAACTGCTTCGCAGGCGACACAAGCATTCTTTGGATTGCTATTTTTAGATACATGTATTTGATATTTTGTAGTGTTTAATTCAACTTGCCATGGAATTGTATGGTCTCAAACATTGTTGAAGTTGTGCGTCTTCGACAAACTTTGTGGTATTCAATTTTTTCTGTTATCAAAACAATCTGAAGTAGAGTATTATCCCCCTAATGCCTTAATGCACATTCTTATTTTTCTTCTCATTAAGGTGTGAGACTGAATTGTGAAGGCTTGAATTTGGTTACATATACATGTAAATCTTGTCATAGAAAATTTGTTACAGGGAGGAATACATTTAAATTAGGGGCAAAAATTTCCAAATTTGCTGTATCTTATTCCTCCATTAAAACACAGTTACCTTGTACATGTACATACATGTATATATGCACAACTAATGAAAGGAGCGTGTTGCATTCCGGAATGTAAGCATTTGTGACGTCACAATGCATAAACTCTACAGACACATACTGCAACGGCTGTTCTAGCCTGCAAACTGAACTGTGGTAACCTGAATTTTAATGTGATTTCAGAAAACTAAAATGAAACTGACAATTGTGGTGCATACATGTATATTAGAATTACATATGTAATAAGTATTATAATTTGCGTTTTGTTACTGGTATGCAACACTCAGCATGTACATTTATCGCATGAAATGCGCTAACATGCATAACGTGTATGATACAAGTAAATGCACTTGCTTTGTGTTGCATTCCCGTAACAAAACACAAATTAAGACACTAATTCTCTATATACATGTAATAACATTCATGTATAGCAGTTTCATTAGTTACAGAAGAAAAGGGGAAATCTTAAACTATAATCAAAGCTCTGAAGGAACTGATGGCGAGTTTCATTTATTCATTTTAAAATGATATTAAACTATTTTATGGGATTTTTAAATATTGTATTAGCAGATAGAACAAATCCGTTTTCCAATGTTCGGAAATAAAACATTTATGAACCTATGTCCGCATGACTGCTAGTCAGTGACAGATTCAAGGGGGGGAATGCTGGACGTTTCGGTACAAGGACGTTTCGGTACAATAGAAAGACGTTTCGGTACAATAGAAAGACGTTCCGGTACAACAAAAAGACGTTTCGGTACATTTTTTTTTGGAGATATGGGGTGATGATTAGTTTGTGTTTGTTTTAAATTTTTTTAATAAGTTTCGGTACATTATGTAACACATATTTGATGACAATTGATGTTTATCCGCGGTGATCAAACATTTCGTCCGATGCCTAACAATTATAAGCCTAATCAAATATTGCAAAGAAAACAGTTTAATCAATGAATTTGTCATTAGACATACCAATTATGTATGACGACAGACCCCCCCCCAAAAAAAAAAAACAAACATAAAAGAAAAAATAAAATAAACAGGAAAGTACAAATTAAATTTATTATGTAATCAAATAAATTGGTATACTTAAATGTTTTCTGCTTTTCAACTCTATCGTTTCGGGGACATGATTTTTTTTTAGGGGGGGGGGGGGGGTCAAATGTTGATGTACGAAAATATATATAACTCTTTAAATCAAGAAAGAGTGAATATTAGTGAATATTACTTACCTTTTAGTAAATATAATTGTTAAATGCATCAAATCCCATTCTTTAATTACAGTCACGAAAATGGTCCTAAAAAGGCTGAAATTCAAGAGATTCCAGGAGGCTTCAACCCCCCTAACAGGGCTCTGCCCTGGACCCGCTGGGGATCTAGGAAGTCCCCAGACCCCTTGCCAATTATTTACGTCCCCCCCTAAATAATAAGGTGGATCCGCACTGATAGTACAGACGTTCATTTTTTCTTCATGTATAGCACAGGGGTGAGGCATTATCGCTTGGTCACAAACCCTTTCCTCTATACGTACCCTTTCTTGTATATGTCTATATTAAAAAAGTTTTATATATATAGACATATAGAAGGGTTTGTATTGAGGAAAGGGTTTGTGACCAAGCGATGATACCTCACCTCTGTGGTGTATAGATCTGCATATCTGTTCCACAGGCCGTAAAAGTGCCTGGTATGTGTACGACCTGTGTATATATTGTTTAAGGCTAGTATCTCGCAGATACACAGTCATGTCAAATTTCTAACTTCAACCATTTGCAAAATAGAGGTTCCAATAAGATCATACTTTCTATGATTGTACCTATATATTTTATCTACTATGTCACCAAATTTCTTTTAAAAAATTCCCCGTACTTCAAGAAATTTCTTCAGTGATCTAGTTTTTAGCTCGACTGCACTTTAGTGCAAAAGAGCTATTGCAATACCCCCGGCGTCGGCGTCGGCGTCGTCCGAACTAGATGATAAGGTAAATGTTAAGATTACACATTTACCTTTCCTATATTCATATTCTGTTGGGTTTTTTTGTTGCAAATGTTTAATTATACATCATTTAATATATCCAGATGAGGATATAGCCCCTGGGGTTGGGATTTTTAAAATTATTTCAAATGATAAGGCAAATGTTGAGATGATAAGGTAAATGTTAAGATAGCAATAAAGTCCTTAAAAGCCAATATTGAGCAAAGTATAAGTGCTACATGTACCAAACTTACATATTTGATGTATCTTTGATCAAACTTTCAAAAAATGACCTTGACCTACTTTTTTCCGCTTGAATGATTTTGCCTTTAAAAGCCAATATTGAGCAAAGTATAAGTGCTACATGTACCAAACTTACATATTTGATGTATCTTTGATCAATTTTTCAAAAAATGACCTTGACCTACTTTTTTCTGCTTGAATGATTTTGCCTTTAAAAGCCAATATTGAGCAAAGTATAAGTGCTACATGTACCAAACTTACATATTTGATGTATCTTTGATCAAACTTTCAAAAAATGACCTTGACCTACTTTTTTCCGCTTGAATGATTTTGCCTTTAAAAGCCAATATTGAGCAAAGTATAAGTGCTACCTGTACCAAACTTGCATATTGGATATATCTTTGATCAAACTTTCATAAAATGACCTTGACTTACTTTTTTCCGCTTGAATGATTTTGCCTTTAAAAGCCAATATTGAGCAAAGTTTAAGTGCTACATGTACCAAACTTACATATTTGATGTATCTTTGATCAAACTTTCAAAAAATGACCTTGACCTACTTTTTTCCACTTGAATGATTTTGCCTTTAAAAGCCAATATTGAGCAAAGTATAAGTGCTACATGTACCAAACTTACATATTTGATGTATCTTTGATCAAACTTTCAAAAAATGACCTTGACCTACTTTTTTCCGCTTGAATGATTTTGCCTTTAAAAGCCAATATTGAGCAAAGTATAAGTGCTACATGTACCAAACTTACATATTTGATGTATCTTTGATCAATTTTTCAAAAAATGACCTTGACCTACTTTTTTCTGCTTGAATGATTTTGCCTTTAAAAGCCAATATTGAGCAAAGTATAAGTGCTACATGTACCAAACTTACATATTTGATGTATCTTTGATCAAACTTTCAAAAAATGACCTTGACCTACTTTTTTCCGCTTGAATGATTTTGCCTTTAAAAGCCAATATTGAGCAAAGTATAAGTGCTACATGTACCAAACTTACATATTTGATGTATCTTTGATCAATTTTTCAAAAAATGACCTTGACCTACTTTTTTCCGCTTGAATGATTTTGCCTTTAAAAGCCAATATTGAGCAAAGTTTAAGTGCTACATGTACCAAACTTACATATTTGATGTATCTTTGATCAAACTTTCAAAAAATGACCTTGACCTACTTTTTTCCACTTGAATGATTTTGCCTTTAAAAGCCAATATTGAGCAAAGTATAAGTGCTACATGTACCAAACTTACATATTTGATGTATCTTTGATCAAACTTTCAAAAAATGACCTTGACCTACTTTTTTCCGTTTGAATGATTTTGCCTTTAAAAGCCAATATTGAGCAAAGTATAAGCGCTACATGTACCAAACTTGCATATTGGATGTATCTTTGATCAAACTTTCATAAAATGACCTTGACCTACTTTTTTCTGCTTGAATGATTTTACCTTTAAAAGCCAATATTGAGAAAAGTATAAGTGCTACATGCACCAGACTTGCATATTGGATGCATCTTGGGTTAGACTATTGAAATATGACCTTGACCTACTTTTTCCGCTTCAGTGATTTTGCTTTAAATTGGCAATATTGAGCTAACTATAAGTGCTACATGCACCAGACTTGTAATTTATAACTTTGAATTTTTTATGTGACTTGATATATGTTGTTGCCTGAGAAAGGGAGTTTAAATAAATTGGCTGTCATGAGAGATATTATGCTATGCAGTCGAGCATTAGGTGACTCTGGCAACTATTTTTGTTTACTCGAATTTAGCTGTTCAGTGTGTCCGTTCCATCCCTGGCTCGGTGTTCAGTGAGTCAGTGCATTCTATTTGCGAGATGCGACAGACCAATGCGCTATGAACGCTTGATTGTCTGTGAATTCTTAATTGATTTCTATACCTAGAAGTGTAATGTATGACCGTAACTCCTCGTTAATCGCTTAAACACTCGAACTGCTACGACTTGAATATCAGCGCCTTCCATTTTATTTACATAGTGTCACGTGGTACAGTATACTAGAGGGTAGTAGGAATTACCGAAAAGACAGCATTTACCGAAAAGACAGTGTTATTTACCGAAAAGACCCAAAATTGTACCGAAAAGACACTTAAATTTCAAAACTAAACACATTTTATGATTGGAAATGTGTTTATACAATTAAATGTATCACCAAAACCAAAAATAAATATATCCGTCTGTTTGGTAAATATCACTGTCGTTTCGGTAAATGCTGTCTTTTCGGCAATTCCTAGTACCGCAGTATAGCCGATAAACTTATAAGCAATCTCAACACACGTGCACACGAGACAGTTGATGTTTACTGCATCCTAAGTATCCTTTTTAAAATAATGTTTAACTTTTTTTAAACATTATGAAACAACCGTTAAAACGCGGAATGCAATGTACGCTGTCTTAAATAAATGTGGTGAATAATGAGGTCCAGGGTCATCAAGCCACACGATCGGAGTTGAGAAAAACTGTGAATATATATTTATCTTCACTCAATTTATACATTTTGGGGCGTGGGGATGCCACGGATGTGACGTCATGAAAATCCTGCGATCACTATAGCCAAGATCGCTATGCGAAACTCGTCTAAAAAGCTAAAATATTTATCTCTCATGTATCTTCTTTCAACAGCCATAACCTGATTCACAAACTGAGTTCACTGAAAGACGACAATCCAGAGCTGGCTAAATTAGTGGCAGAACAGGTAAAGTAATTTTAAGTACATGTACCGTAGGTTCAAATTTGTAATTCTAAAGGACTGAGGATTAATCTAGGTCAATTAAAATGTTTAAGGATTATTAAAAAGATAAGGTAAAAAAAGTTATTTGTATCAATGATTTTATTTCATATTAAGAAAAAAAACCCAAGTCTGTAGAAAAATTCTTTTTCAAATGGAACCAATGTATTCTCGACGTTCATGAGCAATTTATTTTTTCTGTTAGATTTTAGAATTGAGTCATTCTCCTCTGTTTAGCCAAGTTCACTGTCCTGTGATAGACTCAATGTCCTGTGATAGACTCAATCTCATTTTCTTGTATTTCTAGTTATATGATAATGCCATGGTGAATGCTGGATTGATGGACGACCCTCGGATTATGATTGGAAAGATGAATGAACTATTAGAAAGAGCTTTAGAAAAACACTGACGCAAAAAAAAAGGGGGATGAAGAAACATCAATTATAGAGGATCAAATTTGTGATACAACTTTTATACTAATCTGTGTCAGAGGAATAAATACCATCTAGTGCTATATTACATTGTATACTGAGAAAAACAGTACATGCAAAAATAAGTCTGTAACACAAGTATACTTTGTATGTCTTAACTTACATGTGCGTATATACATGTATATTTTGAGAGAGACATGATGATCAGAGACAACGTATACATTTGTCATATTGTAAAATCAATCATTTCTTCATCAATTTATTGATAACTAATGCAGTTCATGTTGAGCTTAATTTTTCTCTACTAGCCTCAAACTGAGAAGGCATGCTATTTTTAAAAATAGCATAAAAACTTTAAATTCATGTAGAATATTTCATGTACATGTAATTTATGTGTTGCCTGAAAAACAAAGAACTAAGCAGCTTATTGGAATCACTCTATCTGGCATCTGTCATTCCCTCTGGCAGTCTTCATGGACACTTTTTAAAACAACTTGCCCAAAGACAAATTCTAATGGATGATTTTATGGATTGTTCGACAATTTCTACCTGCACGGCAGAATTTCTAGTAGCCCTGAGCATCGGGCTAGTGAGTTTTGTGAAGACTGCTCTGGTAGTAAGACTTGTCTTAATTAGCTTAGTTGTTTTGTACTTGCAAGGTGTGGCAATCAAATGAAAGTTACATGCACTACCAAGAAAAGGTCATGGTCGCATCATATTTAAAGGTCATTCACTAGGGTCAAATGTTATAGTAGGCGACATTTATGTTCTCTGACAAACACTCTTACTTAGAGAATTGAAGTGGATTTTAATGCGAATCATTTCCAAAATGAAAATAAATTCATTATATACATGTAGCTAATGTTGTTGTTTTATTGTTTCATGTGCACTTATTCCTTGTGACAAGACCCTCGTACACAGATTATTGGCTTGAACAATTTTTATAGCCCTCAAAATAAACATTGAATTTAAATAAGATTTTTTATCACTTTCTAATGTGTGAGCTTAATCATAATGCAGACCTGCCTTCTATTATGATTTTGGTGTAATTTTTACGATTTTTTACCTACAATTATGCTACAATTATACAATTAAGGAAAATCAATAAGGTTTTTTAATCATAAGCAATAAGTGTATGAAGTTTGGTTTAGAACCAACTAAAAGTTTGATTAAGATCCAATCAAAACTGCACCCTCTGTATACAATGATCTTGATCATTTCCAATCTGTAACCTTGACCTATGACGTTGATAATCAGTAATTATTGGGTGGTTCCTCCTCTTGTCATAAGCAATCAGTTTATGAAGTTTGGTCAAGATCCAAATCAAAACTTCACTCTCTAGGCTGTAAACAAGGATTTTGACCTTTTCCAATCTATGACCTTTACCTATGACCTTGAAAGTCAATAGGCTTTTTCCTCTTGTCATAAGCTGAGTTTATGAAGTTTGGTTAAAATCCAATCTGCACACTCTAAGCTGTAAACAACGACTTTGACCTTTTCCAATCTGTGATCTTGACCTTTGATCTATGACCTTGAAAATCAATAGGGTTCTACCTCTTGTCATAAGCAATCGGTTTATGAAGTTTGCTTAAGATCCAATCAAAACTGCACCCTCTAGGCTGCATACAAGGATTTTAACATTTTCCTATCTGTGACCTTGACCTTCGACTGATGACCTTAAAAATCAATAGGATTCTTCTTGTTATATTCTATCAATGTATGAAATTTGGTTAAGATCCAAGCAAAACTGCACCTTCTAAGCTGTATACAAGGATTTTGAGATGCACACACTGACACACACGAACAACAGTGTTTTACTATATCCCTGCAACTATGTTGCGAGGGGATAATTACACTTTCTTGAGCAAAATATTACACTTTTGGCAAGAAACAGGCAAGTCTGATAATGAGATTGTTAAAAACAAAGAAAGTACAAACAAAGGTGCATCATGACATTGAAGCAGTCAACATCTCAAAAGACCTGAAGGGGGAAAAATCTTGTACCAGACATTTATTTTCACTGCATACACCAGTTTCAATACAGAGTTATCACCCAAGGCTGTAAGGTACATGTACATATTATCAAGATCTGTAAAAGATTATATCTGCGAGTCACACTTACATTGTACCCTAAAAGGTCAAATCTCTTGGCTACTACTTTGAAGTTCTTGCATGGATTTGAGTTTATATTACTCTATTTGCTTCCAAACATCAAAGGGTTTCTCTAGACCTAAATCTTTTTGTCATTGTACTTAGGGGTGTTTATATCTTGTCCGGGCAATAGATTTTCACCACTTGCATAGATTTTCGTATTTTTAAGAATTGTAAAACTCTTGCCAAGATAATTTCTGCTTTGACTTTGTGTAGTATATTAATAAATTTTCATTTCATCCTTGTACAGGTAGGCAATAAACAACCAAGATTTTGTCCTGAAACCAATAATAAGGCTCTTCTTCCTTGAAGACAACATCAAAATATGATGTAGAAACATTTTTTTTTTGTATATGTTAGTTGACCTTGATATTTTGAGCTCTAAATCAATAGGGTTTCCCTGTATGTCATACAGAATCTAGGTGTGCTGTACAAGAATATAGACCTTTAATGCCAAAATGCTGTTTTCCATAGATGTATAGTTTCATTTTGACCTTTGGACCTCAAAATCAATAGGGGCTCTCCTGGACAATATTTGTGAGAAGTTCCATTACTGCATTGTAAATCAAGAATTGCTCAAGTTATGGTGCAGAAACTGACAAGTCTGACCTTCGAACCCAAAAATCAATTGGAATCTGTGTGAAGTTTCTTCAATGTACATGTAGGTGGAGAATTTTAAAATCGAGTTAAAGAGAAGAAAGGCTCTTAAAATTTCATATTGTTCTCCATATAAGTTTGACCTTGAACTTTCAAGTCAAAAATCATAATGGCACCTTGGTTTATTAGCAATCTCTGTCAAGTGTCAGCATTGTAGGTTGAGAATTACTAGAGTTACAATGCTGGGATGCTGTAGTCATTATGCAATTTTCTATATATTTTCCACAATTGACATACATGTACATGTACATATGTTGTATATCAGATTTGATATTTCTATGTATCATCTGGAAACATCAACTTGAGATAAAATCTTCAATCAAGATAATTTATTGCAAAATGAACAAATAAATGTAACATTTATCTAGTAATTACTAACGATATGACCTATACAGCTTAACTCTACTGGAATTCAAGTTTATGGGTACTCCACGATTGATTCATTATAGTCTACATATTTGTTATCAAGTTACACAACGTAAGTACGTAACAAGGAAGTATGCCATCTCAAGTTCAGGAAATCTGAATTACATCACATTAAACTCTCTCTACATTGTTACCCTTTCATAAATACTGTCTTGCATTCTATTTGGCAAGTTGAAATGTCACAGACTATTCTTAAATTATACAAACATAATGACTCGGAAAATAACCAATAGAAATGATGGATACATTAATTTTGCTGTTAAGTGATGATACACTTAAGAAATTTGAAGCCCATGACAATTTGAACAAGAGCCTTTGATACAAGTGTACTTGAACGTTACTGCATGTAACTACAATGTATGTTTTAGCATTCAATGACACATTAAGATATCCAATTTTTGATTTGGTGACATTTACACAATGTTAGCTAATCAATAAACTAATGAACAAAACCTTTGTGTTGTTCGAGAAAGCTATGAAATGTTATGGAAACATTGAAATAATCATTTTGCGGAAGTCTATGAATACACAATCTGTCTTGATTAATTGTAAAAATGCCATGAAATAAAACATCACATTTATTTGCAATATGAAAACATTGCGTATTAAACGCATTCATTTACTGGTCTTACTGAAACTTATCTAGCTTTAATCTACATGTACATGTGAACTTGTTGTTAATGTAATGGGTGAACATGGAATGCAAAAATCCTCCACTTTTCATACTAATAATTTTGAAAGAAAACTTAGCAGGTTTTACCTAGATCTTGCCTAGTATGCAATTTCTGATAATTAGCACTTCATTGCCAAAGTTTGGGGACCAAATTTTGATAGGAGTTGTATTTTTCTTTATAAACACCATTATATAATGAAATATCTTTCATAGATCTATCATCTATCACAGGACAAGAAATATAATATATTAATATCTATGATCTTATATCTTAAATATAAGAAGTAAGAAAGTAAAAAGAAAAGTAAATCACATGACTGAAATATAACCATATGTATCTACAAATGATCACATACACACAAAAAACTCTCTTACTGACCAATAAATGAGATAATAAATGGACAATTTGATCGTATTTGTGTTCACCATGAGATTGTTAGGATATATGAGACAAAAGAAGGTAGAAAATACGTAATTAAGAAATTTCGGCATACAAAGTCTTTAATTTACATCACACTTTGGCGATCTCTTGAGCAATATACCCTAGCAATGTCAAGAAAACACAAAAATATACAATATGGAGACTAATTACACGCCTTGTTTTCTTCTCATGACAAATGTACGACTCGTTGACGAGTCGGAAGATAGCGACTTAGGTGAAAGAAAGATAACTCTGAACAAAAATCTGAAATAAATAATAGTACCAGCCAATTTCACATCTTTGTTCAGTATTTAACATACAACATGTACTTCACGGTCTACGGCATTTGTACTATGTCTTTTCTCTGTATTATCCTTGTCGGGTAGCTAACAACAGAGCCACGATAAGTCCGTATAAACCCAACACTTCCGCAAAAATCAGAATTAGAATCATTCCCACATATAACCTGGGTTGCTGAGCTGTTCCTCGTACACCCGCGTCTCCCACAATGCCGATAGCAAAACCAGATGCCAACCCGCTCAGACCTACGCTTAAACCTGCTCCCAAATGTGTGAAACTCCTGCAAATGGAATAATAAATATTACATATAGTGTAATATAATGTTACAAATTATGTAGTAAATTCTATTGGACAGTGACAGTAGGAAATAGGAAAGCTTGATCAATATTGTGAAGTGGATTAAGAGTATCTGTAATGAGGCATAATCATCATCATCATGTTGTAACGAAAGCAGGATAATGATTAGTCATTTAGTGCAAATTTGGAAGGTAATTTTCCTGTTACATGTTCATTTTATTATACAAGTACATGTCAAAAGACTCAAATGACTGACTGATGATCATGATGATAGAATAACAGTATGAGAAACAATTCTAGCAGCTTACACCTCGTGCTCAAGTATGGAATTGGGATTTTTATCAAAAGTTTTTAAAATCATGAATGCAAGCAAATCAATTGCATGTGCCAGCTTTCTATTACGTCAATGTTTTTATCCTAAAAGTTAACATCAGACTTCTTTCACTTAATCATGTACACTGACACACTGTCCTTTACATAAATATGCTAATTATGGTGCTTTAATAATAATTATTTTAAAAATAAAACTTTATTCATCCATGCATCAGAGATTGGCAGTGAAACTGATACAATTTACAAACTTAACATAGATATAAAGACAATTAACCACCTTATACTTACTTGAAGAGAGTGTATTCGCTATCTATACTGTTTGCAATAAGAGCAGCTACGACCAATCCATAAATAGCGATAATACCAGCCATAATAACAGGAATGATGGACTTCATGATAGCTCTGGTCTCATTACAGACATGGCTGCGATACCCGTACCAGACTTAGCTGTACCATAGGCTGCACCAAGGGCTGTAAGACAGAACGTATACAAATAAACAATCTGATATAGACCTAGACTGCTACTATTACATTATACTTAGGTAACTGTCTCAACACTTACATTTGTGTTGTATGAGTGTGAAGTAAGAACTTGATTGGCTTTAATAGCATACATCAGTTTACACGTAGCTCAGTAGCTGCATGCGACAGATTGTAGATTGTAATGAAATCTTCACTTGAGATTGTGAAAATAAACAGGCATTCATAATTCTGTTCCAAGTGTCAGGGTTAATAATTACTTATGTACATGGCAACATTAACGTTTCCTTCATCATGTCCATTTAAAAGTTCTCTTTTGTATCTATAGTTAGAGGTGTGACCATGTCTTAATTGCAAAAAGAGTTTTCCTTAATCATGCTGTGACCTTGAGGGCTTGAACTCTGTTCTTAACTTCAAAGATCAAAGAATCCTTTTCTCATAATTTAATATTCTTTTTTTAACTTCTTGAAATGAATGCTTCAAAATGTATAATAAAGATTTTGTTATAATTGTTATACCATATTTACATGTACAGTAATTTCTAGGCCTTAAATTCACGTAGACACATGCATGTACATTGTAAAACATGAAGATGTATAGGAAGTGGCTAGCACAGTAATAATCAATACTATTATAGGCCTGAGAGAGCATAATAAGTGCCTAGTCAGCAAGTATGACAGTAAACCAGATCCTAACACTGTAAGGAAATCAATATCACCAGCCTTTAATACTCACTCAATCTATCGCCTTTCTATGAACTATGATTTTGATTTTTTTTTCCTGTTCAGTTATTTCCTTTAAATAGTATAGGAGAAGTTAGTGATACTGTATCTTCTTTCCCTTTTGTCTCTAACTTCTTACAACACTCCCCCCATCTTTCCATTTTTCTCCTTCCTTCTTTCCTTTTCAGCCCCTTTTCCCTTACTCTAACGCCCTTTTCATATAACATTACATGTCTAAATTAAGTCAATAAAAAAGCGGCATAAAATGTTGTCAGGAAACATTTCATTTTTATTTCTTCTCCACAATTTTATTGGATTTCATTTTAGGCACACATCCTTCTTCTCTGGCTGCATACATAAAATGTTAAAAGTACATTCTTTCAAAATGATATCCTGTTCGATTAAGTTTAAATTTGAGAACCCTTAGGTAAAATATGAAAAAGTTAAACTATTCTATAACATGTATACATATGTAAATGTTAATGTTGTACATGTATCCTTTAGTGAGGGACAATCACGTGATCTACCTGTATTGGTATTATATCATACCTTGAAACTTCAATAAGTTACAATTGTACTTCAAAATACTAAAATTCACATTCATATGATAAAATTATTTTACAGTAAAGTTAAGACAATTATTCCCATAAGTTACAGTAATGTCTTTCCAGCTTGGTCATTAAATATTGGTGCATAAAATAATAGGTCAAATATGATAACATTTACTTTTACCATCATGTTGTTATCTTGTAAGTATATAAACAATGGAATTTCATATGGTGATTATTAGCATGTTTAGACTCACAAGATCAATTCATAATTTTATTTTGTTCTTATTTTTATACCCCAAGGCTTTGTGAAATTTTTAAATCTTTATAATTCAATGTGACTTTAACATATTTTGGTCACTAGCGTTTATACATAAAGTAGGTCGAACTTCACTGTTTGCCTTCTATAAACAAATACCAGTATAGTGTAGATAACAGTGTACAGATTAAGTCATTCTTTAGTAACTACCATCATGTGCTCAATGAATTCACTGCCATTATGATTAACAAGTAACTATACCTTTAAGGTACATTATACCTTAACATTTACATACTTATGTCATAAAAAAGAATCATATCTTAATTGTACATTTAGTACACTGATTATGTAATTTATGTAATATTTTAAGAAAAATTGATATAAATTAAAATGATCATTACATATATGTTATAAAGAGAAGTATGAAAATGACTGAATAATTTTTTTTCTTGGTCTAAAATTTCATTAATGTGACAACAAGATTCTTTTATCTACATTGTGTACAAAACAACTATATATATGTATCTTGCATCTGCTAAAGAAGCTGAAACGTGAAAGGTCAATCAAAGTAATTTTCCACCTACACATGTATATCTTCAAAATTTTGTTTTTGTTACTTGATACTTTTTATAACTTTTTTTTGCAATGTTAGTGTGACTGAGGAATTGTTTGCATATCAGTATATTACATACTGATCTATAAGTAAATTGTAACACACTGTTCCTACAACCCAAGTTAATATAGTAAGTACAAAGTTTAAGCCAGGAAGACGGTTAGTCACCTTTGTATTATACTCAGGAAGTATCTTATAAACTTAGGTCATCACAAGCTACAAAAAGGTACAAGGAAATACTGCCCTAGGGATAATTACAATCAATTGATCAGCATGGCCATGTACATACATTGTATATGTATCAGGCGTATCCATAATCGAAAATCCAATACAAAACATTTTTTATTCAATGACATATGTCACTTCTTCCTGTGAAGTGCTGGCCTCATCTTGACTCATGAGGGTAAATTAGCATTGGCTACATGCATGTACATGTATGTACCAGTAGTATACATTGGCATTTTAGACTTAAAATGTTCCGACAATTTTACATTGCATTTACTGAACAACTTAAAGTCCTGACCTTGACCTTCCAAACCAATCTGGTTAAAAATAAGTGCACCATCGCGTCTTCTTTCCACTATTTCACAATTTTTCATACACACGCAATTCTTTCCTTTTTTCTATAGATTATTCTTCTGTTGTGCCCATATGCAAATGTCTCCATGACCTTGACCTATGACCTTTACTAGGTCATTCAAATGACCTCGAAAGAGTAACGTTATGTAAAGCAAACGTTGATGTCAGACTTTCCCGATTAGGAACATTACGGATTTCACACATGGAACAAAAAAGATATATAAATAGGCTGGGTTGACATAGTTTCAATATGATAATAGAAAAAAAATCAAGCTGATTTCCACACGGAATAAACAAATTCATAGAAATACGACTATCCTTACCGGTAAATGCCATAGCAGCTGTGGCTCCCATTGAACCAAAGAATGGTGTATAAATTGGCTGATCTGACATTTTCTAAGTTAAAGTTGGTTCCAGAAAGAAAAGAAAACTGATTTAGGGCTCTCAACCCGTGACGACGACGAACAATATGGCGACAAAATCATGTGATCGATCATCAGTCCGACTTCTCCTGACACGTTTCCTGATTGGCCAGTTATATTGCCTCACATTCGACGAGAAATCAGTTAGTTCTCAAACAATTCTGTCAAGATTCTAAGCAAAATGACTTAAATGCAATCAAACAGCTTATATGAGCCGATAAAATTCTAGGATGGATAAAATATGAAGTGCATTCAAAGTAATTCAATACTCATTACCTTAAAAATCATACAAGCTCTCCTGACGACGAGGTAAAATCTCTGTCGGGTTAGTTTGCTCCAACAATAAAATTTAAATTGAAGGGAAAATGAGAAAGAGAAGATAGCATCAACAAAAAGGAGGAGCTGGAGCAGGAGAAGGACATAATAGCTATGATGATGACAAGGAGGAGGACAGCTATATCAAGGACTGAGGAGGTGGAGGATGACCTTACTGGCCTGTTTACCTATTTCAAAAAGCTTTACTACTGCTACTACAACAGAGAAAGAGCTGTAGAGTTTGGCTTTCTCTGTATTGGTGGAATTTTGTCTGGGCTAATAGTACTTTTTGCTCTTTGAAGGGAGGGGAAATAGGAAGCCCCTCCCTTTTATTTTCTCTTCCTCTCTCACTCCCACAGGCAAAAATAACCCTCGAGTCTGCACATAACAAACATCATAATCATTGTTGCCATCATCACTGATCATGATAATCATCATCAATGATCATGATAGTCATCATCATCAATGATCATGATGATGATCATCAATTGATCATGATAATCATCATCAATTATCATGATAATCATCATCAATTATCATGATAATCATCATCAATTATCATGATAATCATCATCAATAATCATGATAATCATCATCAATGATCATAATGATCATGATAATCATCACCAATGGTCATACTAATCATCATCAATGATCATGATAATCATCACCAATTATCACGATAATCATCATCAATGGTCATAATAATCATAATCTATGACCATGATAATCATCATCAATGATTATGATAATCATCATCAATGATCATGATAATTATTCATGATTCACTTGCATATTTTAAAATGATATGTATAGAAAAGGATAGGTCTTATACTGCAACTTATTTAGAGGCCATAATAAAAATTATGGAATAAGGTGTTTGTAGCAAATTGAGTGCTTGATTCCTCAAAAACTCTGTCTTAAAAATCAGAGATAAGAAAAAAAAAAAACTTAATGAAGAGGAAAAATGTTCAACAAGTCTACTTGCCTACAGCAAGCCAACACTTGCTTTTCATTTTCAAGACTTAACTTTTCACTTGCCCTGGGCAACTGGAAATGAGAATTCTAGACCCCTGATGACAATAAATCATGATGATGATGATGGTGATCACGATGATCATCATGTCTTTTCTTTATTCTCCCTTAATTCTCTCCATCACAGGCTGCCGATGTTTATCTATTAAAAAATATAAACCAACCTTTTTATTGTTTTTTATCATACGTACAGGTTCCTCTTTCCCTGTACGTATGATAAAAAACAATAAAAAGGTTGGTTTATATTTTTTAATAGATAAACATCGGCAGCCTGTGCTCTCCATCTTCTTTTCTCCTCTTTCCCTCTCTTTTCCCTTTAAAAATATTACATGATTGAACGCTAAAAAAAAACTTCCCCAGGAAGTACCCATTTTGATCTACATTGCTCGATTTTTTCATAAAGATTTAAAGAAAAAGCCATTGATCGAGTCGCACTGCACTTAGCCGAAACATCAAAGGTTGAAATATTTTCTGACGAATGTGGAGAACGACGATGAGGATGTCACATGGTCAAGGAAAACAAACCCACGTGCACATGACACTGTTTTGAAGATTATGAAATTTTCTTACAAAGTACAGTTGTTAAGCAATGAAATGATTGAGTATTTAATTCAACAATTATATGCAAACAAAACTGTTCAATTAGTGAATATTTAGCCCGAATTTCCTTTGACTCTTTTCCATCTACATCTACATCTACATGGTACGTTGAACCATCAACAAATGATGACTATTCAACGGCGTGAACAGATCGCTACTATATTTACAAGAATTCTTAGTACGGAAATTACAAAAATAGAAAAGTTAAAAGATAAAAAAGAACAAACTATTTACAGCTTCTATATATGGATACTTAAGCTGATATCACACGTTTCGTGTTATACAACACTTATTTTCAGATAAAAGCATAATTCTGATTTCCTAATTTAATTTAGGTGTAAGGGACAATATTAGGAGGTCACCATCCAAAATTTTGAGATTTTGAAACTGATCAGACTTTTTAGCCATCCATTGATTGTAATGGAAATGCTCATTTTTTTGGCTATATATTTTTTTCAGCCCAAGATTTTCAAATGAAACTTCACATATGATTCCCTCATCATATTGTGCAAATTCTTAAAGAAAGAAATCATTCAATGACCACGTCAAATGTTGCAAAATCTTACTGAATGTGTAAATTATCATGTAAAAAATTAAAAGTGCAATTTGAGTTATCTTTCTTTACTATGTGACCAAAGACAAAAGCATCCGAATTTATATAATCAACTTTTTGAATTATCACATCAGTGTTCCCTTCACTCACAAAGATGTCAATATGTAAATAAATAGAGCCGAATACAGATTTTGTGTGATAACACGACAGTATGTGCACATGTATAATGATATTACATGTACCATATGGGTAACTATATTAATAAGTTTCTCTACATTCAAACACTTTACTGACACCTGACTTATTTCTGAATAGATATGACATATGTATGTAGGTAAAAAAGTCTTAACAAAATTATCAAACAAGTTTAATTTCAGCAAAAATGTGACTATTGTTGGTCACTCTGGGCTTACCATTACTTTGCAAAGAAAAAAACCCCGTTCATATTGACATACGAATAACATTAACAATCTGATATTCCCCTGCGCTCAGGCTCGAACCACGGTCTTCCCGTATGGTGAGGAAGAGCTCTACCTCTGAGCTATTGGATCGACTTGCCGATTGAGCGATTATAACAAAGTCAGAACATCAAGACATTTTAAGTTACGAAAATCGGAAATCTTCAGCGTGGAGATTTCTTAAAAATTCTCGTCTAAGGGAGGCTACTGAAACGCGTGTGATATCTCGTTAAGGGTTTACTAAACACAAAATCGACGCAAAAAGAAAATCTCGATTATCACAAAGGTGTGAAATAATTTAGCAAATCAGCCACATTTGTGAGTGAATCTTAATGTAACTAAATGTTTCTAATTAAAATGTAAGCTTGTACGTTGATATTTCGTTAACACAGTCTTAAACAAGTTGTCAGTTTTTCAAAAAATAGAACTCGTTAGAAATGTCGTAAAACAATATAATTTGTGAATAGTTACCTTCTCTTATTTCTACCCGAGGGCAAGCTACTTTTCAAACTGTTTGAAAATATTTCTACAAAGTGTAATCCAACTCCTAAATATGTAACCCTATGATATGTTTATACACTTTGTATACACCTGTGTAGATACCTGTATAAAGCATGCACAGCGATTACTTTTCATTGTTATACACAATGGGTAGAGTGTTCGATAATCAAGTGTAAGTTTGAAAGAGGGGTAGGTTTATTTCAATAGGGAAAAGTATAATTTTGCAAATCACTATCCAAAATTGAATGCTAGCTTGCCCTCGGGAAGGAATCAAAGAAGGTATATATGCATAAATCATATTGTTTAGTAACGTTTACGGTCTGTTTTATTTTTTTGAAAATCAGCAACTCGATTAATGCTTTTACTCACAAAATAGTACACTAGTACAAACTATAATTTTAATTAATTATTAATTTTAGAAATAATAAAACAAATGGAAAAAATTTTCTTTAATTTTATCTGGAATAATAAAAAGGATAGGGTCTCCAGAAAACTTTTAGTCCAACCAATTGATAAAGGAGGCTGTAGTATGTTAGATATTGAAACTTTTATTAAGGGTCTAAAATTAACATGGATAAGGAGGATATTAAGAAATAATAAAACAAATAAATGGATAAGTCTTTTCTTTGATTCAAATAATCTAACACTTGAAAACTTGACGAAACTTGGTGATCACTATTTAGACAAATCTGCAAAAAAGATGACAAATAATTTTTGGAAAGAAGTTATTCAAAATCTTGCTGAGTTTCAAAGAATTATTAATAATCAGACAAATTTAAAAGACATATTAAGAAAGCCAATTTGGGAAAATACTGAAATTAAAATAGGAGGAAAGTGTATTAAATATGAAGATTGGATCCAAAAAGGTATCTTAACAATACAAGACTTACTAGATGAATATGGAAAAGTATATACACATGAAACTTTTTGTCGAAAATATAACATTAAAACACCATTCACTTTTTTCTGTGGTTTAAAAACATTCATTTTAGAAAAATGGCCAGAAATTAAAGATTGTAGTAAGAAAGAGTTATCTCCTTTTCGGCCTCAATTCATTGAACATTTGTGTAAGGATACTAGGGGGTCAAGGGCACTTTATGACATTTTCATTACTAAAATGTATTTAAAACCAAAATATGAAAACAAGTGGGAGGGATCAATGGTGTTTGAGAATGGGGATGACTGGAAAATTTTGAACAGTAATATTTTTAGATCAACAAAAGATACAAAATTAATTTGGTTTCAGTATAGAATTGTTCATCGAATTATTGCAACAAATAAGTATTTATATTATATAAAAATAAGAAATGACCCCTTATGCTCTTTTTGTGATAATGATGACGAAACTATAGAACACCTGTTTTTTTACTGTCCTTATGTAAGTTCACTTTGGATAAATCTAAGAGAATGGATTAAGGAAATAACAAATGCCGAAATAACACTGTCGTTAAAAGATATTTTATTCCTAAAAAATACAAGAAATGAGCATTCCTTAAATATTGTAATAGTTCTAGTAAAACTCTATATTTTTAGAAAAAGATTTGAAGACAGAGTCTTAAGGGTAAATGAATTAAAAGAAATTTTGAAAAGCTACTATAAAACAGAAAAATATATTTATATAACAAAAGGAAAGTACGATACATTCCAAAGAAGATGGAGCACATTTCATATGCTATTTTCATAAGTATTTATGCACAAAATGAAAGAATTAATTATATTTATATATTTGCTTAGTTTAGTATGAATGAGTGAGTGAATGTGGGTATAAGAGTTATCTCTCTTCTTCCTTTCTCTATATAAAAAAACTACACTGAGAACAATATACTTAGAATGTATGATGTAATGAAGTGTAACAAAAATAAAAAAAAAAAAAAAAAAAAAAAAACTATAATTTTAATGAAAGTCAAATATTTTTGTATCGATTAATCTGTTATTGGAGATGTTTTGCTGAATAATTCTACAGTTTTTGTAATAATCGAGATATTCCTGACATGCTAATTTTGTGTTTAGTAAACCCTTAACAAAAATTGTGGTTCTGAACCAGAGATTTAAACCTGGTCCAGAGATGGTGCGTGAATGATTGAATTTGGAAGTGAATTCCACAGAACAACAGTGAAGGGAAAAAAATGTATTTGTAGTAGTCTGTTCTGGTACTGAAGATTTGGTACTGCTGAGAGTTGGTGCTGCGGGTACGTGAGGATGTATTTTGGGTGAGGTAAATGGTGGGATTTATTGCTACCAGGTTATGAGTCAGTTTATAAAACATAGTTACTCGGGATATATTTCTCCTAGTTTCTAGGGATTGCCAATTAAGATGATCTATCATAGAGGAGACACTGGATTTATTATGATATCTGTTTGTCACATATTGTGCAGCACGTCTTTGGACATCTTCAAGCCTTTTAATGTTGGTTTTAGTATGTGGGGACCAGACAGAAGAGCAGTATTCAAGATTTGACCGAACAAGAGATTTATATGCGAGACTTTTAGTGTACGTGTTCCTGTTTAATTTTTAAGTTTCTTTTAAAAAATCCAAGAATTTTATTTGCTTTTGAAGATATGTTGTTGACATGGCAATCCCATGACATATTACTTGAGAGTGTTCGGTTATTCCTAGATATTACGCAGTATTTACAGGTTCAAGTTTGTGGCCTTTAAGGGTATAGGTAGATTTAAAAGGAGAACGAGATCTGATGATTGACATAGAATTGCATTTTTCAGGGTGAAATTGCATCCCCCAGTTTTTTTCCCAAGAAGCCAAACTGTATAGATCATTTTGGAGAATCAAGATATCATCATTATTGTAGATAGGTCTATAAAGGATGCAGTCATCTGCAAAAAGGGGGGTTTTAGAATTTACACAAGCCGGGAGGTCATTAATAAAAATTAGAAATAGCAGTGGCCCGAGCACTGATCCCTGGGGCACTCCACTAACAACAGGCATGTGACTTGATGCCTCACTGTCCAAAACTACCTGTTTGTTCCAGATGGTGTTAATGGAGTGTGCACTTTTATTTCTTCATGTTGTGTGTTTTTCTGGATGTCTATGTTGTTTAATTTAGCTTTTATCTCGTCTATGTTTGCCTTGTTGTACAGATATATTTTTCTTGGTGGTTTCTTAACCTTCTTTGGTCTTAAACTTGCCTCTAAGTAGACTATTTCATGGTCAGAAATTCCTGGAATTACTTCAACCTTGTTTATAAGTGAGCTGTTATTTGTGAATAATAAATCCAGAATTGTTTGTGATGTATTTGTCATGTGGGTAGGTTGTTGGACAACTTGTTCTAAATAATTGTCTTGACATAGATCAATTAATTGCTTACACTGTCTGGTGTTTTGTGATTTAGACTTTAGTGCGTAGTTGTCCCTGTCTATCCCACCTAGATTGAAGTCCTCTCCCAACCATATATTTGCATTTTCGCTCTGCCTTATGCTTTGTATGGTCCTATCAAGCTGGATGAGACATTCATCGTCGTTTCCACTGCACGTTTGACGTTTGTAGGCTTTATACTGTTCCTTCTTTCCCTACTATAATTTCATGATTTCCTATTTTACTCAGAAATCTTACTTCTTTAAAAATTTGATCCTACTTTTTCCTTACATCCTCTATTGACCCTTCCAAACGCGGGAAAAATTTTAGAAATTCCAGGGTTTCATTCCTGGACCAGCCACATTTCCATTCCGCCTGTCATATAATAGAAATGAAAATTCAGGATTGGTCCAGCATAAATTGGCAAGATTTCCAGGGGATTACTTAAGGTTATACATGTATTAGGGGTATAATAACAATATCGTGGGAAAGCTAGAAATTATGTACTTTCATATTGTACATATTTTAAGGTACATGCGTTTGATATTTTTTTTAATGTTTGATTCAAATCGCCATGAAAATGTATGGTCTGGAACATTTCCAAAGTTTTGCGTCTTCGGCCAATTTCGTGGTATTTAATTTTTCTGTTACCAAAACAACTGGAAGTATAGTATTATACCCCCAATGCCTTAATATGCATGCCTCACTTAATAAAGCAAAACTAAACGATGGCAATCATATTTTATCTTGTTAAGCTTTACTATCAATGATACGACCGGAATTTTCCTTGCCTCTGCTTCCTTTCTTCGAATTCAACCCTTATAATTGGAAGTATGCAAATTGCTACATTACTAAGGCACATGACACCTTGTATACCAAATATGGCAACTTCCTCCAAAAAAATTGTACTTGCAAAAATAAAGACACCCAAAGGGGTAGGGCCACGAAGCTGGATATTTGGCCCTAATTTTGAACATTGTACTTCATAGAATTTTTAATTGTTATTTCACATTTTGAAACGTTCTCTCCTGAATCACGAATCTATCTTTTGTAAACATTGCGTTTATCAGTACCGTTAAGCTCTTTGAAAACACCAAAATAGGTCATATTCCGCGAAATTGATGCAAAAACTGCATATTTCTATTAAATTAGCAATGGCCGCATGCATTAACTTAGATGAAAAAATTTATATGTGAAAGATAGTCATTATATCCTTTTGTCATAAATGTTTTGTTAAGATTGTCATTTTATCCTTTTGTCATAAATGTTTTGTCTCAGTTAACGCATGCGGCCTACATTGAATTCTTCGATGAAAGACAAAATATTCAGCAATTTTTGCCATATTTTGTCAATAACGTCAAAATGACGTCACTTCATGACGTCATTACAGCTAAACGGCACTTTGTTTGGTGATATTTTTTTTTTCATGAAAAGCGGTAAACATTCATGTATTTTCATGAGAGATATCAAGTATTTCTCATAAAAATTATTTCTAGAGAAAAATCGAGGGCCGATTTAGGGGTCTCGTGGCCCTACCCCTTTACAATAAATCGTGAAATTTGATACTTGCGAAAATTTCTGGTTATACGTTATTTCTTCTATTTCCAAAATGTTTTTGCCCTTCCATCTTTTCACTCAATTTACAGGAAATCATTTCCACTGAAGAGCTGGAAAGGCAAAAAGGTTTTGGAAATAAATTGTGGCATCTGTTTTAGAATTTTTCTATATATGTGTATGTTAAAATCCTAAGAGGACTTGAACTTAATAATAGATATGCTTAATGATATATATATATATATAAATCTGAACTTTACTTTTTTCAGTTTTCGAACCTGCTGGGTTCAGTATACCGTAAAGGCAATATATTATTCACTCCAGATGGAAATTCCATCCTCAGTCCAGTAGGCAACAGACTCACTATATTTGACCTGAAAAAGTAAGTTTAATCATGTTAATCTTCTTATGTATTATTTCTGTGATGATATCTTGTAACCAAGGAAAGTGCTCAATATAGAGCTTGATTTTACAGGAAGGAAAATGAGGTTTGAAACTTTAAATTGCAACAAAAGTTTAAAGAGAAGAAAAAAAAAAGAATCAAAGCTTTTTTTTTACATTGATGAAAAAATGTTTTGTTGAATTCAGTCCAATTTTTTTCTTAAAAAATAAAGTAAAATTAACAGATAAATAAAATAAATAATGGTGACTTACTACATAAAAAAATCATTCCAAGGAATGTATATGTCACCTGTGAAACATAGCGACACTCAGGAATCACTTTTATAGGGTGTGACAGACAGTCAGACGGACAAAGTGATCCCTAAGTGTCTCTATGCTTTGCAGGTGACACAAAAATGGATAATTATATTATTTGTCTTCATATTTCTTGTTTTTTTTCAGCAACAAGTCACAGACTTTGCCCGTAGAATGTTGTATGAACATTACCTGTATCGCTTTGTCACCTGACGGTTATACCTTAATATTAGCCACTGAAGGTGAAATGTCAGCTACATATGTATAGTACTTACATTGACTGCACTTCAAATTCAAATTATTTATTGACATTCACTATAGTTAAATTGCATACATGTATAATACAAAATTGCATGTATCAAGCTATTGAAAAACATAATGAAGAAGATGTAGATTAAAGAGATCAAAAGATAGTCATTATAATAGTAATAATGATAGTTTTACACAAATCTGTTGACTACATTATGAGAGTTAATTAGTAAAATTACAGTACATAGTACATGTAGTATAAAAATATATAACACTCTAAGGAAATTCAAGGTTTTGATATATACTTTAAGATAATTACATGTTTAAAAGTTTAAGAAAAAGTAAACTTGCTAATGCATTAATGTATGTGACTAAACCAGAGCCGCAAATGAAAAATATCTTATGTTTTATCAGCATAGTCATTCTCAATATATATAACAAGTACCACTATATGATAATATACATATATGACACAAGTACTCATGTATATGTAAAAAAGAAGTAAAGATAAAGATAATTTCTTGAATTATTTATAGATGGTGAAGCCTACTTGATAAGCCTTGTCAGTAGAACAGTTGTAGCTACATATCATTTCCACAGATATATCCACTGTATCAGCTTCAGTCCTGATGGAAAGTAAGTGATTTATCTATATCATCTGTGTCAGCATTAGTCCTGATGGAAAGTAAGTGGTTTATCTTTATCCTCTGTGTCAGCTTTAGTCCTGATGGAACATAAGTGAATTTTCTATATCCACTGTATCAGCTTTAGTACTGATGGAAAGTACATGTAAGTGGTTTATCTATATCCTCTGTGTCAGCTTTAGTCCTGATGGAAAGTAAGTGAATTATCTATATCCACTGTATCAGCTTCAGTCCTGATGGAAAGTAAGTGATTTATCTATATCCTCTGTGTCAGCTTTAGTCCTGATGGAAAGTACATGTAAGTGGTTTATCTATATCCTCTGTGTCAGCTTTAGTCCTGATGGAAAGTAAGTGAATTATCTATATCCTCTGTGTCAGCTTCAGTCCTGATGGAAAGTAAGTGATTTATCTATATCATCTGTGTCAGCATTAGTCCTGATGGAAAGTAAGTGGTTTATCTTTATCCTCTGTGTCAGCTTTAGTCCTGATGGAACATAAGTGAATTTTCTATATCCACTGTATCAGCTTTAGTACTGATGGAAAGTAAGTGAAATAACTATATTCATTGTATTAGCTTTAGTCCTGATGGAAAGTAAACAAATTATCTATATCCTCTGTATCAGTTTTAGTCCTGTTGGAAAGTAAGTGGTTTATCTATATCCACTGTATCAGCTTTAGTCCTGATGGAAAGTACATGTAAGTGGTTTATCTATATCCTCTGTGTCAGCTTTAGTCCTGATGGAAAGTAAGTTAATTATCTATATCCACTGTATCAGCTTCAATCCTGATGGAAAGTAAGTGAATTATCTATATCCTCTGTGTCAGCTTCAATCCTGATGGAAAGTAAGTGAATTATCTATATCCACTGTATCAGCTTTAGTCCTGATGGAAAGTAAGTGGTTTATCTTTATCCTCTGTGTCAGCTTCAATCCTGATGAAAAGTAAGTGAATTATCTATATCCACTGTATCAGCTTCAATCCTGATGGAAAGTAAGTGAAATAACTATATCCACTGTGTCAGCTTTAGTCCTGATGGAAAGTAAGTGGTTTATCTATATCCTCTGTGTCAGCTTTAGTCCTGATGGAAAGTAAGTGGTTTATCTATATCCTCTGTGTCAGCTTTAGTCCTGATGGAAAGTAAGTGAATTAACTATATCCACTGTATCAGCTTTAGTCCTCATGGAAAGTAAGTGAATTATCTATATCCACTATGTCAGCTTTAGTCCTAATTGAAAGTAAGTGAATTAACTATATCCACTGTATCAGCTTCAATCCTGATGGAAAGTAAGTGAAATAACTACATGTATATTCATTGTATTAGCTTTAGTCCTGATGGAAAGTAAACAAATTATCTATATCCACTGTATCAGCTTCAATCCTGATGGAAAGTAAGTGAATTATCTATATCCACTGTGTCAGCTTTAGTCCTGATGGAAAGTAAGTGGTTTATCTATATCCTCTGTGTCAGCTTTAGTCCTGATGGAAAGTAAGTGGTTTATCTATATCCTCTGTGTCAGCTTTAGTCCTGATGGAAAGTAAGTGAATTAACTATATCCACTGTATCAGCTTTAGTCCTCATGGAAAGTAAGTGAATTATCTATATCCACTATGTCAGCTTTAGTCCTAATTGAAAGTAAGTGAATTAACTATATCCACTGTATCAGCTTCAATCCTGATGGAAAGTAAGTGAATTATCTATATCCACTGTATCAGCTTTAGTCCTGATGGAAAGTAAGTGAATTAACTATACCCACTGTATCAGCATTAGTCCTGATGGAAAGTACATGTGAATTATCTATATCTACTATGCTCTAATCTTTCAGAAAATTTGCAGTCACCCGGGATAATATGGTTCAAGTGTTCCATGCCCCAACAAAAAAATGTCAGTTTAATCCGTTCGAGCTTTACCGTACTTTCTATGGAGCATTTGACCAAACTGTCTGTATTGACTGGACAACTGACTCGAGGTATAAACATGTTAAATTCATGAGACTGAAATTGATTATTTATGCAATAAATACATGTATCAATTTGTATAGGGAAAATACTTGTACATGTATGTTAGCAATAAGACATGTCCTCTTGACTTTTCAGTGCATTTTGCGTAGGATCCAAGGACATGAACACACGTGTATATGGCACACAACGTTATGAGAATCTGGTTGTATACTCAATGGGAGGTCATGGAGATGCTATCGTAGGGGCGTTCTTTGAACAGAGCTCACTTGATGTATCCTTGTCTGGTTTTTCATTATGCACAGTTCATTTGATCTTTGATAACGTGGTCCTAGGTACAATGTAGCTTTTGTCAAAGGCAATGCCCATGCAGATGTAGGTCCCAGAGGTTTCACCCCTTTAACAATAAGGAAAGCATCATTAGAATCTCTGTCATTGTTTGAGGAAGATTGGCAATTTAAACTTTGAACTGAATATTTTAGCTTGCTGAATGTTTGGATAAGACATGAGAATGTATATGTCCATGGCATTTATACATGTAGGTATTTCTTGAGGGAAAAAATTATGATGGTGTGAAATGAATTGTATAGATAATGGACTAAAATGATCCAGAATCAAGATTAGAAAGCAAAATGTAAGAGAGAATTACTTATTTTTTCCTTGACTATGTTTAAGTTATATTCAGTAAGTCAGAATGGTCACATCTGTGTGTGGGAGAGTGATACAGACTTAGATGGTCTGATTCCTTATGTACCTAAGGGAACTACTAAAGGAGCTCATTTGGTGTCTGATGACCTGGATGACAATGAAGAATCTCAACAGGGTAAATATCTTATATCCGCCTTTGAATTCAATATTGCTCTTAGGTACATGTATATTGTTCAAAAGTTCCCATTGAAAGACAAACCCTTTCCTCCTTTTCAGATTTGCAGATTTTTGTAGAGAATGAGAATGAGAAGTTATTTTAGTTAAAATTATGAGAATAAATGAATAAAAAATGAAAAGGTTTTTAAGCATGGCAGATGGTAGTCACTGCAAAGAACATGTACATGTATAACAACTTTAAGGTAACAAAATTAATCTTAACATCCTTATGTTTTAGAGATGAAAAATATAAAAGAAAGAATATGACGTTTTGACTAGTACTCATCTGTCCTTAATGGTGTACACATACATTGATGTATTTTTTATCAACATTGTAGCTCAAAAAGACATAACACAAGAAGTGCAGGATGATAGTACAGCTGACAATAAAGTAATCTACAAAAGAACTGCCAAGTAAGAATTTGTTCAAAGCAATAATAATATTGAATATTTACATTCCTACTGCGTTTCCCTTATACTGTATAAAGGTACCAAACCAAATGTTGCTTTATTTCTCGATAATCGCAAGAGCCTATCACGTGACTTTAGAACTTACGCGGATTAATTTCTGATAAAATGCCCATTTTATTTATTGCTTTAATACAGATTCAAAACATGTATCCATTATCAAACGACGCCGTCTACCCCCAGTGATTAAATGTGTCAAAATCTAGGTCACCCACATGTACACTTCCAAGAAGTGTGACGTAGTAAGTCGATCACGCGTCAGTAGACGAAGTTCAAGGATGAACTGCATTGTTGTCTGCAGAAAGATGCCGTGTTTGGATGAACGAATATTCAGGCATAAGTGGATCAACTATTCAGTATTTAGGATGAGGATTTGATTCACTTGTGTCATAATCAACAGTGAATTTATCTTTGCTTCTTATGGATTCATAATATCAGAAATACTTCGAGTATCAGCGAATCTTTAGTCATGATGTTGAGGTAAGTCATGAAAATACCGAAAGTTTTCGCGTTTTCGACGCTTGTACTCGACTTTTGCATTATTCTAATTACTTCCAGATGAAATAGGGTATTTACAGAAGTTTTTATACAATAATACCGATTGATTTCATATGTCTTAGCAGTTTAACAGTGTGTTAAAAAGAGTTTTCAAAAGTTTTCCCTTCAGTTTTGTGAAATTTCTCCAGTTTAACTCTACGCCATGTCTGAATTATGTTGGACAAAAGTCACGAATATTTTCACGATTCAATTTTCTTCAGTTTTAATTTAAATGTTCAAAATACAGCAAGAGGACAAAATTCAGTTTCTCATTTGTCAACAACGTTTCCGTACAGAAGGTACTACTTCGAATCAAGCGAAAAACGTCGAACGTTCGTTTGCTCTTACGTCAAATGGCGTTCTCCCTCCGCAATGATATTTCAAATGTAAAGAAACTGGCTGAAAAATTGGCAGAAATAACTTAGTTAACACGTAAAATGTAAATATAAGGATTGTTTGTCAGCTTTTGCGCTTTATCGGTGTGTATTGGCAGTAGGGAATGGAAACAAAATTCATGAAAAGCACTTCGTGCTTTACATATTTTGTTTCCATTCCCTACTGCCAATACACACCGATAAAGCGCAAAAGCTGACAAACAATCCTTAATTATAAGGCCATACAAAATTAATGTTTAGTTTGACGGGCACTTTTTTAGAAAAAAAAGTGAGGGAGGCAGGGTTTTTTTTTTTTTTTTTTTTTTTTTTTGCAAACGTGAAATATGATGAATGTACATTTTTTGTAATTCATCTTTAACCAATATTTCTAATTCAAGTGTTTTGATGCTGAAAATACATTAAAACTTAAGTATAGTATGAAGTGGTAATGTTTAATACATTGATTAACAAGGTAACCCATAACAAGATAACCCAACGTCTTCCTGTAATATACTTATTACATTTCCAAACCTCAAGTTTGCTAGATATTCTGTGATTTGGTCACACTTATTATATGTATCATATGTCAGACAATGTCCTATGGCAGACCAGTATGAAGATGTAGACTAAATACATGTATGGTGTACATCTTATTTATGCTAAAAAGGATCACCAATCTCTAACCGTTGCCCTGTGTAAGGTTAAAACTTCAAATGACGTTAACATTTTGTGAACTACTTTCAGGTGCAACTAAGTGAGTGAAACTCGTAATTGTTGCTCAGTTCTTAGACCGAAAATTTGACCCTTGTCGTCGGCAAAAGAGTAGGGAAAATACAAAGAAACATGTCCAGGGATTGGGATGGCCCATTCTGATAGAAAATGGCCCATAAAATCGGCAACTCGCTGCGCCCTGGTGCCATTATTCTACGGCGTCCATTTTTTTTGTTTTTTAAGTCTATTAAAAGTTCTGTTCTCGTATCTACGTTGTAACGTAGATCTACACCAGGAGCAGTAATACAGAGATCACAGCTTTCTGTACATGGCCAGTCAGAACTCTAAGGCACAAAATTCTTCTGTTCACTGACAATTGAAAGGTCCTTTGCTATTTTGATACAATATTGATTTTTCTTCGACATCTGCGCCTGAGATTTAAATCTCCAACGTCCAATTACGTATCTTATCTACGTTAAGGTACTTGTGTATGCGTTCGTCCGTAAAATCATCATGTCATTTTTTAAAAGTGGTCAGTCAATGGGTACAAATTGATGTAATAAAATTTGTACAAAATGTCTTCCCTAATATCAACAAAGCTGAAAATGAAGCTGCCCATCCGTGGACACAAAAAATTCAGGAAAGGTGGCTGAAAGTTTGGTCTTGGCTGTTCTGTGATCCATGTAAAAAATGTACTGTAAATTATTCATTGGAAATGGTCAAATTGGGAATCTCGCGACAAAAAAAATGTGCTAACGTCTGATGCATAATGCATGCATATGCATAGCTTTTCGAAAATTGATCATTTTTGGAATGGCCCTTTCGTGAGGAAAGATGGCCCATTGTTTTTTAGAATGGCCCATTAAAGTCCAAGTGGAAGGGACCGTCGTCCCATTGAGCAAGTTTGCCTTCCGGATCACAGCATGTCTGACAATTTAGTTTGAATTTTAACAACGATTACACAAGGGTATCCTGATCGATTTGTCATCCCTTTTCACTGTCGGACTTGAGCAAGTTGTTTGCAAATTTGAATTTCTATCGCTCCGAAATTTTGAAGTATCTGCGATGTGCTTATGGTTTAGTTGACTAGTTTATCCGAATCGAAATTAGGACGTTTAGTATTTCTGCCCCTCCCCTCGATCCCGTCACCGGCGTTCCCGGCTGATCAATCTGACGTAAACTGTGAGTTCTAAACAAAAACGTTTTCAAATTTCTAATAAATTAGGTAATTTAATAAAGAATAATGCTCTTGCTCAGATTATCACAACAGAGTCAAGTATCTTTTTACGGTACGTTACCTCGTCTGTGATATGGAATATACGCGTGGTCGCGATTACCGTACAAACAACAATTGAATACGGCAGCTTGGGTAAATAATACTATTTTATGTAAACAAGTATTGAGTTACAGCTTTACAATTTATATATTTAGTGAAGTAAAGAATATGTAAACAAACAATTTGTATTAGCACGACGATGTTCAATTGACTACTTTAAAATTATGGTAAAACACGCGATAAAAATCGGAAATGCGGCGGGTTTTTAGGCAATGCGGCGGTGCCCGTCAAACGAAATCTTAATTTTTTTTTGGCCTAAAATATACTTTTTCTAACTTTAAGAACATACATGCTCATCCTGTTTCTATGGAATAGCTGTTACTGTAAACATGATTATTTTCTCTGTTGTAAAATTTTGTGATCAAGATATTAAGCTTGGGAGAAAAATTCAAGATATAGATGTCTCTTCCTTTGTAAGAATGCACCAGGGTTATTTTCGCTCAGGGGAATTTTCGCATAGTCCCTTGATTTGTAAAATACATGAAAATTACCCCCAAGACCATGTGACTTTTTTAAGTTTTGATATAAGATTTTAGTTAATTCCAGCACATTATTTCATTTTTTAAATAAAATTTGAAAATAATATGAATTAAACCATTGTATTTACACAGACATTCATACAAGGAATCTCGAGGTGATGGTGCACCATATGCCAAACTGACAAGTGTAGCCTATCACAAGTCATCTCACATTATGGTAGCTGCCTTCCAGGATGGAGCTTTCTTCCTCCATGAGATGCCAGACTTTAACCTCATACACTCACTCAGGTCAGTTAACACTCAGTGTTATATACATGTACACTGTAGACCAGTGTAGTCTATCACAAGTCATCTCACATAATGGTAGCTGCCTTCCAGGACGGTGCCTTCTTCCTCCATGAGATGCCAGACTTTAACCTTATACACTCACTCAGGTCAGTTAATACTCGGTGTTATATATAAACCAGGTACACTTATATTCTGTGTGGAAAAGTTGTTGAGGTAGTCTGCAAGTCTGTCAATCTGTCAGTTTGGTCCATTTGTCTGTCTGTGTGTTATCTTTTCTATTAACAATTTATCTCATTAGATTTTGTTAGAAACATTAATTCCCATAAGTTGAAAATTAATATATGTAAGTCTGTACCTTTTAATTTTGTTTATCTCTTAATGATTTAACAACTATTAAGCTATTAAGCCAAAATATTTGAAAATTTTCATTACAGCTTTCAATCCCATGTAGATTGGTACACCTTGAATGTGACATATCAAGGGAGGGTTTACTTTTTAGACTTCTTTAATTCTCACCTTTCCAAACTTTTCTGATCCAGGAATTCATAATCTAGTCCACTAATATGTGACTTTGAATTCGCCAAAATTCTAAACTTCATCCACTCTTATTGGATTTTGTACCATACTTGTAGATAAATCCATAATCATGTAATAATGAAATTTTAATGTGACACTATTCAGAAATGAGAAAAAAAAAAGGTATGATTTTATGGAGAAAGAAAGGCATACATGTATATGTAAATTAATTTGATCAGGAATAAGTTCTGGATTTTGTCACAATTTCACTGTAAATAGTAGACTTTATCATCTGTCAGAAAATATGACCAAACATAGATTTTTTAAAAAATGTTCCTTCATACAGTATCTCAGACCAGGTCATAGCTTCTGTAGCCTTCAACAAGAGTGGGGAGTGGATCGGCCTTGCTTGTAGCGGGTTAGGACAGCTGTTAGTTTGGGAATGGCAGAGTGAGACGTACGTACTGAAGCAGCAGGGACACTTTAACAATATGAACTGCCTTGCTTACTCCCCGGATGGACAGCATATAGTCACAGGAGGGGATGATGGGAAGGTATGTTTATCACAATGTTACATGTATGTTAATATATTTACATGATAATGCTGTAATATGGTGGTATGGAGAAATTTCTTGACTGTGGATTATTTGTGCCATTATATTGGAAGAAATGGAAAAAAAACAGTGGAATTGTAGTATTTTCAACATGTTCAAAGCATTTTATGGGCTATTTTTGAAGAATCGGTCTTTAAAGCTTAAAACAGATAAAAGTTGTCAATTCTTCTGTTTATCTAGTGGAAAAATCTGTTCTTTGTGTAAACTGAATTAATAAACAACAGTTTGTATGAAAACAATATAAAGTTGTCTATTCATAGACAGTGAGTATTTCCTGCTTGAAAGCTTACAATGTGCTTGTTTAGTACAAAATAAGATGGTTTTCAGTTTCTGGATTTCGCAGTTTACAGATTATATTGATATATAGCATCTTCTTTTTCACTTTTAACTTTTAAGGGAAATGAAACATAAAACACATCAAATTTATGTAAATAATGGCTATTTGACATTTTATTACATTGGTACCCCCTACCTCTTCAAAGCGTAGTAATAAAATCTTACAAAATTTTTTTTTTAAATAATATACCTATAAGGAATCTTCTAATACATCATAATTGTTTCCTAGCAAACATTTTCCCTCAAAGGATTGACTTTGCATAAAAAATACTCAACTGATTTCAGGGCTTAATCAAGCCCTTATTCTTACAGCTCCTTTTCTTAACAAATGAAATAGGAAGTTATATTCTGGAATCGTTGAGTGTCATCTGAATTCTTATTAAAGCATATATGTACCAGTGTATGTTCTGTCCATGAAGATAAATTTCTTTCAATTTAAAGGTAAAAGTGTGGGACCAAACAACTGGATTTTGCTTTGTTACCTTTAACGAGCACCTGGGAGGTATTACAGGTGTGACGTTTAACCAGAATGGTCAAGTAGTACTGTCAAGTTCTCTGGATGGCACAGTGAGGGCCTTTGATCTCAACAGGTAAGATCTAAGCTAGCCTGTCATTTAGTCTGTAAGATAAAGTACTTGATCACAGGCTAACCATTTTAATTAAATTAAATTTTGATTTAATTCCCCTCTTGAAAAAAGGTATTTCTTGGCTTGCTAATATTGGCAATTTGTGTTTATCTTTCACTCCTTACACATAAATTTCTTTAGATTGTTTTTTACTTTTACTTCACTCATTAAAATGATAATGATCTATTATTCTGAACATCTCAATTTCTTCAGGTCACATTTAAGCTTTTAAAAGCAATTTATCCTATGACTTATTTATTTATTTACTTATTAATTTATCCTCTGCTTCTTGTGATCTGTTAGTTTAAACAATATTTATTTCTATATATAAAGAAGCAACAATAACAATGATAAATAATAAATAAGGATGAGATAAAGCTGTAAAGCTTATTTATAACTCTTCTCCTTCATCTGATAACCTTACGACATGTTGGTCATTTAACATAATCAAAACAAGTAGATAGATAGAAAGAAAAGGAGAGAAAATGAAAAAAGAAGAATAAGAGAGGGTCATTCTTTGAGGTAACATACAGCGAAGTGTCAATGAGTTATAAACTGTATGCAAAAAGGAGACAAATATGCAGGATGATCTGTGATCTGTTGCAGGCTTCCACGATGATTAATAATCATTTTGTTTCAGGTATCGTAATTTTAGGACGTTTACATCACCAAGGCCTTCCCAGTTTTCCTGTCTGACCGTAGACAGTAGTGGGGAGATAGTATGTGCTGGTGGTATGGACACGTTTGAGGTCTTTGTGTGGTCCATGCAGACTGGGAGACTGTTAGAGGTAAATCAGAATTTCTTTGATGAGTTTGGTTAGAGAAGGATCGTATTAGATTTATTTTCTTCAGCTTACTCTCATAGTGATGAACACTCTCTGCAAGATTTATCCTTGTGCAATGATTTAAAAAAACTCTCGAGTGACTGCATTATTTTTAAACTGATAGACGGAATGCTAGACACTCTATCCCTATATACTCCACCACTTTGAAGGCACTATTTACATGTCATTTGTGTATACAATAATTTTGTCACACTTTTGATGAAAAATGTGTCTTTTTCAGGTTTTAGCAGGACATGAGGGTCCGATAAGTAGTCTGAGCTTTTGTACAAATAAATCTCTCCTAGCAAGTGCATCATGGGATAAATCAGTGAAGTTATGGGATGTATTTGAAAACAAAGGTGCCAAGGAGACATTGTTATTGAATTCTGATGGTGAGTTAAGAACTTTAGGGACTTCCATGATTATGTTGGTGATGCACAAGAGAAATAAAGAAAAACGTATTTTAAATTGCATAATTTAAATCAAATTGTATGTCAGTTTTCTTGATTTGTGATTTCTTTGATGGTGAATTTTGAAAGATTTTTGTGATGCAGGAAAAATAAAGTCTGATAAAATTGAATGCGAGAACTACCAGCACAATACATTTATTCTCAAGCAGTTGTTGCGTTTTTACTTATTGTACAAAAGTTTGTAATAAATTTTTCATTTCACAATTTTTTGTGTCGCCTGCGAAGCACAGGGACACTTAGGGATCACTTTGTCCGTTGTCCGTTTGTCTGTCTGTCCGTCTGTCTGTCACACTTGGGTGTCACATCCCATAACTTTTGATTGGTAAGTGATAGGGCCTTGATATTTCACTTGTGTATTCCATGTGACAAGACCTTTCTACACATATAATAAGTTTTGACCTCATGACCTTGACCTAGATATTTGACCTACTTTTCAAAAAATCTTAGATTGGCTATATCTTTTGATTTGTAAGTGATAGGGCTTTGATATTTCTCTTGTGTATTCCTTGTGACAATACCTTTCTGCACATACCATAATTTTGACCATGCCCTATATATTTGACCTACTTTGAAAAAAATCCCCTTTCTACACATACCATAATTGTTGACCTCGTGACCTTTACCTAGATATTTGACCTACTTTTCAAAAAAATTAAGATTTGCTATATCTTTTGATTTGTAAGTGATAGGGCTTTGATATTTCATATATGTATTCCTTGTGACAAGCCCTTTCTATATATATCATAACTTTGGACCTCATAACCTTGACCTAAATATTTGACCTACTTTTCAAAAAATCTTAGATTGGCTATATCTTTTGATTGGTGAGTGATAGGCTTTGATATTTCACATGTGTATTCCATTTGACAAGACCTTTCTTCACATACAATAATTTTTTACCTCGTGACCTTGCCCTATATATTTGACCTACTTTTCAACAAATCTAAAATGGGCTATATCTTTTGATTGGTAAGTGATGGGGCTTTGATATTTCACATTTGTATTCCTTATGAAAATATCTTTCTAAACATTCCATAATTTTTGACCTAGTGACTCTGCCTTTGATATTTGACCTACTTTCAATGAAAAAAATCTGCTTCGCAGGCGACACAAGCATTCCTTAGATTGCTATTTTTAGTTGTAGCACACAGAGTGTTGCCATCTAATGAAAATTTAACAGATCTAAAATCATTTTGTATATTTGAGCCTATTAAATGTATAAAAAGCTATGAGGTCAATCAATTCTATAAATGTATGTTTATTTATAGTTTTAGCCGTTGCTTTCCGATCTGACGGTGAGGAGTTAGCAGTGTCAACATTGGATGCACAGATTACGTTTTGGAGCCCCACCACTGCCGTACAGACAGGATCTATTGAGGGCAGGCATGATCTCGG
The DNA here is from genome assembly GCA_033119305.1 of Pinctada imbricata. NCBI lineage: Eukaryota > Metazoa > Mollusca > Bivalvia > Pterioida > Pteriidae > Pinctada > Pinctada imbricata. Next base: position 51,237,103 of record VSWD01000006.1, on the reverse strand, counting down.
ATATACTAGGAAAGAACAGGATAAAATTACTGCTAAAAAGTCTGCTGCTACAAAGTGAGTCCTCATGATGGTGATTGTCTCTCATGGCCCCATTGGTCTCTTCAGTTTGTTTGTTATCATTTGTGTGTTTATTGTTTCAATGTTTCCTTAGTGCTTCTGTTTACATGTGTAAGTATGTTGTATAAGTATGTTGTATGTTCTTTTTGTTGGCAGTTTCTTTGCACATCCATAGAGATAATTTTCTTCTTCATGTACATGATTTTGATGATTTTATATTAATTTGTTAAATTTTTCCTTACAATTCTTATTGAATTCTTCTAACACTTTTATAAACTTTCTCTTACAGTGAAATTAAAGCATAATGTATATTGTGTCTTGATGTTATAATCTGATGTCTAGTCTTCTTTCATGTCTCAGTGACAATAGATCATTACTTAAATTGGTATACTGTCAACCAGAGTAAATTGTTTTAAACTTGCTCTTCATCTCCTATGAAGGGGGTTTCCCAGAAAAACCCAAAGATATGCATTTACAATTCCTGTACATGAATTTAGTCATATTATAGAGAGTTTATTTTAGCTGAAACACATATTTCGTATTTTAAAATGATGAATAAGTATGATGTCTTTTTACATTCAGAGCCTTCACTACGCTGTGTTATTCTGCCGATGGTAAATCAGTCTTGGCTGCCGGCAAGTCCAAAAATGTTTGTATATACTCAGTGGCCGACCAAATGTTGATGAAGAAGTTTGAAATCTCCTGTAATATGTCCTTTGACGGAACAGGGGTGAGTGCTTATTTTCTTTGTTCTTATAGGATAAAGTCATATTCAATCTATATAAACAATTGAAAGGAAAGGCTTACAATGTAAAGAAAATATTTTTTAGTTATACATGTAAATGTAACTGAAATTCATGCAAATTCTCTATGATAACTGATGTTACTGTTCCAAAATTTTTTTTAGACTTACATACATTGTATTTGGCTTTCAATCACAAGTACAAAAAATAATAATTTACATGTATGTATAATACTGTATGCATGTTGTGTTTTACAGGAATTTTTAGATAAGAAGAAGATGACAGAATGGGGAAGTTTATCATTGGTGGATCAAGGGGAGGGAGACAAGGACGGCAAATCAATCAGCTTACCAGGTGTAAAGAAAGGTGACATGAGTTCACGGCACTGGAAGCCGGAGGTCCGTGTCATGTCCATACAATTCTCACCCACTGGTATGGGTATTTTTTTTTCATTTCTAAATTTTCTTTTCAATTCCAAGACTTCATGTCTATACATGGAGTTTGATAGGTCGTTTAATGTTGGATCTGAGAATTTTGCAACTGTTTTTAAAATTGCCATTACAAATTCCACATGTATAAATTAAGTAAGGACTTATGCATACTGTCAGATGCAGAGATTAATCATGATGTTGACTGCTCCAATTTGTGGCAGTGTTTCTCTTTATTTAAGCTTTGAAATTTGCTTGAATTGGAGAGTTGGCAAATGCTGCTTTTATGCGTAAGGAAAACATTTCGATAACTATAAACATAAGGATAGGCAGAGTTCATAAGATTTAAATGGCATCATTATTTTTCTTTAAAATCTTACATATGCTGACATTTGCAATTAAACTGCGATGTTTGTAGATTTCTGAAAATCTACTATGCAATACTCATATTACTCACATACTCATGCTATCTACTAAACAATATTCATATTTATTCTGCACATTTTGAAATATTTCCCTTTCCTTATACATGTAGGTCAAGCATGGGCTGCTGCCTCTACAGAAGGACTCTTGATTTATTCACTGGACCATAACTTGACCTTTGACCCTTATCAGCTGGACACAGAGATAACACCACAATCTGTTAGAGAGACCTTAGCCAGGGGAGAGTACTCTACTGCTGTTATAAAAAGTTTACGACTGAATGAGACAAATGTCGTACAAGAGGTGGTTGAGAATGTTCCAGTGTCAGATGGTAAGAATGCTACAGATTTTACTGCAAAAATGTATTATTGAATGCTTCTTCTTATACAATACTGGAATTAAAATCAGAACAAAGGAATTATACAACATTCTATAGAAAATCAGATTTCATACAATACAGTAAGGCAAGATTTCTTTTACATGTAGCTTTACTCTAATTTTAACCAGAAAGGGACTGAAAATTTTGGGAAAAACTTACATGTACATATCATCAAGATGTATCTACACATCACAATATATCAATGCATCATTGGATTATCCATACCCCAATGATCAGTCTACTAAGATATCTGATTGGCTGACATATTCAACCTCTTGATAGTCATGACACAAAGTTTATGCAGGGAGGAGCAAATAGATTAAGTTAGGGAGAGGATTACATGAGCTCTGAAATACATGCAATTTATTGTAGTAAAATATTAAGCAAATTAGGAGATAATCAAGGTCTTCTTTACAAATGTATATTAGGAATCAGAAATTGTTTTGCATACAAGGATTGTATGATATAATTATCTATAGCATTTCTTTGTGCAGTTGAAAAAGGTTTAAAATTATGCCCTTTTGTTTTGACGTCTAATGCTGTTTCAAACTTTCTGCATTTCTCTTTCAAGTTGAGGTGATAGTTGAGGGCCTACCAGAGGTCTACGTAGACAAACTCCTGGCGTTTCTGGCAGAGCAGATAGAAACCTCCGCTCATATAGAGTTCTACTTAACGTGGATCAACAGAATATTGACGATACAGGGACCCAAACTGAAGAAACGTTCACAGAACATAATGGCGTGTTTACGTACGCTACAGAAAAACATCACCAACAAATATGAGGACATCTCAAAAATGTAAATTTTTACTTCTTATTTATTTGAATTGTTATGAAATATTTTGAAATGTTAGATTATCTATTGGTGTATTCTAAAATATCATTTGAGGTTGTTAAAAAGATAAGGAGGTTTTTCACTATATATACTTAGGTTTACCGCAATACTTCAAGTTTGAGAAAAAGAAGTTTGTTGCTGATGAAATGAAGCTTTCTACACATCCACAAATCTTGCAATCCTTAATTGTCACATTATGAAAGGTCGCAGTGCAGCCAAAAGTACCTAACTGTTAGATTATTTCAGTTCTTGGGAGCAACCATTAAAATGTTTTTCAATAGGTATAATATGTAATGCAGTGTTACGTAAAGGGGGCAGACAGAAATACTAAATTATGATTTTATTTCTATTGAAGATGTGACCACAACAAGTACAGTACAGATTACATAGTATCTCTGAGTCATTGTAAGAGGAAACGGGCAGCAGATCTAACTATTGGTGGTGATAAGAGTGACAATGGTGAAATGGACTCGGAAGTTTCAAATGATAGTGACAGCTTAGATTCGGAGGATGAAAATTTTATGTCAAAATTGAGAGAAAAAGTTACCTAATAAATTTATATTTCATGTATATGTTTCTTGGTTTTCATTTTGTATGATCCACAGACCCAGAATAATTGTTTATACATGTACTCCCATTTGAGCAGATATGGGGAGTACAAGTGTTTACTCTGTAACTTGTATTTAAAATCCTTTTAAAAATGATCACCAGTTTGTGACACCCCAAAAAATTGGACGTAAATGTATGATAACTATAAAGCAAGGGATTTGTTCAAAAGAATGGAATACCTCACTTTATGCTCTATATACTTAAGTGACTGTTTCCAGAATTAATGTAACTTTGTGGGAGGGTTGTATGCATACAAACCAGATGACCACACCATTTGCTATCTATATAGTGGATGACCCTCTGAAGTAGCACATTGGTCTCCTTCCTTTTATGTTTTTCCATTGCTTGGTTTATTTGTTAGTTGGTCCTCTCAGTGTGTTTTGTTTCATTGTATTTCCATGTTAATGTGATTGTTTCTCCTGGTGTACTCTTATTTGTAGCAATTTTGTGCGTGTGTGTTTTGCTGTTATGTGTGTCTTGAAGGAAATTTACTCCCTATTTGTCTAGGAAATAAAAATCAAAATTGTGTGAAAAGCAAAAATTTATTTTTGATCATGAGACATCAAATAATGTAAAAACCATTTGATATACATGTATGCACAAATTAAGAAAGTAAACAACACTCACAATCGATGACATCTAAAGCCTACAGAGTAAAAAGATTAAAAAGGATTTCTAAGCAACATATGTATCACAATAAGTTGTCGGAGATATCACATCTGTTATGGAATAAAACATAAATCTCTCTGAAAAATATTATACATGTAAGTCAAATTCTTGTTAAACACCCTGCATTTTGGTACTATCCAACAACCTGAAAGAGAAAAGGGATAAATTTCTTAATATAGCTTTCACTTAAAATTTTGTTAAAAGTCTTTAAATTGAAATACATGATTCAATTCTGCTTTATTTATAAACATATACAAAAGGCTATCGAAACACTTAATTGAGAACCTTTAACATGCTTGTATTATATCCATATCAATCACATTCTACCTAAAAAACACTTTTATATTCTTACCGTGATGTCACAAATACTACATCCTATACACTCGTCACAGAGTGATGTCATCTCCTTCAGTTTTCCCGACGTATAATTACCCATTCCCTGGTTCTCTGTAAAAGTAGAAACATTAGAGAGGTTAAGCAAACAACCGTGTACGCGTACGTGTACTTCTAATGTTACGCGTACGCGTACACGTTGAATCGGTCATTTTATCGTCTTGTTTAACAAGTCGTACGTGTACGTGTACGCGTAAATTGTTTTGTAAGAAAAGTATTGATTGGATGAAAATATTATAATAAACCAATAATTAAAGTTTTTCTTTTTAACTTAACTAAGACAAATGGCGGATAATTCAATGATTTTGGCGGCTTTAGAGAACGATGATGAACTGTTGTTGCTTTTGAATACAGAAGAAAGGGAAAAGTCAGTGCTTCATAAAGTGAACATTGATGCTTTGAATGATGAACAGTTTCGTTCCATGTTTCGGTTTCAAAGGGAAGACATGACACGTCTTTCCTGTGCTCTACGACTGCCCACAAAAGTCGTTTGCGAAAACAGAACGGTGTGTTCTGGAATGCAAGGTCTCTGCATACTTATACGGCGTTTAGCGTACCCCAGTCGTCTTGAGGACCTATCTCATGTGTTTGGTCGATCTAAAGCCGAGTTATCCTACATATGTAACACAGTTTTAAATCTGATCGACTCGGAACATGGCCATCTTCTTGAAAATTTAAACCAGTCATGGTTAGCTCATAATCAACTGGACGAAATGGTTGATTCGGTTCGACGATGTGACGCTCCGCTGTCAAACTGTTGGGGGTTTATCGATGGAACGGTACGTCCAATTTGCCGACCACAAGAGAATCAGAGGCTAGTTTTTAATGGGCACAAAAGAATCCATGGATTAAAATTCCAGAGCATCGTAACCCCAAACGGCATGATTGCCCATCTGTTCGGTCCTATAGAAGGTCGACGACACGATGCAGGGATGCTGAGAGAAAGCGGTATCGAAACTCAGATGCAACGATACATGACAACACAAAACAACGAAGTGTACAGTGTGTATGGAGACCCAGCTTATCCCATCAGTCCTTATATTATCCCCCCTTTCAGAGGAGGCGTCATCACTGCTCAGCAAATGCGCTTTAACAAGAAGATGTCTGCTGTCCGTGTCAGTGTCGAATGGACGTTTGGCAAAGTGTTGAGCCTTTTTGCCTTCCTTGACTATAAGAAAAATCAGAAGTTGTATTTGCAACCTGTAGGGAAGTACTATAGGGTCGCTGCTATATTGACAAACTGCCACACCATACTCTACGGAAGTGAGACGGGGAAATTTTTCGGCTTATGCCCACCAACATTGGATGAGTATTTGTCCTGAGATGACAGATTACAACTTAATTAAACTGCTGTAGAGTACAGCTTCTTCACTTTATATGAACTGTGCTGTTCAATACTGTTCTTGTTTCTTTCAATGTGTATTAAATTATAAAAAGCTAATTAAATTATAAAGAGTCTGAATTTCTATTCTATGTATGGTAATACAAACACGAATGCCCCGTCATCATTGTATACTACCCTTTGTATTATATGTCAGACTCCAAGGTCAAACTGCAAGGTATAACCACAAGAACTGATAATAAAACTTTTCAATGTGTATTAAATTATAAAGAGTCTGGATTTCTATTCTATGTATGGTAATGCAACTGCGAATGCCCCGTCATCATTGTATGCTATCCTGTGTAAAATATGTCAAACTCCAAGGTCAAATTGCAAGGTCAAACCACAAGAACCGATGATAAAACTACAATGATGAAATATGAACTTATGACAGTTCAAACGTTATAACTTGGCTATATCTAATATGTATTGTAGACATAGTGGACATACAGACAAACAGACAAGCTAAAAAATATATACCATTCGAATTCCTTGATTTATGAGGAAATAAAAGAGAAACAAAACGTACTTCTCAATTTTCTTTTAATTTGGAGTTCTCTTGTTAATTCAACTCATAAAATTATACACACATCGTCGCATGGAAGTTAAAAATAAAAACACCTCATGAGTCTTTATCATGTGCAATGTATATATTTAAAAGAGTTTTAACAGAGTTAACACATTACATATATCTCAAATAATTGGCTATTGTTAATCAATACATTAATGTTTCATGACTAGTTTTCTCTATTTCGCCAATTTTTTCAATAATTCCATAAAGGCAAGTTTTTCTTCTTTATCTTGAATGAGCTTTTGCCGTCGTTCCTCCCTTTCAAGTTCAAATTTTTCACGCTCTAATTTAAGCTCTTCAGTTCTAATGTCAATTTCTTTTTTCTTTAAATCAATTTCTTTATCCGACTTCTCCCTCAAGTAGTCCATAATGCTGTGTTGGGAAGCCTTCCTTTTAGGTTTCTCTTCTTCGTCTATTAAAATAAAATAGAAAAATATATGTCTGCAAATGAAATGAATTTTAACCAAAAAAAATGTATTTGTAATTATTAAATGATAGATATTTCAATCTGAATCAATCACGAAAGAAACATTTTGTGTATATCTCTAGTTATTACAATAATTTCAATAAAAACATCAACACATTGTATAATACAATAATGTACAAGTAACCAAGGCAAGGGGCACAACTCCCAGAAAAAGATTGAATATTGTACATGTTGAAACCTACCTTTTTGTGGTGTCAGACATTCTAGTGCTCTTTTCCTGATTTCTTTTCCCATATTCTCCGTTTTCTCCTTTTTGTCCTTCTCCTCGCGTTTCTCCCGCTCATCCTCCTCACGTAGCTCTAAGATTTCATCCAACAAAGTTGTCTTTTCTTCGACGACCTCGTCTGTACCAGATCTAAAATAATTTTAGCATAATTTTGATCAGCTAGATATTACTTAATTAAATGCATCAGTATGATAACATGGGGAAGCAAGTACACCCACCCGCCTCTTCCTTGTTGGCACAAACTACTACTACAGTAGGTAATGTACATTTATTACGTTGGCACTATTTGAACCCCCCCCCCCCACCACCACCACCACCACCAAAATAGAACATCTTTTATTGTTCCTTTTTACCTTTTTTTTTAATCATCTGGAAATGATCTTCCGAGATAACTATGTTATATATTTCATGATTTGAACAATTCATCTAAGTGATCAATTATAAATTTCTTAAATCTTACGCTTTTATGTTCTCTGCATTTTCCCTCCTATGTTGATCAATAAGGAGCTGGGTTCTTTCCCTGACTCGTCGTCCATCCAAAATGAAACCTGGTTTTGACAGACTCTCTGCTATCTCTGTCCATTTTCCCTTGTTCTTAAATGGGTTGTTGGCCACTACCTCCCGCAATAATTTAATGTCATCTATACTCTTAAAACGAATTTGTTTCTTTCTATTGAAATCAGTGATGGCGTTCATCTCTGCGTCTAAAAGAAAAATAATATACTTATTATTAGTATAGCCTTTAATGAGGGGGTGGACAGGGTGAAAGGGAGGCAGGAGGAAGGGGGCTGGAGGAGGGAGAAATGGGGAGGGGGAGGGAAGGGAAGGGTTAAAAGGAGGGGGGAGGTGAAGGCGAGTGGGGGAGTTAAGGGGTGGGAGGGGGAGAGAGGCCTCTAGAGGTACCCCCTGTCCACCCCTTTTAATAAGAGGGAATCAGTACAGGAACCATGCATGTAGATCTATTTTCTGTTTTATTTGGTTGTTGTTTTATTTGCATGTCAGAAGGGGTGGGGTTGTTATCCCTTTCACGTTCTAGAATCATATTAAATTAGAGAGTTTATAATAAATTCGTCCTGGGGAGGGGGGGGGGGGTTCCAGCTTATCAGACAAGGCCCCGTAAAGATGGGAAATAATACGTGTGATGTATAATTTAAAAAAAAAAAAAAATTTTGTCACAATAATTTCAGTGAATAAACATTATAAAATGAGGTCTTGCCAACTTCACCTTTTGACTTTTGAAATAGACAACATGCATTTATTCCCAAGAATCCGTGGAGGATAGATACACCGTCATGTCATTGTACATTTATGATTATTATACAGTACTGTCAAGTCAAATCATGCATGCATAAACTTTCAGCGACAGCATATATGCAGTGTAGTACAGTACAGTGACAGAGATTTCCTATAGGCCTAATAGGGGGAATTTATGTAACGATTACAGTGGGCCTAGATCTACTTCATGTAAGAAAGTCATTCTATTGTTTAAATCTTTGCCTTTAATACAATTTTAAGCGATATATTCAAGTACATACCGAATGCTATGCCTGCCTGCAAATGCTTGGCTTATAATCATGTAAATAACATATGACGTCATTTCTGCACGTCATTACAGCTTTATCAGATGCTTTTTCAAAGATTACTGAATGTCATATGTGTATCTGAATATGTTGGTAGATGCATAAGAACCTATATTTTCCATACATGATTACTTTTGTTCCAAAATTCATCGATATATATGCTTAAATTGCTACAAGTTCCTTACTTACGTGTACTCTGAACTCTACACGTAGTGGACAACTTCTGAAATTTCGCGGAATTCAAAACTGATGACGTAATACACAAAATAACCGGGGAATCCCCTGATACACGTACACGTACCCGTACACGATCGTTTGCTTAACCTCTCTATTATAGACATCTTTCTCATCTAGTTGTAAAACTGGTGATAGGTTTTGGTTAAACTGAACACACTGGTCTTTTCTAATCTTTTTATGTTAAGATATGCAAATTGATATTCAATTCCAGTTATTTACAAATTTGAACTGAAATCTACATAAAGTCTTACCTGGTTCATAATAGTCATAGGCAAACACAGGAATGGCTTGAGACTGTGTGACTTTGTCAACACGTCCAGCGGTCATCCAGAAGCACGTATCTGCTACACCTATCTGTAATATCAATATATCAGATGAAATCATCATCAAAGACACATTTTTTTTACCACAGACTTTTAAGAAAGGGGTGGGGCATATTATTTTTTAGCATTTCTGAGCGTTTAGCTAAATATGTTACATACATGTATTAATTAATGACAATCTGTTGTAAATTCTGCACATTTTCAGTTTCTTCTTCTGAACCATGGAAGGGATTTGGATGAAAATGGGATGGAAAGAATTCCTCCATACGTTCATTCCATTTTTGGTAGCAAGGATTTGCATGTGACCTTGACCTTGATTGGATTTAGTCTACAGACAAATAGATAGCTGCCGACTGGGGTATAGCCATTATCATTAAACGTACACATCTTGTTTTTAAATTCAAATTAAATCATCAGAAGGAATAAGTGAAGCGTACCGAACCAAAGTAGAAGTTGACTCCGTCAAAATCTGACTCCACGTGTTGAAGTCCCTTCACTGTACCCCTTGTCCTGTCGTGGTCGCCCTTGAATCCGTTTGGTACACCAACCTCCACTACAACCATCCTATTATCTGCTGCCTCTTTCCGTCTGAAAAAATATCGTCATTTGTTACTTATAGTGCCAATAGTGAATATTAGTTCGACCAATCAGAAATCCTTCAGTCATCTTTGTCATGCAAAAGATACCTTGTGAATATTTGAACCTGCAATCTGACCAATCAGATTACACTTAAACTATATTCCATAAGAAATTACGAAGATCGGATAAACGATGTTGGCCTCACAATGCGACTAAACAAATCAACATTTGCTGTTTTTACGTATACTAGATCATCTTCCAAACACAACGAGGGAAAATAAATGATAACGTACGAGACACAGACTTTGACAGAGATGGTATTGAAGGTTTGGGTAGCAGCATCTATAGTTGTGGTGATGTCGAATGCAGGTTCCAAGTCCTTCGTGTATACACTGTAACTCACAACCACCTGTACAATGTTGAAAAATAAAAAGCCTATGTAGATCTTTATACATGTTACATGTAAGCTTAGTCAAGATGAATTTCATTTGGAGTAAAATCTTACGTATTTTAGAATTATCAAGGACTTAGAAATAAATCAAATACTGCGGAAGAGATGTTATAATATTTCTGGCGCCCCTCACCCTTCACTTACATCCACTATTCCTATTCCTACTCCGCTAGCTGCAACTTGCACAGATTCCGTGGTATTTGGAAACTGAAATAAAATGATGGATCAAAACTCAAAGAGTCTATTTAAAATTGGAAGAAATGAAGTTCATTGACTTTGGTACAAAATAAGTCTCGTAATAACTTGCAAATACAATATGTTTCCCCAACAACCAAATATTTGGAGAACGACTGATATCTTTTTTGTTTTTCAGAGGGAACTGTAAACATGTCTGTATTGTGCAATAATTTCGTCTCTGTACAATTATGAACGCATTTCTCCCGGTGCAGAGTTGATATAAAACAACTTGCATGTAAGAACTACTTTTAAATACATAAAGTGATAAGAGACATATAATACCTCAATTTTCCTGACGAGTTGTCTATTTGCGTTGTTGATTTTGACTTTGTGGGGTGGGTCTATGTCCGCCTTAATGGTTATATCCATGTCGGTAGCTTCATTCCCACCAGTCTTTAACAATGTTGATATCTTGGACAAAGCCTCCAGTGACACCACAGTATCCTATTTCAATATATTCAAAATTGAATTATTATCACAAGAAATGAAATATGGGTATACTTTTTTGCACTATGCTTTAAGACGTCTTCCGTAGAAAGAAGAAAACCATCTTGATTCCAATTAATATAGTACTTACAAACGCAATTCGCTATTATACAGCGGGTGGTTGTCTAAAATCGGCTGCCATTTTAAATTGCTCTCCCTCTATTTATGTATTGTCATTCCACTTTGATTTTTGTGTGGGTACATTCGATGTGGGTGTTGTGTGTCTCAATGTCCCTTGTTTTTGTTGAATTTGTTTTGTATGCAGTTTGTTGGTTGTAAATATATTCTGCGAGTGTGTTCCACTGTGGTAAGTCAAGGTGGTCTATAGGGGATCATTTTCATATCCTTATATGGAATCTGATTCAGATTTACAAGAACGACAATCCATTCCATATCAGAGATCGGGAAAAGAGGATATTGATTTCATCCTCTGTTTAATTGTCGGTAACTAACCATGTGCATAACTTTTGGTTTGAAACATATTTCACACAGAGTATGGATACCAAGGTTTGACCTTGCTTGTTTCTTGACTTTGTTTTCTACAGCGGCATAGTGTTATACAAACGAATCTTTTTTGAAATTATGAAAAAAAGATATAAAGATCTTCTAATTACGTAATTTTAGAAAAAAAAAATGAATAAAGTCTTGCGAACCTGAGAAGTCGTAAATCCGCCGGTTGGATTTCTCTGTGACGTTAGCCATTTCGTCACTCTCATTGCGTCCTCCACCATATTGTTTTCAGACAGATATAGCAGGGCGTATGACGCGGTTTCTATATCTATGGGTCGCGCCCGGGGGTTAGGGGACTGCCAACGTCTGATTGCTCTCTTACAGCGACCCTGACAGCCTTTCTTCCAGTACATCATGCCATCTATGAATAAAGAAAAATAAATCATATATTCAAGGTACAAGTATATATTTTCATGTTGCCTTCCAAATCTATCTGTTAAAATAGATACATTTTCCGATAAATGCAGAACAGATTTTGATTTCAGGACATTGATTTTTTATTATCACTCACTCAGAACACTGAAAATCTGTCAGTGAATTGTCCTTACATAGAGAATAAGTGTCTTAATTTGTGTTTTGTTACGGGTATGCAACACACAGCAAGTGCATTTATCGTACATGTAATGCGCGTTAGCGCATTTCATGCGATAAATGCACTTGATGTGTGTTGCATACCCGTAACAAAACACAAATTATGACATTTATTCTATATATATGCACCATAGTTGTCTGTTTCATTCTTGTTTTCTGAAATTGTTTTTTCTTGGTAAAAGGGTGACCTCAAAATTCATCTCGCCGCGGGTTCAGTTTGCACGTTAGAACAGTCGTCGCGGCATGTTTCTTTAGATCTTATGCATTGTGACGTCACGAGTGTTAATACACGAATTGCAGCACGTTCCTTTCAATAGTAACATCCCAGGGACTTACATTGGCTGTGCATATATATGTAAGTCATAAGATACGACAGCTTTGAGAAAGAGGACCTTGGCTACATAAATTAATCTTTCATTAATGCTTATGAAATTCCATATAGAAGGTAAGTGCCAGCCAGTCTGAGTCCTTGGTTACTTAGATGCTTTAAATGACTTTGCCAATCAGAGCCTATGAGGGCCATATTTGTTGACTTATCGACCAGTTAAACATAAATTTGATAGAGGGACATGCTTCCAGTCGGGTTTGTGAATTACGTGTTCAGCTCCCCCTCCCCGGATGTAGCCCCCCCCCCACTTTTGACGGCAGCATTCACTTAAGGATGCACGAAAAACAACTTGGTACTCAATCCCTGCAAGTTTTCTTGAGGTGTACCACATTAAAAATGTCTGTCCAGAAGGCTGCTCGCTGGGGATCGGGACAATTAAGTTTTTTTTGGGAAATTCTGTTCATATCTAACGGATGAACCGAAAATGTGAAAAATTAGAGGACGGAAGCTTTGGCTACAAAGCGTGTAGGAAATATATTTTAGTCATTCTGAGAATGGATGCCTCATAATAAAATGAAACTATATTCACCTTTATTAATAGACTCGGCCACTAAAAGCTGATACAGTTCGCTGGCTTTATCTTTTCTTCCTGCCTTGGCAAGTGCATATGAGGCCAAAGCCAATCCATGCTGGTTCCCGCGTAAAGCATTCATGTTTGCCACAATATAATTTACTGCCTTATTCTTGGCATGCTTAACTTGTTCCTATTATTAGAAAAAATAAATATTCTATTCAGAGGTTTATGTAGTAGTAACGTTACAATGAATCTGCATACGAAATACATTTTTTAAAACACCACAGACATGTCAACAAATAAATAGACAAGGACATTTTTGTATATAAACGCAGAACATTGAAGAGTATATGTCGGCCGACCCAGGACCATGGTCCTAGCAAGGCTCGAGCCAGCAATCTTTTAAGATTACTAGCCTGACGCCCTATCCGCTAGACCATGGCGCCGACGCAGACGAAAAACATTTTTTGTATATGTTAAAAAAGAAGGTAATTATTAATGTAGTTACACATGATGTAACTCAAAAAATAATAAGACTTAAATTTTTACACAAAAAGAAACGTGCGTACCTTGAAACCATCAATGTCGTGATTTTCAAGTAACGTCAGAAGCACGTATGACGTCATTGCCACTCTGTTTCCCCTGACACCACCCTGTGAAAAGGTACAGAAATACAAATTGTACAAGAGTAAACATGTAGAAAGCGATGGAATAAAGATTGATCAAATTATGTTATTCAATTTTCTGTCTCATTCTTGAGCTGGTTCCGCTTTTTCGTATGTCATAAGAGTCTCAATATCTAGACTTTGATTCAGAAGTAAAAGAAAAATCCTCAACTTACAAGCATCTGGTAGTGAATTACTGTGTTATCATCAATAAAGGCACCATCCCCCTGCTGTTTACTGACCAACCATTCGATGCCTTCATTGAATATTTCTTCAGCAATAGGAATGTAAGAATTGGCGGTGTGGAAACACCTCAGGACAAAGGACGTCAACCTGTTATACAGAAAAATAATGTGTACGCATTTGCTTAATAGCTACTAGTATGTCACTTGCCTTTTGCATGAGCGATACTGGAAATTGAAAGATTAAAAAAAAAATCCTCATAAGTCTCCACAGTATCCATCAACATATGTTCTCTAAAAAACCAAAAAACCCCAAAAAAAAAAAAAAACAATTAAAACCCTGAGAGTCTCCTTAATATAATGTGAGCGTTCTCTTTTCGTCTTGCCTTCGAGTACATCTGCTTGTACGATTAATTTCACTGTGTCCTTTCGAGCAATGTTATTTTGTGATTTTGCTTGTTGCTTGTTTTGCAATGGAAACATGTTGGGGACTTTCTCCTTCTTGCATCGTTCAGAAAAACATCCAGGACTAATATTACTAAACGTTCACGAAAATACTAAGCGGTTTTAGTATTTAGTGTATGAGTTAGATAAGAAATTTGTTTTACCAAATGCTTCCTTTAGGACTTCTTGTTCCCCATACAGCGAATGATCCCTCTGGTCGTCTCCAGCACAGTTCTTTATCCTTCCCTATAAATGTGATTGGTATATTATATCTTGTGTCAAAGCGCATTGCTATTTTCTCGTCAAAAAAGTAAACTATCACTTTATTTTTTTTTACACATTCATGTAATTTTATATAGAAGTTCACCTTTGTTAATTCTTTCTATTGCTGTTGCGCGGATGGCCTCCGTAATTTGATTGGTTGCAATCAAATACTGAAGAACATAAATATTTGGCGCCAAATACATCATCGTCTGTTCGCCACATCCTGTCGGCATGCGTATCAGACTCTCTAATCCTTGCATGCTTGGAGCAATAATATCGCCTATAACAAAAAGATTGAAAAAAAAAATCCATTTTATTGATTGAAAATGTGAGTTTTTGATTTGTCATAATGATCATATCCAACATTTGATGACACATGTACGTGCAGAATGACATTGTTGTTGCCAAAATAAAGATATCATATACATTATAGTACTTTTTTTTATTATACCTGTAATGGTAGCATACACCTTTTTAGTTCCAGGTACTGCGTTTTCAGGAAGCGTCAACTGAATATCATTAGCCACACCTATCTGATCACGTGTCAACGATATCAAGTAAGGAATATTGTAGTCTTGCACTATGCCAGGTGGCTGAAAGACGAAATAAAAAGTATTTGCGACTAAAACATACAATTCATAACAAAAAGAAACATGTTGTACCTATTCTTAATAAATTCTTTAAAAGCAAATCAAAGACATATTCATGACGCCATTTAGCAGCGTTTCCAAGGAGGTGATGTCATCGTTCTTGTGAAAACCATTAAAACAGTATAAGTTTGATGTCATAAATTCATAGCAGTCTGCAAATGGATTTGTATGTTACAAATTGAGTGAATAATATCTTTTTCAAGAACAATTCTTCATGATTTTAACATTACCTTGACAACCAAAGTCTTCACGACATGATCTAAGACGTTGAAGAACATTCCATCTCTGGCAATGACAACAATTTTTTTCTCACCAAATTGTTCTGGCTTTATGTGCAAACCTAGGTTTACCATCAGTTTACCATTAGCGGGGACCTATAAAAGACATTTCATAAAGCTCTGACCCTAGTACCATGCAATATGTAATGATGAGAGCATCTGACATAGCATTTATATCGCAATATTATCAGTGTCAAAATTAAATACTAGTGGATAAAATCAATTTATCGGATAAATTGACTCTGATTTTGGGCCGTTTGAATCATAAATCTTTCCATTTCTGTGTAAGTTGAAAAAGTTAAGCATGTTTCAAAATTTCACAAAAATATTAAAAGTAATTTTTTAACTGTATTGAACAAATAAAATGCATCTTAAAAGTATGTTTTTAAAGCAAAGCTCGATCTAGGAACAAACACATATAAATTTATCTTGTACATTAACAATACAAATAGATACCGTACCTGTCTTGATATGCCTTCAGGTGGCTGTCCCTCAAGCAACATTTGTATCAAAGTCTGAAAATCAAGATAATTATGATACGTTAAGCTTCAGCTGGCTCTAGTCAGAAAACTCGAACATAATGTCCCATGGCATATTGAAATTAAAATTTTAAACATGCAGACGTGAGTAATGATATAGTCGTTATCACTGCATGTTTGAAATTTGATTTTTATATGTCATAGGACGATAAGACAAACAAATGAGAACGAAATTGCTTACTTTTATAGTATTGCATTGCTTACCTGTTGCGCCTTGTTTACGTAGTTAAAGATTGTGACTTTGACCAGCAAGTTTGAATCTACATATGCAAAATCAGGAAGAGAAACCTCGATGAAAAAGTCCTGGAATGCTTTTGTCTGAAATTGAAAAATTTGGCATTGACAGAATCGATATGTGATTTTAAAAAATGACATCAGTGAATCAATATTACTTTAATTATAATTTCGTGAACAAAAGAAGTATTTTATTATATGTACATTTGTATCATTTCGATTCTCGTAAAATTTTCACGCAACTGTTCATTGATTTTAATTCTAGTCACATTTTCAAAATTGCAAATTCGAGAGTTAGTAAAGTTTCTTGAAATATATTCACTCTGCGTTCATAGGTACACGAAGCTGCACAGGTCCTTTGAATTGAAATGTGCTCCCACGGACAATTTAGATCCAATTTAAAAATTCGGCAAATTCTACGATCAGACACTCAGTAAAAATTTTGAGACTTTTTAAAAATAGCCTGTTTATTTCAAGTTGAAGATATGTAAATTGGCATATTCTATATAAAATTACTCTGAGTGGTGGGTTTAGTAATCCAAAGCCATGCTCGTTGTGTACGGAGAATGCCGACGTTGACCATGTTGTTATGCTGTCCGGAATCTTCCTCTGTATTGTGGTCACATTGTTGTCTCTAAAATACAAATTTTGAAAATGAGGAAAAAGTTTTAAAGGGATAAGTATGCACACCAACATCTGGAATTCCTTTGTCGTATTTAAGGACTGATAAAATATAGCTTATTCACATGGAATAAGGGGAAAGTGTGTAAAAAATCTCCTAAGATGACAGGCCCCATGCTTCGACTCATTCCTGATGTTTCACCAGAATACATGCTTAGTGATATTTATTTTAGTACGAATATGTACCCTTTAATGCGTACTTACCCAACTAAAACGCTTTCCCAAAGCCATGTTTTAGGGAACCATACTCTCTGTTCTTTATGCTCAAGTCGTACTGGAATTATGATGTCGAAGTCTAAGGCCACCTCCACATTTACATCAACGGCTACAACAGGCTTGACTGCCTTCTTTTTTATTGTATCAAATGAAGCTACCTTGGAAATCCGTCTACGTATGTTAAACTTGGAGATATCCATACGTCTTGGATTTACTTTGACGATGGCTGTGGGCGACAGATGAAATAATTTAGAAACATACTCGTAAGGTTAGGTTAGTGCATCAAAATCTGGTTTTGTTATTTTTTAATAGAATATGATAATAGATTCGAATATTGGTACGGGATATTTATTTGTGAAAGTGAAGAACAGTCTAGTGAAAAAAGGTGTTAAAAAAAAAGAATAAGGCCGATAACCAACATTCAACATTCCCAAATAAAAAGATACATTCTCTTCCATTCAATCCGGCCACAACAAATGTTAAACATCTTCAAATTTGATAGCATCATTTAAGAACAGGTAAATTTGCAGCTTTATATCATTTGATGAATAGACTAGGATATAAAACTGACAGAATATGTGCGAAATGTATATAAATGAAATTTAGATGGTCAAGCTTACTTGACCTTGCTTACACGACCATAATCCTTAACTTGCAAGTATAATAATACAGAAGTGTTAATTCCAACTCTTTGCCTTCTTGAAGAAAATCCAAAAACAATTTTTATGCACCAGACTCATGTTTCGGGAAGTAAATCCTAATCAGTATAAATCATAGAAAGAACGATTTGCTGGTCTATTGCAGTCGTGTAAAAATTGACATTAAAACATCACCTTGAAATAAGATGATGCACAAAAAGTGTTCGCTTACTATAAGCATATGTTGCATATCAAAATGATCATATTTGCAGTTTTAAACATAGCCTAGACAATATTTGAGACAGATAGACAAACGCCGATTAGTAGACAAGTGACAGTCCAATTATACATCCAGTCTGCCCTTCTGAGCTTTGTCTTCTTACCTTTACATATCGTAGGAAGCTTCTGTTCTTTTATATTTGATCTATACTTGTCACTCAGAAATGCAACATCTTGGCTCTGAGCAGAAAACAAAGAATGTTAAACGTCTTCAAATTCAATAGCATCATTTAAGACATGATAAATTTACAGCATGGACCAGACATGCACGTTTCGGGTACTAAACCCTCGTCAGTGATCCTAAGTCTAAACAATGTAATATGGCCAAAAAGTATGAAATTTATGTCCAAAAATGTAGCAAAAGACGTAGCAGAATGGGTGGGATATGATGCTACAGGACCCACGTTTTAGAAATTTCAAGAAATTTTGTAACAGAAAATTTCAAATGCGTTGAAGAGAAAGACGATCAACCGAAGTTGATCGAACTTGGCTACATGTGCCCTCGGGGACTCTTGGTCCACCAGCAGTGACACTCACCAAGTAGTTCAAATGTTAAACGTCTTCAAATTCAAGCAGATTCAGAGAGATTAGATGATTCGGTGAACATCCATCATCTAGCTGTTATTATTTTATTTGTTAACCCCGGTACAATTTTTCAATATAAGTTCATTTTCTCGGGTCAGGTGTACTCGTACGTAATGCCTTACTCCCCCTGTCAAACTGCGTCTCCGATGAGTTTCGTTTCGAGACTTATCCGACATAAACTTCAAAAAATGAAATGATCGCTGAGCGATAAAAGTCCCCTACCGGCGGCATTTATCTATGTCCTAAATCTCTTTTCACGAGTTTATTATCTGCAACAGCCAAGAGAAGTCTGGAAAACTGAAAAATTGCATTAAATTTGCTAAGTCCAAGGGCTCTTGTAAAATTAGGTCAATGGAAACCAAACTCAAACTTGGTCTGTATCCGACTAAGATGTATTCATAAACCAACAATCAGTTCATTAATCTGCAATTGAACTGCAGAAAGGTCCGGAAAACCGAAAATTTCAAGAAATTTGCTGAGTCCAAGGGCCATAACTCTTGTAAAAATAGGTCAATGGAGACCATTTGAGCTTGGTCTGTATCACACTAAGATGTATTCATATACCAAACATCAATTCATAATCTGCAACAGAACCAAAGAAAAGTCCGGAAAACTGAAATTTTCATAGAATTTGCTATGCCCAAGGGCCATAACTCTTGTAAAAATAGGTCAATCAAAAGCAAACTCAAACTTGATCTGTATCACATTGAGATATATCCACATATTAAAAATGAGTTCAATATATGCAACAACAGCGAAAAAAAATTTGGAAAATTAAAAATTTCAAGAAATTTGCTAAATCCAAGGGCCATAACTCTTGTAAAAATAGGTCAATGGAGACCAAAGTTTGAGCTTGGTCTGTATCACGCAAAGATGTATTCATATACCAAACATCAATTCATTATCTGCAACAGAGTCCGGAGAAAAGTCTGGAAAACTGAAATTTTCATAAAATTTGCTAAGTCCTAGGACCATAACTCTTGTTAAAATAGGTCAATCAAATGCAAACTCAAACTTGATCTGTATCACATTGAGATATATCCACATATTAAAAATGAGTTCAATATATGCAACAACAGCGAAAAAAATTTTGGAAAACTAAAAATTTCAAGAAATTTGCTAAGTCCAAGGGCCATAACTCTTGTAAAAATAGGTCAATGGAGACTAAAGTTTAAGCTTGGTCTGTATCACACTTAGATGTATTCATATACCAAACATCAATTCATTATCTGCAACAGAACCGAAGAAAAGTCCGGAAAACTGAAATTTTCATAGAATTTGCTAAGTCCAAGGGCCATAACTCTTGTAAAAATAGGTCAATCAAAAGCAAACTCAAGCTTGATCTGTATCGCATTTAGATATATCCACATATTAAAAATGAGTTCAATATATGCAACAACAGCGAAAAAAAGCTCGGAAAACTAAATATTTCAAGAAATTTGCTAAGTCCAAGGGCCATAACTCTTGTAAAAATAGGTCAATGGAGTTTTAACTCAAAATTGGTCTGTATTATAGTAAGATCTATTCATATACCAAACATCAATTCATTATCTGCAACAGAACCGAAGAAAAGTCCGGAAAACTGAAATTTTCATAAAATTTGCTTAGTCCAAGGGCTAACTCTTGTAAAAATAGGTCAATCAAAAGCAAACTCAAACTTGATCTGTATCACATTGAGATATATCCACATACCAAAAATGAGTTCAATATATGCAACAACAGTGAAAAAAAGTCCGGAAAACTGAATATGGGACAGACGGACAGACGGACGGACGGACGGACAGACAGACAGACAGACCGAGAGGAAACTAACAGTCCCCTTCGGTGTTGCCGGTAGGGGACTAATAAATTACTAGCAATTAAAGTTCTTGTTATATGAAAGTACAATTATACTCTTCGTGCAAAACTCACCGGAAACGCAGTTTTGCGTATGCCATCCGACGAGGGGGAGTAAGGTATTACGCAAACAAAATCTTGTCTCAAGATTTAAAATTAATTCCTCGATTCTAATAGGTTAAAGAGGAACTGATTGCGAAGAACTGTTTTCAATTTCGTGATTTCTGTATCATAACTTTTATAGTTAACCGTTCTATTATCTTAGACATCAAGACTGACTTCTATGAACCGAAACTTACCTTTACATTATGGAATATCTGTAACGCATTGGTCACCTGAATTGGTAGAAGACAAAATATTTTAACGTAAACTGGCGCCAATCTTCAGTGATATTGAAACATTAAAAATTTGATTAATTATTCCATCTTCTGAGAAACGTTAGACTGACTAAGAAGATTGTATGCAAGTCGTTCCACATTTACACCAACAACAAAAGCGAGAAAGAACCCCCCCCCCCTAAAAACTACTGTAACAACAGTTAACAATCTGTAAAACTGTTTTATGCTAGCTTTTACTCACATCAGACATGATGACGTCATATCCTGCTTGGAATGCCTGAACGCCCTCATCCACTGACATAAGATAGACTGTAGAATTTGCTTTAGATCCTACATGAAGGGTAATGGTCTCGCCTGGTTTTGCTTCTGAGGGATCTCCAAGAAGTGTCACCTAATTATGAAAATAATGCAGTGCTTATTAGAATTAACATCTAAGAAATACCCATCATTTATTCAGTTTCAAAATCGAGAAGGTAATGCAAAATCATTAGAATTTACATTAGAACAGTTGCAAACACTGGAACAAACCATTGAACAGACTAATGCAAAAAAGCATAAAAGCATTGACAAAACTCCATTAAAAATTAAACAAATAAAAACAAATATCATTCAGCAAGTTTACCATCTTATTTATAAGACAGCAAGATTTACATACGAAATTGTTGAGAGAGTTTCCAATCACATGGAAGACTGCTCTGTCCATCAAAATATCTCCATTCGACTTGGACAGGTAGACGAGTACCACTGCACTTGGATAAAAATCTGGATCGGCTTGAATGATAAGGGTCTGCTTTGTTGTACTCGCTGCTTTCACTACCCCACGAGTAACTCGTCTTCCACGTGAGTAAATCTTTCAATATACGTAATTTTTCAAAATCAATTAATTTCAGATAATATTTGAGTAAAATTTATTTTCGATATATCAATATAACAAATGAATTTACACTATTTTTAAGAATTGAATCCTTAAAATCATGAAGCATGTTCAAAATACCTCGTAAACTAGCTTCCCAACTAAAGCTTGATTTGAACTCAAATGGAATCTAAATGTTGATCCAACCTGTGAAAAGAATACAGTTGTTCAAGCAAATGCGCAATAAACGATGATCAATAACTGTCTTTCCCGATGATGACAACAAGTTAAAAAAGATTGATTAGGTATATCAAGTAAAGAATTAAAGTAATACACTGATAAATCCTGCTGTTGGTTCTATAATTATTGATTGACCATTTCCTTGGACGGCAGAGAGCTTCACAGACTTCTTTGATGTTCCTTCATAAGTCTGAAAAAGAAGAACAGAAATGCGCTATATATGTTTGGATTCTTAAGGAAACACACCGATTTTGCCCATATTACATTGTTTAGATTGAGGATCACTGACGAGGGTTAAATATCCGAAATGTGCATGTCTGGTCCATGCTGTAAATTTATCTGTTATAAAATGATGCTGATTCATTTGAAGACGTTAAACATAACTATATAATAATAGTTATTAGTTCGTTAAACTTTGTTTTGACATGTATTAGTTTTTACTGAATATGAACAAAGTTAAGAAAGGAGTATTCAAATGAAATGTACAAAAAAGAAGGTAGACCGTTAGGTTATATAAAAGTTTTTTTTTTCTTTTAATCATTTTCTACCATTGAACTTCTCATGACCCACCTTTTGACGAATAAGTATAGATAATTTTATCCCAATGAAATAAAGATGTATAAATTTTATACAGATTTTCTTTATTTCAAAAGAATATCACGTTTGAAATTGTTTAATCCATCAGACTCAGTTGTAATGCAATACACACCGACAGAGTTATGGTTCTTGCATCCACTCCAGGACTCAGAGAAATCATGCCGTATCCATTGGCGTTAACAATCACGTTGATAGTCTTTGTAGAGCTTGTGGTCTCTCTGTATTTATAATGAGGTAAGCTTTTTCGACAAGTCTTTATTATTGTCTCTGTTGTCATGACTTCCATCTGTACTGTCTTCGACCGCGTTGCTTCAAACTTCAACTTTGAAAATAATGAAAATATCATTGAAATAGTTGGTACTTTGTATCGAAAGTAAAATGGTACGTTTTGCTATTTGGTATCCAACAACTTAAATTAAAATGAATTTGAAAAATATAAAGGATAAAAAAATACAACCTTTCGAACATCAAACATCTGAGGCATTCGAGGGCTGATTGACATGTTGTGAAGCCTCGTATTTATAGATTTGAATTTATCAGATATTTTGCATAATTTTTCTACATAATCCCCTTCAGTATCTACACTTTGCGACTGGTGTTTACATGTTTCAATACAACTTTTAAAGAACTCCTTATCTTGACTGGTCAGAAAACCACCCACTGCAAGTATGACTGTCATCATCGGACTGAAAGTGTTATTCAGAAATAGCTGTTTTCAGTTTTGGGAATAGATGAAAGTCTCATGGATCAGGTGAACAAGGTGGATGCTCAATCAAATTAAAGCCACAATTACGAATGGTAGCCATGGCTATGACATACTTGTGAACAAGAGCATCGTCGTTATGGAACAACACACCTTTAACTAGTGAGCTTTCAGCGGCACATAACTTCAATATTTTCCCGTTACTATGTCAGAAGTGAAGCATAGTATGTGTTATTGATTGTTTGTCCTTTTTGGAGAAAATATATCAGCAGAATACCTTAGATGCATTCCAGAAAACCGAGGCTCACAACATATCAATGAGCCCTCGTAACTGCGAGACAGGGATTCGTAATTTCAAATACAATTGTTCTATCTTACATAAGATACAAAGTTTAGTCCTGGTACGAATGTTTCCCTTTTCGGCTCCAGTGTCCATGACAATGCCGTACTTCCACGGTATGTGATCTTGACCTCGTTAGTGACAGTGGTTCCGGTTGCCGTATCCCCGACCTGAGCTATAACGTCAATGTCCGTGAAAACGTTTTTACCAGCCAAGGGTATTGTTATAGTTTTGCTGCCAACGATCTAGAAAGATAAAATCTTTTTGATAATAACTTTTGAAAAACATAACTCGTCGTCCGTTTGTATGTTTCACATTTAGCTTTGAGAATACAAATTCCATGAAATTCCATGGGTTTTATGACATAATTGAATTAAGAATAAAGGCTGTAAGATAGCTTACTTGGCTCTTTGATGTTTTTAGAAAAAGGTCTTTCTTTGTCACAGACTCTTGGGTCACTGCATGGAATATCATTATCCCGGTTACGTCTTCATCGAAAGTATATCTGAAAATTATCAACAAACCAAAAAACGTGAAATTATTATCAAAAAGACAAAATTATTTGGAGACAAAAATATTTTTGTAAACATATTTAAATAATATATGCAAGCTGTGCGCATCATCATCATCATCATCATCATCATCATCCTTTAACATATTTTCCCAATACTCAAACTCCTCATTGGTTTGGTTTCCCATGTTGTCCTTTCGCTTACTTGGTTTCTTTTTTGTATTATTTGATACAAGATTAAAAGAAAAATCATTCTATAGTGACTTTACCTCGCGCTAACTGTACATGAGACAGATCCCGTTGTACTGGTTATTGTATTTGGATTGCAGTTGATATCTACTTTAAAATTTGGAACCACTGTAAGAGAAGTGATTTGCAAAGTACAAGATGAGCTCTAATAAAAGATGTGATATATGCATGATCCTTTGTAACATTGAGTGAAAATGTCGGCTTCATGAAAGCGATTTGAAAACAAATATAAGATGAAGTAATTAACAGAAACAATTAATTGTATCTACCATATTTCCTCACAACGAAGGTCTTCTCTGTTGATTGACCCTACAATGTTAAAAAAAAACAGTAGAAATTATTTCAAAATTTGCAAAATAGTAAAGTCAACTCTCCTTTGCTCAAACAGAAAAGATGAATAATCTTAAACGGTGGGTATACGTAGAAAATTGTATGCTTCTCTGAAACGACTGTTACATTGTATATACCATCTTTCATATAATACAATTCTTCATAGTTTTAGACATGAAAGTGAATATGGTCAACATGTTTATCATAAACGAAAAATATGTTAAACCAATGAACAATTATAATGATCATTAACAACGATTTGTCAACATTAATCTTCATTCCATCAAACTATTTTAGTCAGAGTGATAAACTCTGTGCACAGCTTGGTTCAATAATACAACAATGAAATATCTTTATTCGTCAGGAAAATTTGCATCATTAGCTCAATGATTGGACGGGCATGTAAGTTCCAATGAAGAATCGACGCAAACCAAAATTGAGCAATACAATGAAACGCTCTACGTTCTCATTATCAATAGAAATACCGTGAAATGAACACAAGGTTTATCACAAGGTAGCATTTTACTCCTTTGTACAATGATTTTTCTGACATTGTACATGTACATGTTTTATTCCAAGGTTCCAGTACGTCGTTGCACACGGAAATCAGCCAAAGTCTTACACCAGTATCCATAAGTTAAAAAAAAACATATGCTCACAATACGTTTTTTCGTGTTTTCTGGTTATAAATGGTTATCTTACAGCACTCATATGTAAATAAGTTAATTTGTCTTCGTGTGTTAAAATAAAGCATACCTTCACAGTGGCACGGAATTTCCATGTTCCCAGTTTTGGGTCTACACCTATAGAAAACTCGTTGACAAATACACCTTGTGCCCCTGATACGCTGTTCCATTGCTGCACAAGCTGGTCTTCGCCATTCTACATTTACAAATACATTAACTGATACATGGATGTCAAAAAGAATTGACGCAGCATGTAGGAACAAAGTGACCTTCGTCAAAATCTATACTAATTTCAATCATTTATATATGTTCAATTTCGTTTAGAAATTACTGTAAAATAATCTGTCTATCGCAGTACGTACAAAGCCTACGTCTTTTGTAATAGCGAGACATTATCCATCCATGGACAGAAAATACCGCTCTATACATTTGTAAAAGCGTTATTCGAGCAACATGAAAAGTATAAATTTCATACAAGTCAAAGATACGTTGATAGAATACTCACAAATACTTTCACATCGACTGTCCCGATATATGGTCGCATATCTGGATGGAAAACTAAAATTCTGCTTTTAACTGAAAAATTGCACAAAGAAACATAAAACTTTGTCACTGATGATCTTCAATCTTAAGTCAAATAGGTCAATTTTAAATTCCGAATAAATGATTTTGTATTCTCAGTCAGTAAGTATTTCAATTCATTCGTCTATCTATAACAAATCGGTTACGCCACGAAGCCCAATATTGGTCCAGTGTTTGTAGATTCATTTACTATTCATTTGTTATTTCATAGGTGAGAAGAAGGATCAAAGGTAGACAGAATTACCATCGACATTGTGTTAGAATCATCAATCGCCTTTATACTGTGGATACAATCCTTCTTTCATCAGACAGACACTTGGATTGGTACTGAACAAATCTACGGCCTTTAATTGTACCAGCGCATTCTTGAGAATTGCACTCTGACTTACTGTGACGACAGGACTCCATGACGGGCCCTGTCTAAACCTCTTTAAAGAAAACAGGGCCCGACCACCTGTCCTCTCTGAATCTCAGTCGGACTCCTCGGGTGATAACATGCATGAGCATGCTTTTTCGAAACCAACGAAACAAACATATTTTCTTACCTTTTTCATTCTCCGCATACATTCCTCTATCTGTCTGTATTAGGAGAACCACAGAAGAGCTATATTTAACGGAACTCTTTGTGGAAAATGTCATGCCTCCACTTCCTGTAACAACCACCTCATAGGATCCTTTTCCCTTTGGTGTGATGTAAGGAACCTGGAATCATACATATTAGCTTGCTGGTTTGATTTATCGATTTGTATATACTAAAAACTTGGATATATTCGCTTATGAAGCTTGCATCAAACGTATTTGCATACATGTTTCAATTCTAGAACCTATAATATGTGATTTTTTTTACCATTTTAACAAAACAATACATATATTTCATATTTCTGGTGAAATAGAAGGTAAATGATTAACAGCAATTCTCTGTAAGAACCAAAGAATTTCAAGACATGTTGGCACGGCATGTCATGGATTTTTGAGATTTTTGGTATGGAAGTTCAATATGAAGTACTAGTACGCAAATCGATCCCAGTTTTTTTCAAAAAGTTAGTCGTTGCCATGGTAACCGTGTCTGAAGTTTCAAAAATCGGGAAATTTTATAGGACGAGGCATATTGGTAGGCTTCGTGACCATGGAAACGGATACATTTTTTATCTGAAATTACTTTGATTATTTTCTTTCAATCCTTTTTATTACACATATTTGTAAAGATTTTTACATTAACCTCGGATGCCTTTTGTATACAAGATAAAAAATTGGGCCAAAATAGGGTATCAAAATGCTCTCTTTTGGGCATTTAAAGACCCTGTTTTGCATGTTTTTACTGTTTTACAAGGTTGAAAATTACACAAAAGCACTCATTTTTGAAGTCCAAAATCTAGTTATCCAATGAGTATCATCTTTGAACTATACATTAACATAAAAATTTGATTGGGTAAATTTGTCCTTTTATATGCAAACCAGCTTTAAATTTGGTTGCTATGGCAACAATAGGCTGAAAGGTTTCGATACGCTGAATTTAAACACAATCTTTATTAAACTATCCACGCATGATATTGGAACAGAAGTTCATGTATACATCTATCAGAGACGTTTGAATATAAAGATGACCTTGAAAAAATTTCAAGGTCACCCACTGCATTTCCAAGGTCATTAAACTTTAAGTGACCAGATTTGACGAAAAATCCTGATTATTATAAAATGAAGACGCCAATATTTCAGAAACCTTCAGATATTGAACTTAACAGTCATATGCCATAAAATGATTAGTCTAACACTAATTCCTAGGACTATTGTTTAAGTTTCTTCACATCTTTGAATTTCTAAATTCTTGGTGAGTATTTTGATAAAAAAAGGAACGAAACCTATATTTTCTGGTTTTTTGACAGAAAAAAACTTCCAATTGAATTATTACAGAACAATAAATTTTAAGATTTTTCTTTCTTATATTCATAAGCTTTCATAATAAATATGACCTATGAAAATATTCAAATAACATTTCGTTAAAATTGATAACAAAAAATTGAAAAATTCAACATTTTTTGCAATATTTGAGTCTCAAAGTAGAAATGACCTTGAACTTCAAGCAAATGACCTTGAACATTTTAATTGTTATTAAGTGAAAGTATTAAGTCATATCTATCCATGCATACATTTTGACAATCATACGTAACTCTAAAGAGGAATAAAATCAATTTCAAAAATAATATGAAACAAGCAAACAGGTCTAATGTTGCCATAGTAACGGTTTTTGACGACAGAATTTAGGTAAAACTCCTAATTTACCCACTCCAATTTTTCATCCATTTTATTTCTCAATAAACATATATTTTCTTTTATAAAAATCACTAGTCTCCTGTTGGTGCGTTTTGTGGTATTTAAGATTGAAAATGGCCAAAAACATACTAAATTGGCCCTTATTTTGACCTCTATTTTTCGCTTCATTTTCCTTGATTTTGGATTAATACAATTAACGTCCTGGAATATATATCACATAACTAAATGTACCAAGTAAGAATTGAAGTTAGGAAGAACAAATTTTGTAAAAATGAACAAAATGTTACAGTGGCATCCATGGCAACGCAGTATCGGAAGCTGGCTTATTTCATGGTCTCAAAAGTGCTGTAAATAGAGTGACCTCGTTACCATGGCAACCAGAGGTCACACTGACCCAAAAGTATTATTTTCATCCTCAGTACTTCATATATACACGTTATACTGAAAATCATCAAAATCCATGACATGCCGTGCCGCTCGATTTTGGTCCTTACAGAGAATGGCTATTAAATGTCAAGCTTTCTATGAAATTAACTACAAAAGTTTACCTTAACAGCAATCGCCTCAGACGTCAAAGTACCTGAAATGATATCAATATGACATATTTGTAGTCAAAACTAATTATTTTAGCTAGCGCTGCTGCACTTGACATGCGGGAGATGCTTACTCTTCCCGGACACATGGTTATATTCATTTAAGAGAGGTGTATATTTAAAATAAATATGATTGTTTCGGGGTTTCCGCTAGATCTTTGAACATTTTATCTACTCACATCAACACATTCATTCACCTATTCTTCAATTATTTGGTATCAACCTGTAGGCATTGTAATAAGTAAAGTGTGAAATATGTGAATGAATTTAAAGTTCCCGCACTTTTGTGAAAATGGTGGTAATTAGTAGGAGATGAGCTTATCTTGAATTTCAAAGAGCGACTTAAATTGTCTTTACCTGGCTTCAAACGTTTTGTTACTTGAATGCCATCGAGGTCTTGTATTTTTACTTTGACATCCACGACTGTATTTGTATTAAATAAGTCCACGTGTACTATAAGGTCCTCCCCTGGGCGGATTGCAGGAGGTATTGTGACCACATATGATCTGGAAAATAAGATGATTGTCAATATTGAAATATATGTTCTGTTATGAAATTTCAGTGTACCGCATGCGCATTTCAAGTTATGTCTCATCAGTGATGCTCGGGGCCGAAAAAGAGGAAATTCCTCTGTCTGTCTGTATGTTTGATGCACCACAAAAGTTTGTAGTATTTGTTTATTTACTCTCTTTTTTATATAGTTACATAAGTTAACTACATTTTCAATGTAGTCATATCTTATATCGAAAAGGACATAATCTACTCAAGATTCAAGTTTGCACTTACGGTGAGGCATATGACTCGTGTATGTAATGTATCACATTAAAAACAAAGAACAGGCTAGCTGTCCACATCGTCATCAGTATGAATCAACCTGAAAATAATGAATAAATGCACAATGTTAAACATTCAATAGCATAATTTAAGAACAGATAAATTGGCAGCATGACCAAACATGCACGTTTCGGGTAATTTATATTATATCATAATTGCTGTGAATCACGCTCCATAATAAGTGAATAAAAAATCAAACTAAAATAAGAATCAGAAGTTCTTTTAAAATCAATGGGCATACAAAATTATGAAAAATACAAAATCACTGAGGTATTGCAACAAAAAGCAAAAGTAAAACCTCAATGGAGAAAAAAAATCAGGTGACATAGGTCGTTATGATTTGGTCTTGTTCTGGAATTACGTAACCATTTCGATATGCAGAAAAATATAAATTGAGCCACGAAATTCATTTTTCGAAACATATATATGCCGAATTTTAAATCCCTGGAGACTATTCTTTATCACTTGCATTAGAATACTTCTTTCTTTGTTTTTTCTTAATAGATAATATGGTTGATATTTAAAGCACTATTTTCATTTACAATCAAAGGAAAATATAAAATTTCTGTAATTTGTTGGCGCCTCACAGGAGTTTATAATTAAATGATTTGATGATTAACATAAAAGGTTCTAAAATTGAAATAGGTAAATGAAAGTAAAACATAAAATCAACAGTCATAATCCAAAAGAACGAATTTTGTAAATTCAAACAGAAAAATGAAATACTGTCGTACAGTAACCGTGGATGGGATGGAATACGAACTAGGATAAGAAAACCGCCAACTCTATAAAATATATTTCGATTGTATATGATTAACCCAGATGATAGAGTCCTGTGCATCTCTATGTTATAAAAAATGAAAAAAATAGTTAAATACAAAATCACTTCCATATTGGGAGTTTGCTTCTTTTCATATGGTGGATGTTTTTCTTTGTTTGCTTTGGTTCTTGTTTTATCCTAATTTTGTATGCCTTCGGTTTATGATTTCTGAATTATCGATTTTGTACTATGTATTGGGACATAGGACTTCATTGTCCATATTTGTCATAATAAGAGTCTTATGTCAGGCTGGCGAAAATAAGAGAAGTACATACCACCAGGGACTAGAAGTTTTTCAGACCTTCGTGAAATTTCAAGACTTGATTCTCAATAAACATAGTAAGTAATCTCCGAATCTAGCTATCTTTTACCACCGAAAGTCGTTATAGGCGGTGCTACTTACAAAAGATCAATGAATAAATGTATGTCATAATTCAAGTTTCCAGTTCTGACAAAGCCTGGTAAACATAAAACCTTCTTGTGGAAATTGCTGTTACAAAATCAAGATTGGATGCAGTGAATATTGAAATCTTATGTTAATCATTTCTTCAATAAAACAACAAGAATGACTCAACAAACAGTAAAGAAACTTTGCAAATACTACCACATAAAGAATAACATTAACTGAAGCATTCTGCAAAGAACAAAACATGAATTCCCTATGGAGATGAGATCACTTACCCAAGGAGAGTAAGACTCTCCTGTTTGTTAGAAACACCCGTCACTTGGTCATGCAGAAACTTACATATATAAAATCGTTCAAAAAGAAATTAAGTAAAATTATTCTAATTTAACTTAAAAAAAATATATGAGCAACACAATACCAACGAAAGAAATAAGTTGATAAATGTATCATTATACAAAATGATTGTGTTTTTTTTGCCATGTATTTTTTCCTCTATTTCAATCTGTTTTCTAAGTTTTTAGCCGAAAACTTAAAGAATTCATCGACTTTGATGTTTCTATGTAAAGTTTATTTCTTTGAAGACAAAATATAAGTATATTTCCAGTACTCACCTTGAGGTCTAAGATAAGTGTCCAAACAACTAACACTCCTTCCTTACTTTATATAGTCCGTCCTAATATGTTAATGTGCCTCTAAAACTTCCCAAACAGGATGTGTTTTCAATTATAAGAAAATCAACAAACCCCAAGTAATTAAGCATGCAATGAACTTGTCTTTTATCCGTTCTTATTACGCATTATTTTGTATTTTACACCTTTAATGACATCATGGAATTACCTGTATTATTGCTGACAACAGCGAGGTGAAAGTTACACTACTTTATTTTAAAGATGAGCTACTTTTTATTCCTTTTTACGTTTTAACCTTACATACCTTTCATATCATAGACCTGACAACAAATGATTGCGTTTATTTCGTTTATTGTCGAATTAAATTCTAGGTGATCGGAATAGAACGAGATTTATGATTGATGGTAAATCTGTTTTATCGTCCAATCCATGAAATCATCGATTGTTAAAGCTAATTATGTTTTAATCTGTAAGTAGTGCAGTTGATACACGTGTTATAAAGATATGTACAGCTTTTGCATATATTATAAAGTCAATGAAAGTGCAGATTTCCAGATATGATGCAATCGATATCTCTGACAATGATACACTGAAGGAGTGATGTACAGACAGCTTGGCATATCTTTGGATTATATTATTATACTATTCTTTTATACCTTTTTCTATGCCGTCGAGGAAGAAGTTCAGTTCTTTTAAGAAATATTTAATCCTTTTATAAATCGCTAGATATCTGTCAGACGTCCTTACAGTAATCTACATGGCATGAACATAAATGCTACCATCCTCCTGACAAGTTTGGAATAATTTCTCGCACCACCATTTGCTACTTACGTGACGGATGATCGTCCAAAGCCGGTACCGAATGTTCGTTTTGTGTTAAGTGTTTGTGTGTCATGTTTAGTGTTGTTTGTCCCGTTTGCGTCTGTTTTTGTGCTTGTCTACTCTCCGTGTTTGATGTCTTGTTGTAGGTACTGCAGCCGATTCTTGTTGGAGAACGCCTCCTTTGCTCACTATCTCCTAATTGATTTTGATCATTTTACAATTAAACAATTGTGAAATTAATTACATAATTTATTTCCAATTGAGTGCATAACAAAGCGTATTGAAGTGGCTACATCAAAGAAATCTGTGTGTGTCTGATTTATCGGTTAACTGTGATATTCGGTGCAATTAGGATACATTCCTGTAAAAAACACATGAAGAAAAGGTAAAGATCTCGAACATAACCACGATTCAACGACCCTAGGAAATAACATACGTAACATGGCAACAAACAATAATAAGGATGCCACGTAAAACCACCATACTAGCCAAAAACAGCCAAATGCAAAGAGACAAACACGATGATTAATTAATAAAAGATAGAAAAAAATATAAGCTACAAATCAACCTTAATTTCGATATGATTTGATATAGGAATAAAGCATACTAAAATGAAGATGTTTGTCCTAATTCTACACCGATTGCCCATTGGTCTCTTTGGCTTATGTGTAGTCTTTTGTGTTCAATGTTTCTATACCATAGAAAGACGACGGACAACACTTTCTAATAAACAAAGTCCAGTGCAAAAACGGAAACACTAACATACGGACAAAGAACAAAACACACAGAAAGCACTCGAATAACGAAGATAATTAACTTAGGGGGATGACATTTTTTGGGGTCAGATTATGCATTTGTAATGCATAGACGACCGGATTATTTATATAACAACCGGGACAAGCATAAAAACAACAATAATAATAACAAGATACACATAATCCCTCACTCAACCTCACACACACTGAGAATTTCATATATTTGACTTTAGCTAAATTCTAATTAAAATTATTTACACCTTCTATACCCTGGATATGAACCTTCTGTCACCAGACGGATATTTGGCTTGGTACTGGACCAATCTACAGCCTTGTACCAGCGCATTCTTAAGAAAAGCACTCTGACTGGCTGTGACGACAGGACTCCATGACGGGCCCTGTCCAAACCTCTTTAGAGAAGATAGAGCCCCGACCGCCTGTCCTCTCTGAATTTCAGTCGGACTCCTCGGGTGATAACATACATGAGCTTGCTATAGCCGACAGGGCAAGGAGTGTATTTCGTACGCTCTCTGTTTTTATATCCATTTACATATCCATCTGTGTGTCTCTTGGGTCCCTGCGTTTTGCTATGTGTTTGTATGGTCATCTTACAGTGAGGAGATTATTTTACACCACAATTGTACGTTCTTCGAGACCTCTTGGTAATCGGAAAAGTGGGAGGGTTGTGCGCGCGTAATCCTGATAATTACACCGTCTGCTACTGGTGTGGCCGATGGCCGTCATAAATCGGTACCGATTGCCCATTGATCTCGTTGGTTTATGTGTAGTCATTTACGTTTGATGTTTCTATGTGATTTGGTGTTCCTTGTACCTTTTATGTCTCTTTCTGTGCATGTCTGCGCTGTGTTTTTTAGCTTTGGGTGTTTTGGGGGTTTGCTGTGGGTGCTGCAACCGCGTGTTGTTGAAGATCCCCTTCTTTCTTTTAGAGAGTGCAAGACATACATGTACATGTATCACCTGAGTATACTAAATTGTCATCACACCAGCAGACAAAGCTTCAAATAATTACACAATCCATACAAATGAGTTAAAGAAGATCCTGACGATAATCCCAACAACACTCACACAGAGCACAAAATTGAGCATCGATGGACCCCTAGCAAACTAGAGGTGGGACCAGGTGTCCGGGAGGAGTTAGCATCCACTGCTTGGCTAGCCGCACCCGCCGTCGATGTTCACGCACGAAATGAAAACAACATCAAAAATGCGCGACTGTCTGAAGTTACGTCTATATAGAAAGTGCTATGATGACCATGTCAGGGAAAAATATTCAAGCAACGTTTCATTGCTGATTCCTCAAAATGTTCTACCAAATCTGTATCGATCTTACTCACCATTTTTTTTTTATCTGAAATAAAATCTGGACTTCAAAAATATTGTTCGACATTATATTCTCGAAGCGGTATTAACCAGATGTGGGTTTAAAAAAATCGTAGAAACTTTTAGCACATTTGAAATCCACTCATTTCCGTAGAGTCCATTCGATAAAAGCTTTTGACTTTTCGACACCTTACACAACAATCCCACACTCTAAATTGAAAGAAATACTCGCAAAAATTATTAGTAGATCACAAATAAAGCAAGAACGACAATCGCAAATATAGATTTATTGTTGTTAACTATAATAACACCTACTTTGTAAAAGAAAAGTCCGATTCTGAAAATAAGTACACTGAAACAGATATTATTCAGATGTTAAACTTCCTGATCGACAGCATTTCTGTGGTGTAAGGAGGAAAGGTCTTCCAACAAATTGTCTTAGCTTCTGACTTTGACTTCACTTACAGATATATATAGACGATATGCTGTCCATCAACAATCCAAAATAAATGGATTACCTTAGCAGAATCTATCTGTCGGAGCTCGTTGGTTTATGTGTAGTCCTTTGTGTTTGATGTTTCTCTGTTGTGCGTTGTCGTTTCTTGTCCCTTATGCGTCTCTTTCTGTGATTGTCTGCTTTGTGTTTTTGCATTGGGTGTTTTGGGGTTTTGCTGTAGGTGTTGCAACCTGGAGTTGTTGGAGATCCCCTCCTTTGTTTTTGAAGTCAAAGAAACTACAGAGACAAATAATTCGGCATCCTGTATGATCATAATGCTGTCTTATGATACTGATGGTCATATGAAAACCTCACCCGATGACAAACGTGACGACTTCAGTTTCAGCATCACAAACTTTCCTTTTCTGTGTAGCAATATCCATTCATCGCCTGCTTATGGCGTGTTCATATCTCAATTGATACGTTATGCCAGAACAAGCACCAAATATACAGATTTTGCTCTGAGAGATAGGCATCTTTCAGACAAGCTTCTCAGTCAGGGATACGTTTGTGATCGATTAACATCGTCACTGAGGAAGTTCGATACGGGGAACTCGTCATACACTATAGAGTCCCATTGTCCAGAATGGTGGATGATATTCTGTCTTAGACCATTTGAACCATCCAACCACAGAAAATATTTGAATCTTCCTAACTTGAAGTAAACGGATGTGATATTTCTGCCAAATTGAAGCGACAGGTGTTGCATTCAAGCAGGAGAATCTGACTCTTCCTGCGAGGCTGGTCTCACTCCCATATTGGGAGTTCGCTTCTTTTCATGTTGTTGACGTTTTCGTTAGCTTGCTTTGGTTCCTGTTTTCTCCTGATTTTGTATACCTTGGTTTATGATTTTCTGAATTATCGATTTTGTACTGTGTATTGGGATACGGCCATTGTCAATATTTGACATTTCAAAGCACATTAGGTGAGGGGTATATGCTCAAGAAAGGTTTTTACAGAAACATGTAGTTAGTGAGTTATGTACTAATTCCTATAAGACTTGAAGCTAAGCAATTACTTTAAATGAAAATGCATAATTTTTGTTTATGCTTGATTTAAAGAAAATGCAGTGTAATACATTACATAAATAATACATGTAGAATAAAATCTATGTCTTAAAAACACTTGTTATTATATCAAATATCATGGAAGGGCGAGTCGAGCAAATGGTCGTCCCCTAAACGTGACTCCGAAATGAACATGGGATCAGGTGCCCGGGAAAAGTAAGCATCTACTTTTTATCAAAATATGTCACTTAGGCCTTGCATGAAGACATATCCAATTAATTACATAGTTCTTAAATCCTAAATCTCCCAACACGAAGAATAACGATGTTTTATTACTTAGTTAGTATCGTCATCGTCAATACATTTGCAGTGACAAAGTCAGTCGCTCACAAGTGTATCCTTGGTGTAGAAAATTTTCGGTTATTCTTCTTGCTTTCAGAACCAAGTACATGTAGTTTTAGCTTGAACTTACTCTATTGTGATATGAATACACCATAGGGAGGAGAAAAGTTATGATCATACCAAGGAGAGAGAAATTGGTATATATGAAGTTGAAGTGGTCACGTGTTTCAAATATTGAACTATTTAGGTAACCATTGTTGTAAAAATATAAAATGAGAAGAGTTAATGCTTCCAGCGGTTCACATGGATGTTATGCGCGAAATTTTGTTTGCAAATTTGTTTTCCTGGGATTATTGGTCGTTTCTACTCCAAGTAAGTAGGATTTTTTTCTCAGCAAAACGGTGCGGTTACTGACATTACAAAGGATGGATTAATGAGTTAAAGAAGATCCTAACGAAAATCTCAACAGCACTCACAATAGAGCACAAAATTAAGCATCGACGGACCCCTAGCAAGCCACAGGTGGGACCAGGTGTCCGGGAGGAGAAGCATCCCCTGTTGGCTAGCCGCACCCGCCGTCGATGTTAAAGCACAAAAATGAAAACAATATATAAAATCAATGCACTGTCTGACTTTATGTCTATGTAGAAAGTTCTATGGCGACAATGTCAGGGAAATATATTCAAAAGACTTACTGTCAAACCCTTCGCGGGTGATGTGTTGGTGAATGTTGTTTGACTCTCATGGTCTGACATACATCATTTTGTCAAACTTGTACATAATAGAACTTTTTGTGAGTTTAAGGATGCTTTCTCCTGGCGAGCTGAACAGAAAATGTTCTAGACGACGGGAGAAAACTCCTAATGTCGTAAAAGAAAGATGTACGACATTTGTTTTTTCTGTTCACTGTATCAAATTCAATAGCATGGTTAAATGGAGTTGTTTGAGGATATATTTGTTATTTTCATAAGTATAAACATTTTATGTTATCTTTTTGCTTTAAAACAACCTTGTTCAAATAACATTACGTCACTACGAGAATCTTTGACGTCACGCAGCAAAAATGACGTTCGTCTTCCCGCCATGAATAAAACAGATAAATAACGCTGCAGGAAAGGGATGTAATATTTGATTACTTATATTTGTCTTTAAATTACATCAATTGAGAAGATTAATTCAATAAAAGCAATACTTTTAAGAAATAGATTTGTATTTTCAGCGTGAAACAAATCAGAGACACAACAAAAGCAAGTAAAATACACCGAAACATGGAAAATAGAACTTTACCAGTAATTGAACTCTGTACTGTCATTGTGTCAAAGAAACATGTATTAATGGCGATCCGTCTCTGGATTTCTATTTATTAAAAAAATATATAATAATTATAAATCGCCACGTACTTTTTTTTATTTCTCCCGCTTTATCTTTATTCTTTTTTCTAATCTATTTCCTTTATTTCTTTTAGCAGCATTATGTCTGCAAAAATTTGAAATTTTGAACTCTATCAGACAAAAAAAAAATTTGATGGAATAACATTTTTTATCAGCATTTTAGTGCCAAAAATCTGTTTCTTACGTTACTTTAAAAATTGCCATATGAGGTAAGAATTTGCTAAAAATTTCATTCCGTTACATCTTATGTCATAAAAATTGTATTCAACAGTAGTAAAGTAATGTATTCTAATATATTTGAGTAATCCAATTCAACAATTCCGTAAGATTATATATATTCTAGATTTTATGAGTATTATTTCGCCAATTTTCAATTTCACCACAATATTCTGAGATGGTTGAAGAAGGATATCTTTGATGGCAAATATCTGACATAAATTCCATATCTTGGTATCCTTTATTACTTATCGGGTCAAGTGCTATTGAAATATAATGGTAAGAAAAAAAGTTTGATGCTTTTGAATTCGAGATCTCAGAAGAAAGCATCCTTAAGAAAAAACATAGTATTTCCTTCTCATCAGGCATATATTAAAAAAGGAGGGGATCTCCAACTAAACTTAATTGCAGCACCCACAGCAAAACACTGAAACACCCCATGAGAAAATACAGCGGCCAAGCACAAAAAGGAGACATAAAAGGGAAAGTAACGTAAAAGTACGACATACGACTGCTGGTGGACCAAGAGTCCCCGAGGGCACATGTAGCCAAGTTCGATCAACTTCGGTTGATCGTCTGTGTCTTCAACGCATTTGAAATTTTCTGTTACAAAATTGCTTGAAATTTCTAAAACGTGGGTCCTGTAGCATCATATCCCACCCATTCTGCAACGTCTTTTGGTACATTTTTGGACATAATAATTTTCATACTTTTTGGATATATTACATTGTTTAGACTGAGGATCACTGACGAGGGTTTAATATCCGAAACGTGCATGTCTAGTCCATGCTGTAAATTTATCAGGTTTTAAATGATGCTATTGAATTTAAAGACGTTTAACATCCAAGCGTCAATCACAAAAGACAACACATAATCCAAAGATACCGATGGGCAATCGACTTAGGAAGGCCATCTGCCATGTTGCTTGTTATCCAGATGCCGTGCACACAATCCTCCTACTTGTTTAGTTTTACAGTGGTAACGAAGAACGCACAATTATTTTGTATAAATGCATCCTTATTGTGTAATGGCCATACAAACAAAACAGCAAAACAAATGGGCCAAGTAACACACAGATGAATTATGAATATATAAATGGATATTTAAATCATAGGAGCGCACGGAAAGCAGTCAGAGCTCTGCGTGCTCAAACATGCAATCATCTGAGGAGTCCGACCGACATGCAGAGAAGGCAGGAAGTTGGGGTCCTGTCTTTTCTTACGAGGTCTGGACAGGGCCCGTCATGGAGTCTCGTCGTCACAGTCAGTGATATTACAATTCTTCAATACGCGCTGATTAAGTGTTAAACGATTTCAAATTCAATTGCATCATTTAAGCATAGACAAATTTGCAGCATGGACCAGGCATGTACGTTTCGGGTACGTAACCCTCGTCAGTGATCCTCAATCTAAACAATGTTATATGGCCAAAGAGTGTGAGAATAATTATGTCCAAAAATGTACCAAAAGACATGGCAGAATGGGTGGGATATGATGCTACAGGTTTTACATTAATCAAGTACCATTTAGAGCGTCTTTCACGTGACACATGGCTCATATCAACGGTATTAAAGGTGATTGATTATTCTGACACATTTTAATTTTTTTAACTTTTGATCCTCCTTATTTCGTTTACATATGTTTAATGTCACAATAAAGGTAAATTTTGAAATTCCAAAAGTAATAATACTTTTCTACATGTATAAGACGGAATTTCAAAGGAGGCTACTTGGTGAGTGTCACTGCTGGTGGACCAAGAGTCCCAGAGGGCACATGTAGCCAAGTTCGATCAACTTCGGTTGATCGTCTTTCTCTTCAACGCATTTGAAATTTTCTGTTACAAAATTTCTTGAAATTTCTAAAACGTGGGTCCTGTAGCATCATATCCCACCCATTCTGCTATGTCTTTTGGTACATTTTTGGACTTAAATTTCATACTTTTTGGCCATATAACATTGTTTAGATTTAGGATCACTGACGAGGGTTTAGTACCCGAAACGTGCATGTCTGGTCCATGCTGTAAATTTATCAGGTCTTAAATGATGCTATTGAATTTGAAGACGTTTAACATTAGAATTATATTTGTAAAATGCAGAAATTCTTAAATAGTTTATTATAGGGGAACCTAAAGTTTCTTAGTAATTTGTAAATTTGAGATGTGAAAATCTCAATACATCAGTTCTTGAATTAGCGTACTAGATGAGTAAAATATAGAAAATGTACATGTACTGTTGAATCCAAAATCAACTGTTTTGTCATACACATTCCGAATCGTATGAATTTCTCCATTTCCAGTATTTGTGTTTTAAAGGTCCAATATTGATGCTTCTGTGTTTGTTACATTTTTTTGTTTAGGGTCAAATGAAGTTCCCTTCAGTGTATGTGTTGCCATTCATGTTTCACGTTCTCATGTGTCTTTTGAATGTTTGAATAACACATTTGCTTGTATGGGTCTCGTTTGTGTATGCACTCTTGTGTTAAAGAAGTTGTTGCATTGTGTTTGATGTTCCTTGTCCGTCATGTGTCTCTTGCTGTGCTTGTCTACTCTGTGTATGTACATAGGGTTGATTCGGTGTTTTGTTGTATTGTGTTTGGTGTTCCTTGTCCATCATGTGTCTATTGCTGTGCTTGTCTACTCTGTGTATGTACATAGGGTTGATTCGGTGTTTTGTTGTATTGTGTTTGGTGTTCCTTGTCCGTTATGTGCCTCTTGCTGTGCTTGTCTACTCTGAATATGTACATAGGGTTGATTCGGTGTTTTGTTGTATTAGGTTTGGTGTTCCTTGTCCATCATGTGTCTATTGCTGTGCTTGTCTACTCTGTGTATGTACATAGGGTTGATTCGGTGTATTGTTGTATTGTGTTTGGTGTTCCTTGTCCGTTATGTGCCTCTTGCTGTGCTTGTCTACTCTGTGTATGTACATAGGGTTGATTCGGTATATTGCTGTGGGCGATGCTACTAAATCCTATTGAAGATCTTGAATGTATTCATTGAAAGTCAAACCAATAATCAGAATCCATGTTTTACCTTGTATTTTTATGCCTTATTCAAAATACTCTATCCTTGTACAGCCTTGTTCCGGAATCTGTTGCATACTAACCGATCGGGACGACCACAATCCATGAACAAAGCTCGGCAGATTTGATTGAATCTTGATGTTCATATAAGAAAGTTGTAATTTTTTCAAGAGAACAACAGTCTCGTATTAGATAGCAGAGCACAGACTAGTATATCCCTTACTTTTGTATCATTTTTATGGTTTGTACTATTAATTAGACATGTCAGAGCTCCTGTGCTTTATTTTCTTTTGTATTAAGTCACCAAATAGTGTATAGAATGATAAAAGGGAGTAATTCGTACACCCAATCGTCCGTCCGTCGTCTGTCGGCCCGACACTTAACATTTTCAACTTCTCCCCTATATCCCATTGAAGGATATCGATGAAACTTCTAAAGGTCATCTACTAAGTTTGTTCATTTAATTAAAATGCTTGACGCTTATTTTACACATTGTAAACTACGCAATTTACTTGCAAAAGCTAGTTTCTCGTTATTGTTCTTTGAAATGCTGATATAAAAATGGTTTGAAATTGATTTTTGAAGTGTGAAACCGAAGAGAACACTAGTCAAATGTGAAGATTGTAGCAGCAAAAGTTACATTAAACAGTTTTTTCATGACGTCATCCCTTAACGTGCACCCTTAACACAGCGTCATATAATACAATCATAAAATTACATACCTATCAAAATAGATATATTGTTCAAAAGAATAAATCTTACACTTTATCATGCTTACACAAGATTATACCAATAATTTAGAATAAAATGTAGAAATCTGCTCGACAAAGGGGAAAATAGTAGAAATTTGCCGATAACGCTGGGCAACTTCGGCTGATTGTCGATCTGTCTTCGACGCATTCGAAAATTTCTGTAATCAAATTTTCTTGGAAATTCTAAAACGTGTGTCTTGTAGTATCATATCCCACCCATCCCGCATCGTCTTTCGGTACATATTTAGACAAAATAACTTTCACACTCTTTGGTAGTATTACATTGTTTAGATTGAGGATCACTGAAGAGGGTCAAGTACCCGAAACGTGCATGTCTGGTCCATGCTGCTGATTTATGTGTATTTAAATGATGCTTTTGAATTTGAAGACGTTTAACATACTCAATCACATCCATTTGCATATTCATGTGTTCCTTGGGTCCCTGCAGGTTTTTGCTGTCATCTAACAGTAAGGAGATTATTTAACACTACAGATGTGCGTTCTTCGAGACCTTTGGGTGATCGGAAAGTGGAAGGGCTGTGCGCAAGTGATCTGTATTACCACAACATTTGCTAGTGTGTCATCCTAAGTCGGAACCAACTGCCTATTGGTCAAGTTGTTTTATGTGTAGTCTTTTGTGTTTTATGTTTCTATGTCATAAGTCTTTTATCACATGATTCACCCGTTATGCAGTTTCATAAAGCCATTTCATAAATACATGATATGATAACACGTTACATATCACTCTGCTTGAATGCGATTGGTCAAGTTTGGAACCTAATCACATAAACCTTGACAAATGTGACCTTTCAAATATCGGTCAACTGTTAAATTCAGACCCGGAGTCAATATCAGTGATTAAAATTGTTGTTGTTGAATTAATTTTTGCATTAAAATACTATTCAAAATTGAAATACTTTTCTCTTACGCACAGAATATCTATACGATGGGGACACTACTTCTCATGGCGTAGCAGACGACTTCTCGATCACGGCGTGATTCGCCTCAGCAGTTCTCGGAAACGTTGATTTCACATTAGAAATACACATTTTTAGGCAATATCATGTGATAAAAAGAATCTCAAATGAATTTTCATTTCATACGATGTATTATGAAACTCGTTGTGCGTTTTATATCCCCTCGCCAAGGCTCGGGGATATAAAACTCACAACTCGTTTCATAATACATCGTATGAAATGAAAATTCATTTGAGATCCTATATTTACGTCTCTTGCTGTGCATGTTTACTATGTGTTTTCGCTGGTACTGTTCCCGAGTCTGGTGTCTCCTGTCTGTAGTGGGTAAGTTGGGCAATGTTTTTTGGTTTTGTTCTTTCCGTCTATGTGTTGATGGTTATGACAAGCAATTTTTTTCAGTTTCGTAAATGTATTTATTCTGATTGGCCAAATCTCTCTTACGGAGTGAAAAAGAATTAATGAAAATGAACATGGATTTCTAAGAAATCTCAAAGAGATTATCTAATATAATATAATTTTTCCCGATATCGTAGAGTTCTTAGATTCGTCACTCTTTTTTATTCCGGATTTCTTGTTGTTCATTGGTAAACCAGGTTAGCCAATCTGAAAAAGAGAAGACTGATTATGTGATTTTATAAACAAAGCATGGATTTTTTTAAAAACCTTATTTAGTTATCAATATCATTTCTTCATTCAAATTAAACTTTACACATTTAAACTTTAAATTTCAATATGATGTTAGATCGACTTAGATAATTTTGCCAGCAATTCGAGACAAAATGGACAGGTTAAGTACCCGAAACGTGCATGTCTGGTCCATGCTGCATTTTATGCTATAACTATGAAAGACGTGTAATGTTAAAATTCAATAGCATCATTCAAGAACAGATAAATTTGCAGCATGGACCAGACATGCACACGTTTCTGGTACTTAACCCTCGTCAGTGATCATCAATCTAAACAATGTAACATGACCAAAATATGTCCAAAATGTACCAAAGACGTAACAGGATGGGTGGGATATGATGCTACATGACCCATGTTTTCGAAATTTCAAGAAATTTTGAAAACAGAAATTTTCGAA
Organism: Pinctada imbricata; assembly: GCA_033119305.1. Classification (NCBI taxonomy): domain Eukaryota; kingdom Metazoa; phylum Mollusca; class Bivalvia; order Pterioida; family Pteriidae; genus Pinctada; species Pinctada imbricata. Next base: position 51,193,335 of record VSWD01000006.1, on the reverse strand, counting down.
TGAGTTGAAGAAACGATCGACCGAAGTTGATCGAACTTTGCTACATGTGCCCTCGGGGACTCCTGGTCCACCAGCATTGCGCTCACCAAGTGGTACACATGTTAAAAGTCTTCAAATTCAATAGCATCATTTAAGAAAAGATAAATTTGCAGCATGGACCAGACATGCACGTTTCGTTTACTTAACCCTCGTCAGTGATCCTCAATATAAACAATGTAATATGGCCAAAAAATGAGAATGTTATAATGTCCAAAATGTACCAAAAGACGAAGCAGGATGGGTCGGATATGATGCTACAGGACCAACCGTTTAAAAAATTTCAAGAACCTTTGATACCAGAAATTTTCGAATGACTTTAAGAAACGATCGACCGAGGTAAATCGAACTTTGCTACATGTGCCCTCGGGGACTCCTGGTCCACCAGCAGTGACACTCACCAAGTGGTAAACGTCTTCAAATTCAAAAGCATCATTTAAGAACAGATACATTTGCAACATGAACCAGACATGCACGTTTCAGGTACTTAACCCTCGTCAGTGATACAGTCATAGTTTCGACAGACATTGTTGCAAATCCCATTTTTGAAATAATCAAGTTAAAGCCATACAGCTCATTTTGTACTTCAATAACAGTGTATAACTGGATAAATGTCTGAAATAATGGACTATTTTTTTTTATCTATTGATAACTTTATCTCAAAAGAAATATAAAAAGAAACAATGATTGGAGAGCTTTGAGCAATGAACATATCGAATACATGCACGAATAGAGGGAATTTTAATGATACATTGTTAGCACTTTAGCATTTGGCACGTCAGCGTATTGCTCAAAATTTCAACTAGCATACATTACTGTTTTTAAATATAATCTTACCACAGAACTCCTACATATACTGCAACCTTGACATGATTTACACAAGTCCGTGTTATCATTCATTCTGGCGGTTGTATAATTGGTTCTACCATAATTTACTGTAAAAACAACCAGTAAGAGCAAAGTTAAAAGTAAAGTTAATTTTTTTCAAAAGGGAAGCCTACTTATTCTGATATTCTTCAACTACTTTTCGATTCCTTAAAGCAAAAACAATTTAAAACAGGTAAACGGGAAATATTTTTTTTCAAAAATACAATGGAACACATGTTAAGCTTGGAAATTGACTTACGGGGTTCATAATAATCATAGATAAGTATTGGAAGTTGTTGGGATGTTGTTACTTTGTCAATGCGTCCAGCCTTCATCCAGAAGCACGTCTCGCTCACATCTAACTATAATAGAAATATATATATATAGATGTTTGAAGGAATCATGTAAGGAATCAACTATTTACTGTATTCTGATAAATATTGAAGAAGAAGTAATCGGATATTCAGTGTCAAAGTATAGAAATAAGGCAGGCAAAATCATGAGAATTTAATTGGAACAGTTGCTTGGCAACCTCAGAATTAACAGTATGTGTGATATAACAAGGGAGATTGGCAAGTTTGATCATGAAGAGAATGCAAAATCCATCATAATCTATCAATTTTTGATATAGCATAGAATTAAAAAGCTACTTTCATGAATGAAAAATTAAGGTAAAACTTAGAAAACACTTCCATATTATTACATTCAAAGTTCTTTCTGAACCAATAGCTTCATCTCCAAATTCTTTTTAAGTAGATAAGACCTGCTTATTTTTCATTAGAAATGTTTACTTTCAACATTGTCAACTGATCTGCGAAGGTTTAAAAACTTCAGTACATATATGAAAGCTGTACATCACATTCTACTGTGGTTATACTTCTACAAGCGATTTTTTCGATTTTAAGACCAAAAAAAAAAAAAAAGAAAAAAAAAGAAAAGAAAAAAAGAAGCTTTTGAAGAAATAAAAACATGTCAATAACGGGAATGTTGATGCCGTCCCTCAATGCACCTGTAATTTCTACACGTCGTTTGTAAGTCAGTAAATGAAAGTCAAAAACAAAACCTAAAATCAGACTACAAAAATCGTTGTCCATAGGCATAAACATTCTCGTGGAGTGGAGTGCATTCACTCGAGAAGAGAAGAAGCGTCCAAGCAGCCGAGGACAATAATAATTGTAGCAGAATAGAAAACGGAAAATAAAAATATTCAATTAATGATAAATCTCGAGATTGTGATGAACCGTAAAGCAAGTTCACATTTTGCCTGATGTCAATGATGTCTGATGTCACTTTTTTTAATATGAAATTACCAAAAAATTATTACATTGATTACTTATCATATCATTTCGTCGCGTTTCAACGTTTATTTGCAGCTTTGAAATTGTAATGCCAATGGCGTTGCTTATGACGTTGCTAAGCGTGTGCTTCCGGTTTCAGTTGATGCAGGTATCAACACAATTTCTGGGCCATTCAGAATATTTGTTAAGAAAAACAATGGAAATTAAATGATGATTAAATCTTAGTGTTAATGAAATGTAAAGCCCAACATCTCGATTTAACGTAATTCTGAACAGAAAGTTTGTAAAAAGTGACGTCAGGAGCCAACAAAACCCAAAGACAAGATCTATATAAAAGGATTGAGAAATCAATTAATGTAAAGGTTTATATCTTATGGCGTTTGTTGGCACCGCATAGGTTCCATCCTTGCGCTCTGTGGGGATTGGTCGTTTGATGATATTGTTCTTCATGTTTCTATGGTTTTGTTTTGTTATCTCCGTCTGTTTGTACATTGTCAACTTTTCTCTTCTCATTCCTTTGTTTTCACTGTAAGGGATCTCCTCCATACCTTCACATTTGTTATTGTTTTAAAAAAGAATTTGTATACAAATTGATTGAGAAATTTTCATTGAGGATTTTTGGATTGTGATTTTGGGTTTTGAGTTTGACTTTTCATTACTGATTAAAACCACTGTGATCAAACAGACACCAGAAACTGCATCGAAGCATATGAAATGACACATTCGTAAAGAATATCAGACTTCTTCTATATTTGAAAGTTATGAAAGTTATAGTACAATGGGCTTGAAACGTTGCATGGAGAATACGATTATTTTTTCAATGTTCAGCTTGTGGGTGACCCAGAATAAAGAAATAAATGGAAGAAGATTAATGAATACGTACTGGATCAAAATAGAAGTTGACACGATGAGATTGTGGCTCTACATATTTAAGTCCCCTTACGCCTCCCCTATCCCTGTCTTGGTCTCCACTGAATCCGCTAGGTAAATATACTTCCACTACAACCATAGTGTTTACTCTCTGTTTTCGTCTGAAATATATTGCATGAATTATTTGTCAAATGTTTTGCGTCTATCATTTTCCATCAACCAAAAATGAACCATGCTTGCATAGTGGAACAAAAGAGTTGGAACTCTTCGACATTATTTGTCTAAATAAAAATTTGTAGATTAAACTTCTATTTCTTCTCTTCACAATAAAAACTGTCCCTGACACAACTCCAAAAAGCCTACACTTCGACATTCCACTGCATTAAAATAACATAATGTTGAATTATACTCTTTTATGATAACTTTCGATGCACAGATCTGCACAGACATGATAACTAACGATACACATGTACTGCTAGATACATGTTGACAGAGATGATAACTTACGATGCACAGATCTGCACAGACATGATAATTAACGATACACAGATACTGAGATACATGTTGACAGAGATGATAACTTACGATGCACAGATCTGCACAGAGTAGCTATCGAATGTCTGAGATGAATCCGCCATTGTAGCCCTAATGTTAAATGCGGTGTCCATATTCGATGCGTAAACATTGTATTGTACAACAACCTGTGCATTGAAATAAATGGGTAGATATTAATTCAATCATACATATTTGTTATCCACACATATCCAAACATTGAAATATTTCACTTTGCATCTTTGCTAACAATACCATATGTACGTTGTCTAGGCTCTGAATAAGTGAATGCAGGGTAACAGTCATTTGGCGTAAATGGAATACTCAGTTTCATCTCGTTGGATGGAGGAATTGCATGCAACAAAAGGACGGAATTCTGTATTACTGCGTGTAGTGGAAAAGGTTTTCGTCCTCTTTTTAATCATTACTTACCAATTGATTTCTTCAGACATGCTCTAAATTTGATGTAATCGAAATGTAAATTTACACTTAAAAATATATGTCCTCCGCGCAAAAGTAGCGAAAATTCGCCAAGGAATGAATTTTGGTATAAAGTATACCAGGATTTATTTTACCAATACGAGTCGTTGTTACAATGAAAATGAAATTATATTGACATAATTGTGGACCTCGAAATAACATTATTAGTACGCTCGGAATTACGTTACTGTAATGACTACAGAACATAATTAGTTTATGTAACATTGCGAGTACAGTTTGGGGGAAATATCGTACTAGTCTATGTCGTATGGAAACTTGTATTGTACGAATCTAATACGGGTTTCCGTACGCATGGACCAGTACAACACTTTCCATGCTGTACTCCACCATATCCATAACCTTTTGTATACATCTAAACGTAAACCTAACTTTTTCTATCATTTACATAAATATTTTCTTCACTCCGTTCTGCAAGTTCTGTACGATATGCACTGCGGCATCTTTCGGCTATCGCTTTTATGAGGCGATGACGTCATAGAGAGTTCATATGACTTCAGCCGACAGTGCAATACAAAAATATTTGAAGGATTACAATACAACACCCTTTAAAGTACAATACCGTTTTCTCGTGGGTGATTACATGATCGTTTTATACAGTAACAGTTTAAATAAAGGAATTAACAATGAAGCAGCAAATGCTTACCACAAAAGCTACCTGTTACTAAGATGTGAAAGGTAAAAGGTTCAAGTAGATACCTGAGGAAACAGGTAGGTAACATTGGAAAGTTTACTTAATAAAACAAATTATTACTTACATCCACTAGTACCATTCCTCTCCCCCTTACTGTACATTGTATTTCATTGTTGTCATTAGGCAACTGAAATTGATAGATAGTCTTTGAGTAACTGAATAAACACTAAAAATCAATGCTATTTCTGTTTAAGTTGTACATTAATAATTTTTTTAAAAACAATGTAATATGGCCTAAAAGTATGAAAATTCTTATGTCCAAAAATGTACCAAAAGACGTAGCAGAATGGGTGGGATATGACGCCACAGGACCCACGTTTTAGAAATTTCAAGAAATTTTGTAACAGAACATTTCAAATGTCTCGAAGAGAGGAGATCAACCGAAGTTGATCGAACTTGGCTACATATGCCCTCGGGGACTCTTGGTCTTCCAGCAGTGACACTCACCAAGTACTTCAAATGTTAAACGTCTTTAAATTCAATAGCATCATATAAAACCTGATAAATTTACAGCATGGACCAGACATGCACGTTTCGGGTACTTAACCCTCGTCAGTGATCCTCAGTCTAAACAATGTAATATGGTCAAAAAGTATGAAAATTATTATGTCCAAAAATGTACCAAAAGACGTAGCAGAATGGGTGGGATATGATGCCACAGGACCCACGTTTTAGAAATTTCAAGACATTTTGTGACAGAAAATTTCAAATGTGTTGAAGAGAGGAGGACAACCGAAGTTGATCGAACTTGGCTACATATGCCCTCGGGGACTCTTGGTCCACCAGCAGTGGCACTCACCAAGTAGTTCAAATGTTAAACGTCTTTAAATTCAATAGCATCATTTAAAACCTGATAATGGATCATACATGCACGTTTCGGGTACTAAACCCTCGTCAGTGATCCTCAGTCTAAACAATGTAATATGGCCAAAAAGTATGAAAATTATTATGTCTTAAAATGTACCAAAAGACGTAGCAGAATGGGTGGGATATGATGCCACAGGACCCACGTTTTAGAAATTTCAAGAAGTTTTGAAACAGAAAATTTCAAATGCGTTAAAGAGAGATCAACCGAAGTTGATCGAACTTGGCTACATGCGCCCTCGGGGACTCTTGGTCTCCAGCAGTGACACTCTCCAAGTAGTTCAAATGTTAAACGTCTTTGAATTCAATGGCATCATTTAAAACCTGATAAATTTACAACATGGACCAGACATGCACGTTTCGGGTACTAAACCCTCGTCAGTGATCCTCAGTCTAAACAATGTAATATGGCCAAAAAGTATGAAAATTATTATGTCCAAAAATGTACCAAAAGACGTAGCAGAATGGGTGGGATATGATGCCACAGGACCCACGTTTTAGAAATTTCAAGAAATTTTGTAACAGAAAATTTCAAGTGAGTTGAAGAGAGGAGATCAACCGAAGTTGATCGAACTTGGCTACATATGCCCTCGGGATAAAGGTAAACATGGTAAAGGTAGGGGTTTATAGTCTCGTTATACCATTGGTTAAACAATTTTTCGGTTGGTTGCCTTGCTTTTAGAGTGATGTCGATATTGTTCAAGTTAGTTTTGGAATTGCGTTTTTGAGATATGAATACATTATAGGAAGGGGGTTAAACAAATATTATTACGTAGATAAGTGAAATTTGAAATTTCGAAGTTGGAATTGTATCTTTAGGTTCTTTATCGTTAAAGTGTAGTAGTTAAGGGAACATTACGAACTAGTATCTTTAGGACACACATCTTTGCTCCAACTGTCTAATTCATCGATATCAAAGAAAAAAGGTCTATTAAAAGCTTAAAACAAACCAAGAAAATAGAATTATCATGTATGTATAATACCTGAATTTTCGTCAGAAGAGCTCTGTTGGATGTATCTAATTTGACAAGGTTTGGTGTTCCTAATGGCATGGAAATTGTCAAATTGGTGTTAAAAACTCCTCCATCCCTCAATAATGTAGAAAACCTGGTCAATGCTTCGATAGAAACCACAGTATCCTGTTGAAACAAAGATATGTATAAATAGATCAGCAATACTACAAAGAAGTAATTGAAACGAATTAATATTTTTTTTGTACATCAAACACGCATTTCTGGTCATATGATGGCGTAAACATTCATGAAATAGGATACAATGCATAATGGTATTTAAACAATTTAGACTACATTCTACTGTCCGCGCAGCTCACTTCAGAAATCGGAAAAAATTGAAGTTTTCTCTTCTTCATCGGCAATTGTTGCGATTAAAATCTATATGGGAGGATAGATCTCGAACTCTCCTAACTAACGGTGTAAGATATATGTCCTGTACAACCAATATGCTCACAGTGAAATGAAATAATTTAAGATGGGGAGAATTCTATGTTAATTTTAGCATGACGTCGTCAACGTTCTCCATAGACTCAGTGTTAAACATCGACGACGTCGCGCTAAAATTAACATAGAAACTCCCTATCTAAAAGTATTTTTTCTCACTGTGAGCGTAGTATTAGTCGTAGGTACATATTTCATACACCGTTAGTTATGAGAGTTCGAGCATCTATATAAATTTTAATCGCAAAAATTTCCGACAAAGTAGAGAAAACTTCAATTTTCCGATTTCTGAAGTGAGCTGCGCTGACAGTAGGTCCCTGTGATCTATCATACTCAATTTTCATTTGCACCAGATGTTAAATCAAGATATAATATTAACAAACCTGAGTGGTTGCCCAGCCGCCATCCGGATTTCTCTGTGAAGTAAGCCATTTTGTGATTTTCATGCCCTCCTGTATATATTCTGTTTCGCTCAAGTACAGTAGGGCATATGATGCAGTTTCTATTTCAATCGGACGAGCTCTTGGGTTTGGAGACTGCCATTTGCTTTCAATCGAGTCGCATATGCTCTCGCATCCTTGTTTCCAAAATATCGTTTCACCTAATAATAGAAAAAAACCCTCAAAAACAAAAAAATTACCATAAACATAATGAACCATTAAAATACGTGAATCAACTTCACAGTAGATAAATTTTGCTCTAATATATCATTATAAATTAGTTTCATAAAATGCGATGATGTGGTTATCTAACCTTGATTAACACCCTTATTAACTAAAAGCTGATACAGTTCACGAGCTTCACTTCTTCTTCCAGCTTTGACAAGGGCATATGCGGTAATTGCCAATCCAAACTGGTTATTACTTAAGGATTCTTTGTTTGACAGAATGTAATTAACTGCTTTTCTTACAGCCTCTTTTACTATCTCCTGAATTAGAAATATTTCATTTATCTTTGAACATTTAGAGATATTAGGACATCTCAATATAATGAAATATAAGAAGAATTGTATATACGAAAGAAGGTAAAAATAAGTACATAACAGGATGACTAAGTAGAGAGCGGTGACAAAAATTTAATGGAAAGTGTAACGTCTATTCAACATCATTCAAATAGCACAATCTGTTTCTAAACAATTTTCATTCATTTTGTTTTTCAGTTAATTTACAACATACGAAATGCGCATTTTTGTGGATAGTGATGGTGCAAAGAACAACCAAGATATAAGCTTATAAATTCGGAGATTTTTGCTATAGGTATATTACTTCATTCAGTTTCACGTGACTTCAATAAAATCTTGAAAAAATCTACAAATGACGTTTTATAATAATAGCAAAAACATGCCTAAAAATAACAAATTACAGCTCAAAAAGCAAACGAGAGAAAAACAAAGGATCTCGGACCTTAAGGCCCCTGATTTGATCCCTCATAAATCGAAGCATTCGATGCAATTCGTATTACATTTTACATTATACAATTACGGATTTTTTACGAGGTGAATATGGTGTGATATTTTCTTGATTTGAAAATATTGACCGATAGCCGAAGTCAATATTCGCTAATTTCGAAAACAAGAGTTGCTTCCCCTTTGGGACGGTATCTGACGTACACTAATTGTGACGTTATAAAATTCTATGGAAACGGTCCACAAACTCTGGGAAATGACGGTATAGAATCGACGTTACCATACCATTCTCATGACGCCATAATGGTATTACGTCAGATACCGTCTCAAATGGGAAATAACTCTGTTTTCCGTAAAAGAAGCGAGGGGATCTCCAACAAGACCCTGAAGCAGCATCAACAGCAAAACACGAAAACACCCGATGCGAAAACACTAATTATATAAAGACAAGCATACCAAGAGACGGAAAAGAGAAACACGACATATAAATACGAAACACAAAAGACTCACATAAACCAACGAGACCAATGGGTAACCGGTGCCGACTTTGGACGGCCATTTGCCACGCAAGTAGCAAATGGTGTGGTTATCCTGGATTACGTGCGCACACCCCTCTCACTTCTCCAATTACCCAGAGGTCTCGAAGAACGTACAATTGTGATGTAAAACAACCTCCTCACTGTTAGATGACCACATCAAACAAGACTGCAAAATGCATGGGCCCGACAACACAGATGAATATGTAAATTGATATAAAAAGAGGGCATATGTAATACAGTCCGTGCTCTGCCGGCTGTAACGAACTCATGTATATAATCACCCGAGGAGTCCGACTGACATTCAGAGAGGACAGGTGGTCGGGGCCCTGTCTTCTCTAAATAGGTTTGGACAGAGTCAGTCAGAGTGCAAGTCTCAAGAATGCGCTGGTACAAGACTGTAGATGGGTCAAGTACCAAGCCTAGTGTCCGTCTGGTGATATTAGGATCATATCCACGGTATAAAAGGCGGTTGATGATTCTGACGCATTTTCGATGGTTAAGCTGTCTACCCTTGATCCTCCTAATTGTGTTTATCATATCACCATAAAAGACAGGTTGTGTTATACCCAAAGTAATGTACTCTGTTGCGTGTATAGATCCGAATTCTAAAAGTAGTTGACTGTATTTTTTGTAAAATTTCCAGAAAGTCTTAACTAGTTTATCGAAGCGGAACCTTGACACCAAAACCGTAAAATTCAATAACTCAGCTTCAGAGTCCTTGCTGCTGTTTACGAAATGACGTTAATGACGTTACAGATATAAATTTCGCACGTTTTCGATATTTTATGGTAAACCAGAAGCAAGAGTTTTCGCGGTAGTCTTATTTAATGAAATGTCTTCTATTTAATCAATTATCTCGGTTTTTAATCATCGAGGTCCGGATTTCACCGAGTATGGTTTGGGTGTTACATAAGTTACATAGGTTACGAGAATATTATCACCAAAACCTTTTCGCGCTGGGTTATTTCACGCCAGGTATTTTCGCATCACTAGGAAAAATCGCCCCAATTTTCACTTAAGGCATATGTAAGAGACTGTTAATGACCGTTCATGGCCAGATGAATCCCTCAAATTGTTTTTAAGGGAAATGCTGTGGGGGATTTGGGGGATTTTATGAACTACTTGGACTTTCTATTCAAATAAGATTAACTACTAACAAGGCTAAGATTTATATGTGACAATGTTTAAATGAAATCGTGCGGTGTATTAAGATTGAATAGAAAAAAGTTATAGCATCTCATTCTGATGTGCGATATTAAAAAATGTTTTGAATTAAGAAATGAATCTTATATTTTTTTCTGTTAATGCAGGTATCACGCGTAGCGCGTTGATGCAAAAGTTTTCTCTTCAATTTTTCGGGTGATTATATCATATTATCATACTTGCATCAACAGAAAAAATATAAGATTCATTTCTTATCATTTTATTATCATCTACTTATGGAAAACATACTGTTTTCTTGGATCTAAAACAATCAATCACCGCACTATATTTTGTAAGTTCGGAGGTTTTCGCAGTGATACGTCTGCCAAAACAAGTTATGACAGACGCCATGATTCAAACAGCGAACGATCGTCTGTCTATATCTTTGGAATAAGGACCAGTTTGAGCAAATTATACATGCACTGTTAATTTTTTAGAAAGTAGAAAAGAAACGGTACCCTTGAAATGATAAGCAAACATCAACAAAGTGTATTTTCAGCAATGAGTTCATTCGTGTTTAAGGGAACCCCCGGTTCTGAATAGATAGAAATAGACTTCCGTGAAAAAATTGTGTCGGTCGATGTAAATCTTCGTTTCTTGAAAATGACAATGGAAATTAATGATTATCTTTTCCTATTGGACAAATTTCACAAAGACCCCCCCCCCAACTTTCCCTACCCATTTTCTTTTTTTCTCGCATCATAGGGCGTATATAAGTGACTTGAGAAATGCAAGGAGTGGGGGCTTTTTAAAAATATATGTACCTACTCTATGGGTAAATGGATATTAACCCCCCCCCCATTTCCAATAAGAAGTCAAACAGAGAGTGCCCTTTCCGCTGAAAAAGTACACTCAGCTACTTTTTATACATTGAGATATTGTATCTAAAAGTACAAGGTTTTCATGTCAGTTTACAAAACATCTTAACTATCTTTCAAGTCCACACTTCTTTTTTTAATATTCCGACCCATAATACCCATGCAAGCACGGGTAATTGTCGGATAGTAAATGATAAATTGACCTTTCGAGTATCAAGTAACCATTTAAGTTTCGCTTGTATTCAAAGATAAAGAAGTGTGTGAAATGTGTCCGGGATTCTTTGCTGAACGGAATGTAGTGAAGATGACCCTACAATCATTACTCGGTGGAAAATTATCAAATAAATTCCTTTTTTTATATTGGCCCTATAGTTTTCTGTCTTTCGCCAGTTTAATTCATGTACAAAATAGAATTGTTCAAGAACAGGTATGCCGTCTGTCACATGTTTGCATTGACCTTTATAGTGATCTTGACCTACATTGGATGCTCAGGTTCATCCATCATACCTGCAAGTGTGAATGATGTATGACAAATATGGATAATGACCATATCCCTGTATGCAGCACAAAATCGATAATTCATAAAATCAGAATCCGAAGGCATACAAAATCAGGATAAAACAGGAACCAAAGCAAACAAACACAAACCTCCACCATATGAAAAGAAGCGAACTCCCGATATGGGAGTGAGACCAGGTGCCCAGGAAGAGTAAGCATCTCCTGCTTGCATGCAACACCCGCCGCCTCAATTCGGTAGAACTGTCACATCCGGTTACTTCCATTACGGAAGACATAGAGTACAATCTTTACTTAGATGGTTCAAATGGTCTATGACAGAATATCATCCACTATTCTGGAGAGTGGGACATCAAAGTGCATGACAAGTTCCCCATATCAACCGTAGAACTATGATGTATATCAAGTAACTTAAAAATGTGACTACCAGACAGACGGATACACAGACAGACGGACGGACGGACGCCGAACAAAGTGACCCCTAGAGCGAGGAACCATATTTCGCCGTTTCATAGTAAATTGAGAAGTAATTGCTTCTCACTGGTCATCGGAAATGTTCGTCAAGTTTATTTTTCTATATCCTTTCAAATATGACCGTAGTAGTCATGTTTTGATAGATCGTGATATATCCTGCACTCAATGAAAAAAAAAAACCCACAAAATTGGGAATATTTAACGAAAACACCAAATAGACGTAAACATTCGAAAATTTTACAAAAACAAAAAAAGAAACAATTTTATTTGGCATGATTTCAAAGAAGTAGTAGTGACGAAACATTTTCTGAAACTGAAATCAAAATTGTGTCTGTTTGTGTGTAAATAGGATACATATCAACAAAAACGGCGAAATATGGTCATCCCCGAAAACATGGAAACGAAACGTTTTGACGTTTTATAAGGAAACAATGAATTGCGAAAATAAATTATTTTTGTAGTTTTTCAATCGAGAATTTGAAGTAAATTCTAGCAAAAGCAATTACTGAATTGGCCTCCAAGTTTTGAGATTTTCAAAGAAATGTACGAAAAATTCGACCAAATATGGTCACTTGCTTTATGTGTCGTAACTCTTGCGTTGCAGGTTGCATAAGATTTACATTTTGTGACAATTAATTATCGATTTAGTGAATATATAACAAGGAATTAAATAATTCCGTCTATAGATTTGATTAAGTTAACATTATTTTTGTATAGTTCAAGATGCATTTTCTTATTCAGCTCGTTGATAAGAATGAATCTTATATTAACATTTTCTCTCCTTATATTACTAATATGAAAACACTTATAAATAGAGAAACCAATCACGGACGCAATTTAATTAATGTCACATTTAACATCATCTATAATCTTCCATCTCTTCAGAAGGGTCTGATTGGGCAGTATGTTGTTACAAAGCTTCCATCGAAACATCTTTTCATCATTCTCAACAATGACATTGAATATGGAAGAAAACATACATTTTAATTTTTTTTTATAAAACTACAGATTGTGCTAATTTAAAACCGAGAATTAGAATTATATAATACACTGATAAAACGAGATTAGTATACGGGTATTTCAGAGAATGATGACATCCTTCTCCAAAAGACTTAATAATAATCTTACCTCACAACCGACAATGTCGTTGTTTTCAAGCATCGACAGAATTATGTATGAGGTCAATTCGATTTTCGTATTTACGCCTCCCTGTTAAAACAAAAATCCCATAATTTTGTATGAATTTTAAAAGGTGTCAACATAGTAATTGTGTATTGACTGTAAACATACACAATAGATAATGAAGATGAGACATGTACAATATAACAATGATGTGAAATCAGCGGAATACACACACTCAAGCAATTATGATAACAAATTCGTCTGTGCAATAATTCTGTGTCAAAAGATGACTTGCTTTTAATGAAACAAAAGTCGAAGGTTTCAAAATCGCAGAGACTAGAACGTATACATCTACAAAGGAACAACGCACCATTAAATAATCTACAAAGGAACAACGCACTATTAAATAATCTACAAAGGAACAACGCGCTATTAAATAATCTACAAAGGAACAACGCGCTATTAAATAATCTACAAAGGAACAACGCACAATTACAAAGGAACAAAGCACTATTACAAAGGAACAACGCACTATTACAAAGGAACAGCGCACTATTAAATAATCTCAAATTGTTATATTTTTATTCTGCTTAGCATTTTGCCTATTCATCAAAGATAATGCATACTTGTCTGTGATAGCCATACAACAATTCAAAAATAATTTGGCAAAACTGACAGAAACTTTGGAAATCAGTTACAGATTTATGCTTTAAGTATCTCTCTTTTGTTTGTTAGGAAGAGGATTTGAGGCCTTAGCCAAGTCAACGTACCATCATATTCCGGTGATAAAGCAAATCTTCTAAGCCGAAGGAACCATCACTCTCTTGTTTTGTTGCCAACCATTGTATCCCCTCTACAAATATGTCCATATCTATCGCAATAAACTGCAACGCTTTATGAAAGACGCGTAAAACATAAGCTGTCAACCTGTCAAAGGTACAATACTATGTTAATAAAATGAAAGAAAATAAAAGAGTGCATGGCTATTGTTTATTTTCAAGACAGTTAATGAAAGTCAAACACAAAACCTTCAATCAGATTTTAAAAATCACAATCAAAAGAATTACGAATTCTTGAGAAAAAAGTAAGAGCTTATTGTAATTTGTCGCTGTTTAAAGTGCGTAGTGCTCATTAGTAAAATTTTATTAAAAAATTAATATAACAGACTCGGTTGCAGCGCCCACATCAAAGCACCAAAAAACCTGATGCAAAAACACAGAGCAGACAAACACAGCAAGTGATGACATAGACACATGAAACACAAAAGACTTCACATACTCCAGCAAGACCAATCGACAATCAGTGCCGACTTACTGTCCTGTTCACTAAATCCAGAACACCCTGGTTTTTACGGTTTTCTCTCAAATATGAGTACTGTCATCTTCCAAAAAGATTTCAATTTTATAGTAGGTCGTTAGTCATAACAGAAAATACCATTGTTTTGGCTGTACATCAATTAAGTTAGAAATAGGATGGGAAATAAAAAGTCTTCGGGAATTTTATATAGTAAAATCGCTAAAAATACGTGACGTCGGGAGCTTTGACATCAATGTTTTCTTAGGCGTTACCAAGTACGTATGTGTTCTACAAAAACTGACCGGGTATCGGCAAATCCCCTGTCAGAAATTGAGTTTACCGCCAGGCGTTAGCCGATTTTCAAATTAAATCTTTCTGTGTGTTTTATTGTAACATCATAATTCCTTTTCTTCCAGAATTTTACCTGTACCTGTCCGTTAAGTGTCTATAAAATTGGTAATTATGAAAAATTATGGACAGCTAAAGGTAACTTAATGGGCAGTAACTGGACTAAACTTTCGGACATATACATATCTTTTTGTGAGAGGGCGATCTCTTTTCTATGAGACAACATTCCAGATGAGTATCTTCAATTAGGGGATTAACGTACTGTGTTTTGTGGTTCCGACAGGTATATGTTGGATATACTGTTGGAAACGCAGTTATACCGTCGGGGCTTGTCCCCGACGGTATAACGTATGTTTCCAACAGTATATCCAACATATACCTGTCGGAACCACAAAACACAGTACGTTTATCCCTATTCTAATTCATGTTACATATTTCAACATTTTATATCCCTCAGAGGGTCTCACGTATCGCTTTAGAGGTGACGTTGCTACGGAGGACTAACAACAACCAACAGAAATTATTGCGCTGCAAAATATGAAATACAACTGCTTCGTTTTTATTACAGTGACGAAAAATCAAAGTGTTATCAATAATAAACTTACTTGCTCTGTTGTTTACATGTGGAGAACGCCATTTACAAGCTCATACCTTGTAGTTTTACGTCACAGTATGACGTCACAGGAGCGAAGAACAAAGGGAAGCATGACGTCATACGCAAAAAGTGCGCTAAAGCTTGTAACGTGCAAATTTACGTAGGGATACATTTCGAAGTATGTCAAGTGAGTCGGTTTGCGGCATGTATATCGTCGTTATACATGCTTGTAGAAATCCTGTGAACCAATCAGAATGCGTGAAACAAACAGAATGAATTAGAATGTTTGTTCTACTGTTTTGAAATGCTCTGTTTTCTCTGATTTTCAAATGAGTGACTTTATAATTGCTCATTCATCTTTAGATATTAACTCGCTGATTATCTGAACCTAGTTAGTAAATGATGTGTATACATTTTCCATTATCGTCAAATGAAAAAAAAAAACAGCGGAATTTACTTAATAGTAAACCAAAAGAAGAAGGATATTGTAAATCTCATACCATTTACTTCCTCTTGGGCTTCTAGTGCCCCAAACTGCAAAGGAACCCTCCGATGGTCGTCTGTAATTACATTCATGGTCCTTCCCTATAAACAGATGATTGATTAAATCTATGCTCTTGTTTTACCTACCCTTTTACTTCATTGTTTTCTTTTGTAAGAGTTGTTGGCAAATCACAGTGACCGATTTAAAAAAAAAACGATTGCCAAAAAACTAAATATTCAAAACAAACAAATAAAATACCTCGAGTTATCGCTTCAATTCCTTTTTCACGTATGTCGTTTTTGAGCTGACTGGTTTCATGGAGATAAATTAGAACGTAGACACTTGGTGCAAAATTAATCATGTTCTGCTCCCCACATCCCCAAGGTAACCGAATCAAATTCTCTATGCCGTGAATGGTCGGAGCAATGATATCGCCTTTAATATAAATATGAGCATATTAATTTCACCGACAATGATATCGCCTTTGATAAAAAAAGGAAGAGAGATTTAAGCTTAACATATATTCACATTGTTGTCCTATTGTCTTTGTACGTGAGGGTGCCTGTGTGTATCTGTTTGTTTGTTTGTTAAGTCTTGTTTCTAACATACACTTTACAATGAATAACATTGATAACAGTCTTTTAAAAAATCACACATCTAATTGTTCTTCTTTCTGTGGGTGTCTATTCTGTGTTTTTTGCATGGGTGTTTTGGGATTTTGCTGTGGGTGCTGCAACCTAGTGTTGTTGGAGATCCCCTCCTTTCTTTTTTCTTAAGTCAACTCGGATTGAACGGTGTCCCTACTGTATTTCGAGGGCTGATTGACATGTTGTAAGCCTCGTATTAAACGATTTGAATTTTATCAGACATTTTGGATTATTTTTCTACATAATCCCCTTCAGTAACTATACAGTTTTGCCACCGGTATTTAAGGTCCTTAACACCACTTTTAAAGAACTCCTTATCTTTGCTGGTCAGAAAGCCATCCACTGCAAGTATGACGTTATCATCGGACTGAAAGTTGGTGCCAGAAATAGCTGCTCATACGGAGAAATAATGCCACTCTGACATCGCGTCATGGCTAGCAGTCAGCTTTGAAATTACTATTGTCGTATATGGCATCGCTGTAACGAAGATTGTTAAACGGTTGGCGGGCATGATAGATACTCCGCTTTTTTCTGAAGAAGTTGATGTAAAAAACTTTTTTTCCGTGATAAATTCGCGGTTCCAACACGAGTTGAAATTAGTAAAATTCCGCTCATAGGCTGTACTATAATTACATAAGAATACAGCATGATTTGGCGCGTTTTGACAACTTCAATGTCCTTTTTCTTAGGTTTCTAGTGTAATTGATGTTCCGGGCATCGCAACTAAAAGTTTATAAGAAATACATGAAGTCAGGTATCTTCGTTTTTTTTCGGATAACTGATTTTGGTGGTTCTCACGTATTTTAAAAATTCCTTCTTTCTACGAAATTTCCGTTATTTTATGGTATAAAATCATTATGTTTTCTCATATACTAGTAATTAAAAATAGGTCATGAATCATCGTTACATGACAAATTGAAAATATGAATAACAGAAATTAAATAAAAAGAAGATTTAACGGAGAAAAGCTACTAACTGATTTTAATGGGAGTTTCGCCGAAGTACGTCACGTGACTGAGAGAAGCGGCATCAATTCTCCACATGTTCCAATTTTGGGAATAGATGAAAGTCTGATGAAGCAAGGTCAGGTGAATAAAGTGGATGCTCAATAAAATTAAAGCCACAATCATGAATGAAAGACATGTGAACAGAAGTATTGTCCTGATGGAACAACACACCTTTGACTAGTGAACTTTCCACGGCGCTTAAATTTAATATTTTCCCGTAACTGTGTCAGAAGTGAAGCATAGTATTTCCCATTGTTTGTCCTTTTTGTAAATGTTCTATGTGCATCAACTCACTGCAATAATGAATGATCTTGACCTTAACCCTCATGTGACGTTAAAGACTTTCGTTTGCAAGCCAACATCATGCAAACTAGTTTGTGAATTATCTATCCAACTGAAGTAATGGTAAACACCCGTCCCCTGCGTTTTTCCTTTAAAAAACAAAAGTTATTCCCATTTTGAAAAGACGTAGATTTTGTCTTGATGGGTCTATCCTAATAAACGATTGTGGAATATTTGATGACGTTTCCATAAACAGCCTATATAATTATATACATTGTGTATACATTCACATGAGGTTATGTGTAACAACCTCTCCCTTTTTTGACACTCAATTTCTAATCAACGCAATAAAAAGTCTTAAATCACGTAACATATGTAAAAGATTATGCATTTTTCTATCCTATATTATTCAAATTTGCAGAATAAAGAACAAGCAACCCAAATTAACAAACAAATTATGCAGAACGTTGTTTCCTCCAACTTTTTTTTTAAATTGTATCAATATGAGTTGCCTTTGATCCGTTCTTATTCTTGTACGTTTAACTTTTGCCACTACAATATTTGTCGCATTGAAATCTTTTTATTGTAATCAAATATTTTGATAACTATGATTTTGAAATGAAAATTGAAGAGGGTGCCCTGTCCTGTCATATCCCAATACAATTTGCACAAACCTTTTTCGAGAATTATATATTTTTGAGTATTTGCTACAAAACTTGCAACAATTTAATGTATTTTCCTCCTTTTGCCATAGTAAATTGCGGGAACTCAAAGCGATACAAAACAAGGCTTGTCGTCTGCTCCTAGGATGTCATAAGAACGCGTCTAATATTGCGACACAGGGTGACATGTACGATGGTCGATAGCAGCCATGTCAAATTACAATTAAAAGTTGGCAAACTGTAAATGTTGTCATTGCTATGTCCATGTCGAAAAATACTCTTTTACCTATTCCTACAGCTTTTTGTCATCATTGCTACCCATTGTCAAAAACAAAACTCTTGAGTGTACACTTTTCGGTGATGGCAGTTTACACTCTCTACTTCCATTAAAATTCCTTCACTCGTTTTATCTCTCCAATAAGTCTGAAGTTATCACTTTGACATACAGAAGTTGTCATACAGTGCAAAAGTCCACAGCGTTACTGGCTCACTCTTTGCAAAATAGATTTAAGAAATTTTGAATTAGACCCGGAGCCTATCATTAAGCTATTCTTATCATATTAGCTTAAAGTACGCTTCACGTTAATTTTTTTTCAATTACTTTTTTGGATTGGGATACCTCTGAAGAGGATTCATTATCCGAAGCGTGCATGTTTGGTTCACTACAGATGGCTGTTCTCTTCTTATTTTCAACGTGTTACTCCAAACGGTCACCAGAAAAAATTTAACAGATGAGTTAAAGAAGATCCAAACGATAAAATCAACAGCAATCACAACAGAGCACATTATTGAGTATCGACAGACCCCTATCAAGCTAGAGGTGGGACCAAGTGCCCGGAAGAGTAAGAATCTCCTGTTGGCTAGCCGTACTCGCCGTGGATACTCAAGCACACGAAAACAGAAGAACGTTTAATGCTAAAAACATGACGATACTAACGAGACAATGTAGAGGAAAAGCACTGCAAAAGTGTCTTTTATCAAAATGATAACATTATACCCTCAAAAGATAAAATAATTGAAGGAATTTTAATGGCAATAGAGAGTGTAAACTTCCATCTCCGAAAAGTGTACATAATATGAAGATGTTGTTTTCATTTCCGTGCGTGAACATCGACGGCTAGCCAAACAAGGAATGCTCAATTTTGTGCTCTATTGTGAGTGCTGTTGAGATTATCGTCAGGATCTCCTTTAATTCATGACAGTGATGACACATTACAAACTCAAGAGTTTTGTTTTTGACAATAGGTAGCAATGATGACAAAAAGCTGTAGGAATAGGTAAAAGAGTTTTTCGACATGGACATAGCAATGACAACATGTACAGTTTGACAATTTTAAGCTGTAATTTGGGATGGCTGCTATCGGTCATCGTAGACATAGGATTTATGTCGACAATTTCAATGCAGATGGCGGAAATAATAGATTAACATTGTAGGTCGTTCTTGGGATAAGGAGTGTATAGAAACCGCTCGTGCTTTAAGTTTTTATCATGTTTTAAAAAGTAATTATTCAGTATCTAGGAAACAAAGTGAAATTAGAATTATACTTTATGAACGAGATTGTAGTAATTGGCATGCTGAGTTGAATAATGACAGAAATAATGAAAATGGTAATAAACTTAGAACATACAAAAAGTATAAGCAGGAATTATGTACTGGTCAATGTGTTTTTAGTGTCTTAAATAGATCTCACAGAAGTATTTTGTCCAATTTTAGAAGTGGATCATTGCCACTAGCTACTGAGACAGGTCGGTAAACCAAGCCGAATGTTCCTTAAGCTAACCGAAAATGTATATATTGTAAACAAAATTGTATAGAAGATGAAATGTATTTTTTGACTGAGTGTGTTTTTTATTCAGACGTAATGTATTACCTGTTTCAAAAAGCTCAGTCTATTGAAGAATCTTTTTTTTATTTGAACAAGCTGGATAAATTTATATTTCTAATGAATGAAAGTGCAATAGAACCATTTTAGGTAAACTAATACATGATATGTTTTATAGAAGTATCATGATAACATTTTGATTTACCTGGGTAAATAAAAATGTAATCATGGTAGAAGGAAATACTGTGCAGTAAACAAGTTTGCAAATTTTATGGTATGATTCTTATTTCATGTATAGTGTCTCGTAAGTCAAATTTGGCTGGGTATCAATACTTTTACTGACTGTGATAATGGTTTTAAACCTTGTTACGTAATACAGAATGTATTGATATGTGACACTCAAATAAATTCTGATTCTGATTCTGCTATACTGAGTGGCATTTCATATTCCAATTCAATTCATTCATTCCAAAAGAAAATACAGCTTATAGGACATAATTATAATACAATATGCAAATACAATATCATGGTGAGTAGCCAGTCATGCATGTAAGAGAATATATTGATAATATTTTACATGTGGTAAGTAATTGTGTATGTAGAATTTCGTAAATGAATAAAGATACATAATAAATGGACAAATTATCCTTTTTTGGGCGTAATAGGTTTTTTAGATATAATTTTGATTACGATTTACGGTTTTATTAGTACACTCTGGCACATCGATGTGCAACAAGAGGAACAATGTACATATTTAATCAAAGCAAGAATGACAAACGTATAAATTGAGCATGTGAAGTGATATAAAAACAACAACATATAAACAGTATACATATATACAAGTATGACAATAAATAAAAGAAGTATAAAACAAAACGTTCAATATTCTAACTCAAAAGTATTTGACGAGGTATGAAAGATGTTGTACTTCTAAATACAATATATTAAAGTGAGCAAGAAAGATGTAATAATGATGGGAGAGTGATAAACTATATTTCATCCAATTGTTTACAGAATTACAAATTCCGTAGAGAGTGGAAATAAAATTCTTATTTGCAAAATAGAATAGTGATAACAAAGCAGTCCATGCGCGGAACCAGAGGGGGGGGGGACTAGACCCCCCTGAGATTTTCGGAGGTGGGGTCCAGCTTTGGCCAATTTCTAATTGAAATGGGTCTAAAAATGCATAAAAGGGCTTTGAAACCTAAAATTTCGGCTCGCTTCGCTCGCCATTTACAAATACAGAACATTTTTCTGCAAAATTCCTTAATTATTTCCAATTGTGCATACTTAGTAATATTATATAATTGTTTTGGGTCTCATGTTTTCAACAGTCCCTTACTTCATAGGATGTAACGTCCTTCATCTTTTTCAAGGTTTTGTCATTTTTAAAAGATGTCTGATTATTTGGGAAAATGACACATCTCTTATCTATTTATTCTCATGAAATATAGACAAAATGTAAATTAATAAAAAATAAAATATTCAATGTTATAAACAATCATCTTGATCGAATCAAAACAAATTAATATTTCATATCTAAAAAAATTCTGGCTCGCTACGCTCGCAAATTCTTCGTGAAATTGAAAGCTAACAATACCCTCCATGTACATCAGAGAAAATATGTTGCTGCCAATTATCTTTAAGTTCTTAAATATAAACAGTCATTATAAGTATCAGTGACATCTTGAATAGTTTTCAAATTGATAGAAAACCTTTATCCATGATCAGAAAATTGGTTAAATGTACATCAGAGAAAATATGTTGCTGCCAATTATCTTTAAGTTCTTAGATATAAACAGTCATTATTAGTATCAGTGGCATCTTGAATAGTTTTCAAATTGATAGAAAACCTTTATCCATGATCAGAAAATTGGTTAAATGTACATGATCTAAAGTCAACAAGTTCGTTAAACAGTTTTCGATCTACTAAGTGATAATACATCATACTAATGCCATTAGTGTTAAAAAAAGTAATGCTACCGTTAGGTACGTCTCCTTTATGTCTTCCATTCACTATTCTTAACCCAGTCATTTTGCAAAATGATATCAGTTTACGCCCAAAATTGTTGACAACATGATCCATGCTGTTTCTTGACATATATACATCGATTTCATACCGAACTAATGGGGCTAATGAATTTGAATTCGTCATTGACAATAAAATCGTCGCTATTATACTACATCTAGCGTTCATGTCACCAGTTGTATACACTAAACCAATATTATTGCAAAAACTTGAAGTTTCTTCCAGGATTTGAAATAAGTCTACATCATGTTTACGATAAAAGATGCTGTTTTCTGGTGGAAGATAACAAAACAATATGAAAAATTGATTTCGAAGTCTTGCTACTGAAATTTTGAAACATAATTGAATCTAAGATGTTTTTATCAATCGAAACTGTGATTACACCTGTGATTAATTTGATGAAAATTTCAATTCTACCCCCTTTTCCCGACCGTCGGGGGAATGAATGAGATTCATATCCTGCAAGTTCTACTACATCATTTAATTTGATCCAACATTCAGATTATAGTCTTGAACAAAATTCAAAAATTCATTGTCAGAGAGCTTATTTACAAGACCCTTACCAATGTTCCACGAACGGATACTGATTTAAGAAATGAATCTTATATTTTTTCTGTTGATGCAGGTACCACCCGAAAAATTGGACAGAAAACTGCATCAATGCGCGTAGCGCGTTGATGCAAAAGTTTTTGTGTCCAATTTTTCGGGTGATACCTGCATCAACAGAAAAAATATAAGATTCATCTTATCATTTAATTATCATCTATTTATGGAAAACAGACTGTTTTCTTGGATCTAAAAAACAATCAATCACCGCACTATATTTCGTAAGTCGGAGGGTTTCGCAGTGATACGTCTGCCAAAACAAGTTATGGCAGCCACCATAATTCAAACAGCGAAAGATTGTCTCTCTATATCTTTGGAACAAGGACCAGTTTGAGCAAGTTCTACATGCACTGTTAATTTTTGAGTGAGTAGAAAAGAAATGGTACCCTTGAAATGATAAGCAAACATCAATAAATTGTATTTTCAGCAACGAGTTTATTCGTGTTTGAGGGAACACCCGGTTCTACAAATAGCGCTATAAATAGACTTCCGTGAAAAATTGTGTTGATCGATGTATCAACAAAATTTCTCAGCCAATCAGAATCTTCATTTCGTGAAAATGACAATGGAAATTTAATGATTCGTGTATCAGTCTCCGCGCATCCCTATGAACGTAGGTCAATTGGGATGTCAGATCGCGATGTATCGGTGTCCAGTCCATCTGTACATGTAATGTGTAACTGCCGGCGTCGTCTGTCGTTACGACCGCCTGACGGAGTGCCCGTTGTTGTTGGTTCGCGCGAGACGAGCGTGCAGATGTACGTACAGGCGGGGTAACGTTCTGTGGAGGGCGGTTCACATCTCTCGCGTTACCACTGTCAGGGGTTGGGGGGGGTTGACTCGTGTTTCTCGCGTTATCACTGCCTCGTGAATTTATCGGCATCGGTGAATGTATGCGTCGCTCCTCGTCACTGTGCAACCTTCCGTTCAAAAAAAGGCGGTCGCATACTAATTTTACTGTATTTACTCCGTTGCGCAGTTGTCGCATCAGGGAATAGATGTTGCGTCTTCTTTCCTATATCGCCTTAGGGACTTGTGGGCTTACTCCGTACGGTTTCCCTCTGAAAAGGAAGCTCCGTACAAGGACCTCAGAGAGCTGAACTCGGTAGATAAACCTTGCAACGATTGGGCGGGGTCGACCTCTCTAGAATCGCCCGATCTGTGCACGTTGCCAAAACTGATGGCATACTTAATGTCCTCATCTTTATTTTCAACGTCAGAAACCCGCTTATCCATGGCTAAAACTTTCCGATTAACGAAATCAAGTTTTTCTTACAACTTTTCTAATGACCAAGTTTTTGTAGAATATAGTATTGCTTTTGTTGATTTCCTTCAATTTTTCTTAAATATCCATGTTCGTAAAATATCTATTTCAAATAACAGAACGTCATTGCCTTTATTAATGTGTGTATGTACGTACCTGTGACTGTTGCATAAACTTTTTTGGTACCAGGTACGGCATCAGGGGGAATAGTTAACGTGAATTTTTTGGTCGTCAAATTATGTTCGTTCAGCAAGATGAGGGAAGGGAGATTGTAGCCTTCAATGATTCCCGGTGGCTTTAAAATAAAGTTTCAATATCAAATATCACCAATTACATCTCTAATTTCTTCACTATGGAAAGAAAATAATTTTCTACCGATTAGAAATATGAATGAAATATTACCTTGACGTTCAAAATCTTTTCAACTTTGTCTAATATGTAGTAGCGGTTCCTTATGTTACGTGCAGTGACGTTTATGCTTTGCTTTCCAAAGATACTTAGATTTATATCCAATCCTACGTAAACCATCGACGACGATTTCGCTCGAACCTACAGGTGTGATATATTAAATATATGACGTCAAACAACAGATTTTCAATCACTATAAATGATTTCAAATAACACAAAAAAGGGTAACGCATCTCTCTCTCTCTCTCTCTCTCTCTCTCTCTCTCTCTCTCTCTCTCTCTCATTAGGTTGGTCTATCTTGGATTGATCTGAATGTGTCGGGTTTGTATAATTAAAAGCAACTCACATGTAAGTAAGACGAAGAAGCCTGTCTCGGGTAAACCAGTAGTATATTTGTCTAAAATGAACATTTAAAGAACTTTGTAATTACAATATACAGGAAAAACTTGTCTTAATTAAATTTCATGATTCCTTATATAAGACATTTGAGTTATTTATGAGATTTATGTGTACAAAATGTTTCTAGCAAGTTAAATCGTAATAATTAGATTTTTTCCCGAAAGAATTAAGAGTTTCCTACTCTAGAAAAAATGCTTAAAATCTAAAATCTATATTATATAGAGAAACGACGTCAAAAGGAAATCTAACGCGCGATTCTATCATATAAATGTTGTTTCTTTATAACCTATCAAAACTAATCCAAACCGCCAACGCTGCAAGATACGCCCGTCAGGGTATTTATTAAGTTTTAGTCCCAAAATGACTTTACCTTTACACATAATTTCTCACTTATGCGACTCCCCTCCCCCCCATAAAAAAAGAAGAAAACTTGTTAGAAATATGAAAGAACATGTGTCGTTCTTCAGGTGTAAAAAGTTTGAATGAAAAAAAGTATTTATATAATTTGTCCAAATAAAAATTTTTCAAAACCCCCGCTATTTTTAGCCACAAAATGACATTGACCTTTGTTACATGTACCTAACCTTAAAAAAGTCAAGACATGGTAAACTTGAAGGCCCTAGGGCTCAGAGTAATTCTAAGTTCAAGGTCCTAGATCTGTAATTCACTATCATGAAGGTGTTCAAAGGCTGCAAAAAAAATCATCCGCAAAACTGTCAAATTGTTAAAATTTCCATGTTCAAGGGCGTAACTGAGTTGAAAATGGGTCAATTTTTCCGAAACTCCAGCTGGATATGTGATTATTTATTATAATTAAGGCATACATATACATTTGTATATCAAGTTTCAATTCATTAGCTGCAAAGGCTGCGAAAAAAAGTCCGGAAAGCTGTTAAATTAAGTATTCTATGTTCAAGGGCCATAACTCTGCTAAAAATAGGTCAATATTACCGAAACTTCAACTGTGTATGTAATTATTTATTATAAAGGCATATATCAAGTTTCAATTCAATAGCTGCAAAGCCTGCGAAAAAAATCCAGAAAACTGTAAAATTGTTGAAAATTTCTATGTTCAAGTGTCATATAACTGTGCTAAAAATAGGTCAGTTTTCCGAAACTCGAACTCGATCTTATGCCACTTGATATCAAGTCATGTGCCAAATTTAAATCCAATATCTTGAAAAGCTGCAAAAAAGTCCGAAAACATTGCCTCGGACGGTCAGATAGACGGACGGACGGACAGAAGGACGCCACACGGACAGCGACATAACATAATACGTCCCGTATTATGACTGGCGTATAAAAACCAGTGGATGCATTGTCAATACTGGAATATATGTTCTATCAGTAATGAAATGGGTATCAAGTCATATTTTATACTAAACAAGATCAATATTTATTCCTTTTTTAATTTTGCCTGATTGCAGGGTGGTCATGCTGGAGATGCTTCCCTTTAAAATCTTTATACAAACAAGGATTAATCTGTATCATCAGAAATCGTATCACATTCAAATTTTTACATGTAGATCGTTGTCCATGTAGTTAAAGGCAGTGACTTTGACGAGTAACTTTGATCCCACGTAGACATACTCAGGAACAGAGACCTCAAGGAAAAAGGTCTTAAAAACTCTTGTCTGTAAATAAGCAAGTGAAATAATGAGAAAACATAAATAAAAAGTATGAAAAATATTTACGGATTAAAAAAAGAAGGCATGAACTGATTTAATGCATCTTTCAGAGGTAACAATTGATATTTTAATGATACATGTATATATAGCCTCGTTCTGGCTCAATAAGAATATCATTGTTGAAAGATTTAAATATTAACGATTCATGCAGAACTGATGAAATGGGTACCAGAATTTCCTCTGTAAAGTAACGAATGATATCTGCATATATCTTGGTGCACCAAGGGTTTCATCGCATTCTGCTGGACGCTTCATTGCAAAGTACAATGTATGAGAGTGAAAAGTAGTGGAAGGAACCATATTGCTGTTTATACGTTTTACAGTTTCCATTCCAAGACCTAACGGTTGGGTACACTAATTTAGTAACATTCCCTTTGTGTTATACACTTTTTATTATAAAAATGGTATGCGTGGACCCAAAAGATAAATAAAATCAATTGCCAAAAGAGCATTGTAAGGATGGCGCTAGATATTAATGTTCTCGAATTTCGATGATATTTTAGGATGGAACGACAAGTTTCTAAAATAGAGAAGTAATATATGTTGTCCAATTGATGTAATAGAGAAGTAATATATGATGTCAAATTGATAAAGGACAAAGGCAAGGCATCTATCGGACGATAGGGTCGGAGATAAAGTAACTTTGAAATATTGTATCCGGACGAACGAGTTTAATTGTTTTCACACCGCAAAAGAAAAATATGCGTTACCTTCCCTTCTTTCTTCTTAAACAACATTTCAAATTAATTTTTATGCACCAGACATAACTATTTTGGAGGCATAAGGATAAGAGAAAGGCGAGGATCGTCACCAACACTCGGTTGCAGCACCAACAGCAAAACCCAAAAGTAGCCAATGCAAAAACACAGAGCAGACACGCACAGAAAGAGACACAAAAGGGACAAGGAAAATGTCAACACCAAATCACATCATAGAAACATCAAACAAAATTGACTTCACAGAAACCCACGAGACCAATGAGCAGTCGGTGCCGACTTAGGACGGCCATCTGCCACGCCAGTAGCAGGCAGTGTGGGTATCAAGATTACATGTACTTGCGCACAGCCATCTCACTTTTCCAATTACCTAGTAGTCTCGAAAAACGCACAATTTTGGTGTAAAACTAACCTCTTCACGGTAAGATGACCATACAAACAGACAGCATGCCGCATAGGGACACCATCTATTACAAACGTGGCATATTTCCGTCATAAGTCGACACCGATTGTCTATTGATCTCTATGGTTAATGTGTAATCTTTAAATTCTTGTTTCGTTTTTGATGCCATATTTTGTATGGTTGTTTGTTTTTTTCTTGTTTGATTCCTCAGAATAATTTTGAGTGATATCTTTTCCTTGCTTCAAGACGTACATTACTTCAGTGGTTTTAAAGTGGTAGTAAAAAGGCTACACTAAAGACGGACAGACGTATATCAGATTTATAAATAGCTAGTTCAGTCGAATTTATTTCTAGAGAAGAGAATGAAATGTATAAACAGCACCAACCACGGTGCCCTCTTTCTTCTAAAATATGAGGGCTGATTGAAATGTTGTGAGCCTCGGTTTTCTGGGATGCAGAAGGTTTTTCTGCTTATAGATTATCTACAAAAAGGAAACAATCAATGGCACATACTATGCTTCGCCTCTAACAGTTACAGGAAAATATTAAACTTAAGCGCCGTGGAGAGCTCGCTAGTTAAAGGTGAGTTGTTCAATCAACACAGTGCTCCTGTTCACAAGTCTGCCACTGTCATGGCTGCCATTCATGATTGTGACTTAATTTGATTGAGCATCCGCCTTATTCGCTAAGATAAGGCGTTCTTTAAAAGTGGTATTGAGGCCCTTAAATACCGGTGGCAAAAGTGTATATATACTGAGGGATATTACATAGAAAAATAATGCAAAATGATAAAATTTAAATCCATCAATACGAGGCTAACAACATATCAATCAGTCCTCGTAAGAATAGACAACCATCGACAAAACGAAGTATCGACGTGATTTTGAGCGAGAAACCGATATACATGTACTTCACTCAATTAAAAAAGTGTCTTATTTCTTCTCATGCTGTGCTTTTGTTGATAGTGAGGGTATTTGTCTGTTACGTAATATCTCACATTAAGAAGAAAGGAGACAGAAATATAGAAATTCAACTTACTGTGGCTGGTGGAGTAAGTAATCCAAAACCAAATTTGTTGTGCACAGAGAAGGCCGATGTTACCCACGTAGTGATGGAGTCAGGAACCTTTCTCTGTATTTTTGTTGGTTGATTATCTCTATAAAATTATTGTTTTATTATATCTTTATGATACATGTAACATATAAGTGTCATTTGTTTCATGAATCGATTAATAAACATAAAACATATCTCTGGGAAAAAACATAAACAAATAGGCCACAACATTTTTCTTCGAATATCACACAAATCAGTGATATTATATAAATCTATAATCTCGCTGTATTTATAAACAAACAGACAAATGGACAGGTCAAAAACTATATGCCCCCGAATCTTGGATTACGCCGGGCATAAAACCTGCTTACGTTTAACATCATAATGTTTCACATGTGCTTGATCATGTTGATGAAGTCTGGCAGTTAATTTTTTCAAGTTTTAAATGTTTGTTTTTGTGAAAGAAACACAACTTTAAGTGTTAACGGCTTTATTTCGCTTTGACCAAAAATAGAATAAGCAATAATATGATGATAAAAACATAAGCTATATCTTGTTTTAGTGTTTTTCTGTAAAAGTAATGAAATTTATAAAAAGGATTAAATATTGCAATATGAAATCTTGTATCGCAATATATCGCAATACGTTTTTTGGGCCGCAAGACCTAGCCCTAAATTTAATCGATTTATCATTTTTCGGTATCCATCAGCTTTACCTTATAAAACAGTTCAAGTCAATAATATTCCATACATGAAACGAAATAAATGGGTTATTACAAACGTAAGAGAAATCCGAACTGTTCAAAAGAGTACCTCCTGCTCACAGGAGCTCGCCAACATCCCTGAATTATATACGCCCTTTTCCACAATACTTTCACTTCAAGGAGACGATCACGATCCATTTTTTTAAATTTTGATGCTTAAATAGCAATTTTCTCGGAATTAATCTATTATAAAAACAAATTTATGATTTGCGCATCTCTACTTATCTTTAAACTAACCTGAAATAAACATAACTCACAAACATAACATCTCAAACTATCGTAAACTAGCTTAGAAACATAATTCATTCTAGTAATTCTTCGTACAACGTAAAAGTGGACCAGAACTCTGCAAATAGACGCAAGGAGTTCCCCCTATCTCAAATATCATTGGATGAGAGTCTGACACGTCACATGTATTCAAATTTACAACTATGCTCAATCAGAGAGGGGATTTCCCTGTCCTTGTTTAATTTTATTGACTTCCGGTACGGTTTGTCGTAGAGAGAAGGAACGAACGAGTAAAACGTGTGGTTGGTTTTAAGATATTTAATTATGACATTATAATTTTGCTTCATGGAATACGCTGATCAAGCGTGTCTGTTGGATTTTTGTAATAAAGGAGAGTGAAAATTCTTGAAATAAATACAAGAGAAGGAGAATGCGATTGTTGATCCATGACATCGAGCTCCTGTGCTCCAGCTCAATGTTTATAGAAATATTCTTCCGGATACTTCATTCAGTATAACTCGAATTTTCAAACGTATCTGTTTTATGGTATGTAATGAATTAAAGCATTCAGTAGAGTCATAAATATACATTGGCAATAATGAACTGAAATATTTTTCAGTATATATTTTAGCTTGATATAGTCGTATTTCATGGACAATTGAGATTAAGAAAAGGGATATGGTCATTAAACTTTGATATTGATTAGGTACCTCATTAATTTGAGTGGCATCCCCTATAATTAGATTCGTTTTACACTGAACCAGTCTCTTTGGATATTTTTTCATTAAAATGATGTTGTCCACAGCCAATTGTGCCTCACATGAAATTCATATGAAATGAGCATCATGTAAATTTAACATGTAAGTTCATGTAAAATTCATATAAATTTCACATAAGATTTATGTGAAAAATATTTCACATGAATTTCACATAATCTTCCTTCACATGAATTTCATATGAATTTTTCTAAGTGACCGTCACAGAAAACTGAATTCACATAACATCCATTAAAAAAATCTTCACTTGAATTTCATGTGAAAAATTTCATGTAAATTTCATGTTCGTGCTCGTTTCATATAAATTTCATGTGAACTTTCATGTAAAGTTCATGTAAATTTCACCTGAATTTCACATGAGGCACAATTGGCTGTGTCCGTCATGGGTCTAAGGTGTGATGTTACTGTCCTGTTCACTAATTCCAGAGCACCCTGTTTTCCCGGTTTCCTCTAAAATATGATAATGTCATCTTCCAAAAAGATATCAATTTTATAGTACTCCATTAGTCGTAACAGAAAATATCATTGTTTTTGCTGTGCGTCAGTTAAGTTAGAAATAGGAAGGAAAATAAAAAGTCTACGGGGATTTTCTATAGTAAAATCGCTGAAAATGTGTGATGTCGGAGGCTTTGACGTCACTGTTTACTATTGTTGACTCGGAGAACAATATGGCGGCGGCTAGAAATTAACATGTGAATTTCCCGTAGACATTTTATTTTTCATATTGCGGGTCAAAGGCAGCTGATAGGGTAAGTTGAAGTTAATTTCCAGTTACATGTATGACTAAAGAGGTCAATTCTCGGAAACAATAATTTATAGCAAAATTCTTCAGACGACAGAATAAATCGCCAAAAACAGGGTGCTCTGGATTTAATGAACAGGACAGTAGTATATCCGTCTACATGTACGATTGAACCATTTCGAAATTTACATACCTAGTATGGGTAGGGAGTATGGGTGAAAAAATCTAAGTAGTGGTGAATAGTGGATCTGTCACGTGTTCCTGTTATGAAATCCTCATCAGAAATACTATATTTTTTACACTTCACAGTAATTTGCTTTGTGCCTATTTATTCAGAGTAGTGACATATACAACATAGGGATGGAATATTAACAATATTTTTGTACCTACCTTACGAAGACACTTTCCCATAGCCATGTTTTAGGGAACCAGTTTCTCACTTGTTTTGGCTGAATTCTATTTGGACGACATCCAACAATTGTTTCGGCTCTGATTTCTCCCTCCTGTAGTGGTGGTTCAGGTTTGAGTGAGGGTTCTTTATTGTCCGATCTTCCTCCAGCCATATTAGGGTTATAATTTGCTGAAACATTAGGAGAAATTCAAAAAGGAAGGGGATCACCAACCAGATCTGGTTGCAGTACCAACAACAAAGCACCAAAACAACAGATGCTTATAAGACGTACTTCGGATAATTTCTTAATCAATGTTTACTGAATGCGTACCGGTGTTGTAGCATAGATCATCCCCCTGCATAGGCCATCCCCCCGCATAGGCCATCCCCCCGGATGAACTGGCCCAGTATAGGTCTTCCCCCCGGATGAACTGACCCAGTATAGATCATCCCCCCGGATAAACCGGCCCAGTATAGAACATCCCCCACGGATAAAGCGGCCTAGCACAGACTATCCCCCACGGATGAAACGTCCCAGCATAACTTATCCCCTCTAAACACAGTACGCTTCTTCCCCCCTCAAGATTGAAATCCGTTTTGCTTCGAATATTAGAATGTACCAAGTTGATATAATCATAGGGGTTTTCTTCAGTTTAGGTTTTCTTTATTGTGTTTTCTTTCCTCTCGTTTACATTCTTTTGTTTTTTCTATTTATTTTTCTTTTTACATTAAAGTATCAGAATGCAAAGGAATATGTTGTTTTATTTTCGCTTTAATTTTTGTGCAACATTTGATAATTCTTATAACGTCTTCTCTTTATACAGTAATTTAGCAAGTTTTATTTTTTATTTTTAAAAGTGTGTTGATATTCTTTGCGTATTTATATATCAAACAAATTACATGTACATGTACATGTATTGCCAAAATAATTTACCATGTCTACAAATCTGAGATTACCCACGAAGAAGTGTTTTTTTCAAAGAATATAAGATATAAGTATTTCCAATTAAATTAGTATGCTGAAAAATATTTTTTTCATAAAGTCTTACTTATTTCTATGTTTATATGAGGCGCCGTTTTATTATTCATTCCTTATCTTTTTTAAATCACAAATTTATTTTTTTTATCAAAATCTGAATTTTTGATATAAAAAAGTGATATCAAAAATTTCATTTTTTGATTTCAAAAATTTTATTTTTTGATTTAAAAAATCCATTACTTGATATCAAAAAGTCAAATAAAAAAAAAAAAACAAAAGAAAAATGGGTGTCATTCATACCCATTGTCAACTGAACCACACTGTGTTTTATGATAATACTAAGACAGTTTACAGTTTACGATTGGAAATCCGGAATTAGACAGGGGGGGGGGGGGAGGTTGGACCCGGGACGCTTTATCCGCCCGGGGGTAGTTCTATGTTGAAACTCTACAGGGGGATAAACCGTGCGGATAGAATATCCCCCTCACAGAGGGGATGTTCTATACTGGGCCAGTTCATCCGGGGGGATTATCTGTGCGGGGGGATGATCTATGCTACAACACCGGCTCAAAATTTTGTGAAGTGTGTACTCAGAAGCGTAATGAAATAAAAAATATATATATATATAGTCTGTATATGGACTAAAACATTTTAGTGAATGGCAAAGGATCTAAACCTCCTTCCAGTTTGATGATTATTAGAAATTAAATTGGATGAATTTTCAAATATAACGTTGAAATAGTAACCAAATATTCTCTGAGACATCAGTGTCGGAAAATAACCACCTCAAAAGAGATCTACACTGTAACGAAGAATAAGTGTAAATAGAAATGAAATACATTGCACTAGACATGACAATGAATCTACATACAGAGGTAAGTGGCATTTTAGCTGAATTGATTAAAATTAAAATGTCTTTCACACAATTCATCCTGATTGTTGTTTAGAAAGTGTGTAGGTTGCGAAATATACCTAATGCATTATACTCTTTTGCTTGTTACATATGGGTCCGAATTTTAAAAGATGTTCCTTTGGAAAAATCAATAACAAACAGAGCAGTGAGGAAATCCATTCATGTATCGATCACGTCAATGGTAAATGTTTTGAATATTTTCCCTGACATTGTCGCCATAGCACTTTCTATATAGACATAACATCATACATTGCATGTAATTTATATATTGTTTTCACTTTCGTGCGTGCACATCGACGGCGGGTGCGGCTAGCCAACAGGGGATGCTTACTCCTCCCGGGCACCTGGTCCCACCTCTAGTTTGATAGGGGTCCGTCGATGCTCAATTTGGTGCTCCATTGTTAGTGATGTTGAGATTATCGTCAGGATCTTCTTAAACTCTTTAGGGTGACTTTGATATCATTTCAAGATTCTTTTGAGTTTTGATTGCAACCTTTACCTATTTCATTTATCATTTTGTAGTAAACTTATGATAACATACCGTCACAAACTCCTGGGAGGCCCTGGTCCGGTCGTTCACCGTTATATTTGTTACTGTTGAAAGCTAAATCTGTTATCTGTAAAAGAAAAAAAAATAGTTCTCTGAATAGGAAGGTTCAAGATTTTGCTTTAATGTTTTAGATGAAGTTATCCGAACACGACAACAAACATTCCGATACAAGCATGAAAGGAATGTATGTGGATCGATCAGCTTATATATATTTCAAAACAAGGATATTTAAGTAATAAAAGAGGGAAGCAAATATTTTGTCTTTTCTTCGTAAAACTTACGTAATAATTCTTTCAGTATAGTTTTACTTGAGATATCATCCACACACTTTATACAAAGTGTTGTACATTTCGAGAAAAAAATCCATGTTATTATTATCAATGCCGTAAAAGAAGACTTCACAAGTGATCTGTTGTTTGTGATATATTGTACAAATAGTCTACCTGAGTATACCACGATGCTGTCATTAATCAGAATCCAAAACTCACAATCAAGACAAAAATATTATAACAAATATACCATATTTCTTTGATATTTGATATTTTTTCAATGTTTCATTCAACTTGCCATGAAAATCTATTGACCCGAACATTGCCGAAGTCATGCGTCTTCGGCCAACTTCGTGGTATTTAATTTTCTGTTATCAAAACAATCGGAAGTAGAGTATTGTACACCTAATGCCTTAAACAAAGATTCTTATGGAATCTACAATTTCAAAATTTCAAAATGGAAACACTGAAAAGTATCACGTTAACATACTGTTATATCTCCAATAAATATTCTGCAAAACTAAATGACTTTTGGATATCAGATCAGGTGTCTGGCGAGAAAGGACTGACCCAAAGTAAAATCAATTTTAAATCATTTAATTTCCATTGTCATTTCCAAGAAACGAAGATTTTGATTGGCTGAGAAATTTTGTTGATACATCGATCAACACAATTTTTCACGGAAGTCTATTTATAGCACTATTTTTAGAACTGGGGGTTCCCTCAAGCACGAATGAACTCGTTGCTGAAAATACAATTTGTTGATGTTTGCTTATCATTTCAAGGGTACCATTTCTTTTCTACTTACTCAAAAATTAACAGTGCATGAAGAATTTGCTCAAACTGGTCCTTATTCCAAAGATATAGAGAGACGATCGTTCGCTGTTTGAATCATGGCGGCTGCCATAACTTGTTTTGGCAGACGTATCACTGCGAAACCCTCCGACTTACGAAATATAGTGCGGTGATTGATTGTTTTTTTATCCAAGAAAACAGTCTGTTTCCATAATTAAATGATGAGAAATGAATCTCATATTTTTTCTGTTGATGAAGGTATCACCCGAAAATTGGACAGAAAACTTTTGCATCAACGCGCTACGCGCATTGATGCAGTTTTCTGTCCAATTTTTCGGGTGATACCTGCATCAACAGAAAAAAATATAACATTCATTTCTTAAATCAACAAATTGTTTATTAAATTCTTTGCCAAAAGTTTATAAGATTATTGAAAGTCATGTGTTCGAAATTAAGATCAAAACTTGATTTTCTATTATTGATCAAGGCTTTCGATAGAAGTAGGGTTTTATGGAATTCGACAGAAAAGGGGCTGTTGAATCGAAATCAACATCCTGGAACAATAATGACAAATAAAAACCTCTGGAAATTACATTTTTGTATCAACTCGGGACCGGTTGCCCATTGGCTGTTGGTGCTGCAACAGGGTCTTGTTGAAGATCCCCTCCCTTCTTCGAAAACATACTAAATGATTTGAGTCAACGATGGGACATTGTATTTCATAAACTATAGCCATTCAAAAGGCTGGAACATCAACTTGTCTTAAAGACCCTCCTTTAATGATTGAATTTCTCAGCTTTTTGTATAATTTTTGCAAATTTCTTTAAAACTGTTCCGTTTACTTTATTTTTTAATCATAACCAAAGAACCATAAAATTCAGTCTGATCGTCAGTGCTTCAACCAAAATGTCCTCTTTAATAAAATTAAGTTATCTTCAAATTAAATATTTATCATGTTTTCAATGAAGATGGCACTATATTTAGTTTTGACAATTTTAAACGAAAATTACAGGACTGACATTTTCTAGAATATCATGGAATTGTAAGTGCAATAAAGTGAAAATGGCACAATAATACATGTAGAATTCAAACTTAAAAAATACTATAAATTCCATTATCACACTTGATTCTTTAGAGATTGTTCATTAAGACTGTGTTTTCCTTCGTGATTCATTTGTATTGTGTTATTATCTCCGTCTGTTTGTCCACGTTTTCCTGTCTCGCGAGAGTACGCTCCGCTGTTTTAACTGTTGGGAATCTCATCTAAAATGGTTTTTTTTATGTTAGAAGGATTTGTATATTTGTTGATTGAGATTTTTGATTCTGAGGTTTCGACTTTGTATTTGAGTTTCATTCATCGATAATCGTGAATGAAAGTCAAACACAAATCCAAAATTAAAAAAGAAAATTATGAATCGCAAGCGATATAAGTCCCCTACCGGCATTAACTCCTGTTCTTCAACTCTGTCCTGACCTTTACTAATAGCAAAAGATGAATCCAAACATCAAAATAAGTTCAATATATGTATTAGAAAAAGGTATGGAAAACAGAAAAAATTAATGAAATTTGTTATGAGGCCATAACTTTTGTAAGAATAAATAAATCAAACCCAACTTCAAGTTATTCTTTATCATACTATAATGTATCTGCATACAAAAAATCAGCTCAATATCTATAACAACAGTCATGAAAAGACTGGAAACTGGGAATTTCATGAAATTTGCTAAGTCCAGGGCCATAATTCCTGTAGAAATTGGTCAATCAAATTGAAACTCGAACTTGAGTTGTATCACACCGAGATATATTCACATTCCAAAAATGATATCAATATCTTTAATACCATGGAAGAAAAGTCCGGAAAACTGATGCAATTACTTATAAGAAATTATTTCGATATCTACAACAAGAGCCAAGAAAAGTCCGGAAAACTGAGAATTTCATGAAATTTGATAAGTCCAGAGGCCATAACTCTTGTAAAAATAGGTCACTCGGAACAAAACTCAAACTTGAGCTGTATAACACTAAAATGTATTCACATATAAAAGATTATTTCAATATCTGCAATACCTTGGACGAAAAGACCGGAAACTGAGAATTTCATGAAATTTGCTAAGTCCAAGGGCCATAACTCTTGTAAAAATAGGTGAATCGAGACCCAACTCGAACTTGATCTGTATCAAATAGAGATAAATTCACATGCCAAAAATGAGTTCAATATATGCAACGACAGCGAAAAAAAGTCAGGAAAACAAAGTGTGACGAACAGACAGACGGACGGATGGACAGACAAACGGGGTGGAAACTATAAGTCACCTCCGGCGAGCCGGTAGGAGAGTTAAAACCTAAAACAAAAACAAAACAAAACAAAACAAAACAAACAAACAAACACCCCCCCCCCCCAAATTAAAAAAAACCTTACAAATTCTTAAAATATGAATATAAAACAGAACATTCTCTCGAGAAAAAGAAGATAAAACTAGACCAATATTTCATATTCCTGAATACATTTCGTAAGACTAGTTCAACATAAAATATTTTAGAATAAATATTTTTGATTTACAACTCGCAAATACTTAATGATGACTTTAGAAATGTAATTCATTTGTTCTAACGATTAAATTCTGAATCATAAATTGTGAATACAGAACTAGATCTCATTTAACGATTCAGAATTTAAAATTTAAAAAGAAAAATTATTTGAATTATAATGTATCTAAGATATTGCATTGAGTAATAGTTTATAACTGTTCTTTTGTTTGATAGATATACATATAAACATAAAGACGATTTCGCTGAGAATGGGATTTTCATTGACGACATCCGACGTGTTCCTGTTACATACTTCATATATATTGATATACTCTCTGAAATTGAAAACGCCATTGATTCATACTTAACATCGCAAATATATCTTATGAAGTCAATACTTTGCCAGCTTTTTTCAATACTCACACTGATTTTGATTCATGTACGTATTTGGTTTGTTGAATTAACTAAAAAGTAACTACATGTATCAAGAATAAAATAGAAGGCAAACACAAACCTCGATTCCGTAGTCACCATTCAACGAATCATACACCTAAAAATACATCAATGAACCATCTATACACAGCCAATTGTGCCTCACATGAAATTCATAAGATTTAGTTTAATTATATTTTATTTCAAATAACAGAAAAAGGATTGGGCAAAAGTTTTCACAACATTATATAATGCCCTCTCCTAGAGATATATGAAATGAGCATCATATAAATTTCACATGAAAGTTCATGTAAAATTCATATGAAATAAGCATCATATAAATTTCACATGAAAGTTCATGTAAAATTCATATAAATTTCACCTAAGATTTATGTGAAAAATATTTCACATGAATTTCACATAATTTTCCTTCACATGAATTTCACATGAATTTTTCTAAGTGACCTTCACAGGAAACTGAATTCACATACATGTAACATCCATGTAAAAATCTTCAGATGAATTTCATGTGAAAAATTTCATGTAAATTTCATGTTCATGCTCATTTCACATAAATTTCATGTGAACTTTCATGTAAAGTTCGTGTAAATTTCACATAAGTTTCATATGAGGCACAATTGGCTGTGTATAATATCTTTGAAACAATAGAATGTAAACATGGTTGCATCATCATTCGAAAAGTGTTCTCATTTATTTCACAGATTATGCTTCTGAAAATATTGTGGGTGGATCCTTTATTTTATTGTTGTGTGACATAACAAAGGATGATAAGGTGTCCGGCGAAAACAAGACAACAAAATGCAGGGCCAAAGCAACATAGATGAATACGTAAATGGATATAAAAATGGGGAGGCAAACAAAATACAGTCCGTGCTCATCTGGCTGTAGCGAGCTCATGCATGCTATCAATCTATGGGTCTGACATTCAGAGAGGACAGATGGTCAGTGCCCTGTTTTCTCCAAAGAGGTTTGGACAGGGCCCGTCAAGGCATCCCGTCGTCACAGTCAGTCTGAGTACATGTATTATGAATGCGCTGGTACAAGGCTGCAGGATGGTCAGGTACCATGCTGAGTGTCCGTCCGTTGACATTAGGATCATATCCACCGTACAAAAGGTATTTGATTGCTCTGACGCATTTTCAATGGTTATGCTGTCTACCTTTGATCCTTCTAATTTTGTTCATTAGGTCACCATAAAATGCAGCCTGTGAAATCCCCAAAGTAATATTATCTGTTGCTTGTGTAGGTCAGAAGCTGACAGTAATTTTTGTAAAATTTACGGGGGGTCTGATCAATTTTAGCGGAAACCTTGATCTAAAAATTCTTGGTTATTTGTAAATTTCTTCTATGAAAATCCAAAACATTGGTACATGCTCTAGCGTACCGGAATAGCTGTGATGTGTTAATGTTGTATGGGGATAGTCTTGGAACATTACCGTCAAACCAGGGGAAATTTACTACAATTATGTTGAATCCGAAATCATCCCTTTTGTCATACACACTTGTATGAATTTTTCCGTTCACAATTCGATTCAATATCAAGGATTCAATATCTGAACATATATGTATTGAGTGAAGTTATTGAATATTTGTCCACTAGGCTGTTCCCTTGGCAGCATTCTTCGTTTTCCTTTTCTTAAGTTTGGTCATTTTCAATTAACAACAGATAATTGGGAATTTAGGCTTATAATTGATTAAATGTAGGGTAGATTTATTGATGATGAAAACAAATGTACACGTAGCTCATACTCACGTCCGACATAACGACGTCATATCCCGTTTGGAGTGCTTGAACGCTCTTATCTACGCTCATCAGGAAAACAGTAGAATTAGCTTTAGCTCCAATATCGAAATTCACGATGTTTCCAGGTTGATATTCCGATCTGTCAACAGCCACTGATACCTTTTTATAGAAAAAACTCTCTTTACTACTGGAACTGTATCAGTTTCCGGCTAGTACATTTTCTCGACTTATGACTTAGGTTTGGAACACATGAAATTATCGTGATGACATTAAGAAATTATAATTTGAACCCAATATGTTAGAAAATAGCAAAAATAAGATTTTGACAGAAATTCAGAGCGTGTGGAGAGGTAGGTGTATTAATAACTCGAAAAAAATTAAATGTAGGAATTTTTCGTGAGTAATACATCAGATCGTTCACATAATATATAATGATCGATTCCTATAACATCAAATAATTGTTGCACACTTTTTTATTTTAAGTATAAAGAAACCATTAAGCCGGAAACTCGTACAGTAGCAATGGAAAAATCGTCAGATTTCGAACCTTCTTTAAATTCTTGACTTAACAAAATAATCATACTTTGCAGAGAAAATAATACATAATCAATTGGAGTACATGTAGAAGGTAACCGTTGACAATGTTTCAATGAAATATATTGTGAAATACGCTTTTTCGACATAGTAACTTTCATACTTTTTGGCATATTACATGGTTTAGATTTTAGGATTACTGATGAGGGTTAAGTACCCGAAACGTGCATGTCTGGTCAATTTATCTGTTCTTAAATTATGCTATTCAATTTGAAGACGTTTGCATACACATTTTATTCATAGAGAACCCCAAAAATTAGCCGGGAACGTAGACAGTTCAAATATGTCAGTTGAATCTATCATATATTTTCATACTCTAGATATACATACAACTATATACTTCAGACGATATCATTTTTAACAAGTTAAAGAAAATATACAAACATTGTTGTTCAGACAGTTTCCTCTCATTTCGAATTCTGCCCTGTCCATCGACACATCTCCGTTTGGCTTTGTCAGATACACGAGTACGACTGCACTCGGATAGAAATCGGGTGTGGAAGGAATAGTAATCGTCTGCTTTGACCCGCCGTTTCCTTCAAGTTTACCACGAGAAACACGCCTTCCACGTGAATATACCTTTGATTTTCAAATACAAACATATACTTTTATTTGAATTTTATTTCATCTTCAATGCTAGGACGACAACTGGGAATTTCTTTAGCTTGCGACCGTCCGTCTGACTTGTAGAAGAATTTACAGGGATTATGCGACTCAAAAATAAGAAGAAGGTCTAGGTAACCGAAAAGACAAACAAATACGATGATATTTGAGGATGGTTTATCCACTTCATCGTTGTGTATTGTCAAATGGAAATTCAATATCAAATTCTTTTCCTTATAAAATAGCCAACAAATTAAAGAACAGTTTGTCCTTGAACTTTGTCTGTTGTGATGTGTCACCGACTTACTACGTCACAAAAATGGTAAAATAATACGGAAGTGTTCCAAATCTTTACCTTCCCAAATAAATTTTAAAATCAATGCATTATGCACTAGACACGTGTTATGTTTGAAATTCGTTTTGACGTAACTTATTTTTACACTGGACATTTTATGTGGAATGCATCCGTTTTACTTTAAGGTCACATGATAGGCTAATGCATTTATCGAAAATTCAATTTTGTTTGACAGCTGCTTCATTTAAGAATTAGAATTAGGCATTAGGAGTGTAAATGATCTACTAAATATATATATGTTACAGGGAATCAGTGTAATCAGGGATTTCATGTAACTCCTGAAAGGTTCAGTGATTACATGTAATTCCTGGTCAGTTTAGGGATTACATGAAATCCCCAAAATTTTAGGGATTACATGTAATTCCTAAAGTATTTTAGCATTTTTACACTTATGTCATGACGGCCAAAAATCATATAAAAATGATGAAATTGCGATACGATAGATATTTTACATGTTCATAATATAAAATCCTATTACTGAATGAGAAAAATGGTTACGTATTTAATCAGATATGCTTTTAAGGCTGATTATGCTAATTTAAAATTGATAGGAAAATGATATGTAAGAAAAACTCTTCAGCGGAAGCAATTCGGTTGCACAGATAGATGATGGCCCACTGATATGACTGTAATATATGTACTCGGTAAAATTGTATGCATGGAATCTTGATTGGACTATGTAACTCAATACAGCTATTGTACCGAAGTACCATGGTGATCATTTCGTCCCAAAATCTTTTCTTTGCATCTATTCTATATATATGAAGCTTGTTGCAATAAAAATCGAAGTATTTAGTTATACACGAAGGAAGGGGATGTCCAAATTTTTTTCACTGGGAAATAGAAATAATTCACAAAGACTTGTTTTATGGACCTTCATACTGGTGGTTTTTTCTTGCTGTCAGGCGGGGACATGCGTTGCAAGCCAAAAAGTAATTTTGAATGTATCTTAAACTTATTTAGACATCACATATTAAATAGTTGAAAATCATAACATTCTTATCATTTCCTTCTTACTTTTTGCTTATTATAAAGATACATTAATGAGGGTTAAATACTTAGGTTTCCGATAGAAACTTTCGATATACGTTTTAGAGTACTTTGACCATCAATTTTGCTCGATAAATTCTTTTTCTTTGTGCTCATGGGTTTGTTTTATGTCCATTTTGCATAGATAATGATAAACATGATAAAAAGAACTTCGAAATTTGGGGAATCTTTTGATAACAATGATCTATTCTAGTTTGAATATTTTCACTTATTTGGTATAAACGTTTCTGGGTACTTGAAAGAGAGGATATTCAGCATCAACTGAGCCAAAAATAATAAATTTTAAAAATGAAAGTAAGGAGAAATTAAGGTTAGGAAATAAGTGTGAAAATGCATGAAAAAATCAGGAATTACATGCAATACCTGGCCAGTTTCAGGAATTACGTGTAATAACTAATCAAAACAGGTATTACACGAAATCCCCAAATTTCAGGAATTACATGAAATCCCTTATTACACTTATTCCCTGTAATATATACATATATTTCGGGTCAAATATACATTTATTAACTTCTCTATTCTTGGACAATCCAGCAATATGGATTGTTTCATAAATATATGAGGTTGTGGTGTTTTGTTTTGTTTCTTAGATGCATTGTAAATTAATCCACTTATATAGTTCGCATCTATGCTGTATTATGTTAATAATAGAATAAAAATATCATGATTACATTTTTGATTCACCTAGGGGCTTAACCGAAAAAGTTATCATGATTACATTTTTGGTTAAGCCCCTAGGTGAATCAAAAATGTAATCATGATAAAAATATAAATACCTCAAAGATCAAATCTCCTTGTAAGGCATTAGGTGATACTACATGAAAACTTATTGAACTCCCGGTCTGAAATAAAATTGAAGAAGACATTTACTGGATGCAATGTTATACAATTACAAGATCTACAAGTCTGCTACTAAGTGTCAAATTTCGACATGTTAGTGGTACGTGTCTGTTTCTGATACGTCTATAAGTAATGACAATAAACCTTACAAAGTTACCAGAAGGTAGAACCAAACATGCCGACATAGAGGAAATACCGCGTTCAGACGGCATTAGACAACATGGATATCCAATTTGAGTATATTTGAATTGCAAGTTGATGTTTATCATTAATTTGTATTGATTATCTAAGACATATACAATTGAATGTCGTCGTAGACCATTGATTTATTTTCATTGTCAAAATATTGATTTATTGATACTGAAATATGGCACATTATGAACTATTAAACTATGAACCATTGAGCATTGAAGTTAATGAACAATTGAAATGAACTTATATTCAAGAACTAAGAAAAATGAACGTACTAAGCATTTGCTATATTGATTTTGCCTTAAATTGTGCATTGAACTCATGAACTATTTGAACTATTATTGATTATCTATTTAAAAAAAAAACCATGACATGAACCACCAATTATCTTCCTTTGCTTTATTCTGTGGAGATAAAAGCCCATTCAATTTTGACGTTCATTTCACGCAGGTTGACCCAAATCACATAACGCGAGCGCAAGATTTCAAACAGTTGGCGGGGC
Organism: Pinctada imbricata; assembly: GCA_033119305.1. NCBI lineage: Eukaryota > Metazoa > Mollusca > Bivalvia > Pterioida > Pteriidae > Pinctada > Pinctada imbricata. The sequence continues at coordinate 51,149,146 of VSWD01000006.1, read as the reverse complement.
ATACTGATGCTTAATTTGCGAGCAGGAGGAGATTCCCAACTTGTGTACCGGGAATGAGACGATATAAAAGAGAAGAAACAGACGGGGACAACCAAAATGAATTCTTTAAACCATACATGTATATGTACAGTTTCCACAGAAATTGTGCATGTGTTCTTTAATGTAGATGGCGCTACTGAAATATTTATACTGTGAAAACGTTGTAACAGTCCATTTTTAAATGTGATCTTCCACAGAGTTCATGTGTACTTCAATGTAGATGGCACACTCACTTTTATGATTATGCAGCACTCACTTTTATTATTATGAATAAGGCCTTACTCTCTTCAAACTGTTTATAGAAAATTGATACTCATCGTGAAAACATTCTAAAAATAATAATAATTTGTAATTTTTAATATCAAACCGTATATTTTGGTCCTTTGCAATGGTGCATTTCTTGCTCTTCCAGGTAGGGAGAATTGACACACGTGAAACATTTAGATCTTCATTTTCACTCAGTTTGTATAAAATTTCGAGGATGTTTTCAAAAATATTTTACATCTGAATGTAAATATAAGGAATGGGTATCTTACTTTTTGCGTTCATGGCTTTTACATTCTGGTTCAACAGGCGCTTTGCGGTTCACGAGATTTGCGCCTGTCGAACCAGAGTGTAAAAGCCATGAACGCAAAAGATAAAACACTCATTCCTTAAATAAATGTGCCATATTCCTTAAATAGAACATATGAATTCAGGCTTAAGTCGTTTTGGATTAAATAATAGCTTTTACTTGGGAAGTATATGATAAGGAGTGGTTCAAAGGGGGTAATTTTGTAAAATTGACTTGTAATTGGTAATTTCTGAAAATCTAAAAAAAAATAAATAATAAAATAAAATTAAAATAAAATAAAATAAAAGAACAATAAATGAAATTGTGTTTTTTTCGAAATGATATAAAGCAGCTACTAGTATTTATTTTTTGTTAAACACAACAGATATGTAAATATTACACAGACAAGAACGCTTTCAATATAAAACATAACAGAGGTACGATCCACTAGACCACGGCGTTTACTAACTTAATGCTACTAAAGTTCTTAGTTACTTACGTTAAAGAAGCTTCCAATTGGTTCTATCAAAATGTATTGATTCTGATGTGGAACTGCCGTTAGCGATTCAGATTTCCTTAATGCGCCATCGTAAACCTATACGAATACAAATAATACATTCATTTCTTACTCTATCTTTCTTTATTTCATTATGAAGACGCAATTTAAATAAAGCTCCTATTGCCCTTGGTAGTGATTTAGTAGTCATTTCTTATTCATAAAACAAGAAAATCTTACCGTAAACGTTAATTCGCTTGCATCGCTTCTAGGTTCTATGGTCATTTTACCATATCCGTTTGCATCCACGTTTATATCGTAGTTTCTTGTGGTATTTGAACCAATAACATATTTGTACGGTCTTCGGGCCAACCGGCAGGTTCTTATTTCATTACTTGTTGTTGTTACGGTCAACCTAACTGTCATAGATCGTCTTGTTTCGAATTTCAGCTGAAATAGAGCATTCAGAGATATATGATTCTTTTTTTTATATCAGAGAATTCATACCTGACTTATAGTTTTTCATTTCCCTAGCCTTCACGCAATTAAGACCATGTATGAAACTTTCAAGATTCTAAAAAAAAGCCTTTGCTAATCGTACAACTGATGAAAATAATTTTAGGTAAAACTTACAAAAGTGAGAAGAGGTTGCCCCCGCACAAAGGTGGCCCTTCGTGGTTGTAGTGTCCATGACAAAGCCCCACTATCTTTTAATGTAACTGTAACCTCGTTAGTAACAGTTGTTGCAGTGGACGGATTTCCTACTTGAGCTATGATGTCTAAATCTGTGTCCACATTTCTACCTGCCAGTTGTATGTTTATGGTCTTTCTGCCGACAATCTGTTCGTTAGAAAATAAATAATTACATTATCAGACATAAAATTTTCGATTTAAATTGCTATGATTTGTTCAACACTCTTTTAGCAGTCTACTTGGCATGTGTTTCAAATACATTCTTACGGATTCGGCATGATAGAATGTTTTCGGTCTAGTTTTGCTCAAATGAGCTGTTCGTTTCAGAGCAGTTTTATGACCATCATATGCTTAATTAACTGCTGATTAATAAAATATGAAACGTACGAAGGTTATTTGTATTTTTTACTATCAATCTGCTATTGGTTTATCAATATGTGCTTCGGTTCTGAAGAATAAGAAGGGTGCAACCAACATTTACCTGTGTTGGTAAACCTATTGTCAGATTTGAGGGAAAAACAACAACACATGTAGGGTACCATACGTTCTTCATTCCTTCCATATTTCATCAAAATTCCTATAGTTGTTTTGGTGTAGTACTGTATATGTATGAAAATACCCCCAAATAATCGTACAAATAACAAATCGTACAAAATCAACAAAATAAAATGTTCATCCAAAGTAAACCAGAGAAGTATCAATCGTAGTTTAGGGATCCATGTGAGTGTGACATAAGTGTGTACGTCTCCATTTACGAGGCAACAGGGTGCCCGGGAGGAGTGAGTGTCCTCTGACTGCATGCAAAACAACACCCGCCGCGAATGCCAAATCGAAACGTTTCAAATCCGGTAGTATCCAAATAGGTGAAAAGACGGTCAATTGGAAAGGTCTTACTCAAGAATGTCATTGATCATCATTGATAGTCAAAATTAAGTTCTTCGTAGTGACCATATATCTTCCTCAGTAACATATTAAGCCAATCTAATAAATTACCTTGAGCAATCATCTTACTGGCGAGCCTATTTGCTCGAAACATGGAGTTTTCGTACTCAGAAAATGCTCTTGCATAGCGTATTAATTATGAAATCAATATGCCATAGGCAGGCATTATTTCTTATGATGACTGGATACTCAAGACAATCAATGCAATTAACACCCTGTATTCTTTTCTCCGCTTCTCATTTTTTATTGACCACCCCACTTCACTGCATATACAACTTTTGGTTTTTGTAATTAACTAGCGTGCATGTCTGGTCCATGCTGTAAATTTATCAGGCTTTAAATGATGCTATTAAATTTAAAGACGTTTAGCATTATTAACTCACATTGCTAAATTGATTCTCAAGGAAGACATTGTTCTGTGTAACAGCTTGAAACCTCAGTGTACCGTTGACATCCTTGTCAAATGTATATCTGAAAAAAAAACCAAAAGTACGTATTCTATTTTTCCTGCCTTAAACTCTGAAGTTGAACTTTTGTCATTGTAACTGTACAATTCCGTGAATAACAAAATTAAAAAAAGAAAACTGTTTTTCATTACTAAACTATTTAAACTCCTTTGTCACTGTTTTATATACAAATTAAAATATTGTTTTCCAACTTAGATAATTTAAATCCTTCATGAACAAAAAAAAAAAACAAGGCGCTTTTCATTTTTGAATGAAATTTTTCATCGCACTCAATATCATTGCTTTTCTTAAACAAATATAAGAATGAGCAATTATGTGTATAAACCTTCGAAATTATAAGTACAACCACATATATTTTGTTAGAAGTAACAAAATATCTTTACAATACAAAGCTTACCTAGAAATTACTGTACAAGAGATAGATCTTGTAGTACTGGTGAATTCTTTTGGGTTACAATCAATTTGCACTGTGTAATCCGGAACAACTAGAAAACAAACATAAATAATTGTTTAAATGTGTGTCGCTGGGATTGATAAGCTTCGTTTTTGGTCATACTTACGTAATTCTATCATACATGTAACATAATTCATGTGATATTTGAATATGTTTAATATGTACTACATTTTAATCAGCACGGCATCGCATTGTGCACTTGCAAGATTATCATCAGGACCTTCTTTATCTCATTTACAGTGTACCCTGGAGATTGTCCAGTGGAACAAGTTAAAGCCAACCGCGGAGGGTTGCAAGAAAATGGTATTTTTGAATATTCTCTAATATCGGATTTTACGATATTTATTGACAGTGGATGAAGGCTGATATAGAAACATCTTCGACACGAAGAGGATACTTTATTTCATAGAATAATTAAACACTTGTGATTCCCTATGTAATGATGGCAGGTTTCTGATAATTTTTGAAAATCGATAAAATTTCAAATATGCCTCATTTTTCAATTTTCTATCAGCCTCCAGGAACGAAATTAAAAAATCAAATTGATTGTATATTTGCGTTTATTTATGTTTTGGCTTCGTATTATGAGAATGCATATTTGAAAGCTTCTCTTTTTCGTCAAAGTATTTGAATTGAACCCCCCCCCCCCCATGCTGAAAGTATACGATAAATGTTTGTTTAATTCTATATCTTTTAGGTATATTTATTCGGTAGATTTGGCACGTCATCCTAACAGATGTTCTTACCCAGATACTCCTCAATGATTATATTTAGAATGAACCTTGATTACCCTTTCACAAGGTTAAAGGGTTTTAATACATAACTTCCTAAATGTAGAAGGACTCCTCAAAATTCATCTTGTATTAACAATACGGAAATGGTGCAACTCAATACCTTCTTGACGAAATTCAAAACCAATTCATTATGCACCAAACACGTGTTTCGGATATCAAAACCTCATCAGTGAGGCTTCCAGCAAAAGTGATTTTCAGGAGCCGCCAGAATTCATTTCAGTAGCGCCATCTGGTTTTATTTTTTGAATTGTTTAAATTTGTGCATTTACTTTACAGCGAGTGCGCGTGTGTAGGGTCGAATCAGTAGCATATCCAAATACGTTAAACCTGATATACATGTACCAACAAAGTATAATTCGTGGTTTTATAATTATACCGCGAACTTTTGCCGTTTGAACTTTAACATTGGACCCTTTGGAAAAAGTAAGAAAAATCCCTTTTTAGGGGTGATAAGATGTAAATATAAAAGTTTCTTTTCTTAAAACCATATTAGTTTGATAATCTGAACAATATTCTGAAGAGAAGACATGGGTTATCCAGGCAAAAAAATACCAGCAATTCTGACCCGAGGGATACTCTACCTTAAAGAAGTAATTGAGATTTCCCTCATTTAGAGAAGAGATGAGAACAATAAAAATTGCCAAATTTTCTCAATTCTTTCCTCATCCCTTCATTTAACTTCTCACAGAGGCTTATTTTCAAAGTTTGTTTGGCGTCCGACGTCACACATTATAATAATTGTCTGGTCCGGAAGGACAGTAGTAGGTAAACATTCATGAAATATCTAATCATTGTTGACTATTCTCCAGAATACTATTCATGGATAATATCTTACTGTATATTTGTTTTCAGCTAAGTGTTATGCAACATCGTTATGTAATATTTCTGTCGAGTCTCTGTTCCCTAAGGTCAATAAAGCGGACTTACATCACTTTAGTTTTTTTACAGCTTATGTTGCATCGCTTTAGCAAACTTGTAATAAATGAAAATCGTATGCAAACTGCACTTAAATCATGCAACATGTTCAACCGAATTCTATGTAGAAATGGATGGTTTTGGTCATATTTTGTTTTGGAGTTTCCGTTGGTTAAGGTTTTTATTCTTTATTTTCAAACCATTTGTTAATGGATTCATGGCACGGTGGTAAGCATGCTCGCTTATAGCGCCATAGGTCGTGAATCTCACGTGATCTAAGAAATTTTTTTTTTCAAATGGTCTATGAGTCAAAATATTGGATATTTCGTAGTCACATGGTTAGAGTGAAAGGTAGTCCGTACTTATTAAAATCTAACGTGTTCAACTGAGGTCAATGAAATCCCACTCCATGTAGAAAATCGATGTTTTTATCATTTATTCAATCAAAATATTTCTTTTATGTTAGTTTTATTTAAAGTTGCATGTAACTTTCTTATTTACATGGTTAAAGTGAAAAGGTAGTCAGTACTCCAGCTGTATCATTAATGTTTTAGATTTTCTTCTTGCTATAGAAAAATCCCCGTAGACTTTTGCACAAAGTATCGCACATTCAAAAAGGGTAACATTTATGGCTAAGAGAACTCTATAGACTGGATATCAGTTGATAAGATGACAACTGTATTTTCCGGAGAAAATCGCCAAAACAGGGTGCTCTGGGTCTGGTGAACAGGTCTAGTGAACAAGAAAGTAATACGGAACTCTATACGTTCTTGAAAAAAAATTCAAACCGGTCTTAATGCACCAGATACCGTCATCAGTGGAACTTATTAAATGCCGAAGTGACCAATTGTGTCCCACTCCTTGTCGACATTTTCCTTTTCTCGCACGAAGCTGAATTCATTCAATCTTTGGTCTCTGAAGGGAAAAGATACTTAGCTACTGACTTCAACTTCACTTACAGATACATAGACGATGTGTTGTCCATCAATAATCCAAAATTCGCGGATTACCTGAGCAATATCTATCCTTCGGAGCTTGAAGTCAAAGAAACTACAGAGACGAATAATTCAGCATCCTATTTGGACATAATGTTGTCCTACGACACTGATGGTCACTTGAACACCTCACTCTATGACAAACGTGACGACTTCAATTTCAGCATTTCAAACTTTCCTTTTCTGTGTAGCAACATCCCTTCATCGCCTGCTTATGGCGTGTTCATATCTCAGTTGATACGCTATGCCAGAGCAAGTACCAAATATACGGATTTTGTTCTGAGAGCAAGGCGTCTTTCAGATAAGCATCTCAGTCAGGGATATGGTTGTGACCGACTAACATCGTCACTGAGGAAGTTCTACGGTCGATATGGGGAACTCGTAATACACTATAATGTCCCATTCTCCAGAATGGTGAATGATATTCTGTCATTTGAACCATCCAACCAAAGATTGTACTCTACGTCTTCCGAAATGGAAGAAACCAGATGTGACAGTTCTACCGAATTGAAGGGGCGGGTGTTGCATGCAAGCAGGAGATGCTTACTCTTCCTGGGCACCTGGTCACTCCCATATTGGGGGTTCGCTTCTTTTTATGTGGTGGAGGTTTTTGTTTGTTTGCTTTGGTTCCTGTTTTATCCTGATTTTGTACGCCTTCGGTTTCTGATTTTCTGAATTATCGATTTTGTGTTGTATACAGGGATATGGTCATTATCCATATTTGTCATTTCTGACACAGCCAAATGTATTTCAGATGCGCCCTCTGGTTTTATTCTTTGAATTTATGCGTTTACTAAAATGTGCACAGACTGCGCAGCTACAAATTTTGTAAAGGGTCGAAACAAAATCACAGTTAAATGAAATCTTTGAACAAAATAGCATTGGAGGGACGGTTCTAAGATGACAAATGAGTTAAAGAAGATCCTGACGACAATCTCAACAGCACTCACAATAGAGCACGGAATTTAAAAACATCGACGGACCCCTAGCAAGCTAGAGGTGGGACCAGGTGCCCGGGAGGTGTAAGCATCCCCTGTTGGGTAGCCGCACCCGCCGTCGATGTTTATGAAGCATGGAAATGAAAATATATAAACTTCATGTACTGTCTGACGTAATGTCTATATAGAAAGTGTTATGGCGACAATGTCAGGGAAGTATATTGAAAACACTTACTGTCAAACCCCTCGCGGGGAACTTTTTTACGAGCTCCACACGGCAAAGGGCATAAGTGTGACACAAATGAGTTAAAGAAGATCCTGACGACAATCTCAACAGCACTCACAATAGAGCACGAAATTTAAAAACATCGACGGACCCCTAGCAAGCTAGAGGTGGGACCAGGTGCCCGGGAGGAGTAAGCATCCCCTGTTGGGTAGCCGCACCCGCCGTCGATGTTTATGATGCATGGAAATGAAAATATATAAACTTCATGCACTGTCTGACGTAATGTCTATATAGAAAGTGCTATGGCGACAATGTCAGGTAAGTATATTCAAAACACTTACTGTCAAACCCCTCGCGGGGAACTTTTTTACGAGCTCCACACGGCAAAGGGCATAAGTGTGACACAAATGAGTTAAAGAAGATCCTGACGACAATCTCAAAAGCACTCACAATAGAGCACGAAATTTAAAAACATCGACGGACCCCTAGCAAGCTAGAGGTGGGACCAGGTTCCCGGGAGGAGTAAGCATCCCCTGTTGGCTAGCCGCACCCGCCGTCGTTGTTTATGAAGCATGGAAATGAAAATATATGAACTTCATGCACTGTCTGACGTAATGTCTATATAGAAAGTGCTATGGCGACAATGTCAGGGAAGTATATTCAAAACACTTACTGTCAAACCCCTCGCGGGGAACTTTTTTACGAGCTCCTTTAACTTTGATGGTAGTTTTGGACAATGACAATGACAAGTTTCCGAAACAGCAAAGTAATATATATGATGTCAAATTAATAAAGGGCTAAAATGTTAAACGTCTTTAAATTCAATAGCATCATTTAAAACCTGATAAATTTTCAGCATGGACCAGACATGCACGTTTCGGGTACTAAACCCTCGTCAGTGATCCTTAGTCTAAACAATGTAATATGGGCAAAAAGTATGAAAATTATGTCCAAAAATGTACCAAAAGACATAGCAGAATGGGTGGGATATGATGCTACAGGACCCACGTTTTAGAAATTTCAAGAAATTTTGTAACAGAAAATTTTAAATGCGTTGAAGAGACAGACGATCAACCGAAGTTGATCAAACTTGGCTACATGTGCCCTCGGGGACTCTTGGTCAACCAGCAGTGACACTCACCAAGTAGTTCAAATGTTAAACGTCTTTAAATTCAATAGCATCATTTAAAACCTGATAAATTTTCAGCATGGACCAGACATGCACGTTTCGGGTACTAAACCCTCGTCAGTGATCCTTAGTCTAAACAATGTAATATGGGCAAAAAGTATGAAAATTATGTCCAAAAATGTACCAAAAGACATAGCTTCTTATAGGACAGAACAAGAGAGAAGTACGTTTTACACTTTAAACATCCAGTCAAAGGGAATAAGTTCAATTGATCTACACTTCAAAAAGAAATAAGTTTTTATAACAATAATAAGGAAGGAACCAAACATCAATTTTCAGATAAAGTCGAAGTCAAATATATGGCCTTTTTAACCTTCCATAAAGGCTCTGTGGCGGAATTCTCTCGGACCATTTCGCGATTGTAATTCTTATTCAAGCAAAATCCTATACGATTAGAAATATATATAAAGATCGCGTTAGAAATGAATAGTCTTAGCTATTTACCATATCTCCTGACGATGAAGGTCTTTTCTACAGATAAACCCTACAAAAAGAACGGAAAAATCTCTTAAAAGACTTCTTGGCAATGATATCATGCAACAAATGTTGCAATTGACAATATACATTATGTCTGAAGGGAAAATGGGAAATTATGATAATTTCTATACAATGAAAACAAAGTTGATTGCGTCGCAGAAAAGAAACATCAAGAAGTGACGTTTAAACAAGATATATACTTACAGATTCAAAAAATAATCAGACAAAGAATCGTAAAACTAATCAAAATGGAAGTTGTATTCTTTTATCAAAGAATGCATGTATGGTCCTTTTGATATTGATTCAAATATAATGACATTTTATGGGTCTTGGACATCACACTTCGGACTAGTGCCTAGTGCCTAATTCCGCAAGAAAACTTCCATTTTGAGATATAGAGTTACTCACCTTTACGATTGCACGGAGTTTCCATGTTCCTGTTGACGGGGCAACGCCGATATTGAATTCATTTGCATACACGCCCTGTGCCGGAGATACATCCTTCCATTGTCGAACAAGCTTATTTTCACCATTCTGCAGATTTAATTAACCAGACGTTTGATTTAAAAACGTGTTCACTTTATTTTTAGCGTTACATGTAAGTTTATTAATGTACATATAACTTGGTTATATATTTATTTAGGGGGATAAAGGGATGTCAACAGGCCCAGCTGAATAAGCAAAGGTTATATTCAATTTTACTTCATAACTTTGAAAGTGAATAAGTCTCAAAGAAGTGTTTCAAAGTTCATTTGCACAGTTTACTAGGAACATTGCTGGAAAAAAGAATTCATAAATCAGAAAGCAGTAATAAATAATTAAATAATGTTAACTTAAAAAAGGAACGTTCTACGTTGTAAACGAAAAATCACGTGAATGACAAATATGGATAATGACCATATCCCTGTCTACAGTACAAAATCGATAATTCAGAAAATCAGAAACCGAAAGATATGGGTCTTGGACATCACATTGGTCTTGAATTGTATATATACAAAACGCATGGCGTACACGTGTTATGACAAATATGGACAATGACCATATCCTAAACCACAGTACAAAATCGATAATTTAGGAAATCACAAACCGAAGGCAAACGAAATCAGGATAAAACAGGAACCAAAGCAAACAAACAAAAACATCGACCACATGAAAAGAAGTGAACTCCCAATTAGGAGTGAGACCTAGTAATAGTAATATTTACTAAACTATAGTCTTGCCAACCACATGATAACATTTGTAAAATAAAAGAAGGGAGGTGATCTCCAACCAGACTCCGTTGCAAAATGAAGCTAGTGGATAGCCATGATGTCAAACTGCATGAATTTATATAGTTAATATTAGAAATAAATGTTTCCTACCAAAGAATGTTCCCGAATTTGTATTCATGCTCCTTAAAGCATATCAGAACATGAAAATTTTGAAGTGTGTATGGCATTACTTTTATTCAAACAAAAGTTTTATAAATAACAAGAAGTTTTTCAAGAAATTATCAAATTGTACTCACATATGCCTCAATGGTGAGAGATCCTAGGTACGGCCTCATATCTGGGCGGAAAACTAAAACTCTACTTTTAACTGTAAAATTGAGAGAGGTAATAAACTAGATGGCTACTGTTGCAAGCAACAAACCGATTCTTTCTTTCTTAGATCTTCTTCGGGACTGAATTGATAAAATCCGAATAAAGAAGATAGAAAAAGTAATAGCTTTATTAGTAACCTATTCATTAAAGCAAATAAGTCAGAAAAGAAAACTTGTTAATCTGTCGCTGCAAAACAAGTTATGGCCTTGAATATGACAATTTAACCTTGAACCAAGGTAATGATTAAATGATGATAAGCAGTGAACATTTTCATCATCTTTCGTCTCAATCTGAAAAGTGGTTCAAATTAAAACCACAAAACTCTGTTGTGATCTTGGAAACAATGTAAATGACATTGAGTCAAGGTCAAAGACCTTCATTGAACGGACGTGTATGCTCAATTCGATGTCAGTGGGTTAAAAACTATTTGTGTTATGACCTTGAAATTGTACCAATGGCCTAGAGTCAAGGTCACGTTAAAAGAGGAATATAAGTTTGGAGTTTGATTTCACAGGCCCGAAAACACTTCGTTCTATCGGTAAAAATTTGTTGTAACCTTGAGAATGAAAATTTGACCTTGAACTAAGGTTACGATTGAAAGTTATTAACTAGAGATTATTTTCCTCAAGTTTCATTCTATATGATGAAATGTTAAACGTCTTGAAATTCAATAGCAATAGTGCAACAGGAGCCATGTTTTAGAAATTTGAAGAATTTTTGATAACAGAAATTTTCGAATGCGTTGAAGAGACAGACGATCAACCGAATTTGATCGAACTTGGCTACAGGTGCCCTCGGGGACTCCTGGTCCACCAGCAGTGTAATAACACGAAAACCGTTAATTTTATGGAGTATTTTTTTCAATCTAAAATAATTTCCATTGAGATCTTTATATGTTCTTCACATGGAAATATTCAATTTATCAAATAATGCAGTACTATTTGTAAAGTTTCTGGAACGAAAGGGGTAAGAATAATACTGTAATAATAATAAGAATATTTGGAATCCTTAATAAAGAAAAGACATTGCAATAACAGAAAGGATTCCAACTAAAAAGTCGGAATCCTTAATCATTACTTGTAGATCCATCATAGAAAGCCTGGTGTTAGAAAAAGAGAGGGTTCTGATTTGTTCAGGTACGTGCTTATAATTTCGCACGATTGTTACCTATGTAGCTCACTATTCATAATGCTAACTTTGAAAACGAATGTATTGTCTTTAAAAATTCTTTTGTAAATTTAAACATCTTAAATTCTTATGATCATCACTTATTCTAGTGAATTTCATTTTACTGCCCTTATGCTTTATAAACATCCATTTAAAAGGTAAACTACCTCAAAGATTGAATTAGTTTACATAGTAAAGGTCCAGATAAGATATGAAATATACAAAAAGCGTGTTTGGGGACTTTATATCTTATTACTTCTCCCTTACCATTTTCGTTTTCAGCATACATCCCTCTGTCTATCTGTATGAAGATCATTGTAGACGCACTGTACTTGACCGGACGGAAGACCCTAAAGTCCAAACCTCCACTACCTTTCACAAAGACTGTATATGACCCACCGTAATGTTTGTAAGGTAACTACAAGGAAATAAAATCACAATTTTGATTATCATTCCTCTTTGACAAAGGTAATAAAACAACATAAGAACACAACTGGAATCACAAATATAAATTGTCGATATTGACATATTTGTTATGTTATGAAATTTTAGTGCATCATACGCGACCAGAAAGAAAGATTAACGAGACAATATCAAAGTCAGTTGGTCCAAGGTCATCAAAGCTCTAGTCACAATTAATAGTCATTCAAAGCATATACGTACAACTTCTACCTTAAAAGGTGAAATAGATGTAATGGTAAGTGCAATTTTCTTAGAGCGTGTCAAATATATAAATATGTTTTATTACATTTATTGTACTTGAATGCTCTATTAAGCAATGAAAGATATATTGTCATTAATTTAATTTCCTTAAAATAGATCATACTGAAAATTACATCGGTTTTCGATTCAATACCACTGATGAGGATTTACTTTGCGAAAAACGTAAAGGTAAAGAGTTAGAACATTTCCAAATTATTTCAATATATAAAATAAATTTATGAAATGATTTGCCGTGTCAAAATACATACTATGAAGAATGTTTTATGCGAAATAATTCAGTTTACGATTTGAAGGAATGGGTTGTATGGTAATCATTAACGACATGTATTTTGCTCTTTGCTTTTTGCTCTATCTCTTTGTGTTTTACACATTGCAGTGTGCTCTTTGCGTTTTCTTTTTCGCTTTTTGTATCACCTCCTGAAATTTAGACATTTGATCAAATAGGAGGGTTTATTCTATTGATAATCCAAATAAGCAAGTCCTCTACATAAAAGAGGATTGCAGAGGACCCCTCCACCTTTTTTAATTCAAGGACAAGATGCACCGTATCTTGTCGCAAAGTACAAAATGTATTGTAGGTGGTGCTATTAAAACGCTTCGCGCTAATTATTTCCGTATTTATGCACAACCAATAGACATAAAAGAAGTACCTAACCGTTATTCAGTCTCAAAGTCGACACGGCAAGGCCAAATCGTGAGAATTCCCATGGAAACGGTTGTGAACCCAGGAATGAACAACATTCCGAAGTGAAACCAGGTGCCCGGGGAGAGTCAGCGTCTCCTGATCGCATGCAACACCCGTCGCAACAGCGCCATGGAAATCAATGTAATTCCCTAAAATGTTACTATTGAAAGGAACATGCTGCAATTCGTGAATTAACACTCGTGACGTCACTATGCATAAGATCTAAAGAAACATGCCGCGACGGTGAGATGAATTTTAACGTCACCCTTTTAGAAAACAAGAATGAAATAGACAACTATGGTGCATATATATATAGAATAAATGTTCTATATATAGTATAAAATATTGAATTTGAAGACGTTTATCATTTGCTTTATTTAACCTACCTTCAATGATATGTCCTTTGAGTTTTGTTTACCTAAAATTGACAATATAAACTTCATTAATTCAGAACACAAAATACTCTACTATTTATTATATATCTTCATTTTTATAATCGATTTATATGAACAAACATCGGTAATCTTCATATTGTTTAATAAATCATTTACATATGTAACATATGTATTTGATAATTCTACCATTTGTACCTTAATTTTGTTCGTTTATTGAGTGTCGTTCCTGGACATGTCATTACACATATAATTAATCATTATAAAATGGAATCTATCATTTTGAAACTTTAAAATGCAGATGTTTTTGCTCAATACCTGCTGGAATAGTTGCTCTTTCTACAAGAATAGCAGGTCTGCCTTTTCTTAGTTCTACCATAACATTAACAGGACTGTTGGTATTAAATAGGTCCACGTGTACTACAAGGTTCTCTCCTGGCCGTACGACTGGAGGTATGGTTACCACGTAAGATCTACGTACAAAAATGATACAACTTTATGGAATATAGATCAAAATTTTAATAATGACAAAGTTATTCATATCGATTAGTTATGTTTCTAAGTCTAGCTGAATGGCTGAATTATGAAGAAAAAAAGGAAACGTTGAGATTGCTCAGCAAAATGTTAAGAGTTATCAACGTACGGTTCTGCAACCGTCTCTTTGGTGTTGTATATTGCCAACAGGACTATGGATAGCCACGTTATCCACATTCTCTTCATCGTAAGTCTCTGAAATTCAAAACAAAAATAAGCAAATCCTGAATGAATTTATTACGACGAAGCAATGCAATATTTTCTTCTATTATTTACTTTCCAATGTTGTTGCCTGAGAAAAGGTTTTTAAATTTAACATCAAATTTGAAAAAAAAAATCTGCCATTCGTGTTCAAGCATCATCACTCCAATTCTCTATGACAACATTCTTCATTTTGAATTTGCAGTGGTGGACTCTGTATCAAAAGAGATACCCGAAAGATGGTCGCCGCACTTAATTATTGTGTATTCTTTTAACTTTGTGTTTGTGGTGCCACTGGTGGAGATTTGTTGTCCGAAAAATGAATGTCTTGAATGAATGAGGGTTTTGATATTTTTGTCCAGATATTTACACTGACAGCAAAGTTGGACAGTTCGTGTTTATTTTGTAAGCATAAGTGCAATTATCAAAACATGAAGTTTCCTCGTTAGAATTGAAATAATACCCTATTTATATTTTCATGTTACATTCATTACCTTGATCACATTAATAAAGAGAATACCTAATAAATATGTGAATGAAATTAAAACCCATAAACCCAAATCATAATTCAAATCAGAAGAAACCAAAACAGCGAAACATAAACTCATGAGATTAGATTAAAAGAAAGAGACAGATACGACTTTATCCACCTGTGACGTTAATCTATTGTGTTTGCGCTGCATTATTTTTAAGGAATGGAGAGTTTTCGGAAGCACTTCAGTGATGGAGACTTTATGCAATAGAAATCTGCTAGCAGTGAACTTGATTGTTGAAATACATTCAAGCATTTTAAGTTTCTCAATGAATTATAAAAATATTGACTGTCGCAACCTCGACTCGAACCCACTCTATGTAATGCATAATTTTTTTTCACCCTGTATGAATACTGACTTGAACAGGAATTTACATAGTTGGCGCAACTCAAAGTCTTTTGTGTTGATGTTTACATGTCGTATGTCTCTTTTTCGTCTCAAACTATGCTCGTCTTTTGTGTTTTTGCATCGGTTGTTTTGGTGTTTTGCTGTTGATGCTGCAACAGGGTCTTGTTGGAGATCCCCTCCCTTCTCAAAAGAATGCGGCGAAAGAGTCACAAAAAAAAATCAAATTGTCGTGGTATGGTCTTTTGAATTAAATGCATGACTATGCTTCTAAAAAGACTATGCAAGGCGCTGCACACGCACGGAATTATATGTTGAAAACTCATTTCATCTCCGATCCTCATGGGTATTAGAAATATGTTTATTATAATTTAGAAATGCGATCCCTGTGATTTAAAAGCCTGCCTAACTTAATCAACTCTAGAAGAATCTGCTTAAGAATTAATGCAGGTCACAGTGAAAACTGACGACTTGTAACTTTAAAATAAAGTCTCAGATGGCACAATAATAAATTCGGATTATTTTCTGTTTTCAACGTCAATTCATTTCGTGTGTCACTCGACTTTAATTTCGAAATATCAAATGTGTGTGTAAAATTTTGTTTGTTTGTTTGTTTTTTTTTTTTAATTTTTTTTTTGTTTTTTTTTTTTTGGTATGAATGTGTAAAATGTTAGGTTCGTATCGCAAGTGAGTGTATATCAGAATGCATGCGCAAAGCTGCAATGGCTCACCACTACTTATGGAAAAGTTTTATACAGATCATTAAGCAATATACACGGAAGTTGTTTTATCGCATGGTTATATTTGTCTTGATATCTCACTAGTCTTAACCAATCAGTGCATAAAAATCAAACACATTAACCGAACTCAGATTCCTAACGTCACAATTGAAAGGCCTAAGTATGGGAAAAAAGAACCTGACTGAGTAAATGACACAGCTCCATAGAAACACGAAAGATGACGATAGAAGTGAACTATCTCCAGAGTCATTTCGAATAAACTAAACATCAAATCAATATCAATAGAATTTTTATCGGAACAGTTGCGAACCCTGGAATATATCCAAGTAATGCTAGGTTTACACTTAGCCACGATGCCCTACCATGTCTACGATTGAGCAAAATCGTGGAGCTCCACGATTCTATAAATAAAATTGGTCTTCGCACGCTCTCCGACGCTCCATCACGCTCTGATACGCGCTGTAGCGATTTGTTACGATTGTAGATAAGATCTGTTACGATTTGCATCCCGTTCTCTCAAGCTTCGTTACGTTCCCGCACGATTACCAAGATGAGCTATTACGCTTTGCCACGCTCTATCACGGTTCCCTACGCTTATCAAGTTTTGTTGCGATCTGTTACGATGCAGGACTACGATTTGCCGCGATTTATCACGATTTGATATGAAATAGACAACCAGTTTCAATACCACTTGCAATATCCGAACAAGATTAAGCTTAATATCCAGGAGATGAATATTTTATATCGCAAAACGCAGGAAATGGCATTGATGAACCTTATTTGATCTGTCTTTTTTTCGATTATTAAAGTTAACATTTTTCTTGAGCAATTCAAATCTTTGATTGCGTGTATATATATATAACTCGTTCGAAGACAATTAATGCAGCACCTCACTGATTATCAAGACTTCTTTTCTTAGTCTTCTTCATATGTTAGAAATTGTTGCGGATGTTAAAAACACTTTTAATCCATCAAAAAACGGGTTGTCTTATTATAATTTTCATTATAGAAATATTGGAATCGCAACGAATCTTGTAGATCGTGGACTGAATCGTGGAAACCGTAACAAATCGTCAAAGAGCGCGAGTGAAATCGTAGTGGATCGTAGGAGAACGTGTTTCACCAAGATCTCCTACGATCGCATATTACGATCTGTTGCGCTTTGTCAAGATCTGTTACGCTCTACTACGCTCCACCACGTTCACTACGCTCTCCTACGCTCTCTCACGATGTAAGGATCAATCGGGACAATCGTAGCAAATTTTTTGAGAATCAAAAATTTTGCCACGATCTCTGCGATCTCCTACGATTATCACGATTCCACCACGCTCTCTTACGATCGTCACGATTCAACCCCACGCTCTCTTACGATCTCTACGTTTCACCTCAATCGGGGCAATCGGGGCGATCGTGGCTAAGTGTAAACCTAGCATAAGTATGACCAAAAAGGAAGCCAAGTTCACCCCCATTTAAATCTTAGTGTTACCCCCAAAACAAGGGTGAATTTCGCTCATTGGCCACATAATGCCAACCTACAACAAAAAAACTACATAAAATGACAGCAAGTAGCGCCACCCTAAAAAAAAATTCGATGAAGAAAAGTAGACGGAATCTGATTTGAAAAATGCAATTCCATTGATCCCAAAATCACAATCAAAAGGCTAATAAATTATTCACCTGTCTTAACCTAACATTACAGAACCACACTTAAAATAAGCTCATAAAAATCAAGTTAAAGCACTTAAAATAAACATCAAAGAACTACCCATCAGTTATTCAGTCTCAAAGTCGAGAAAGTAAGACAAAATCATTAGAATTGTCTGGCCCATGCTGCTAATTTATCTGTTCTTAAATGATGCTATTGAATTTGAAGACATTGGCAAAGATTTGGTCAACTTGTAAATTGAAGCACTGGATTACACGTTACAAAATCTATGCCACGATCTACAAAAAAATAACAACTTCGATTGATTTCTTTCTATGCGTTTACTTTCATTCTTGCCATTTTCTTCACATCTAATTAACCAAAAAGTTGAGAGATGCCAAATGAAAAATTGAAAGAAAAGAATATTTATATACATTTTGTATTTGTTTTACATATTCGATGAAATATAATAATCGATATTCAAATTTTGGAAAACGATCAAAGTTTAGCGAGAACAATCTACAAATTTTGAAAAGATTTACAAATGCGTACCTTCAGCTGTTGAGAATCTCAAAATATTCCAAACAACCTAAATTTCTTCTTTTTATACTTAGTTCTATCCCCTTGATTTCCATAACCCCGTAAATGTATGCTGAGATTTACCCTTATAAAATCTTGACCTGACGAATACTAATAATCAATGTAATGATGCGGAGTTAGACGTCTCGTTTTATTCGTAAAAAATTGATATCTATCCTTTGCTCCTACCTACTGTTACCAATTAGAGATTAGTCTAAGTAAAAACTATTTTTATAAAAGTAATATTCAATACATTATTGTCTTATTCCAAAATACATGTATAATTGTAAGCATTTTAATCATATGTAGCTTAATTGGGAGTGAAATGGTTATGCTCTATCTTTTCCATGTTGTAATGTTAGATTTCAATAGATATAACCGAGTTAAAGAAGACAAACATAATGCACCGGTGGTATCATATTTACCAATAGTGTTCATTTTGTAAAATGATGTAAAATTATTTTATCATTGTCTAAAAGCTAAATGAATGTAAATCATGACATTGTTAATGATATGTTTGTATTATTGACATGTGACACTTAAATAAACTATTCTGTCTGTCCGTCTGTCTGCCTGTTAATAATGCATTGTGTGAATTCGTATCTGTAGGAGGAATGGTAACATTCGTTCTTTTTAGAATCTTTTTTTTTTGGTTCCTTTATTTGTAGAATAAGTAAATCAGATTGAGCAGAAATCTCATTCATGTTACAAAATGAAGCAATGCATCCGAAGTTATTGTGTTTAAATCCAAACAATTGTACGAAATAAAAATTTTAGATCTTTGGATGTTCTTTTTTCTTTATTTAGAATGAAAAAAAAATATGTTCATTTACTTTATTATGTGTGGGGGAGTGGTTCATAATACATTGCTTGATTTAGTTCTAGAAAATATTTTGATTGTAAAAAGTATCAGAAATACTGACAGTGTGTATATTTGCAAGTATGTTTAGAATTCTTAAATGCATTTTAATTGAAAGCTGATATGTTCAAGACGATTTGGATAGGCGTAATCCCACTATATGTTCTTTCTTCTTTATTAGAGCAGACGTTATGTGTATATTGTTTTTATATTTTGTATTGTCGGATATTCTTGCAACGTGGCTCAAACGGTAATAGAAAATGTGTGCAATGGCCATACTTTTTGTGATGGGTCAAGAGCATGTTTTGGTATTGGACTTTTTATGCATTTCTGAACAGTTTATGATGTATTACGAATAACGATTTTTAATATATATGGCCATACTTTTTTAAAGTAAGGCTTACTGCATATGCGATTCATACATGATTATCCATTGTATTTTATCAAGGCATTTTTAACAGCATTAACATGATTAATAACAACAATTTCAACATTGTTATTATTATCATGGTGTGTGTACTTTGGTGAAAGGATAAAAAAGATTTGCCTTTTTTTCAAAGTAAGTATATTGTGGACTTTGAAAGTTTGAAAATCTGTTTGTGAATCTAACAGCTTGCATACTCCTATAGTATAGTATTGGACATTAAAGCACTTTTGTTCTAAATTTTCGATGTAACTGATTATTGCTCTAACCTGTTTAACATGATTTCTTTCAAAAAAGTCCACTCTTCAATTTGCTTAAAAACATGAAGGAAACTCCACGCAATTCAAGCACATAGAATGTGCTGTCAAATACTTGCAAACAATCATACAACTTAACAAATAAAGTTTCCTACTAACAACCGAGAATTAGCATTACAAGATCTGAAACACAAAAAGTGAAGGCATCTTTATAAGGCACGTAATCCAGGATAACCATAACTTCTGCTATTTCCGTGGCAGATGGCCGTCCTAAGTCGGCACCGGTTGCCCATTGGTCTCGTTGGTTTATGTGTAGTCCTTTGTGTTTGATGTTTCTGTGTTTTGCGTTGACGTTCCTTGTCCCTTGCGCGTCTCTTTTTGTGCTTGTCTGCTTTGTGTTTTTGCATTGGGTGTTTTTGGGTTTTGCTGTGGGTGCTACAACCTGGTGTTGTTGTAGATCCCTTCCTTTTTTTTATAAAATGTTCTAACAATGAAGCATTCTTTAAGCACGAGACAACTTTCCAAGGTTACTTTATGGAATTTGGAGCTGCTCACATTTCACAAAAAGATACATTTGTTCCTGAATGATACAAATTAAAGAAAAGGCGCTACGGATCTGTTTTGTCATAATTAATTTTCTTTTCATTGAAAGTACCATTGTTGTTAATTGCATGTCTTGTACAAAGTTATAGTCAAGAATGACGCTCGCTGATATCACAGTTTCCACCCCGCTTATCCGTCCGTCACACATTAGTTTTCCAGACTTTTTTTTCGTTGTCGTTACATATATTGAACTCATTTTTGGTATGTGAGTTTATCTTTATGTGATACAGATCAAGTTCGAGTTTAGTTCCGATTGACCTATTCAACAAGAGTTATGGCCCCTGGACTTAGCAAATTTCATGAATTTCCAGACTTTTCTTCCAAGGTATTGCAGATATTTAAATAATTCTTTATTTGTGATTATATCTTAGTGTTATACAGCTTATACAGATTGACCTATTTTTACAGTTATGGCCCCTGGACATGGCAAATTTCATGAAATTCTCAGTTTCCGGACTTTTCTCGACTGTTGTAGTAGATATTGAAATAATTTTTATATGTGATTATATCTTAGTGTTATACAGATCAATTTCGAGTTTGGTTTCGATTGAACTGTTTTCACAAGAGTTATGGCCCTTGGACTTAGCAAATTTCATGAAATTGTCAGTTTTCCGGACTTCTCTTCCATGGTTTTGCAGATATTGAAATCATTGTTGATATGTGAATATATCTCAGTGTGATACAAATCAAGTTCGTATTTCAATTTGATTGACCCATTTCTACAGGAGTTAAGGCCCCTGGACTTTCATGAACTTCTCAGTTTCCAGTCTTTTCATGCCTGTTGTTGTAGATATTGAGCTGACTTTTGGTATGCATATACATTATCGTACGATAAAGAATAAGTTGAAGTTGGGTTTGATTTATTTCTTCTTACAAAACATATGGCCTCATAGCAAATTTCATCAAATTTTCTGTTTTCCAGACCTTTTTCTAATACACATGTTGAACTTATTTTGATGTTGGATTCGTCTTTTGGTGTAAGTACAGGTCAAGGCAGAGTTGAAGGACATGGATTTGTGCCGGTAGGGGACTTATATCGCTTGCGATTCATAAATTTTTTAATTCAAATTTCAACACCTGCAGGAGAGATCATTGGACATTTGACAGACATTCACAGGGTAGCAAAGGATGGTACGGAGAAACAGTATATATTTTACGGTTTACTTTTCAATGCCTTGCTTGTTCGTCAATTTTGTCTTTGTATTACCTATAAACATTGTGGGTATTTTTATACCTTAAATGGTAATACTTGAACGTAGCCAACATAGGTTGTTAAATTGATAGACTAGTGTTTTGTAGGGTCCCTGGGATATTTTTTCTCAGTCATGTTGTACTAAGGGGGTCCAGAACAGTATCCGAAATAACCCCATCGGAAAGATCAAGATCAATTATGAATTCATAATAAAAATGGCGATGTTGGCGCGTTTTTCGCTAGAACGTCAGCATTAGGTAACGTAAGGTTACAATAGCATAAACCTTTGACCTCAAAAACTAGAGTTCTACACCCAAAAGCTGACGTCAAATACTGACTGAATAGAAAAGGCTTATATAGAAAGTAATATATCAAAAGAAAGATCATTTCTTGTAAATTTCATTGGTACTAAATGATATATACCTTTCCGATACTATTGTCACTCTGAAAACTAAAGTGAAAGTGAAAATAGGGAAATTTTGACATGTCATTCAGATGGATTTGGTCCCATTTTGACCATTGTTCCAATTTTTTTCTTGAAATAAAAATTATGCTGATATGAAGGCAATATCTTTCTAAATAATTTTTGAAATTCATTTAGGGAATTGCCGCTCCGTTTTTGAGAAATCCACAATACACCACGAAGAAGCGAATTTCACAAGTCCCCATTCTGAGCCCCTCGCCGGAAATCACCTCTACGTTGTGACTCCTTCCAGTTTTATTATTATATGCAGATCCAAAAATAGAACCCATGAAAATCTTACAAAAATCTTACAGAATCTAATGATACCTTAAAACTTCCCTTCATTTTAATTATCATACACACTATAGCGATATCAGCCTCTGACTCTTTATTTAAAGAAAATTGACCGGGGCCAAATCAGCTTCGATGCTATAGGGTTTATACTATTAAAACCTAAAAATATGGGGAGGGGGGTAACAAAATCACTATATCTTTAAAACTGACGGTCAAATTTCAATAGGAAATCATCGGTATTTCACTTGACATATGAAAAACATAATATCAAGCTTTTACGAAAAATAAGTGATAGGGTTTCAGATAAACGGTCTTTATTATTAAAAATTAACAACTCAAAGATGTTCTGAAAATAGACATCAATTCATCTCCTTTCGACAATTTCTTTTAAAAGTCTGAGTGATCATTTATAATTTTATACATATCCGATTGTCCACATCATATCTAAATGAAAAATACAGAACTTGTTAATATTCTGCCTTTATAGAAGATTTGTAACTGTTTTTCATTACCTAAAGTATGTTAATTTTAACGTCTCATTTACGGCCCATTTTGGGGCTTTCAATGGGTATATATGTACATTCGTAGCTTCAAAACTATCGGTAAAAAATTGCTGAAACTTTGCACGTCGAAAAACTGTGTTTCAACTATTAACATTTATAATTTTTAGGAAAATTAAATGATAGGATCTTTATTTAGTCTGGCTGTCCTGTCCTGGACCTCCTTAAATGATTTAGATCCACTTTTGTTTCTTTGCAGAATATTTTTAAACGTTTATGTATTATTTTTGTGAAAATATTTACTGAAGTTATTCTTTTATGGAAAATACGAGTTAATTCTTTGCCTAAATTACTTTGTTCGTGCAAGGACAAAAATTGTCGTTAACTTCCATTTCAATTAGCACATTATGGATAAAATTTCTGGAATTTCAGCTAAACGAACATAATTTTACTTGGCAAATTTCAAATATTAGGTGAATAAAGATAACAATTTGAAGAATAGTACGTTTCGATTAATTAGAATTTCATGTTTCTATGTGAAAACAATTTTCCACTGTCATGTTTCCTTTTTCACTTTAATTATACGATGGTGTAGACCACAATTGTTTTTGTATTTCTACATATTTTGCAAAGCTCAATATCTAGTCAGAGAACAGTCTGATAGTATGATATACGTCAATCTATTCTTTAAGACACTTCATAGGTTTATACTATTGGGATCAAAGGTGGACACTTCGCTTTCTTGAGCATTTATATAACAAACATTGAATACATTCTAAATAATTTTAGAAGAAGTCAAAGGAATAATACGGAAGACATCTCACTCATACTCTATCTATGTTCTGTTCCTATATGGAGACATAGAGATTCAAATTTTCTGCAACTCAATTTCAAATAAAGAATTTTCTAAAACTTTTCTAAAACCAATCATTATATCCCACTGTTTCAAAAAGAAATTACTTGCATACATTTTGAAATCATTGAAATGAAATAAATAGAAATGGATTTAGTTCAAATGCATTTTACTAAAACAAGAAGTACAGTTAATACGGTGTACTTACTGTGGATGTCTACGGCAGCCCCGTCTGAATTCGAAAAGAGCAAGCCCAACAAAATTATCTACATACTATACATATATATACGTATCAAATCGATTTGGGCTTGTCAGATCTGTTCACATCTGGTGATCAACGTCTAAAAAAGAACAAAAAGTTTGTAATACGTGTTCAAGATTTCATTGAAATAGACATTTTTTTTAGTTTTACTTGTGTTGCATGATATATTCATTTTAATCCCTGTAAACACATTAAATGCGTTTTCAGTCATCAGGACAAATGGCTTCTTGCGTGGCAAATATTCACTCAGACTGCATAAAAAGTATATCTATAAATTATTTCCCATTCCGTACCTACATACGGAGCAGTAACCGGTAACATATTGTATAAAATAGGTGGTTATTGGCCGAAATATTATGCTAAAAGTAACTAAATCCAATATGAACTTTATATCTTAAAATAAACTAACTAAGACGAGATTTCTTAAACAAATAGGTGCTTGTCGAGGTTTAAAACATCTTAGCACCATCCCTCCAATGCTATTTTGATCATAGATTTTATTCAACTATTCTAAGGAAATTTGGAGCCGCGCATTCTTTGCAAAATGCGTAAAATGAGATTCAAACAAATTAAACAAGACGACGTTACTGACATGAATTTAGGCTGTATCTGAAAATCACTTTTACTGTCGATGCTGAAACTGAGGGCACATGTAGCCAAGGGCACATGTCCTCGAGGGCACATGTAGCCAAATTCGAACAACTTCGGTTTATTAGTCCCCTACCGGCACCGCCGAAGGGGACTCTTAGTTTCCTCTCGGTCTGTCTGTCCGTCCGTCCGTCCGTCAGTCAGTCTTTCCGTCTGTCCCTCCGTCTGTCCGTCTGTCCCAATATCAGTTTTCCGGACTTTTTTCTGCAACGGATAGAGATATTTAGATGAAATTTGATACACAGCTTGGTCTTGGATAGTTTCAAAGCAAGTTTGACTTTCGTCACGCTAAACCTATTTTTCGTGGAGTTATGCCCCTTGATGACTTGGAAAATTCTGTTTTGGTCAGTTTTCCGGACTTTTTTCTGCAACGGATGGAGATATTCAGATGAAATGTGATATACAGCTTGGTCTCGGATAGTTACAGAGCAAGTTTGACTTTCGTCACGCTTGACCTATTCTTTGAGGAGTTATGCCCCTTGATGTCTTGGAAAATTCAGTTTTTGTCAGTTTTCCGGACTTTATTCTGCAACGGATGGAGATATTCAGATGAAATTTAATACACAGCTTGGTCTTGGATAGTTACAGAGCAAGTTTGACAGTCGTCACCCTTAACCTTTTTTCGAGGAGTTATGTCCCTTGATGACTTGGAAAATTCAGTGTTTGTCAGTTTTCCGGACTTTTGTCTGCGACATATAGATATATTCAGGTGAAAATTTGATACATAGCTTGGTCTTGGATAGTTACAGAGCAAGTTTAACTTTCGTCAAGCTTGACCTATTTTTCGAGGAGTTATGTCCCTTGATGACTTGGAAATTCAATTTTGTCAGTTTTCCGGACTTCTTCCTGCAACAAAGAGAGATATTCAGGTGAAATTTGATACTCAGCTTAGTCTTGGATAGTTACAGGGCAAGTTCGACTTTTGTCACGCTTGACCTATTTTTCGAGGAGTTATGCCCCTTGATAACTTGCACAATTCAGTTTTGTCGGTTTTCCAGACTTTTTTCTGCAACAAATAGTGATATTCAGGTAAAATTTGATACTCAGCTTAGTCTTGGATAGTTACAGAGCAAGTTCAACTTTCGTCACGCTTGACCTCTTTTTCGAATCGATAAAGCAGATAAAACCTCAGAACTGAGCTGCACAGACAGTAAGTTTAATTAAAACTCATGTTTAATTGAAGAGTAATTCATAGGCAGAGTTGCAGGACATAAATATATGCCGCCGGTAGGGGACTTATATCGCTCAGCGATCATAACATTTTTGTTTCTTCAAAATTAAAGAGGGCGCTACTGAAATTATTTTTGTGGCTCCGCTGAAAGCATCACTGATGATAATTTAATATTCGAAACACGTGTCTGGTGCATGTAAATTGGTTCGGAATTTTCTTCAAGAAGGTAGAGAGTTGGGACCCTTCGACATTATTCAACGCATTCGAAAATTTTCTGTAATCAAATTTCTTGGAATATCTAAAACGTGGATCTTGTAGCATCATATCACACCAACCTGCTACGTCTTTTGGTACATTTTTATGATAAAATAGCTTTCAGACTCTTTGGCCATATTACATTGTTTGATTTTGGATCAATAGCGAGGGTTAAGTAACCGAAACGTACGTGTCTGGTCCCTGCTGCAAATTTATCTGTTCTTAAATGAAGCTATTGAATTTGAAGAGTTTAACATTTGGCTGGAAGCATCACTGATAAGGATTTCGTGTCTGGTGCATCAACAAGTTGTTTGAAATTTTCTTTAAGAAGGTAAAGTTCGAACACTTTCGTTTTATTAGTAAAACGTAATACTTAATGAAGTAAGAAAGAATGCGCTTTTCTGAAGTTTTCTTCATGGAGTTTTTACGTTGTGATGATTTTTCTCTTTGTCTAATGTTCGCTTTTTCTCGTCTTATGATACTGTAAATTGGTTTTTATTCGTCAGGTACCAATTTTCGTCAGTGCCTCCCTTGGCGAAATTACGTATCGACGAATATAAATACTCCTTACAAAATATAGTGTAAAAAGGAAAAATTGAATCTTAGGCGTTATTACGACAGGCAAATGATAAATCATTGAAAACTAAATACGAACACAAAGTCGCATATAATGTTCTTCTTATTACGAAATGATATGTTTTTACAACAAGCTAAGTGGTATGCATGTCTTTAATTGTTTGTTTACCAATAATTGTTAAACAAACAATGAAAACATACGCATACGGTCTATCTTAATGTTTAGTTGGCATTTGAACAGAGAAATTTACATTTTAGGGACCTTTAGATGACGACTTTACGTACTGACGAAATGGTAATTTTGATCGAATTGACGAAAATTGGTACTGACGAAAATAAAGCAATTTA
The DNA here is from genome assembly GCA_033119305.1 of Pinctada imbricata. Classification (NCBI taxonomy): domain Eukaryota; kingdom Metazoa; phylum Mollusca; class Bivalvia; order Pterioida; family Pteriidae; genus Pinctada; species Pinctada imbricata. Next base: position 51,122,136 of record VSWD01000006.1, on the reverse strand, counting down.
CGGTAGTAAGTTGTTTGTTGGGAATCTCCTCTTTGTTTGAGTTCTGAAATTGTTTTTTTGTTTTTCACATTCAACTCCTAGTTTATAATATACATAGGTTTAGTATATGACTCGGTTGCAGCATCCACAGTGAAAAATCAAAACACCCTCTAAAGTGTAAAACGACGATTGTGTTGTTACCCGATTACCTAACCAGGAAATGTTCCAGATCCCCAGCAATACCGCAATGAATGACCACAGCAGAACAAACCCCATCAGGCCCCATGAAATGGACAAAAGACAAAAACAATGTGACAAACAACTAGGGTCAACAAGACACGCAACACCAACACAAAATAGACCAAAAGTCAACGTAGACGTACAAGATAATATCTTCATGAAAATTTAATTCATATAAAAAACAACTAAATACCTAAGTGTTAATTCTATGGGTTACAATAAAACGCTTTCGAGGAAATGGTCATCCAAATACTTCAATATATGACAAACGTGACATACAAACTTGTACTAAGATTCCTTCGTTCCCTTGCTATGGTGTATTAATATCGCAGTTGAAACGATATTCCGTAGCGAGCTCAAACTACAACAATTTCGCTTTGAGGACAAGGAAATTAACCGAAAAAGTGCAGAAACAAGGATACATTTGTGAACGACTGATTTTATCATTACTACTATTTCGAACAAATTAAACATTAGAAAATCTCTTTGTCCTCCATGTTGTATTTAGTATACAATTTTTGATGGATTAAGAGGAGAAATAGTCAATGTCCTATATCATATGGTCAAAAAGGTCGATTCTTAAACAAGAGCCGAAGGGGCCAAACGCTCACCTGATACCCATGCACACTCTTAACCTTCTAACATTGCATATATGATAATAGTGCCAGTGCCAGAATTTGAGCCCATAACCCTGGGTCTATATGCCATAAAACTTTTTTTTTTAGAAATTTGAAAATATAAAATTTAGACATAAAATATATGCCATAGCATTAAGCAACTTAACACAGAAAATGAGTGTGCAAAACGGAAAAGAATGAAAATAGAAGAAAAAATTGTTTTTGGTCAAAAAAGAAATCAAAGGTATGAAGATGATTGAAAAAAGCTTAAAAAGCTGACATAATGGAAAAAATGAAAAAAGGAAGAAAACAAATTGGGGTCCCGGTGCTAGGACTTGAACCCACAACCCTTCGGTCCATGTGCACAGAAAACATTTCTATTCATATTTTAAAGGATTCATAAAAATTCCAAAAAACGAAGATTTTAGCATGTAAATATGACAAACATGCACTAAACAAGGGCACAAAACCACACATTTATAGAGTTTGTCAAAGAGACAGTTAAAAAATGAGCAGTTCTGACATAGTCCGAAAAGATGTCATAAACACGTCAACAATTTTACTTCGGGCTGAAACCAAAAACAACAACACTTGTTAAGACATCCGTCTAGATCATCAAGATGTTTTCAGTTTGTCGGTATGTGCTTCGGTTCTGAAGAAAAAGTTTGTGAAAGGAGGGTACCCCGCAAGACCTACTTTTGCCTGTGGTGGCGTCACCTGTTGAAGGAACCGGACGAAAAACAACAACACTTGTAGGGGGCTATGAGTACTTCATTCCTACCAAGTTTCATCAAAATCCCTTCAGTGGTTCTTGATAAGAAGTCGAAAATGTGAAAAGTTTACGACGGGCGGACAGACGAGCGGGCGGACGACGGACGCCGCGCTATGACAATAGCTCACTTTAGCTTTGCTTTAAAATGCAACCCCCTTTCATTTTTTGTTTTTTTTTTGTCTATGGGAAAGTGTTCCCTCCGGAGATACAGAATCCCACTTTGCAAAAACAATGTGTATCATGGATACACACCTCCAGTAAAGTGGCTTTCTGTATATCTGGGGGGGGGGGGGGGGCAATGTTCGAAAACCTTTTCCGTTTTCTATTGATTTCTATGTGAAAAAGACAAGTTTTGACCAAAAAATTAGCAATGACAAATATGGATAATGACCATATCCCTGTATACAGGACAAAATCGATAATTCAGAAAATTAGAAACCGAAGGCATTCAAAATCAGGATTAAACAGGATTCTAAACAAACAAACAATAAAAACCTCCACCACATGAAAAGAAGCGAACGTAAGTGTATAATATTGCTAAGTTTTTGGTCAAAACTAAATACGCTTCTGAATAAACCCTACATAAAATTTGGAGCCGCTCATTTTGGCATGAGAAAATTAAAGCTCTGTATTGTAGAGGGCGCCAGGAGAATTCACTTTGGCTTGATTTAAACTGTTTGACATTAAATATTACTGACGAGGATTAAAATATCTGAAACACGTGTCTAGTACAACAAAATTGGTACTGTAGAACATATATTTCAATATTGACAATGCAAAACAGATGAAAAATAACTGAAAAAAAATTCTGATTGGATGTTGTATAGGTATACATTTTACATAAAAAGTGATTGAAATTTCAATTTTCAAAATTCCACTTTTCGAGGCAGATTTAACGTCTTATGTTAACAGCTCCTCAGCTTTAAACTTCCTTCTTGGTCCAAATTTTAAGATACTATAACCTGCATTATATGTGTTTCATGATTCATGTAATATTTGAATATGTCTTAACTTAACTGGAAGTCAAACACATCACCTGGAATCAGATTCCAAAAATACAATACTTGACAAAGGTACACAAAATAGAACGTTCTCGCGAGAAAAGTAAAATCGGACAAACAGACGGAAACAAATTCAGAGCTCAATAGATACACGAAGGACAACTTTATCTAATGAATAGTCAATCTCCAGTGTTAAGTGCAAGTACTAAATGTGTTGTAGTAGCATAGCAACCGAGTCGCTAAATTTGATATTTTAATCAACACCCCTAACACAGGGCTAAATTTGATACTAAGTGAAGTAATATAATGTGGACTTGGAAATGATTCCACGATACTGCGGAGTTTAATACCACAGTATAGTATAATAGCCAAGTCATTTGGACATATGAATTGAATCATAAGTATTCTTTTATTTCGATAAACATAAAAGAAGTGCCTAACAGTTATTCAGCCTCAAAGTCGAGAAGGCAAGGTCAAATCGTGAGAATTCCCATCGGAACGGTTGCGAACCCCAGAATGAACAACATTCCGAACTGAGAACAGGTGCAAGGGGAGAGTCAGCGTCTCCTAATTGCATGCAACACCCGTCGCAACAGCTCCATAGAAACCTGTTGAATTCGGTGATTGTTTCGATGTACATTTTGATGTATACATCAGGTAAGTATGTCGTGTTTGGTGATTATGACAGCCATTCAACCACAATTCAGAATGTCACTGAACATTCTGGAAATTGGGATTTATATCCCCGTAGCGATCGAAAAACTTCCTCAATGATGATTTCAGTCGTTGTGTAATATAACCCTGAACAAGAAGCTTACTTGCAAGCCGTCTGGTTCTAATCTTCATATTTGGAACATGCCCTGGCGTACGGTATCAGCTGAGAAACAAGAACGCCATAAGCAGGAGAAGACGTAATGTTGCTACCCGTGAAAAGGAAGTTAGTTATATGGAAGCTGTTTCCCCTGGTTTGATGGTGATGTTCCTATATTACTGTCCTATGGTATCTACATTTCACAGCTCATCCGGTATGCTAGGCGATGTACTGATGTTTTGGATTTTCAAAGTACAAATTTACAAATTACCATGAAACTTTTAGGACAAGGTTTTCGCTTTCACAAACTAGTAAAGACTTTCTGGAAATTTTACAAAAATTCTTGTCAACTTCTTTTGAAATTCGGATCAATACAGGTAACAGAGTATATTTCTTTGGGTATTTCACAACCTGCATTTTATGGTGACATAATTAACAAGATAAGAAGGATCAAAGATCGACAACATAACCATCGAAAATGCGTCAGACTCATCAAACGCCTTTAATACCGTGGCTATGATCCTAATGTCACCAGACGGACAATGGGCTTGGTACTTGACCAATCTACATTCTTGTACAAGCGCATTCTAAAAACGTGCACTCCGACTGAATGTGACGACGGAACTCCATGTCGAGTCTTGTCCAAACCTCTTTAGAGAAGGCAGGGACCCGACCACCTGTCCTCTCTGAATGTCAGTCAGACTCCTCGGGTGATAACATACATGAGCTCGCGTGGCGGCAGAGCACGGATTGTATTGCGTACGCGCTCTTTTGATATTTACTTTCATATACATCTGTATTGCTCGGACCACTGCGTTTTGCGGTCTTGTTTATGTGTGGTCATCTGACAGTGGGGAGTTTATTTTACACCACAATTATACGTTCTTCGAGACCTCTGGGTTATCGGAAAAGTGGTAGAGTTGTGCGCTCGTAATCCAGGATAACCATACCCTCTTCCTATTTCCATGGAAAATGGCCGTCCTAAGTCGGCACCGGTTGCCCACTGGTATCGTTGTTATATGTGTAGTACTTTGTGTTTGTTGTTTCTGTGTTGTGCGTTGACTTCCCTTGTTCCTTTTGCGCCTTTTCCTGTGCTTGTTTGCTCTCTGTTTTTGCATTGGGGTTTTGCTGTGGGTGCTGCAACCTGGTGTTATTGGGGATCCCTTCCTTTGTCTGAAATCGTCACGCTTGTCATACAGTGAGGTGTTCAAATGGCCGTTTGCGTCGAAAGATAGAAGTATATCCAAGTACGAAGCGGATATGTCGCTCTCTGTTGCTTCCTTGATCTCTATATCAAGAGGATAGATTTCATGTAGATGATCCTTTCAGTTCGGATTATTGATGGACAACACGTCATCTATATATCTGAGGGTGCGAGATGTGAGGTGTTTTCGAAGAAGACGACAAATTTACATCAAATATTTTGAAAAGGTAACCTTTTCTTTGCGTAGTATTTCTGTTTTTTATTTCAATCAAATCATGTCTGACCGTAATATTTCTATAACGACACCTATTCTTGAAAGTAGGGGTATTCAGCTAAAATCTAAGACCAAATTCCTAGCTGTGTTAAGTATGTTGATTAAACTCGAAAACTAAGCTTCTTTTTTTTAAAATTGTCTCTCTACTATAGGTAACGCTATTAAAAACGCACGGTGCGAATTTCTGTTAGATAAATTCCAGTCAATAGGAAATATACCATGATTTAAAATTTTGTTAAATAGTTTGACTAATGTGACACACTAGAGTGTCAGATAAATATTTTAAGATAAACATCGAAGAAGAACCAATCAGTTTTTCAGTCTCAAAGTTGAGAAGGCAAGGAAAAATCATTAGAATTTCTATTGGAACATCTAGGAACCATGGAATAAACAGTATTAAGAAGTTGGACCAGATGCCCGGGGAGAGTCAGCGTCTCCTGTTTGCATGCCACACCAAGCAATATTAGATGATTTGTCGATGTACATACTGATGTACATATCAGGTAAAAATTGTTTTTTGGTGGTTTCGACAGAGAATCAATCAAAGTCTAGAAAGTCACGGTCATTCTGGAAAGAGGGATCTCATATACTTTCATAGGATCTATTATTGATGAAGCGACCGAAAAATTCCTAAGTAATGATATTATAAAAGATAACCCTGAACTAGTAGTTTACTTGCACGCCGTATGGCTCTTACGATGAAATAGTATTTTAAAAATGCCCTGGCGTTACGAATTAACTCAAACGCCATAAGTATGAGAATACAGAATGTTGCTACTCATATGAAAGGGAAGTTGGTTATGTGGAAATTGTTGCAGTGCAAAGCAATTAAACTCGTTCCCCGGGACTTGATGTTTGAGTGTGATAATTACCTCCTTCCAGTTCTGTCGCCTGAAGCTTTGTTTTGGCCCTTTATCAATTTTATGTTATTTTGCTTTTTCGGAAACTTCAATTCATCCGAAACTTACATCGAATTGAAGGAGGTGAACATATCAGCACCATCCCTCCAATGCTATTTTGGTCATCGATTTTATTCATTTTACTACTGAATCGACTTCACAGAAAATTTGAAGCCGCGCACTCGCTGCAAAGTAATTATACAAATTTAAATTTTATAAAAATAAGACCTACTGAAATGAATTTTGGATGTGTCTGAAAATCAATTTGGGTGGACGCCCTCGGTTGTTTCCTTGTTGCTCGTGAAGATAGATTTCATGTAGTTGACCCTTAAAGTTCGGACTATTGATGGATAACACGTCATCTATGTATGTGCAATATGTATTTCTGATGCACTTTCAAAAAATGATCTCTGTTAAATAATTACATGATAGTATATAATTCTGGAAGTATCTTTTCAGAAAGGAAAATGAGTGTCTTTTTAAATGAAATCATCTATAGCACTTGTTCTTGCATGTAAGTCTACCATTAACACAAAATCTAACCTAATTACCTAATTTATCCACCAGAATTGACAGAATGTTTTCAACAAGAACTGATACTCAACAAGGCAAACGTTACAACCATATGTTTGGACCTAAAATCAAAATTGTAGATGGGGGATTCATACGAGTGTGTCTTAGAGATGGCTTTGGATTTGACCTTGTAAATTTCCCTTGGGTTGGTGGTGAAGTCAAACGGTATTTATCTATTTCAGCTCATGTGGAACGCCCGAGAATGTGCTTATGTTTAGGATTTTCACGGTAAACATTCTAAAATTACCAAGAAAATTTTAGGTCAAGGTTTCCGCTTTTATGCACTGGTTAATACTTTCTGGAAATTTAAAAAAAAATAACTGTCAGCTTCTTTTGAAATGTACGGACCTATACAAGCAACAGAGTATATTACTTTGGGCAATTCACAACCTGCGTTTCATAGTGACATAATAAACAGAGCATAATAAGAAGGATCGAGGCGAGCTAGGTTTACCATCGACCCGCGATTTTAAATACCTGTTATCACCAGACATACACTTGGCATGATACGTACTTGACCAATATACAGCCTTGTAACAGCGAATTATTAAGAACTGAACTCTAATTGACTGTGACGACAGGACTCTATGACAGACCCTGTCCAAACCTCGTCATGGACGACAGGGCCCAACCACCTGTCTTCTCTGAAGGTCGATCGGACTCCTCGAATGATAACATGCATGAGCTCGCTTGAACCAGCAGAGCACGAACTGCATTTCGTACGCCCTCTATGTTTTTCTTTTCAAATATCAATATACGTGTTGCTTAGGTCACTGCTTTTTACTGTCTTGTTTGAATGGTCATCTTACGGTGTGGAGGTTATTCTACACGTGTTTTTCGAGACTTCTTGCCTCGAAAGAGTGGGAGGGATGTGCACTCATAATCCGGATAACTACACTATTTGCTATTGGCGTGGCAGATGGCCGCCCGAAAACGGCCCATTTTGTCCCGTTGGTTTATGTGTAGTCTTTTTGGTAAATGTTCCTATGTTACATTAGGTCTTCCTTGTCCATTTTGCAACTCTTGCTGTGCATGTATACTCTGTGTGTGTGTGTTTTTTTTTAAAGAGTGCTGAATGTTGGAGATTCCCTCCTTTTTGTTATCAGGTATATACCTGTATTAAGAGAATTGGAAATACGAAGCATTTGTACAACTTTATCAAGGTTATATACATTATATCCTGAAATGTTCCTGCGACAAGGTTTTAATGTAGTAAAGAATATCCCGACGACAGTCGCAACAGAACTCATAATAGATCACCAGACTGCGCATCGACGGACCCCTGGCAAGCTAGAGGTGGGACCAGGTGCCCGGGAGGAGTAAGCATCCCCTGTTTTAGCTAGCCGCACCCGTCGTGGATGTCTATGCAAAAAAATGAAAACAATTTCTACAAAACATGCACTATCTGAGGAAAAGGGAAGGATATCCAGGATGACCACCCTGCACTCATCTAGCGAAACAAACCTGCAAAAATATGACATATAAATGACATCAGACAAGACTACAAATCGCAAAAAGACACAACAATATTCACTAAGATCATACAAAATAATCGAAACAGACGTACAGAAAAATCAAACAATAATGAAAACACATAGAAGGAAGGAGACCAATGTGCACCCGGTACCGACTTTGGACGGCCATCTGCTATTAGCAAATGGTATGGTTATTCGAATTACGATTGCACAACCCTCCCACTTATCCGGATACACAGAGGTCTTCATAAACGCACAATTGTTGTATAAACATAAAAGTTCGCACTGTAAGATGACATAACAAACAAGAACAGCGGCCTCCTGTAACACAGATTCTTTGTAAATGGATCTAAAAAATTATATGGCATGAGATTATTAGTCTGTACTCTGCTGGCCGAAGCGAGCTCAAGATTAATCACCCGAGAAGTCTGACCGACTTTCAGATAGGACAGAGAATCCGGACCAAGTCTTTCTCTGACGATGTTTGAACAAGGACCGTCATGGAATCGCGTTTAGCCAGTACGAACTTTGGGAAAGACACTGGTACAAAACTGTAGATTGGGCCAGTACCATGCCCAGTGATTTTGTGATTTTAGGAAAGCAGGCGACCGACTATTTTCTTTCATTTGAAGTGTATGTTTGATTTGCCTTTGATCCTTCTGATTTTGTGTATTATGTGAACCGTAAAATGAAGGCGATAAAATTCCCAATGATACATATTCTTAGTCGTCCGAATTTTGAAAGAAGTTCGGAAAAGGTATTGTAAAATTTCCAAAAAAGATTTTACAAGTTTATGATATCTAAATCCTTAACTGATAAGTTTCTTTTTTGTAATTTGTGCATTTTTATCATGGAAGTCCGAAACATGGGAGCAAGCTCTAGCGTATCTGATGAGCTGAGAGATGTAAATGCCGTGCGATGGTAATCTTGGAACATCGCCATTAAGCCATTAAGCCAAGGGAAATCTACTACGGTGAAGCCAAAGTCTTCTCTTTTGTCGTATATCTTTGTCTGAATTTCTCCGTTTTTGATTTTGATACCAAGATCAAAAATGGTATAACAATATCATCTGTGGTCAAAATGTGGGTTATCAAAATATCATCCAGATCCTTGGGGTGCCGTTGAAACATTTCAAGTCGTCAAATTTCAAAGTTTTTGCAGATTTTGCAAGAATTCTTTTCCGCAAGCGCGGATTCAGAGGGGGGGGGGGGGGGTCCGGACCGGAACCCCAACCCCCTCTGGAATTTTCGAAGCATAGTTTGATAAAGCTTATAAATGCACATATCTTATAAGATTAAGTCCCGATTCCCCTTTTGCTGTCAAAATATTTGAAAAATAACATGAATTTGTGATGAAAATCTTTCATTTTTATTAATGTTTTGGTTAATTTTTTAAAAAAAAATTCCCTTTATTACATACATATCAATTTCAAATGATGCTTACCCTATACATAACACCTTTGTTCATAAACAAGGGCAATTAAAGAGGATGCAAATGGTACATTGTACTTCTTCATCTCAATGGTTCTTCTTTATAGGTACTTTTTAATGGTACTCCTTTAATGGTACTTCTTTATTACAGCTTCTCTTTTTCTCAGATCACGATTGTTGAGCTGTTCTTGTATTCCATATAATTCTTTTTGTTTGTGTTGTTAAATGCTTTTTCATTGAGTCGTGTTGTGTTGTGACTCACAGTTATGGGTTGTTGTTTTTTTTTCATTGAGTCGTGTTGTGTTGTGACTCACAGTTATGGTTTGTTTCTTTTCCATTGAGTCGTGTTGTGTTGTGACTCACAGTTATGGTTTGTTTCTTTTTCACTGAGTCGTGTTGTGTTGTGACTTACACTAATGGTTTGGTTTTTTTTTTCATTGAGTCGTGTTGAGATTTTCGTCAGGATCTTCTTTAACTCACAGTTATGGTTTGTTCCTTTTTCATTGAGTCGTGTTGTGTTGTGACTTACAGTAATGGTTTGTTTCTTTTTCACTGAGTCGTGTTGTGTTGTGACTCACAGTTATGGTTTGTTTCTTTTTCACTGAGTCGTGTTGTGTTGTGACTTACAGTAATGGTTAGTTTCTCTTTCACTGAGTCGTGTTGTGTTGTGACTCACAGTTATGGTTTGTTTCCATTGAGTCGTGTTGTGTTGTGACTCACAGTTATGGTTTGTTTCTTTTTCACTGAGTCGTGTTGTGTTGTGACTCACAGTTATGGTTTGTTTCTTTTCCATTGAGTCGTGTCGTGTTGTGACTCACAGTTATGGTTTGTTTCTTTTTCATTGAGTCAATAACAAAACATGAATGATAACACTGTACTTGAGGGAGACAAATCTGCACTAAGCGCTTCATGACTTGCAAGTATGATATTTCAGATGGATTCAGGAATCATGCTTTATATTCATTTCGGAAAAAGGTCATTGACTGTTCCCTTTTTTCGGCAGGGGGGAGGGGGGGGGGGGGGCTTTCGATTAATGTTTGATGTGACATTTCTACGTCTTATTCTTATCAATTCTTTGCACTCTTTTGGTTTTTGTATAATTTAAGGGGCTATGCTTCCTTAATCGTCTGATACTATAAACGTGGTTATATTTCTCGATTTAAACATCAAGACTTTTCGCGTGGGGGAAATATTCGCGATAAAAATGTATTTTACACTGTAAGAATGGAACGAGGATATTTTCGCTTTGGAGAAATTTTCGCGAAATCCCTGTCTTCGCGAAAAACGGAAAATTACCCCTACGCGAAAATTTCCACGATAACAGTACAAGAGGGTTAATTCATTGCACTTTATCTTTTAGGTATCACAATTTAACTTCTCATCAATATGAAAACTAATGTGAGGAATCACTCAGAGTATTTGTGTGTACGTAGCTTTAATTTTTCTCGGAATTTTCGTAATAAAGTGTTCTAATGGGTATTCATATAGTGTAATGGTAAGGAGACGACCATTTTTATACGCCCGTCATTTGACGGGTCGTATTACGGTATGGCGAAGTCCGTCCGTCTGTCCGTCTGTCTGTCTGTCCGTCTGTCCGTCCGCCTATGGAACGCAATAACTTGATTATGCGTCAACGGATTTTCACGAAATTCATACATTATGATTGGACTGTGGAGAGGAAGCCGCTTTTCGATTTTCAGGTTCATCCGATTTGTCGTTACAGAGAAATGGGACTTAGATTTTTAAAATACAGTGAAAATATACTAAAATAGTTAAAAATTATTTAAAAATCTATTTTTGATCGAAATGTTTTGAAATTTTGTATACTTCAAGTAGAAAGGATGTTCTTTGACATATGTAACGGGTTTTTAATTTTTTTTGTCGCAAAACCGAGATATTTGTAATGGGAAGGGGGTGGGTTATATGCACATACATGTTAAGGGCAAAATATAGGCGCATGGAACGCAATAACTTGAATATGCGTCAACAGATTTTCATGATATTCATACATTATGTTTTGATTGTAAAGAGGAAGCCGCCTTTCGATTTTCAGGGTCATTTGATTTGTCGTTACAGAGTTATGGGACTTAGATATTTTAAAATACATTGAAAATATACTAAAATAGTTAAAAATTATTTAAAAATCTATTTTTGATCAAAATGTTTTGAAATTCTGTACACTTAAGGTAGAAAGGATGCTCTTTGACATATGTAATGGGTTTTTAATTTTTTGGTCGCATAACTGAGATATTTGTAATGGGAGGGGGGGTTTTTATATGCACAAACATGTTAAGCTAATGTTAAATGTTAATATACGACTAAAAATTTAAAATTTGTTTTGAGGAATTTGCGAGTATTAAACTATCTTGAATATTCTTCCTATTCATTTAAGAAATGAATCTTATATTTTTTATAATGATGCAAGTATCACCCGAAAAATTGGACAGAAAACTGCATCAATGCGCGTAGAATTCCAAAGTTAAAATTATAGCATATAATGCATTTCAAGACATTTAGTAACTTAAATATTACAAATATGCAGTAAATGAGTGCGGAAGATCATAATTACGTATATTGAGTTATTGAGTTTAAAGAATAATCATTAAAGAAGCACCTATCAGTCGAGAAGGCAAGGTAAATTCATTAGAGTTTCCATTGGAACGGTTGTTCGGTGTAGCATCACAAGTTAGGGTTGCGACTACAGGGAGATAACTCTATTTTGATATCACGTAATATTTGAAACCGACACGGACGATAGATGGTATTAGCTCAGTTACATTATTTCAGAAAAAAATAATAATACTTGAAATGTCAATGCTGAATGGGTATTTTGGGGATAAATGCATATTTTTCAATGAAAAATCGCCGAAATTAGGGGTAAAATTGTCATTTTCGCATGAGTTCTGCTTCTAAAGATTAAAACATCAGAATATATGCTATTCATAATACTCTTTAAAAGTGAGATAATTAGAAATTCGAACTTCGACTTAAACCCTATGTTTTGGGGTCAAAATGTTTTAGCATAAATTATTGTGCTTTTTATAGAAACATTCATTTTGCTCTAAAACTAATCCGGGTACATATTGTTTTGACTGTTTGAGGATAAAGCAATACCATAGCTCTTTACGTAGAAAACAACGAGACGGGCAAATTTAGATTTTCTGGGGGTTCCTCTACATGTGGACATATCCATCTTTCTTCTTCCTTATTTCTAATTAAAGTCGCCACCCTGACATTTAGTTGATAAAACCGTGAATAAATGAAAAGCTCAGTTGGAGGAAAGAAAACTGAAACTGAAATGACTGCTTTAGAGAAATATTATCTTTTCATAGCCTATATTCTTGTTTAAGCTGAAATTTTACAATTATAGACTCCTTAGAAAGTAAAACGCCGTTATTTGTACAAAGATTGTGACAAAAGCTGTAGATATTTGCGTGGAAACCACCAATACTAGTACATTGTGTTTAACATATTTCGACCTTGACGTTCCTTTTGTCAGAATGTTTGTAAAAACTACAATGCCCTCTTGGTTGACAAACAAAGTATCATCAACATATCATTTTACAAGGACATCGGCTATGTAAAGATAGCATTGAATCAAAACAATCATCACAGTACATGTTTTCTTTCATCCTCGGCATGCCTCCATTTTGTACCCATGGTTTCACCAACTTTAGTCACGCGATGCTACTCAGTGGAATGCGAACTTTGGAATGGGCAATATTCCGAAGTGAGACCTGGTACCCGGGGAGAGTCAGCGTATCCTGATTGCATGCATGAAATTATTCAAAAATGAGCATCGATGAAAGAGTCCAAAAAGACGTCAAAAAGACGTCAAATATTAGACTTCGAAGTGGAACAAAAAATAACAACTCTTCTCAAGACGCGTCATCTGAATCATCCCGATGCTTTTCAGTCTGTCTCTGTTCTGAAGAAGTTTGTCAAAGGTGGGCACCGTCCGTGACCTACTTTTGATTGTAGTGGCGCCACCTGTTGATGAGTCAAGCGAGTAACAACAATGAGTCAACGAAAATCCTAACGATAATATCAACAGCACTCACAATAGTGCACAAAATTAAGCATCGACGGACCCCTAGCAAGCTAGAGGTGGGACCAGGTGCCCGGGAGGAGTAAACATCCGTGTTGGCTAGCCGCACAAGCTGTCGATGTTTAAGCACGAAAATGAAAACAACATATAAAATCCATGCACTGTCTGATGTTATGTCTATATTGAAAGTGCTATTGCGACAATGTCAGGGTAATATATTCAAAACACTTACTTAAAGGGGACAATGAGTGTAAACGTCTTCAAATTGAATAGCATCATTTTAGAACAGATAAATTGGCAACATGGACCAGACATGCACGTTTCGGGTACTAAACCCTCGTCAGTGATCCTCAAATCTAAACAATGTAATATTCCGAAAAAGTATAAAAGTTACTCTGTCGATAAAGCGTACCAAAAGACGTAGCAGGATGGGTGGGATATGATGCTACAGGACCAACGTTTTAGAAATTTCATGAAAATTTTGATTACAGATATTTTAGAATGCGTTGAAGAAACGATCAACCGAAATTGATCGAACTGGTCCACCAGGAGTGACACTCACCAAGTGGTATATATGTAAACGTCTTCAAATTGAATACTTCATTCCATCAAGTTTCATCAAAATCCCTACTGTTGTTCTGAAGAAAATATCCAATATGTATGAAAATACTGACCCCTCCCCGTCTTTCCTTATTTTCATAAACAAATTGACAAAAAATCAATATAAATCCATCGAATGACTTAAATATGCAGTAGATAAAGAGTAATTCAAAGAAAAAAAAATCAATTTTGGGGTCCATTAGTACTTACATCAAAATACCTTCGGTGGTTCTGGAAGTTTACGACGGACGGACGATGGACGGAACACTATGACAATAGCTCTTTTGAGCTTCGCTCAGGTGAGCTAAAAAGGTTTGTCAACATAGGGTATCCTAACTGAATTACTCTTGCATTTGGTCACACAATCTTATGGCGGATCTGGATGGACACAGATATTTTTAGAGGGACCATAAAAGAAAGATGGCATCCTCTATAGGACCTGCAGGTAGCACCTCAGGCAAACCACCAAAATGCCCAACTACGAAAACACAGAGGCGACAAGCACAACAACAGACATCAAAGGGGCAAGCTAACTTAAAATCAACAAATAACACAAAAGGCTACACATAAACCCACCAGGCCAATGGACTACCTGTGCCGACTTCTAAAGGACCGCCATATGCTAGGTAAGTAGCAAAAGGTATGGTAATCCGAATAATGTGTGTATAAACAGCTCAAAAGGTCGTATAAAAACAGTCAGTGCTCCGTCAGCTGGAACGAGTATATTTTTGCAATAAACCTGAGAGTCCGACCAACTTTCTGGGACATATTTTCTCTGATGAGGTTTGGACCCGTCATTTAGCCCCGTAATCAAAGTTAGTTTAGTATCCTAAAGAATGCACTGATACAATGGTGTTGATGGGTGAACTTACATACAGATTGTCTTTCTGGTGAGTCCAGGATGACATCCACTGCTATTTATGATTCCGTGTATATAATTTCATCAAAATCTGATAATTGGCTCTCGATTAGAAAATGAAATGATAATAAAAGAAAATAACAAAACCTTCTTCTTGATATTGAAAAGAAAAAAAAATGTCGTCAAAGTTTAAGTCATAAGCGAACATCTATTTCGAACAATCTCGTCGAAAACATATGCACAGCTTCGTACCATCAGGTACTATCTAGATAATTTTCAGACATTTCGAATTACCAAACTTGCACTCGATTTGGCCAGTTAAGACTGTTCGTTGTACGGCAAATCTTGTTTTATTTATTTATTTATTTTGCATTTTCTTGAGTCTCTGCATTTTATGGTGCGTGAAGAGTAAATTATTTACAAGGACAAGGGGAAAGGTTTTGCGCAGATAATCCGAATAGGTGCATTTTTTGCTCCATTCAAAATAAAGGAGGGGATCTCTAACAAAAATCGGCCGCAGCACCCACACAAAACCCAAATACATCCAATGCAAAAACACTGAGAAGACACGCATAGAAAGTGACGCAAAAGGGACAAGGAACAACAACGCATAACATCAATCACAAAGGACCACACATAAACCAACGAGACCAATGGGCAACCGGTGCCGACTTATGGCAGCCATCTGCAACACAAGTATCCGGATTACGTGTGCACAACCTCCCATCTTTCCGATTACCCAGAGGTCTCGAATAACGCACAATTGTTGTGTAAAATAATCTTCTAACTGTAAGATGAACATACAAACAGACAGCATGACGCAAAGGCCCAAGAAACACACATGGATATGTACCAACTTCCACGCAAGCTACTTCCGTCAAAGACTACATCACGAAAATGAACAAATTTATCTGTATCTGAAATACTTGCCAGTAACAACTCTGGTATTGAGTTCCTCGATATTCATACTGATGACTCTGAACTCTGAACTTGAACTACCTTATATCTTCTGGATTCCAAAAATGCATTAAAACCCTTACGGACATTGGCTCATTGATGGATCGTCCAGATGCTCCATAAATCCTCTATCTATTTTGCTTACGAAAATATCCACTCGCATCAAGCAAGGTCTTCAAACATACTGCGAGATAGCATGTTCAAGTAATTTAATAAATGAGATGTTGATCCTAAATAATTCTAAGGAAATTTTGGAAATTTTAAAAACCACCAATTTCAATCATATTACCACATGAAGTGGTACATGTATACTCTACACCACCATTCAACATAAAAAACTCAAAATCATACCGGCCAATATGATTCGCAACACCTTGCTTTCGTAAAATAGGAAAAGAAGACACAAATACTTTGTCATAGGGTGGTAGGATCCTTATTTCGTGAAGGAGCAGTCGAATTCAGAGAAATCATTCCAAGGAATGCATGTTTCGCCTTCGAAACATAGCGACACTCGGGAATCACTTTTATAGGGTGTGACATCCAAGTGTGACAGACAGACGGACAAAGTGATCCCTAAGGGTCGCTATGCTTCGCAGGCGCCACAAAAAGTATAAACAAGAGGATATGATCAGGATGCTTGAGTTTTGTATTGACGAAATTTTTGTCATGTTTGGTGGAAATATATTCCAGAAAAAAAGTTTGCATCCCAATGGGTACAAATTGCGCCCCATTTCATGGGGACTGTTTTTGCTGACTTTATCCAGACCTTGCTCTCCACTGGGTGATAGCACCTCGTATCTCAGTTCAGTTTTATATATACATAAAAGACGTGTTGACCATCAATAATCCGAACTTTAAAAATTACTTAGATATATCCTCTTGGTCTAGAGATTAAGGAAACAACCGAGAGCGACAGATCCACTGTGTACTTAGCTATACTACTATCTTTCGACGCAAAGGTCATTTGAACACATCACTGTATGACAAGCGTTATTATTTCACTCTTCTCATAACTAGCTTCCCTTTAATGAGAAGCAACATTCCGTCTGTAGCTCTTTTCTTTAGCTGTTTGCTGTCATAGTTTCTTGAACTGCTATCCATTCGCTGTTTTCGTTATTGCTATCTAGTGATTCGCTTTTATCACTTTGGTTTAATGTTATCGGAGATCACTCCTTATTTATTTTTTTTTTCTGAAAAGAGTTTACAAAAATCAAATTTCTTTTTGCAAAACTATTTATTCTGATGAACAAAGGAGAAGGATTTTTCTTGTTATCGGAAACGTCAACATTAATTTCATAGAAAGAAAAATGAGACTATCCTTAATTATTAAAATTTATCATTGATACAATAAAATATGTCAGCTAAAATCATCTGTTCCTTCATCCTGCTTTGACAAGGTGGATTAACCAACAAGCTGAAAAAAGAGAAGATCGATATAATTATTTCCTTTTTTTAAATGTGTTTTTACCTATTTCTTCTTTAGAAATTCTTCAAATTTTTTCTATTTTTCTGTTTTACGTATTACTATATGACTTTAAATTCGTGCTTCCTGCACGTTTTGGACATATCATTGGATTGAAATATCTGATACTATGCGTTAACAAGAAATAAAAATGATAACACATTTTTGTCCGAATATGAATGTTTGATCTTTAATGTATGTAATTTCAAGTTTATAAGAACGGTGTGCGCATATTATAATATGCAACTGCGACTTACTTAATGAACTTCTAATAGCACTATATATGAATTGATGTTTGTATTCATTTGACAGTGGTCAAATTGTTTCAAGGACTCTGTATATATGTATTGTTTCATTTCTCTACACATGCTCTAATTAATTTTCACCTTTAATTTCTTGTTTACACTGTGTTGATATCTCTGTCATAGAGGAAATAAAGAATGAATGAATGAATGAATGAAAAGTTGATATATGTTTTATTATAAACTTCAAGTGTACCATATGTGCATTTCAACAAGTTATGTTTCATCAGTGATGCTCGAGACCGAAAAAGAAGAGAAACCAAAATAATTTGAAATAATGAAGAGCAAAAGTGAAAACTGTACCTAAAATTTCTTCCAAAGAAAAGGGAATGAACCTGCCAAGGAAAAGGCGTTCCCATCCTTGATATACCCCTTAGTTTAAGAACATTTTTTTTAATTTTGTAACGGAGAACTTACATATCTATTTCAGTCTAGTGCCGAAACACTGTGAAACTTGGTTAACGATATCCTTGGGGACTATACAATCTATCAATATATGTGATAATTTTAAGATGTTTCATTCCAAATCAATTTATATTAGTCTCAAAATTGAGACATTATGACGGAAGAGACAGATAGATAGCACCGGATAAATATAAATGACATACTGAAGGCGTCTTCATGTACAGCCATCTCTATATTCAGAATATCTTTTTAAACACTATAATCTTACCATGCCTTGACAAACTTCAACCACAAATGTAAGAAAATAGTCGGTCGCCAGCTTTACCGAGGATATGATCCCAAAGTCATCCAAAGAACACTAGACATGGTACTGGACGAATCAGTTTTGTACCAGTGTCTTTCCTAACATTGCACACTAGCCAACCATGACAACGGGACTCCATGACGGGCCTTAATTGTTTAAACTCGTCAGAGAAGACTGGGTCCCGATTCTCTGTCCTATCCGGAAGTTGGTCAGACTTCTCGGGTGATTGATCTTGGGCTCGCTTTAGCCAGCAGGGCACAGACTCTTATACACATGCCATAGACTTTTTTAGATAAATTTACGTAGAATTTGTGTCACAAGAGGTCGTTGCGTTTACTGTCTTGTTTGTGATGTCACTTACAGTAAAAACATTTATGTTTATACAACAATTGTGCGTCTATGGAACCTCTGTGTATTCGAATCAGTGGAAGGGTTGTGCATACGTTATCCGGATAACACACCATTTGCTAATAGCAGATCGCCGTCAAAAGTCGGCGCCGGGTGCACATTAGGTCTCATTTCTTTTATGTTTGATGTTTCTGTACGTCTGTTTCGATTGTTGTCCATGTGCTAGTGAATATTGTTGTGTCTTTTTGTGGTTTTTAGTTTTGTATGATGTAGTTTATGTGTCACTTTCTTGTGGGTTTGTTTCGCTGGGTGAGTGCAGGGTGGTCATGCTGGAGATCATTCCCTTTTCTTGACGGATACAGCGTAGTTTACATTTTACCCCACCTCTGATAAGTTTGTCTGGAAATCCCGGACGTGACCTCACAAAGTTATCCTTCATGTTAAAGTCGTAGCGTAAACAGACAATGACGTCCAATCACTCTATGGAAATTATCAAAATAGGTCATCGGTGGGTAGATTCATTACCTAGTCATCTGGTGACCTGGCACGGAATGATACCAGGTCACTAGGTTTGATACCGGGTTCGGCTTCACCTCGCCCGGTATAAAACCAAGTGACCTGGTATCATCCCGTACCAGGTCACCAGATGACTAGGTAATTAATAATTCCGTCCTTGTATTTCACATTCATGTTTAGCCTTGTACAATTACATCTTACCCGACTTTGACAGATCCTGCATAATTTGCATGCCTCGCAGAGACTTTTCATGTCGTCTAGTCGGCCGCTCGTGTAGCTAGTCCTACCTTGATTTACTGTAAAAGTTAAAAATTCAACAAGTAAAACAATGTTGTTTTATTCAAAATTAGTTTTGATTTATTTTCCATTTGTGATTTTAAAAATATCAAGAGTTATTCAAAATTTGACTAAAATAGATTAAAGTTTATTTTACAAGTACTTAAAACTGAAGCTTACATTACGATACATATTTACTTCATTGCTTACAAACAAGAAATGAATAGATATTTTTAAAGAACAGAAAAAGAAAACTTACCCTTTTATCCAAACTCAATAGAAAAAATCAAATTCAAGGAATTGTGGTCCCCCGCTTTTGGGTATTTGTCTTTAAAGAAATGCTTACAGACACCCCCCCCCCCCCCCATTCTTAAGTTTTCATAATATATCTCATATATTATCAAAATTCTAAATATGAAAGATTAAACTCCAAGAAAAGGCCAAAGGGACCAAACTTTTGTTTTGTTACCAAGGGACAGGGCTTATGAAAAAGTATAATGTGAAATATTAAAGTCCTATCATTTAAATTGCCATCCAAAACTTATGGTTGATGTTGAAATTTTAATTATAAATGTGGGTCGACCTCCAAGGACGAGGTCACAGGGTCAGAATGTTGTTACCAACAGAGAGGTCTTGTCACAAGGAAATACACATGTGAAATGTTACAGCCCTATCACTTTCCGTTCAAAATATATGGTCAAGGGTAAAGTTTTTGAAAAGTACGTCAAACTTCAAGATCAAGGTCACAAGGTAAAAAAAAATTTGGTATCTATGGAAAGATCTTTTCACAAGGAATACACATGTGAAATATCAAAGCCCTATCACTTTCCATTAAAAAGTTATGGACAAGGTTAAAGTTGTTTGAAAAGAAGGTCGAAGTCAAAGGTCAAGGTCAGATCGTTAAAAATGTTGGTATCCATGGAGAGGTCCTATCACAAGGAATACACTGGTGAAATATCAAAGCCCTGTCACCAACCAATAAAAAGTTATGCACAAGGTCAAAGTTTTTGTGACTGACGGACAGACGGACGGATGGACAGACGAACCGGTTTTAATGTCCCCGCGCCTATGCGAAAGTTTTGATTTTGAATTTGACAAAGTCTTACCAGGATGATAGTAGTCATAGACAATGACTGGAATCTTCTGTGACTGTGTGACTTTGTCAATACGTGTAGCCGTCATCCAGAAACATGTGTCCTTTAGATCTAGCTGTTTGTGATAAGAATCAGATTATGAACACATCTGACATATGGGTGAATGATTTTGATACATTGATGAACTTCGGAGTTTTAAGAGAAAGTGTGTGACAAATGCAATACAAATTCAAAAGAAATAGGTATGTTAGGTGCCAGAAACGGACCTTATCATACATAGTCCAATAGCACCATGACATAGGACGTGTTGAGCCGTTAACGAAACGAGAAAGCACACTCCTTTGGTAAAATTATAATATGATTATAATAGATTATGTGATAATATGATTATAATGAATATGTGACTGGATGACACTAGGTAGGATGGACACTGAATAGAAAGCATTTTTTTCTCTGTGAAATGAGACAAGAGACTGAAATGAAAAATTGAACAGGACTTGAAGTAAGAATTTTGAAAAATCGTATGCACAAAAAGGAATTTCAATAGAGGCTGCATAATTATTCGAATCACACTGTTAATGAATAACAGAGTAAAAGCTTCGTACTATACTCAATTTAATGTCGTTGATATGAAGTTAAGCATATTTTTATTTAATAAGGCCTAGGGAACAACTACTCATTTTCATCAATGTATTGATGGTGTTCAACTGTAGTGGACAGATTTGACAGAATCAAAGTAAAGAGAATTGTTCATAATACGCACTGAATCAAAATAGAAGTTGACATGATCAGATTCAGGCTCCACGTATTTCAGTCCCCTTACACCTCCCTTGTTAAAATCCTGGTTGCCCTCGAATCCGCTTGGTAAATATACCTCCACCACTACCATCCTCTTATCTGCTCTCTGTTTTCGTCTGAAAAAGATTTTAATTTTTTAAAGTAATTTTTTTATAGGCGGATCAATCCTGCCCTAGAGTAATACGATAAAGGAAGATATCCTTAACATGACGGTGTATTCTCGTGATCACAACGTTAAACACTCAAGAATAAAAGACAGTAACGTGTAACATTATATTTCTTAAATGTACTAAAGTTTAAGGGAATATTATAATCTGGAGATTGTATTCGACTGGAGTCTTTTCTCGTTCATTTACATACATTATTATTGATATAAAAAAGTACGTTATTTCAAAGCCAAGAAATTTGACTACAGATATTGGCCTTGAACTATGAACCTTAATATGGTTGTGTTGCTATAGAGGTTCTGAAGTAGATTTTTCTTGAGTTTTTGTTTAAGTATTGGGTATTATATTTCTTTTTGTAGAAATTTACAAGAGAAAGAAGGGGATGTTCAAGAGGACTCGGTTGCAGCACCTACAGCAAAACACTGAAACACATAAATGCGAAAACACAGAGTAAACAAGCACAGGAAGTGACGTCAAAGGGGCAGGGGAGATAAACCATAAAAGACGACATCAAACACAAAAGACTGCACGTATACCGCCTCGACCAATTCGAAACCGGTGCCAACTTTGGACGGCCGTCGGTCACTTAGTTACAAATAATTTCACAATCATAAGAGCAAGATTTCTTCCCAAAGCAATGGACATTGAAAGCATGCGGAACATACATAAAGTAGGCCATGTAACTTCATCCTTCTCTATACGGTCATATATGGTATTCTATACATGGATATTATTATGAACTGAACTCATATACCTGGACTTTAACAATGCTTTCTGTATCTTCCGCATGCTTTCAATGTCCATTGCTTTGGGAACATATTTGTAACTAATGAGTTGTAGAAGATCCTGACGAAAATCTCAACATCACTCACAATAGACATTTTTCATCGTGACGAACTTGGCACTTCGAACTTCGTACTTCGCACTTCGAACATTGAAGAAAAAGTGGCGTAGCTGCCGTTCGTAAGCGGAGTCATCTACATTTTGATAAGTATACTCAATAAAGTGATATATTGGACTTCCTGTACAACTGGCTCGCTTTTATCGGCAACCAAATTATGAAATTAAAGTGCGAAGTTCGAAGTGCGAAGTGCGAAGTGCGAAGTTCGTCACGGTGAAAAAAGTCTAATAGAGCACCGAATTGAGCATCGACGGACCTCCAGCAAGCTACAGGTGGGATCAAGTGCCCGGGAGGAGTATTTTCTCTTTTCATATCTTGAGTCTAATTAATTTGATTTATTTTACTTCATTAAAATTCATTTCATATAAAAGCACAACATAAGGTACAGGTGAGAATGACGCTTAAGTTTGGACAGCAAGTTGTCATGACGATATGTCCATCAAAATGGATACACTTCGATTATATACTCACATTCAGGTCCGGTTATGAATTAACTTTATAAAAGAAGAAATGCATGAATCTTTCAATACAAAGACCATGACAAGACTGGCAACTCGTGACATTAGACTTTACCAGAGAAAATCATAAATGACATACAGAAGATGCTGACATGAATGATAACTTACACGCACAGATGTTGTCAATGATGAGTACTCTCGACACACAGATGTTGACAGATGTGAATACTTACGACGAACAGATGTTGACAATGATGAGTACTTACGACGCACAGATGTTGACAATGATAAATACTTATGACGCACAGATGTTGACAACGATAAATACTTACGACGCACAGATGTTGACAATGATAAATACTTACGAGACACAGATGTTGACAATAATGAGTACTTACAACACACATTTGTTGACAATGATGAGTACTTAAGACACAGAGATGTTGCCAATGATGAGTACTAACGACGCACAGATGTTGACAATGATCAGAACTTACAACACACAGATGTTGACAATGATGAGTAATTACGATACACAGATGTTGACAATGTTGAGAACTCACAACACACAGATGTTGACAATGATCGGAACTTATAACACACAGATGTTGACAATGATGAGTAATTACGATACACAGATGTTGCCAATGATGAGTACTCACAATACACAGATGTTGACAATGATGTGTACTTACGATATACAGGTTTTGACAATGATGAGTACTTACGACATACATATGTTGACAATAATGAGTTCTTACGATACACAGATGTTGACAATGATGAGTACAATGATATTACATTGTTTAGATTTAGGATCACTGATGAGGGTTGAGTACCTGAAACGTGCATGTCTGGTCCACGTTGCCAATTTATCTGTTCTTAAATGATGCTATTCAATTTGAAGATGTTTACACTTAAAACACAGAGATGTTGGCAATGATGAGTTCTTACGACGCACAGATGTTGACAATGATAAATACTTACGACACTCAGATGTTGACAACGATGAGTACTTACGACATAGAAATGTTGACAATGATGAGTACTTACGACGCACTTATGTTGACAATGATGAGTACTTAAGACGCACAGATGTTGACAACGATAAATACTTACGACAAATACTTACGATGCACAGATTTTGACAACGATGAGTACTTACAATCATTTGCCAATGGTGAGTAATTACGACACACAGATGTTGACAATGATGAGTACTTACGACACACAGATGTTGACAATGATGAGTACTTACGACACAGAGATGTTGACAATGATCAGTACTTACAAGGTACAGATGTGTCCAATGAGGAGTACTCACGACGGAAAGATGTTGACAATGATCAGTACTCACGACGGAATGATGTTGACAATGATCAGTACTTACAGCACACAGATGCTGACAATGATGAGTACTTACCATCTGTGTGTATGAATTTTCTTTTCGAGTGAGAAAGTTCTGTTTTATATTTTTTGATTTTGATTTTCGGAATCTGATTTTGGCTTGTGTGTTTGACTCTCTTTCACTAATTAATAACTCACGACAAAAAGATGTTAACAAAGTTGAGCACTTACGACACACAGGTCTGGACGGAGATTCTATCGAATGTTTGTGTTGCACCTTCTACTGTAGTGTTAATGTTAAATGCTGTGTCCATGTTCTCTGCATGTACGTTGTATTTAACTACCACCTGCGAGTACAGATGTATTAAATATGTGTGTAAATAAATGTTAATGCATTTTTGTACATTAAAGAATATTATTTTGTAAAATTTAGGATACATTGTACGATAGAATTTGTGTTTATATTGACTTTCGAAAGGTAGATATGAAATATTTTCGCGGTTCATAGATGATGACTTTTATTCCCTATAGGCGTAGCTATAAACTCTAGTTGGATCCAAGATTATTTCAAATTTTCAAATTATCATAAAGCTCAGAATAACATATATACATGTATAAGACTATAAAGTGTTTAAAGGCCGACGTTGGCAACCACCAGGTCATTAATATGCAAACTCTAGTGACATAGACTTGGTAGGCGTGGTATCATCAAATTGTGTTTCATCAAAGACACACCGACAGGTAATCCTTTATTATGCTAAAAGATACTTGAGTCTCATCTGATATAAGCTGTCAATCAAAAATCTATAGGGGTGAAAGGATTAAAAGTAACCAATCAGATACCAATTAGAGATGTTAACCCTATAGCGGTCAGTGAGGAAATGACAGAAAGTTTACATGTCCCCTTATATAGTCCCCTGTCGGCCTTTAACCGCCCCTATACCTTTGAGCTATGTTCTTGTGAAAAAAGATAATTTTGTGATGCTAAAACGTTTCATATGTAAATATACATGTATTTCACATCTGCACACAGAAATTAATACTATATCATACTATGTCGTGAAGGTAACAGAATTATTCAGTACATATGACGTTTTCAGCAGAGCGGTATTCGGAAGTACATTTTATATACTGTAGGTTATTCTGAAAAATGTGATTATGATGATAAAACAAATAACCACTCACATCAATTAATGCCATTCCACGCCCCTTTACTGTATAGCTTAATGAATTTGTGTCATTTGGCAACTGAAATTGAATTATTCAACGATTTTAGGAATGTGATCTGCATTCTATCAAAGAAGTACACAATTGAATAAATTATACATTTTTTTATATATAAAGATTAATCGGTTGATAAAGACAGGACGCTTCGTAGAATTGAAAAAAATTCAAAAAAGACCAAAGTATTGAATTCCTTCAATATACGTTTATCAAATGATGTGGTTTGCTTATATGTGTGGAAGTCGTGTACGTCGCAAGAAATCGAACAATACACTCTAAACGATGGAAAAATCTTAATTTTATACATGGACGACTTTATGAAATACAAAAAAATGTACAATCATTTGAGATTATTTTTATTACAGAAGATACAACGTAATTGATAAAAAATGTAAAAATGTGATCGTTTCAATTTTATTTCTTGCCCAAAAAAAACTGCACCAACGTTGCCGTTTCTATGGAGAATTCATAAAAAGATCTCGAGCTTTTTACCCAATCACATATCATCCAAAGTTATATAAGAAAGGAGGGGATCCCCAACGTGCCAATATCAACATATATACTGGTATGATCTATTGTTAAATTTCAACAAGTTACGTCTTATCAGTGACGCTCGAGGCCGAAATATAGGACATATATGTACACATGTAATATGAAATTATGCAGAGGAAAAGTCTAAACTTGGCATAAAAGTTCTGGCAAAGTACGTGCCTACCGAAGATAGAGTCATATACCATCAAGTAGATTTTCCTTAGTTTTATGGAATTTTTAATTTTTTTTTTTTTTTTTTTTTTTTTTTTTTTTTGTGGCGTAGAATTTATAAAGTATTTCAAGCTTTAATTATGAAATGGCTAACAGAATAACGGTTGTATCATGTGATTTACACGTCCTCTTGACCTCGTACATGTATGTCTATTTTGTCGGTCATCGTTTGTTGTGATCTATTGTGTTAACTTTTACTTTTTTATTGAAGATCTTTTTTAACATTCTCGTGAATATTTTTCGCGGTGCTTCTTTTTAACAGAATAACTTGAATAACACTATAAAAACCTCATTTATCAAATTTATAGCAGATTACACGGTTAACATTGAATGAAAATCAAACATTTTCAGCCTGAGTGTTACGGATACGGAATCCTCATTATCAGTACTTTAAGACGAAAAGATTTTAAAATAGTTTCGCGATCATAATTTAATTTGGAACTTTCATGTATCAATTCTGTAAGTAAAAAGCATTGTGAAATATTGGGCCATACCTTGATTTTCTGAAGAAGGAACGTATTTTGGTTATTTATTTTGACACTTCCTTTTTGCCCTGAAAAGGAAATTTCTAAATCTGCGTTGTACACCCCACTGTCCACCAATACGGAAAATTTGCTCAATGCTTCAATTGAGACTACAGTATCCTGTGGAATACGTTACATAAAATGAGTTCAAATGATAACAAAGGATGAAGAATAGATATCTACGAAAATAGATGAAATTGAATAAAACTTTTTCTTATTTCCCATAGTTAGAAAAAATCCGAAGTGTCCAAATCTGCTATCAGAGAACAGCTTTCTTTCTAGACAGAAATTTCCTAAACATCGTAAAATAGAGCTGTATATAAAAAGCTGAGACTTTATGCATGTAAGTTTCTGTCGAAGACGTTAGATCATTAAGTACGATATGTATGTATCTAATGTTTGAATAAGATAAATTAACAAACCTGTGATGTTGAATATCCGCCTGTAGGATTTCGCTGTGATGTAAGCCATTTTGTGATTTTCATGCCATCTTCAATTTTACCTGTTTCGGACAAGTAGAGCAGGGCGTAAGACGCAGTTTCTATCTCAATCGGTTGGGCTCTTGGGTTTGGAGACTTCCATGATGCTTCTATTGAGTCACACAGGCTATTACATTTCTCATTCCAACGTAACATTCCACCTTATTAAAAGTTTTTAATCAAATATCAATACTGAAAGAATGTTTTATTATGAGAATTTCAATGCACCATATGCACATTTCCACAAGTAATATCAGTAATGTTCAAGGTTGACATAGAGTAAGTAATAAGTAATTATATCTATTTAGGGTCGGCATTGTGTACAAGACAAACAATAACACAAGCTTTTACAACCGACTATGGCAATAATAAAAAACACATAAAAACACAAATTTTAGAAATAAATCAAGCATTTGAAATTTTCTGTTACAAAATTTCTTGAAATTTCTAAAACATGGGTCCTGTTGCATCATATCTCATTCATTCTGCTACGTCTTTTGGTACATTTTTGGACAATCATAATAATTTTCATACTTTTTGGTCATATTACATTGTTTAGACTGAGGATCACTGACGAGGGTTTAGTATCCGAAACGTGCATGTCTGGTCCATGCTGTAAATTTATCAGGTTTTAAATGATGCTATTGAATTTAACGAGGCCCTGGACAAAACGTGTGCGCATCGTTTCGCGCATTCCCGTAACCGGTTCAATCTTTTATCTCTACATCGCACCTAACGTACTGTCATACTATGACGTCACAATCAAATGACGCGACAAAGCATTTAACGCCGCGCTAAAAATCAATAGACTAGTAATCTGTGTATGTTCGTAATAAACGAAGATTAATGCAAAGCATGGTTAGATGATAAGATCGTCAGACTAGGATGGACTCAAGGTTTTTAATATTATCATTATTTGGTGCACCTCCTCACTAAATAGTATTTTATTCTATAACGGGGGCCTTTAGAAAAAACGAGAAACAAATAGAAAAATAAATAGAACTTCATCGATCAAAACTATTTTTAATTCATTAATTTTGTAAAAAACAAAACAAAAAACAAAAAAAAAAAACAAAAAAAAAACCAACAACAACATGTACTTTCCTGATACTATGTACACATATTTTTTGCATCATAAATCATCGTATCATAATCCCAATGCATTGGGGGGGGGTGCTAGCTAGTCATACGCACGGCACGGAAGCACGTGTTTTCTCATCATTATTTTTATTTTGTTCAGAAATGGCTTGATGTTCTTTTTCGTCTAATCGAGAGAATTATCAGCCAAATTGCAGCAAGTAAATCGTCTCATCTTGCTCGCAAATTTCATTAACAACAACGCTGACGAATCTTCATTATACTTTAATTTTTTCTTTTTTTTTTTTTTTTTTTTTTTTTTTTTTTTTTTTTTGCTCTCATGAGGTCGGATGGCATTGTTAAACTAGAAAATTTTGCGAGAGATCTGCTTACCTCTTATAATCGAGTAGAACATTTAATTATTAGAAATTCACATTTACTTATAAGTTATAGAAGTTTCCGAGATATATACATTTTCCGATTCTTCATTTTTTGGGGTTAATTTCAGTATAGATACACGAGTGAATTTTGAAGGGGACGCAAGGGGCGCCCCCCACTTACCCCTCCCCCCTCTGAAATCGTCGAAGTAAGGTATTCTGGGGGCTTAACCTTTATGTGTATACTCAATTTCAGGTTGTTTTTAGTCGAATGTCGGAAAATTTTCTCTGGTTCGCTGCCGCTCGCCACCTAACTCAATTTAGATTAACTTCACACCATTTGCTAAGAATGACCATTTCATGCTAAAATAGCCAGAATTATAAAATGATACTACGCCTTCCATACCTTTACTTTACTGTGACTATTTGGACGGTCTTTTTCTGACAAATGTACTAAGATTTTAGTCAACAAACATGTCCTCTTGCAGCAAAGGGGATCATGTCATTTGGGTTGTGTACCCCAACCCTCTCTAAAACAATTCTAGAAAGTTCGCTGGTTCGCTTCGCTCGCCAGATATATTCATTATTACATAGTTTCAACGTTTTTGTATGAATTATACATTTTCCATTCTGGTGGTCAAAGGAACCCAAAACATGACTTCGTCCTGGACCCACTGGGGGAGGGAGGAAGCGATCCCCAGACCCTTTTCCTTTTTAGTCCCCTACCGGCAACGCCGAAGGGGACTCTTAGTTTATATTCATGACGCCCTCCTGAACCAAAATCTTGTATCCGCCCCTGAGATAACTCTTACCAATATATAGTGCAGTGCATACTCCATTCCATAAATGATTATTACCACCATGATGGACGTATGTACATTTTACCTCAGCGGTCGGATATAATCGCATGGAATAGAAATATATCAGAGAGGGTGAGAGGTTGTCCAGCTCGGTCATTGCATCTCATTTGGTCCATTTTATGAATTTAAAAATATTATGCGCAATAATCGGGAAAAGAGGAAATAGGAGTCGCTCATAAACAACTCGACCCATTCTATTCCCGCGCATGGGGTAGCCCCTTTCCACTTTCCTCATTCTTTTGAATTTTACTTTACATTTGGTATCCATCCATGATCTTTTATCGTATTCGAATTATTTTTGAAATTTCGCGTGAGCATGCAATACTATACTTAATCTTGACAGTGGCGTAGCTAGGGTGATTTCTATGTGGACGTATAGAGAAGGCTGGACCAATTACATCAACTCCTCCCTCGGAAGGGGGAGGGTAACTGATATCTGGGGGGGGGGGTCGTTTACGGGAGAGTATGATTTTGGGTTCGGCCGCCTTTAAGTATAGTTAAAACGCCTATAGAAACGCTTATATAGATCCGAGACCTGTCGGTTACGCGATTCTGCAAGGGGAGCATGCAAAGTTTAAAGATTAATGTGTGATCTGTGAGTGATCCATGTAACTTTTCAGACGTTTCCCCCAAAATACGATGTATTAAAGTTTTAGAATAGTGATATAGATAGCGATATTGCTGAATCAAATTAGACAAAAGATAAGGCAATAAGAGAAAAACGCTTTGTTCATTTTATCTTCGAGACTTGCAAGTACAAGTTATATGTTTTAAAATTACACAAATTTGATTTGAGATTTTCCCTTACATACATTTTGTATTCTGGCGATAGCATTTGGCTGCCTTTCCCGAGAGGAATATGATATGTCGTATTATCGCGCCTCGAACTAATTTCAGCCAATGACGTCGCAGTATTACGGTCACATTGTGTCCTACCTTGACGCCGAGTTAGGTCAATAAATTTTCAAACGTTAAGAATAACACAGAGTACGTTACAAAATGGTTCTCGGTATGATAAATTCGTTATAGGGTTTGTTCCTGTCATACTTCCTACTCAAAGTACCTTGAGTAGGAAGTATGACAGGAACAAACCCTATAACTATATGAGCACATTCGTTCTTTATTCAAAATAAAGGGAAGATATGTTAAAAAAAATATGATTTTGAGATGTTCCCCGAAGCTCACACAAAACGGCTGGACATCAAACTTGAAAAAACTTGATATATTCTGTCTTATGTTTCTCTTTATAATATATAAAAATATGCCATCAAATTCTCTGTTTCAGTTTTTTTTAAATTTCACTTTATATCTGCGAGTACAAGTTATGTGTAAAATTGCAAAAATTTGCTTTTAAATGGTCCCTTACATATTTGGCAATATCATTTGGCTGTCTTTTTCTGGATAGATATATGCTAACGAATATGATATGCCATAAACAATAAATATACGAGCACGTTCATACTTTATGAGGCCTTCTTTCATGATAAAGGGCAAATATGCTAAAAATATTATTTTGAGATGTTCCCTGAAGCTCACACAAGCGGTCAAAGTTGTACAGAACTTGATATATTCTGGCTTATGTTTCACTTTTCATTGTATGAACATGTCATCAAATTCTCTATTTCAGTTTTTTTATAATTTCAATTGTACTGATAAAGACAGAGTACAAGTTATGTGTAAAATTGCAAAATATGCTTTGAGATCGCCCCTGATATATTTTTAACGATTTAATTTTGTTGTCTATTTCTAGAGAAATATATACTAACATATATTATATGCCGTAAACAAGAACTATAAGGACATATTCATCCTTTATGATGTCTTTATTTAAAAAAAGGGCAAATATGCTAAAACATATTATTTTGAGATGTTCCCTGAAGCTCAACCAAGCGGTCAAAGTTGTACAGAACTTGATATATTCTGGCTTATCTTTCACTTTTCACAGTATTAACATGTCATCAAATTCTCTATTTCAGTTTTTTTTATAATTTCAATTGTACTGATAAAGACAGAGTACAAGTTATGTGTAAAATTGCAAAATATGCTTTGAGATCGCCCCTGATATATTTTCACGATCGAATTTTGTTGTCTTTTTCTAGAGAAATATATACTTACAAATATTATATGCCGTAAACAAGAACTATAAGGACATATTCATCCTTTATGATGTCTTTATTTCAAAATATAAAGCAAATATGTAAAAATATGGTTTTGAGATGTTCCCTGAAGCTCACACAGGCGGTCAAACTTCCACAGAACCTGATATATTTTGTCTTATGTTTCTCTTTTCAACATATGATAATCCTATCAAATTCTCTATTTCAGTTTTTTTATAAATTGCAATTATAATGCAAAAAATCTTGTTTTTCTATGAAATCGTATGGAGAAAACAATGAAATTTTTGAGATGGTCCCCCCGAAAAACTAAGCGGTGAAATTGATTCTTTTTTCACCAAACTCTTGTATATAAGTAATTGACATTATGATATGAATTTAATCAAAATCTCTATTTCTGTTTTTGAGTTATCTTATTGTCCAGGGCCTCGTTAAAGACGTTTAACATGCAAATAAAAAAAAAATACAACAAAAAAGCAAAAGCACATCTACAAAGCATAATCAAAGGACTGAAGGTCCTGAGAGATACTTCTTTTCAAAATTTATAGTTAGCAGATGAATGTTGAATCATTTTATCGTTTAGGTATTTAAATGATAATATTTTTTTTTACATAGGATTTGAAGTTTAATAATAAAAATAAACTGTTTATATTTACTAGAAGTGGTATACTTTAAATTACAATTTTTTTCTCATGACTTAAACCTGGAGCGGTGTCTTTAATTAATTAACCCATTTGGTTCTATAGAAACTAAAAAGACCATGCATGCATGTCTAAATTACTGACAGTCTACCGTATATTTGATACCGGTAAAAGAGCGATTGCATGTACGTAGTTCCAGCGTAACTTTAAGTTTATTATTGCTGGTAATTTCCAAAAAATCTCATTTCAATAACCAGAATTTCTTATTTCTTTCAACAAGACCGTGCTTTGTTTCTACTTTCGTTTCTCATCGTTTCGTCTTAATATTACAAGGAAGACAAATCTTATCAGAAGTAAATTATATATAAATATATTATTACGCCACCAACGTGCAGTGAAAGCAAGAAATGTATCGCTAATTTTTTGTGATGCATTTACTTTATATGAAATTGATTTTTTTTTATCAAGAAGGACAATACTCTTGTTCTTGCATTTTGCATGTGTCAGACAGCAAATTCTAAAATTAGAAAAAGCACTATTTTTGAGGTAGGTTGCAAAGCGACGATATCTCAATTGAAGTAGTTACCGCAACAGTAAGAGACTTCCTGAAAGGAAGTATCTTAAAAATATACAGACAGGCAAACATTTATAAGATATGCATGTGCATAAAAGACATTGATACTCAATAAATAAGAGACTCTTGGGCAAGATCGCTCACCTGAGAACATTGGAAATCCTACCCTGGCGGAATTGAATGTGATTTATACTTGTATAATTCTTATCATAAGCTAAGCTTTATGCAATAACCAATAAGTGCATGAAGTCAATATTTGATAGAGTTAATGAGAAAAATGTTAATATATACAATATATACATGTATTAGATATCAAAAGACATACACAAAAGCATTCATTCATAAATTTCTACTATAATACCACTAAAAGTATATCAATATTAACCTAGGGAAAATTATGGGAAAAAGCTACATGTAACTTGACTAAAGATGTTGAAGTACAAAATCATGAAACAGAATATCAGGAGCCACATGTTGACGGATCCGGACAAAAAAAACAACACCTGTCAGGGAGCATGAGTATTTCATTCTGTCGATACATGCTTCGGTTCTGAAAAAGAAGTTTGTCAAAGGAGTGTACCCCGTGACCTACTTTTACCTCAGATGGCGCCACCTATTGACGGATCCGGACTGATGAGAAATTTTAACTACTGATAGATGATGAGAAATATGAATCCTGTACGAAATATTCCGCCCTGACTCTAGGCGTCATATTTTCTATTTTCCAGGCGGATTCTGTGTACTCTTTCTATATGGCACACATTATAGCATAAGGCGGTTTCCGCCCGGTATATGGCTCGAAATATTTAAATGAGGACGCCTGAGATTAGGCGGATTCCGCCTTGACCTAGGCGTACTCTGCCTAATATTATAATTAGGCGGAATACGCCTTATTCGGCGGAATCCGCCTTTCTTCATATTATACACTATAGAGAGAATTTAAGGCGGATTCCGCCTATCAAGCACTTACACATACAACCCTCTTTGTTAAATTTACATTATCTTGATGGTAAAACTGGGAATCCTAAATTATACACATGCATGTGTATCATCCTTTTCTGAAGTACAACTCAGGGATAGAAAAAGGTACAGAAAAGAATAAATATACTTTTTTTATTATCTTTATTCAACATGTTCTATAAGTGCTTTATTGCTTTCAAAATTTATGTTATAATTCAGAAAGTGAGTTTTAATCGAATAACTTTATAAATGTTTACATTTTGAAAACATTTATATGTTTTACATATTGAAAATAACTATACATTTGTTTGAAGTAATTTAAGTAACCTCCCATTATTAATATTATACATGTATATGACCTGTAACTTTTATGATTTGAAGTTCAGGTCAGAGGACAATCAGGCTACTTTTTCATCTAAATAATTGTATACCGAAAAATTTGAGATAATTCATGCAATTTACATCTTACAAAGACTCTGCAACTTATTACTTACTGTGTGCATCTCTTAAATTCCAAATCTATAGTGATAATATTGGGGAAGTCATTTTACAGTGATTCTTCTTTCCCACATTTTCTTAGAAACATATAAATTTGAAATTTTATCTGATGAGTCAGATAATTTCTCCCAAGATGCAACATTTTCCCCCTAGTTTGTGTTAGACGGAATTTCTTTATTTATATTTGTAAAAGTCCGCCCTAGACCTTAGACGGAATCCGCTCTATACCATGTACATTGGGCGGAATCTGTCTAAGAGAGCTTAGGCGGAATTCTTAAGAAATCCGGGTACGTCTAAAAATTGCTAAGACATAGCTGGTTTTACCCAGAATCCGCCCCGATTCTAGACGAAATCCGTCTTAATTTTTCGTACGGGATGACTGATAGATGATGAGAAATATTAAATACTGATAGATGATGGGAAACATTAAATACTGATAGGTAATGAGTAATATTAACTACTGATAGATGATGGGAAATATTAAATACAGATAGATAATGAGTAATATTATCTACTGATAGATGGTGGGAAATATTAACTACTGATAGATGATGAAAAAATATTTATTACTGATAGATGATGAGAAATATTAATTACTGATAGATGATGAGAATTATTAACTACTTATAGATGATGAGAAATATAAAATACTGATAGATAATGAGTAATTTAACTACTGATAGATGATGAGAAATATTTTAAACATGACCTTAAAATTTATGCTAA
The DNA here is from genome assembly GCA_033119305.1 of Pinctada imbricata. NCBI lineage: Eukaryota > Metazoa > Mollusca > Bivalvia > Pterioida > Pteriidae > Pinctada > Pinctada imbricata. The sequence goes on along the minus strand of VSWD01000006.1, from coordinate 51,087,203 downwards.
AGAACCAGCTATAGCCAAAGTTATGCCTTCAAGGATATATCCATCGTCTTTAGAATACCTTTATATGGCGACGAAAAATTTACAAATACTGTATATGACAAATATGGATAATGACCATATCCCAGTATACATCACAAAATCGATAATTCAGAAAATCAGAAACCGAAGGCATACAAAATCAGGACAAAACAGGAACCAAAGCAAACAAACAAAAACCTCCTCCATATGAAAAGAAGCGAACTCCCGATATGGGAGTGAGACCAGGTGCCCAGGAAGAGTAAGCATCTCCTGCTTGCATGCAACACCCGCCGCTTCAATTCATTGGAACTGCATCATCCGGTTACTTCCATTTCGGAAGACATAGAATACAATCTGGCTGGATGGTTCAAATGGTCTATAACAGAATATCATCCATCATTCTAGAGAGTGGGACATCATAGTGTATGACGAGTTCCTCATTTCGACCGTAGAACTTCCTCAGTGACGATGTTAGTCGGTTACAAACATATCCCTGACTGAGAAGCTTATCTAAAAGACGCCTAGCTCTCAGAACAAAATCCTTATATTTGGTACTTGCTCTGGCATACCGTAACAACTGCGATATGAACACGCCATAGGCAGACAATGAAAGGATGTTGCTACTCAGAAAAGGAAAGTTTGTAATGCTGAAATTGAAGTCCTCACGTTTGTCATAGAGTGAGGTGTTCTTGTGACCATCAGTATCGTAGGACAACATTATGTCAGCCATCAGTGTCGTAGGACAACATTATGTCAACCATCAGGACAACATTGTGCCAAATGAAACGCTGATACATGTACATTGTGAGAATTAGCCGAACGCATTATGAAAACTATTCATAAAAATAAAGTGATGTGTGTGTGTGTGTGTTTTTTTTTTTGCAATATCTTTGTCAACTCTGACATTCAGTTCCACTTACCTTCTTTAACACTCCCCTTGACCAATAGTTGATACAATTCATTAGCTTCTTCTGTTCTGTTACATTTGACGAGGGCGTAAGCGGCAATGGCCAATCCAAATTGGTTCTTACTCAGGGAATCTTTGTTTGACACAATGTAATTTACCGAATTCTTTATCGCCTCTTTCACTATTTCCTATATTCAATTTCAAATATTTTCATCAGCCCTTATCTTAGTTAATTAGTTAATAAACCAATGTTTTTAGTTAATGTCATTTCTACAAGATTGAATGAAGGTTTCTACATTAAAGGGCTTTGAATGAGAGGACATGATTTTGCGTTTCAATATAACCTTAGACGCAAAATTGTATGCCCTTAAGTATAAGAATAAAAACGTTGCTTGTAAAACAGATCTATCACGAGATTGGTAGGTAAAGAAGAAATGAATTATAATTTAAAATGAGATTCATATTATGAGAAAATCTGATAATCAAAATAAGGCCTAACCTTTTGGTACTTTAATGTACATCAGTGCTTCAATTTATAATTATGTACAAAGATATAAAAAGCGTAGAAAGAAATAAAATCCTACCTCACACCCGACAACGTTTTGATTGTCTAGTAGTGATAGAAGTACATATGACGTCATAGTGACTTTGCTGTCCCTTACACCTCCCTTTTAAAACAAAAATTGAAAGTATTTGGTTTATTCAAAACAAAAGAGGCGATCTCAAGCAAGAATTGATTGTAGCATCCACAATAAATCATCATTTACGATGCACAATTTTTTTCTGGAAAGTCTATGCCATGCATTTTCGAAACGACACCTTTCATAAATACTGATTGAGTCCAATATATCATACAACAATTAGGACATTTTTTTTCTCGGTGTATATGGTGTGTTATTTTCTTAATTTGTAAATATTGACCGAGACGACAACATATCTAATATTTTTAACTTTTCATTGATCTACCATGTTGTAAGTATATACATTTCTGGTTTGGTTCTTGTCTTCAAACTAACGAATCCTATCCACTTACCATCATGACATAGTTCTCGACAGTATCGTCAATGTTGAAGGAACCATCAGACTGCTGTTGATTGACTAGCCATGTGATAGCTTCTTGGATGATATTCAAATCAACGTTTGCCGCAGCAAATTTGTTGGCATGATGGAATGTACGCAACACAAATGACGTCAACCTGGAAAAAGAACCCAAAGATAGTTTGATGCCAGAGGTCTTGTTAGCTTTTCTGTTTGTAGTTCATCTCATGATGTAAAACGAAAGTACAGAGTGAGACATTTATTTTTAGATTTCGTCATAGTGACTTGCCGACTTAAAATGCATGATTGAACTTAAATTACATATAAATACCTGTTTTCTGTCTTTCTATAAATGTTATTCTAAGTCAAGATGTTATGCTTTAATCATGCCAGCCTGTATTTTACCTTGTTCTAATGTAAATTGTGTCAGGCTTACATGACTTCAGCCATGTGTACCGCTCGCCTTTCAGGAAGAGAGCGGTAAAATGTTTAAACATCTTCAAATTCAATAGCATTATTTAAGAACAGATAAATTTACAGCATGGGCCAGAAATGCACGTTTCGGGTACTTCACCTTCGTCAGTGATCCTTAATCTAAACAATGTAATATTGTCAAAGAGTGTGAAAATTATTATGTCAAAAAATTTACCGTAAAACATAGAGGATGGGTGGTATATGATGCTACAGGACCCATAATATAGAAATTTTAAGATTTTTTGATAACAGAAATTTTCGAATGCTTTGAAGAGACAGACAATCAACCGAAGTTGATCGAACTTGGCTACATATGCCCTCGGGGACTCCTGGTCCACCAGCAGTGGCACTCACAAAATGGTTCAATTGTTAAACGTCCTCAAATTTCAATAGAATCATTATTTACCGCATGGACCAGACATGCACGTTCCGGGTACTTCACCTTCGTCAGTGATCCTTAATCTAAACAATGTAATATGGTCAAAGAGTGTGAAAATTATTATGTCAAAAATGTACCGAAAAACGTAGCAGGGTGGGTGGTATATGATGCTACGGGATCCATGTTTTAGAAATGTCAAGATTTTTTGATAACAGGATTTTTCGAATGCGTTGAAGAGACAGACGATTAACCGAGGTTGATCTATCTTGGCCACATGTGCCCTCGGTGACTCCTGGTCCACCAGCAGTGACACTCACCAAGTGGTTCAAATGTTAAACGTCTTCAAATTCAATAGCATCATTTAAGAACAGATAAATTCACAGCATGGACCACACATGCACGTTTCGTGTACTTAACCTTCGTCGGTAATCCTCAATCTAAACAATGTAATATGGCAAAGAGTGTGAAAATTATTATGTCCAAAATATACCGAAAAACGTAGCAGGATGAGTGGGATATGATGCTACAGGACCCACGTTCAAGTTTAACATAATTCAAAAGTAAAACAAAGTCTTTTTTCGGAATATTATGAATGAAATATTCAAATGAGTATTTTGAATAGTTAAAAACGTATTAATAAATTTTGTCTCGTATTTATTTTTGTACTGTATGACAAGATACTCAGAGTGACCGGTCGGTAGGGGTCACCAAACTGAATTCCTCGTACACGTCTTCTGAAATCCTCGTACACATCTTCTGAACTCCTCGTATACGTCTTCTGAACTCCTCTTACATGTCTTCTGAACTCCTCGTACACATCTTTTGAACTCCTCGTACACGTCTTCTGAACTCCTCTTACATGTCTTCTGAACTCCTCGTACACATCTTTTGAACTCCTCGTACACGTCTTCTTACCTCCTCGTACACGCCTTATGAACTCCTCGTACACGTCTTCTAATCTCCTCGTACACGTCTTCTAAACTTCTCGTAAACGTCTTCTAATCTCCTCAAACACGTCTTCTTAACTCCTCGTACACGTCTTCTGAACTCCTCGTACACGTCTTCTAATCTCCTCGTACACATCTTCTGAACTCCTCGTATACGTCTTCTAAACTCCTCGTACACGTCTTCTAAAATCCTCGTACACGTCTTCTAAAATCCTAGTATACGTTTTCTGAACTCCTCGTACACGTCTTCTAAACTCCTCGTACATGTCTTCTGGACTCATCGTACACGTCTTCTAAACTCCTCGTACACGTCTTCTGAACTCCTCGTACACGTCTTCAAAACTCCTCGTACACATCTTCTGAACTCCTCGTATATGTCTTCTGAACTCCTCGTACATGTCTTCTGAACTCTTCGTACACGTCTTCTAATCTCCTCGTACACGTCTTCTAAACTCCTCGTTTTGTTAATCGTTCCCTTAGAATTACAATGTAGAAGGGAGTGTCTCTTGTTTACATACAATAAATAGATTATGTTGGATAACTTTGCATATGTATCCAAATATCCACTCCACTTTCCTGATGACGAATGAGGATAGCTCTGATTTTGGTTGTCAGCTGGACCTAATGTTTTAGTAGTGGTTTTTACTTTTTCATTTGTAAATTTTAAACATTTTTCAAACAAGGATTATTTAATATATTATCTTCATTGGAACTGATGAAGGTTGAAAAACTTTAAGAAGTTCACAACTGAGGACGGACGTCGGACGCCACGCTATGACTTTAACTCACTTGTACTTTGTCACCATTGTAACTTAGTTTAGTTTAAACATATTTATTGACTTCAAATTCAGTAGAAATGACATATTCAAAAATTGCAATGATCGCTGTGCGATATAAGTCCCCTACCGGCGGCAGAAATTTATGACTTGACATGGTCTGACATGGTCATGGCATGGTCGCCATGGCACTTTCTATATAGACATAACGTCAGACAGTGCATGCATTTTATATACTGTGTTCTTCATCGTGCATTAACATCGACGGCGGGTGCGGCAAGCCAACAGGGGATGCTTACTCCTCCCGGGCACCTGGTCCCACCTCTAGCTTGCTAGGGGTCCGTCGATGCTCAACATAGTGCTCTATTGTGAGTGCTGTTGAGATTATCGTCAGGATCTTCTTTAACTCATTTGTGTCACACTTATGCCCTTTGCCGTGTGGAGCTCGTAAAAAAGTTCCCCGCGAGGGGTTTGACAGTAAGTGTTTTGAATATATTTCCCTGACATGGTCGCCATAGCACTTTCTATATAGACATAACGTCAGACAGTGCATGCATTTTATATACTGTGTTCTTCATCGTGCATTAACATCGACGGCGGGTGCGGCTAGCCAACAGGGGATGCTTACTCCTCCCGGGCACCTGGTCCCACCTCTAGCTTGCTATGGGTCCGTCGATGCTCAACATAGTGCTCTATTGTGAGTGCTGTTGAGATTATCGTCAGGATCTTCTTTAACTCATTTGTGTCACACTTATGCCCTTTGCCGTGTGGAGCTCGTAAAAAAGTTCCCCGCGAGGGGTTTGACAGTAAGTGTTTTGAATATATTTCCCTGACATGGTCGCCATAGCACTTTCTATATAGACATAACGTCAGACAGTGCATGCATTATATATACTGTGTTCTTCATCGTGCATTAACATCGACGGCGGGTGCGGCAAGCCAACAGGGGATGCTTACTCCTCCCGGGCACCTGGTCCCACCTCTAGCTTGCTAGGGGTCCGTCGATGCTCAACATAGTGCTCTATTGTGAGTGCTGTTGAGATTATCGTCAGGATCTTCTTTAACTCATTTGCATCTCTGTTCATCAATTCATCTTCTGCAACAACAGCCAGGAAAAGTCTGGGAAACTGAATTCACGAAATTTGCTAAGTCCAAGTTAAATTCAAATCTGCATCACAATATAATGTTTCATTTACCAAAAATCAGCTCATTATCTGCAATAACAGGCATGAAAAAGTCCGGAAAACTGAAAATTTCATGAAATTTGCTAAGTCCAAGGGCCATAACTCTTGTAAAAATAGGTCAATGGAAATCAAACTCAAACTTGGTCTGATTCACACTGAGATGTATTCATTTACCAAAAATCAGTGCATTATTTGCAATAGAACCAAAGAAAAGTCCGGAAAACTGAAATTTTCATAAAATTTGCTAAGTCCAAGGGCCATAACTCTTGTAAAAATAGGTGAATCTTAAGCAAACTCAAACTTGATCTGTACCCCATTGAGATATATCCACATACCAAAAATATGTTCAATATATGCAACAACAGCGGAAAAAAGTCCGGAAAACTGAAACTTTCATAAAATTTGCTAAGTCCAAGGGCCATAACTCTTGTAAAATTAGGTCAATCGAAAGCAAACTCAAACTTGATCTGTACCCCATTGAGATATATCCACATACCAAAAATATGTTCAATATATGCAACAACAGCGGAAAAAAGTCCGGAAAACTGAAACTTTCATAAAATTTGCTAAGTCCAAGGGCCTTAACTCTTGTAAAATTAGGTCAATCGAAAGCAAACTCAAACTTGATCTGTATCCCATTGAGATATATCCACATACCAAAAATATGTTCAATATATGCAACAACAGCGGAAAAAAGTCCGGAAAACTGAAACTTTCTTAAAATTTGCTAAGTCCAAGGGCCATAACTCTTGTAAAACTAAGTCAATCGAAAGCAAACTCAAACTTGATCTGTATCCCATTGAAATATATCCACATACCAAAAATATGTTCAATATATGCAACAACAGGGGAAACAAGTCCGGAAAACTGAAAATTTTCATAAAATTTGCTAAGTCCAAGGGCCATAACTCTTGCAAAATTAGGTCAATCGAAAGCAAACTCAAACTTGGTCTGTATCCCAATGAGATATATCCACATACCAAAAATGAGTTCAATATATGCAACAACAGCGGAAAAAAGTCCGGAAAACTGAAACTTTCATAAAATTTGCTAAGTCCAAGGGCCATAACTCTTGCAAAATTAGGTCAAGCGAAAGCAAACTCAAACTTGGTCTGTATCCCAATGAGATATATCCACATACTAAAAATGAGTTCAATATATGCAACAACAGCGGAAAAAAGTCCGGAAAACTGAAACTTTCATAAAATTTGCTAAGTCCAAGGGCCATAACTCTTGTAAAATTAGGTCAATCGAAAGCAAACTCAAACTTGATCTGTATCCCATTGAGATATATCCACATACCAAAAATTAGCTCAATATATGCAACAACAGCGAAAAAAAGTCCGGAAAACTGAAAATGACAGACGGACAGACGGACAGACAGACCGAGAGGAAACTAAGAGTCCCCTTCGGCGTTGCCGGTAGGGGACTAAATATATTACATCAAGGATATAATCAAAGGAAAGAAAGCTATAAGCTTTATATAAATTCCTCTCCTTATAAACTATTGAGCAAAATTCTTATCATGCATGTAAGAGAAGTCATTAAAAAGAATGAGAAACAAGAAAAAGAAAATAAACAAAAAATACTTCCTTAATTATTGCCAAAATGAATGTCATAAATTCGTATTTCATGTACAAAACATGTAATACAAAATAATGGCTGTGGCGAGTAAAATGATTCATTATTGTAGAGCAAAAATATTGTTCTAGTATATTAATAATAAGTATATGCATAGTAGTTATAGCAAATTTCAACTCAATAAAGTATAATATTACATCATATTTGAACACGTTATTATTATATCCATACTTTAGATATTACTCGAATCTTTTAGTATCTATTATATATTTTTGGACACTGAAAAATATTTTCTTATTGATTTCGAAGGACTGACAAGGATCGCCGAATAATAAAGTATCTACTTGTAATTTATGACCAATTGCCTTCTTTTATTATTATAGTTAGGACAATATGGAGTGGTTCACAGATTTCATTTGGCCACAGAGACAATAAGGATCACATGCAATGTTTTGTTCGAGAGAAGAGCATTCCATACGCAATCGTGCGTGGAAAATTTGACCTTTGCGGGATCCCACGTGATCTAGTGGTCGGGAATTTTGGATAATGCAGTTTTGAACGATGATAGTTTATCTATTGATTTAAGTGATTGGGAAGAGAGTTCCATAAACGAATTGATGACGGGATAAAACTATTATAATAGTGAGGAGTTCTACAGTGAATATTTACTATGTTATTGGAATTTCTAGTGTTATACCTATGTAGTCGATTAGGCTCTGAGGGAATTAAATTACTAAGATTCTCAGGGGTTAATGCATTTTTCATTTTATAAAATTGCATTACCTTATGTTTTTCTCTGGGCTTTTCTATTGTTTTTTCATCCGAAATTCCTAAAAAAATTATCAATACTTACAAGTTTTATAATACTAACAAGTTTTTTAGCACCTGTTAATATTCTTGCCGTCTCGATATTAATATTTTCTAATTTAAGTTTACTATATTCAGGACAATTATCGAAAATTATGTCTCCGTACTCAAGAACAGGCCTAATGAATGAAAAATAGATAATTTAGAGGGATTTTCTGCGAAGTTCAAATTTTAGTCTTCTTAAAATATTTAACTAAGTATATGAGTTACTTGTGATATGATTAATATGATCTCCCCGACGACAAGTGTTATTAAGAAAAAGTCCTAAGTATTTATGGGATGTCACTTCGCAAATGGGCATGATCTTAAAATAATGAGGAGGTTGATAAACTTGTTGAATTTTCCTGGAGGTTAGTAAAGTTTCTGTTTTGTGGTGTACCTTTTCCAAGTATTCGTTTAGTGTATATTAGCACCTAGATATTGATCTTCTTTCATAATTACATAAATGGTAGTGTCGTCAGCAAACAATTTTATTGAGCATCCTAAGTCGTGAGCAACGTCAACAATAAATCACCCCCAACCCCCAGTGACTTTGTAACTTATTTTCGTCAATCAAACATAAAGTAATCACATACCATGTACTTCCTTTCTCACTGTAAGCACCCCAAATTGCGAAGGAACCCTCATCAGGTCTTCTGAATTCAAGTTGTTTGGCCATTCCTATTAAAAAAAACCTTGTATTTACTTCGTAAGATATTCCAGATTAGATTCAGATTCTTTATTACTTTGTACCATACGATACATCAGTATAACATATATACAATATATATACAATATACATAATATATACAATACATACACACAATTCAGGAAGTGACCCTCACAATGATGATGTAATTACGCAATTCTTTGACATTTTTAACACTGAGCAACTGTGTTAATTTGAAAACGCTAGGTCTTATGTAGTATACTTTTTGATATGTTTTCTTCTAATTTCAATATTAAAAGGACAATATAAAATAAAATGAAATGAATCCTCAATTTCGTTGAGATGACAAATATGGATAATGACCATATCCCTGTATACAGCACAAAATCGATAATTCAGAAAATCAGAAACCGAAGGCATACAAAATCAGGATAAAACAGGAACCAAAGCAAACAAACGAAAACCTCCACCATATGAAAAGAAGCGAACTCCCGATATGGGAGTGAGACCAGGTGCCCAGGAAGAGTAGCATCTCCTGCTTGCATGCAACACCCGCCGCTTCAATTCGGTAGAACTGTCACATTCGGTTACTTCCATTTCGGAAGACATAGAGTACAATCATTGGCTGGATGGTTCAAAATGGTCTATGACAGAATATCATCCACCATTCTAGAGAGTGGGACATCATAGTGTATGACGAGTTCCCCATATGACCGTAGAACTTCCTCAGTGACGACGTTAGTCGACCACAAACATATTCCTGACTGAGAAGCTTATCTGAAAGACGCCTAGCTCTCGGAACAAAATCCGTATATTTGGTATTTGCTCTGGCATAGCGTATCAACTGAGATATGAACACGCAATAAGCAGGCGATAAAGGTATGTTGCTTCTCAGAAAAGGAAAGTTTGTAATGCTGAAATTGAAGTCGTCACGTTTGTCACAGAGTGAGGTGTTCATGTGACCGTCAGTGTCGTAGGACAACATTATGTCTAAATAGGATGCTGAATTATTTGTCACTGTAACTACTTTGACTTCGAGCTCCGAAGGATAGATACTGCTCAGGTAATCCGCAAAGTAATCACATAATCACACAGATCACATAATCGGTTTTCTATGTCTACCAGCTTCTATATTTAAGTTATGTGCTGATTCTCTAAATTTTGTAATCAATTCATTGTAAGCGTAAATAAAAGGTTTTTGTAAATGAAATTGTAAGGACAATTGATTGACTAGATGCTGGTAAATAACGCCTTTTGGCGAATTTGAAATACGAGCAAAACAATTCTGTACATTTGTATATATACATCTCTTAATCTTAGTTTAAGTATTTCAAAAGCATGTCTTGGTGATAAATTCTATTCACAAAGTTAATCTAAAGCTAAATTTTCTAATTATTTCCTAATTTCACAAATCCGTGGATCTTTAATTTTACATCTCTCTTCATAACCTGCTTGTAGTATACATTTGCCATGTACATAATATTTCAATTTTAACCATTATTTAAAAATCTTAAGTTTTCTATCAAAAATTAAAGGTAATCTTCCAAATTCAAAATAAACTAAGAAGTTACATGTATTTGTCTTTAGACCAAATATTCTTTGCAAAAATTAACATGATTTTTTTCTACATCTGCTGCAGCGTGGAACCTCCATATTTCTGCTGCATAAGATAAAATACTTTTTACATTCATATCAAAAAGTTCACACTGAGTTTCAATATTAAAACAAGGTTTGTCAAGAGTTGAAGAAAGCGCATAAAAAGCTTTCCTGCCTTGTTCTGCAGCAGGTTTTTGCGTTTTTAAAAATTTTCCATTATAATTGAACAACATTCCTAAATATTTAGATTCATTTACAACATCTAATTTACTTCCCTCATAATACCAGGTTTCCTCTTTTCTTAATTTTCCCCCGTTTCTGAAAATCAGAACTTTTGTTTTTTCCACATTTATACTCAAATTCCATACTTTTCCAAAGATGATCTATTAGCATTTTCTGTAAACCTTCCTGACTCTCATACATTAAAATCATATCGTCTGCATACATAAGTAAAATAGTTTTATCATTTGTAGTTCGATAGATTCACATTTATTTTTCATAAAATTAATTTCAAAATCGTTATTCCCCTCTTGTGTAGTAATTTTTAACAAATTACACTCAATATTTTAAGTGAATGAAATCTTAAATGGTCAATATTGAAATAAATGTTATACTAGTATTATAAAATACCTCGGTTTATCATTTCATGTCCTTTGTTTATTAAACTGTATGTGAACTGATTGGTAATAATCAGATACTGCATAACGTAGACAGTTGGTGCAAACGTAACCATATTCTGTTCCCCACATCCATATGGTGGCCGTATCAGGTTATCTAAGCCATTTATGGTCGGAGCCATGATATTACCTATAATAGGAATTTTAAAATTACATATTCAATTTTACTCTCTGAGTAAACATGTCGTCTTGCTTAGAATATCTATTGACATCGCCGTTTTATTGTTCTAAGGTTAATGTGTTTGGGTTTTTTTTTTTTTTTTGTTTCGTGTGGGGTTGTTGTTGTTGGTTGTTGTTGTTCTTTTTAATTCTGGGAACGTTAATTTACAATTGAGATCACCCTATCTATATTCCTGTACGAAATGTGAGCTTATATGTATCATATATCATAATTGCACCATAAGCTATTTCAGTAAACAATTGACAGAACCTTTTAGCTTATCAGCATACTTATATGACCGTAACTTTTTTTACACATTTTTTAAAATGTTGAATTGACTTGTTCATTAGTCCTCATAATACTAGTATTCTCAATTTGTCATCAGTCTCTTTATGTCTTTATTTCATGTCTTCTTCCCTTGGACTGTGTTTTGATGTTATTTACAATGTAATGGTATCGGAAAGATTTCTGGACATTCGAAGATAACTTTCCTGTCATATTCTTCTCGCATAGTGTTTTGTACTTCCCACAGATAAAATAATGAAAGAAAATGTCAAATCTTTCAAGAAATATGGTTTCAAGATTGATTTTATAACCCTAAATTTAGGTCATTTCTGCAGTTTCTGGATACCTCCCCTCCCCGGCAGTGCCCAAAGAAGGGGTACTTATGACATGCTTTTGGAAGCATTAAACTGCTGTTTCCGTAATAAATCTATGAAATTAGTCAGAAATAGCCCCAAAACAGCCAAGAAACCACAGATTTGAATAAATTTTCCAACAATTTCTCGGGGATAGTTAACAAAGTCGGGATAGGTGCATTGCTGTCATGTTAATTGGACGGACACGTTTCGGAAACAACCCATACATTGAATCATGTTCATATCGAATTTTCTTCATCTGAGGGATGAATTGGGAATAACAGTCCTATATACAAGGCATATTTAACACACATATTTCTTGACAAAATCATCGATATAACCTGATATTAGACTGACAATTTTTTTTACTTTTTTCAAGATCGTTTTCAATTTGAGGTCATGATCAAGCTTTTAAAATGAACATTTAAAATTGTTTTGGCCAAATCCTTTCTAAATTCAGTTCAAATATGCTTCAGATGCCACCAAATTGCTTCATTTTGCAAATTTTTCCTCGGGGGGGGGGGGGGGGAGGCCCCCCGTACCCCCACCAATGGCAGGGGAAAACTCCCTCCCATACCCTCCCCTACTCGGCCCGTCGGGCCTCGCAAGTGATTCCCATCAAAATTGTATGTGCCACCGGAGATTTGGATTCTGGATCCACCCCTGAATAGTACCGTAACTGGTGAAAAATATCAAATTATTTGGGTAGAAAATGGATTGTTCTCGGTGACTCCCCCCTCCCCCCCTCCCGTGTCCTGTGTACGAAATTAAAAAAGAAAAGGAAGAAAGGGGTGGAAAGGAGGTACAATAAAGTACCCGTATCTTGGATGCAAAAAATGGATATGATGATTTATGATTAAAATCTCTATTCAAACATCTACAAAAATGTCACAAAATTTGAAAAAAGTCCCTCCAAAATACTTGAAAAGGACTGCTGTTCGGGATTGGTTTCTGTCCGGAAGCTGTTCAGATACAAGCACATGTATTGAGAGCTATCCCTTCATCGTACAATTAGAATGATTCGATTCATTCGTTTAAAAGGGCACGTAGAATGTTCAATGAATCTGAATCGCTGATTCGATACGCCCTTACCGTCCTACCATACTCCTGGATATGTTTACCACCCCGGGTATAAACTAAAACAACGTCATTTCATTGGACGTAGTCAAAGAGGCTAACCCAATCAAATCACGAACAGTTACTGTATGTTAATATGAATATGAGATTAACCACCTACTGCTCTTATTCATGCATTTACATATTATTTTTATCACATATATAGCGGGAATAACATCTTCTTGACTTTTCATAAAACTTTGATGTTGAAAATCTAGCAAATCTTTTCCAAATTTTGTAATGGAGAAATTAAAACAGACATCATTATAGTGTAGTGCAAAACCCCTCAAAACACGAGAATTCGTGTGCCTGTGTGTGTGTGGGGGGTTGATACCTGTGACTGTTGCATAAACTTGTTTTGTTCCGGCTATGGCATCATCAGGTAGAGTCAAATTCATCTCCTTATTTACCTCTTCATTCGTAAGTGAGATCAGAGAGGGAATATTGTAGTCATTAGTGATTCCCGGTGGCTTTAAAAGAGAGAGGAAAGATTAATGTTACACACTATCTTCTCTTAACGTCATTATTATAACTATCAGCAAAGCTTGGAAATAATTATCAAATATGTATATGAATGGAATGTTACCTTAACAATCAAGGTCTTGTTCACTACGTCTAACGTCGTTTGGTAATCTGCAGGGTTCCTAGCAACGAATTGTATAATCTGCTCTCCATATTCCTCGATTCTTACTGTCATTCCTATGCTTATCACTTCTGAAGTCCTCTTTTCAACCTATGCATGCAACAGATGACAAACACGTTTTTGAAGTGATCACTTAAATTGCATTTTAACAAACATTACTGTCCGCAAAGCTCACTTCTGAAATTGGAAAATTTATCATGAACTCTCGTAACTAACGGTGTATACTCTCATAGTGAAAGAAGATCGTTTTAGAGGAGAGATTTCTTTGTTCATTTTAGCGTGACGTCGTTTACGTTCTCCATAGACTGAATGAGTGAAAACTACAATTTTGTGCGGACAGCATATTCAAAGAAATCTCTCTCTCTCTCTCTCTCTCTCTCTCTCTCTCTCTCTCTCTCTCTCTCTCTCTCTCTCTCTCTCTCTCTCTGTCAAATTGTAAACTTTAATTGAGAAAAAGTATTTTCCTACTCTCTATAAAACAAACTCACCCATATAGATTGAAATGATGGAATACCTCCATACCAAAAACTGATTTGAGTCTGAAAAATAAAATTTTTTTTCCTGAATTCTTTTCATTGAGATCCGACAATTTATTTACGGGCGTTTTTGCTCTATTGAAATAAATCTAAATGATACATAATTGTGCTTTCTTTGAGACCTCTTGGTAACCAGAAGATTGGAGGACTTTTCGCACGTAATCCGTATAACACCATTTGCTACTAACGTTGCAGATGACCGTACCATGCCCATTGGTTCCGTTAATTTATAAATAGCATTTTGTGTTTTGATGTCGTATTTGGTGTTCTTTGTCCGTTTGGCTTTTTTGTTGTGCTTGTCTACTCTGTGTTTTCACCTAGGGTTGATTTGCTGTGGATGCTATCACCGAGTCATGTTGGAGATACCCGCCTTTCTTTCATAGATATACTAGAACAATTCAATCAGAAACTCAATGAAATCAATTTTAAACAAGAGTACCCAGTTGTCAAAACGCTCAACTGTATATCAATGTTCACTTATAGAATAATGACACCTTTTTTCCGTTTTCATCAGCCAAAGAATATTTCACAACATACAGATACTTTTTGCTTTTCTATCAGAATTAGAACATAAAACAATACAAGGGGATGGGATAAAAAATTACATTAAGAAATGTTTTAATTACACTTAGTTATTCAAAGAAATAGTAATCAAATTATGCCTCGTCCACATGGTTGCGCGATGAATTTGTTTCGCAATAACTTTTTTCGGATTTACACGACCGAATCTGTTGCGCAATGAAATACCAATAAACATGTACAAGAATCATAAGTAAAAGGTTTGATGGATGAGTATGTCAATATCTGCCTCTTGCAATGAAGATGGGCATGTGTCAAATTTATTGCGCAACAGTTTCGCTTGGCATTCACACGGCAAAATTTAAATAAAGTTATTGCGAAACAAATCGAAAATTTATTGCGCAATAAATTTTGTCGTTTGAACGCGAAACAAATTCATTGCGCAACATATTTACTGGTCGGGTACATATTATCGCCGGGCACATATTATCGCCACTTCATTTATATCTCCGCATATTGTTGATGTAGGAATTTCATTTTTTCACCACAATTACATCTTTGATAAATGAAAAGGTATACAAAATTTCAAATCATTCCATACCCTGCAAATATTGAATTTATGATAGAAATTCGGTAAATCTGAATGCGTTTCCCCCGCCTCTCCGTGGAAAGGGTTGGTCACTTTGTCTTCCTATATCTCTTTGGTTTTTGAAAAAAAATTATGAATTTTTCACATACAAAAAGAAGCAAGTTCAAAGATTTAAATAATGCAAATTGGTCGAAAAAATCTAAGATTTTCCGAAAGAACTAGAGGAGGTGGGGATAATATGTACCCTCCCTTCCTTCACACCTGGCCCAACCCTTACATCCAAGAATTACAGGTCAACACGAACCGATCATCAGATTTTCATGAAAATTGGATCAAGGGTTCTTCTTCCTTCTGTGCAAATTTCATTAAATTGCATGAAGAAATAACGATTTTAGAGTCTAAAACATTGAAAAAGTGGCGATAATATGTGCCCGACCAGTACATTTGTTGCGCAATAAACTCTCCGTGTGAACGAAGCATTATAAGTTGTTTTTTTTTTAATCGAATAAAAAAAAAGTTCATAAACGGGTAAATATATGTCTGTTGGGTTTCCAAGAGGAGTACAATATTTGATAGCCTGCCCATATAGTTTGTATAGAGTTACTTAATCTTCTAATCTATGAAGCATTTTCAGAGAAGATTTTTGAATAAGAGCAATCTATTGGACCCGCCCTGGATCAATCCTCTGAAGGGATCTAGATCCTGAACATATCATTCAGTGGTTTCAGCAAAATAATTAAACCAGAAGGAGGCGAAAATGTATAAAGTGTATTCCCCTTCCTTTTAACATAAAACCAAAATCATGAAAATTTAAGCAAAACTTTTTACAGACTTTAAATTAGTATCAAAGCATTCGACAAATATGCGGCAAGTATGTGTTCAAATATTCACCTTTATTAGGGTATTCATTATTCAAGGTAATAGTTCTAACCTGAGACATAGTGTGAAAATAGCAACCCCAACGCTGCAAGATACGCCCTTCGGGGAATTTATTTCTCATAGATAATTTTGTGAAATCAATTATGCCAGTTCAAGTCCAAAAATGACGACTTGACCTTTACACATAATTTCTCAATAAAACGACACCCCCCCCCCCCTTTAACAAACTTATATTCTTCAGGTGAATAAAGTTTGAAAACTTTTGAATCAAAAATAGTTTTTAATGAATTTTCAAAATAAAACATTCTCCGACTCTGATAGCTTCAGCCATTTTGACTCTTGTCCGTTAAAAATTATTAGGTTCTTTGTTTTGTTAAAAACAACCCACATGGAAGATGGAGGGTCATTCGAATTTCAAGGTCTATGTAACTCTGCAAAAAAGGTCAATTGATCCCAAACTAAAACTTGATCTGTAATTCATTATCATGAAGGTTTATACCAAGTTTCAATTCAGTTGCTGCAAAGGCTGCGAAAAAAGTCCAGAAAACTGTAATATTGTTGAAATTTTCTAAGTTCAAGGGCCATAACTCTGCTAAAAATAAGTAAATTTTTCCGAAACTCGAACATGATCTTACGGCAATTGATATCAAGTCATATGCCAAATTCCAATCCAATATCTTAAAAGGCTTCAGAAAATGTCCGGAAAACATGACCTCGGACAGATGGACGGACTGAGAGATGGACGGACGGACCCACGGACAGCACCATAACAAAATACGTCTTATAACGAAATAAAAATACGTCAAAAACCATATACTTCTATCTGTTGGCTATTCATCCAGAACATCCGTCTGTTTGTCTTTTTGTTTGTGACAAAAATTTTAGCATTGAAAATAACTTTTGAATGGTAAGTGATATGGCTTTGATATTTCACGTGAGTATTCCTAGTGACAAGACCTTTCCTTTGATACCAACACTTGTGACCTCGTTACTATGGCTAAACTTTTGACCTCGACCTTGATCTTTGACCTACATTTCAACACGGTTAGTTAGTGACCTGATACGGAAAAATACATGGTGTGAAAAGAAAACCCGTATCAGGCTCGGCTTTCGCCTCGCCCGATACGGGTTTTCTAACCGTGTAACTAACAGTACAGGTCTCGCCAGGGAGGTGATTGTAGGAGTCGCGTGAGGCTCAGACGAACGAGACTATAAACCCTACCTTTAACTTTAGGGCTTTGATATTTCACATCTTTATTCCTTGTGACAAGACCTTTCCATTGATACCAACACTTTTGACCTCGTTACCTTGACCTTACCCTTTCACCTACTTTTCAAAAACTTAAACATTGGGCATAACTTTTGAATAGTAAGTGATAGGGGTCTGATATTTCACATTTGTATTCCTTGTGACAAGACTTTTCCATTGATATCAAAATTTTTTGTCCTTTTGACCTTGGCATCAACCTTTGACATACCTTTCTAAAACTTTAATGCCTCGTTCCTACGCTTGCGTAATTAACCCTTCCGAAAAATTTGAGAAATTCCATGACGTCACAATGGAAGCTTGTTTGTCCGAGGAAAAAGCATTGTGACGTCACGATATTTTGCATTTTTCCCGCAATCTAAAGAGTCAATAAATTTATTTCGCTAAAACTTTATCGCGCAACAAATTTGCGTTGCAATAAGCTTTTTTTTCGTTCACATAAGACCAAAACTGTTGCGCAATAAAATGCCAATTAATATGCACAAGAATCATGAATAAAAATGTACAACGGAATTTTAATGAAAAAAATTGTTCGAATAATTTTCGTAGTCTTAATTTTAAGACTTCGTTTAGAGGTAGTATAAAACAAACAGTCATTAAATTTGTCATTTCAGTCTAGAGCATGACGTCATATAGATGGGGTTCAAGGGAGATTTGCGCCTGTCGAACCAGAGTGTAAAAGCAATGAACGCAAAAAAAATTAGATACTCATTCCTTATATTTTCATTCAGAAACATTTCACGTGTGTAATTTCTCCCTACCAGGAAGGGCAAGAAATACTCCATTGTAAAAGACCAAAATATACGGTTTGATATTAAAAATTACCAGATAATTTTTATATTTCAAATGTTTTCACGATGAGTCTTAATTTTTTGTAAACAATTTGAAGAAAATAAGGCCTTATTTATAATTAGAGAAGTATGTGCTGCATAAATTCAATTCAGTAGCGCCATCTTCATTCAAATACACATGAACTCTGTGGAAGTTCACATTTAAAAATGGACTATTACAACGTTTTCACAATGTTGTATATATCTGCTACAACGTTTTCATGATGAATTTTAACTTCTAAAAATCTACTTGCAATGTAAATATTTAATTGTGACATCATTCTCTACAAGCGGTCCAGACTTATAGAAAAGTTTTTTTGTATATACGGAATATCTGAATATCTCAATAGAATCTTAAAAATAAAGACGTCGAATAGTAATTCGTAAGTATAACAATCTCTTTCTCTTTTCATGATGATGCGCATGCGTCAGATTTTTTGCGCAACTTTCGCTTTGCGTTTACACGGCAGAATTTGTTGCGCAATAAAGTTATTACGAAACAAATCGAACATTTATTGCGCAATAAATTTTGTCGTGTGAACGCAAAACAAATTTATTGTGCAACAAATTTACGTTTATTGCGCAATAAACTCTCCGTGTAAAAGAGGCATAACATTTGGCATAACTTATGAATAGTCAGTGATAAGGTTTTATTTTTGTGACAAGACCTTTATACGAACATTTTTAACCTCGTGACCTTCACCTTTCGCCTTCAGAAAATGATGTAAATGCTGACAAAGATGCTGACGGGGGCATTCGTGTTTCACAAACACATTTTCTTTAATTATTACTTTTTTATTATTTATTTTATATTGTCGGTAAACTCCGTACGGCGGCTTCGCCTATTATACAAAGCAGGCCGTTCATACCGCTACCTGCTTTGTATGATAGGCGAAGCCGCCGTACGGAGTTTACCGACTTTAAAATAACATCTGCGCCTATTTGGGAGTCCGTTGGTCGATAAAGGACAGGGTCCGCTGCATCGGATGAGCCCAAGATCAATCAAATTCAAACAACAACGAATATTTTATATTGATTTTCTAGATTGCAATCAGTTTTCTTATCAATGCAGGTTATGGAAAATATTTTTGAAAAGGGGTCTCCTCTGGGACAAGTTTCGCTCCTCCATGGATCTATCCCTGAAGGTAATTGCAGATGACCTTGAGTAATAATACTCCAAGCACTGTTAGAAAAAAATGTACTTACAAAATATTATAAGTTTACACCAGACAGACGACAGATAGACGGACGAATTGCCACAACAATAGCAGACGGACGAACAGTACCTGATACAGTAGCTCACTTGTGCTTTGTTCAACTGGTCAAAAATCTCATATTAATGAAAATATAAAATCCCTCTTTTTGTATGAATTAGCATTCAAAGTGTCTCAGATGCGTGACTTAAAACAAGTAATTAAACATTTATAAGACTACCATATCATAATTATTTTCAGTTATAACAGTCCTTAAATATAGAATATTGTATGTTTTGTCTGATAAAATTCATTTAGTTCAATTGTATAACTTTAAAAATAGAATCATATTCTAACTAAATATACCACAAAACCGACGTCCCTGTAGTTAAAGATTGTTACTTGGCACACTAGCACTGAACCCTCGTATGCATATTCAGGAAGAGTAACCTCGATGAAAAAATCCTTAAAAACTCTTGTCTGAAACAAAAATCCCGTGAAATAATGATACATGGTCGATATTGAAATATATGTTATAAAATAAAATATATAATATGAAATATATTTAGTACCAATTTTCTTGTACTAGACACGTGTTTCGGACATCGAACCCTCTTACTTCATGTCAAACAGTTTAAATAAAGCCAAATTGAATTTCCCTGGCGCCATTTACAATAAAGACTTTTATCAGATTCTTTCGAATGTTTGAACCGTACTATTCATCTAAAACTAACATTGTACACTTAGCAAACGTGGCAACGGAACGCTTCGCCTCGCCCGATAGCGGTTTTTTAACACCATGTATTTTCCGTATCAGGTTACTAATAACTTACTATGTATCTAATAATGTCACCCACTGTGATAAGGCCTTTCGTTTAATTTCGTAACAGCTCTGTATAATTATACGGGTATGTGGGAGGATGCAGGACGCGTATTCTAGACAACCACACGATTCGCTATTGTAAAGTGGATGGCATCGGGTGCCCATTGTTTATCCTGAATACATGTACCGTCGTTTGTGTTTCTTTCTTTCTTCTTCTTCTTCTTCTTCTTCTTCTTCTTTTTTGGCTTTTTGTTCGATATACCTTTTGTTTCGGATGTTGTTATGTGTCTCGTTGACCCCTGTTGTTTGCTTAATTGTTCTTCCCAAAGTTGGTTTTGTTGTATCCTGCCGATGTGTTCCACCGTGGTCTGATGCTGCTGATGTGTTCCATTGTGGTTTGATCCTGCCGATGTGTTCCACCATGGTCTGATCCTGCCGATGTGTTCCACCTTGGTCTGTAGTTGCTTTTGTTGTATCCTGCCGATGTGTTCCACCTTGGTCTGTAGTTGCTTTTTTGTTGTATCCTGCCGATGTGTTCCACCTTGGTCTGTAGTTGCTTTTTGTTGTATCCTGCCGATGTGTTCCACTGTGGTCTGTAGTTGGTTTTTGTTGTATCCTGCCGATGTGTTCCACCGTGGTCTGTAGTTGCTTTTGTTGTATCCTGCCGATGTGTTCCACTGTGGTCTGTAGTTGGATTTTGTTGTATACTGCCGATGTGTTCCACTGTGGTCTGTAGTTGGTTTTTGTTGTATCCTGCCGATGTGTTCCATCGTGGTCTGTAGTTGCTTTTGTTGTATCCTGCCGATGTGTTCCACCTTGGTCTGTAGTTGCTTTTTGTTGTATCCTGCCGATGTGTTCCACTGTGGTCTGTAGTTGGTTTTTGTTGTATCCTGCCGATGTGTTCCACCGTGGTCTGTAGTTGGTTTTTGTTGTATCCTGCCGATGTGTTCCATCTTGGTCTGTAGTTGCTTTTTTGTTGTATCCTGCCGATGTGTTCCACTGTGGTCTGTAGTTGGTTTTTGTTGTATCCTGCCGATGTGTTCCACCGCGGTCTGTAGTTGCTTTTGTATCCTGCCGATGTGTTCCACCGTGTTCTGTACAGAGTAGTCTTGCTGATTCACCGAAAGAAAAAATGTCTGTAAAACTTGGGTTGTCATCTTAAAGTGCAGGGGATATCATGTACGTTTTTGGAGACAGCTTGGTACCCGGTAGAGTAGATGGTTGTGTGAACGTCCTGAGAAGGCACCGATTCGTCTATTCGTCACGTTTGTTTCTGTGTAGCCTTTAGTGTTAAGTGTTTTGATGGTGTCATTGATGTTAAATTTCTAATTTTCTTTTCCTTTTTGTGTCTCTTATGTTTATCGCCTCTGAGTTTTCGCGAATGGGAGTTTCTATGCTTTGCTGTTTGTATTGCAACCGTTTGCTTTTACAGATACCCTCCTTTATTTTTAACTAGGAAACTCAATGGTTAATGTAGGAAATTATGACAAAAACAAGTTATCTCCCCTTGATGAAAAATGTAGAAAAAAATAATTGCAGAAAAACTAATTGATGAACTTTTGATTTTCAGCTAAATTTTATAAATTTTTGACTGATCGATATTTGATGCCTCATCATGCATTCTGTTGAATCTAATAAAAATTGACTTTTTCCCTATGCAATTCAACGTAAACAGTAAGGGTCCGTTACTCTTTTTTCACTATCCAAATTGGTCAAAATTTTCAATTAATTTCGGTTCAGAAATTGGGTCATTCAAATTTGCAAAAATAGTGTATCTCCCTCTTTTCATTCAAAATCTAGGTCTGACATGGCATAACATTTTCAATGTATGTCATATTTAACGCTTAAGAACAGGTATAACACTGTAATTTTTGAGAGAAAAAAAGAAAATCAAGTAGACCATGGCTATAGGCTAACCCTCTTTTCTTTAGAATGATAAAAAATGTAAATAACAAAGGAAAATATCTCACTTTGTGTGCTGGATTGAGTAATCCAAGACCATACGTGTTGTGTACGGAGAACGCAGAGGTCCTCCACGTAGTGACGGTGTCCGGAACCTTTCTCTGTATTGTTGTTGTGTTAGTCTCTCTATAAAAAAAATTTTTTTTTCAATTAAATCCTATTGACAATTTAACAAATGACAGTAATCTCTTCAAAGTGGACAAAATTTTCATCTAATCACGATTATCAATGGCCTTTCATACCATAAATTTGATCCTGGTGTCATCAAAAGTACAGAAAGAGCAGAACCAAAATTCATTAAAAGTGCAGAAAGGTCATGCACCATTGCATGGTACATGACCTTTCTGCAGCCTTATATCGTCTCATTCCTTAGAGTATTATTCTGATGGACTGTGACGATGGGACTTTAAGACGGGCCATGTCCAATCCGCGGTAGAGAAGACTGGGCCCAGACCACCTGTCCTCCCTGCGTGTTGCATGGTCTGACATCTCGGGAAATTGCATGCATGAACTCGTATCAGTCGTCAGAGTTAGGACTGTTTTTACTACGTCCTATGTTTTGATATCTATATGTACAAATTCATTTTTGTGTTACTAGGGCCCCTTGGTTTTGTGGTATTTTATGTGTTGTCATCTAACAGCGAGAAAGCTAATGTACATAGCAGTTGGTTGCACTGGCAGGGTTGTGCATAATTAATCCGGATAACTACACCATGTTGTTGTCAAGTGGAAGACAGCCGTATTAAGTCGACATCGATTGCGAATATCTCTCGTTGGTTAATTAAGTCTTTGGTGTTAAGTGTTTGATGTCTTTATTATTTTGTGCCCCTTGTCTTTTTCGTCTCTTGTCCTATTTCTAAGCCTCTTGTTGTATTTTCTATTTTATGAATTCGTAAAGGAGTGTTTTGGCGTGTTGTTGCAAAAGTTTTCTTCTCAATTTTTCGGGTCATACATGTACCTGAATCAACAGAAAAAATATAAGATTCATTTCTTATCATTTTGTATCATCTACTTATGGAATACAGTCTGTTTTCTTGGATTTAAGAAACAATCAATCACCGCACTATATTTCGTAAGTTCGGAGGTTGCGCAGTGATAAAACTGCCTCCAAAGACGAAAACAAGTGATGGCAACCGTCATGATTTAAATAGCGAACGATCGTCTCTCTATATCAAATATGACATGCACAGTTAATTTTTTTGTTACCCTTGAAATGTTATGCAAACATCAACAAATTGTATTTTCAACGACGAGTTTATTCGTGTTTGAGGGAACCCTGGTTCTAAAAATAGTGCTATAAATATACCTTCGTGAAAAATTTTGTTGATCGATTCTTAGCCAATCACAATCTTCGTTTGTGGAAATTAAATGATACATGTACGATAAGGACCGCTATACAGGGGGGCTAAATAATAATGAAGAATTCGTAAATGAGGATTTTAATACTTCCTAAATGTTAAAAATGGATACAAAAATATTATATTTTCTTAAATTTCTCCCTTAAATTTCGTCATATGTCTAAATTTAATATCCCATTCGCTAATACGTTCTAATCGAACTCTCGCTAGCATACGTGATGTCCTGCATTGGTGTAATTCAACATACAAAGCTGCAGAAGTACCTAGTTCAATCTCAAGACAGCGCACGACAGTACGATAATCGAAATATTTCTCCATATTAAAACGTATATCATACATGTTACTCATATAATCTTTTTCATTTGTTATCAAGAAAGCGAATAATATTTCTCTTTTTACATATTCTTTTCTTTATCGTCAAATATTTGATACTAATTAAGAAAAGTTAAAATAGGAGGATAATAATGAGAAATGTTATGACAAGGAGTAATTCATGAGAGCAGAACTGATTTCAATTTTTTGTCCCCCGCTTTCCCGAAAGCGCGGGGACATTAAAACCGGTTCGTCTGTTCGTCCGTCCGTCTGTCCGTCAGTCACAAAAACTTTAACCTTGTGCATAACTTTTCAATAATGAGTGATAGGGCATTGATATTTCACATGTGTATTCCTTGTAACAAGACCTTTCCATGGATACAAAAATTCTTGACCTTCTGACCTTGACCTTGGACTTTGACTTACTTATCAAAAACTTTAACCTTTTCCATAACCTTTTAATGGAAAGTGATAGGGCTTTGATATTTCACATGTGTATTCCTTGTGAAAAGATCTTTCCATGGATACCAAAATTTTTGACCTTGTGACCATGACCTTTGAGTTTGACGTACTTTCCAAAAACTTTTACCTTGACCATAACTATTGTAATTATATATATTATGAAAACTTTAGAATTGGGCGGGGGGGGGGGGTCTGTAAGCATTTCTTGAAAGACAAACACCCCAAAGCGGGAGACCGCAATTCCTTGAATTTGATTTTTTCTTCTTGTCTTACATATTTTGTTTAAAGTCCTGATCGTCCGGACTAGATAAGGAAGAGATCACCAAAATGAAAACGTAGCAGTGATTATGTATAGACGGATATACATGAGAAAAAAAAATAACCAGGAGGACAGTACGCAAACAATAACATCACATTATGAAAACATAGGACAGCACAATATGTATGAACGCGTGAATAATTATAGGTGGCGCCACTCAAATGAATGAATGCGGCGCTGCACAACTTTGAGGAAATTTAACACTCTATTTCATTTGTCAATTTGACATGTAAGAGGGAGCACTGTAGTGAAATATAAGTATTTAAGATCTAATGGGGTTTTCACATCATGGCAATGAAGTCAGAAAACCACGAAAATATGCCAAAATGGAGCACTGTAGAGCTATAATAAATCCGAAAATACATGTACTGTCTTAACCCACTTTATATAAATTCATTTAAGGCTAAACCAAAATGATATATCTATATATCGTAATTATATTGATTCCTTGTGACAAAGTCTTGAATTTCATACAATGACCTTTGACACAATGAATATGAATTTGCGGTAATATGTTGTCTTTTGTTTGAATAGATGTCCAGGAATGCAACACATAAACAGAAATCGTGACAATTTTTAAAAGTAAATTTGTCAGACAGGAGGGGATGTCTAACAACACTCGGTTGCAGCTACCATAGCAAAACGCCCCATGCAAAAGCACAGAGCAAACACGTACAGAAAGAGACGCAAAGGGGGCTAGTAACACCAAATCACATAGAAACGTCAAACACAAAAGACTACACATACACCAATGAGACCGATGGGCAATCGGTGCCGACTTAGAACGACCATCTGTCACCCAATTAGCTGATGGTATTGTTATCCGGATTATGTTCGCACAACCCTCCCACTTTTCCGATTACCCAGTGGTCTCAAAGAATACAATGGTGGTGTAAAATAACATCCTCACTGTAAGATGACCAAACAAACAGACAACATTAAGAGGCCAAAAGCAATGTAAATGTATATAAAAACAGAATGCGTATGAAATTCAGTCCGTGCTCTGCCGGCTGTAGCAAGCTCATGCATGCTATCACCCCGAGGAATCCGACCAAAAATTCGAAGAGAAGATGTTGTTGGGGCTCTGTCAGCTTTAAAGAGGTTTGGACAGGGCACATCATGGAGTCCTGTCGTCACAGTCAGTCAGAGAGCAATTATTAAGAAAGCGCTGTTACAATACTTTAGAATGGTCAAGTACATGTACCAAGACAAGAGTAATTCTGGTTACACCCTTAACAAATCGGCTTTCTTAAGATCCTATCTTACCATTTTGTATTTATTACCATTTTTCGCGATCAGATGTATATTTCAATACTAAAGAGACTAATTCCATGACGAGTTTCTCTTTTTTGGTCATGATAGGACGTCCAATGTCATTGAAACCATCTAAGTAGGCCAAAATTCAACAAATACACCGTCAGAGCAATATTCTGATGCACACTTACCAACTTTCGGTCACGTTTTAGCAAAACTAGTATTATTTATGTTCAGTATTAAATGTTGTTGAAATACTTATGGCAATATCTTAGCGAATGCTAACTATGTTTAGCTGGAAATATTAAGCGACGTACATGTATGAGAAAGAAAAACATACGTACCATCTCATCGAAGCGGATGTTTATACCTTATTTATCCCACCCTAACAATATCGCGTTTAGTATTTAGGCCCCCTGCTAAGGTACCTAAACATTACTGTTTTGACCTCTTCTTTTTTTTACAAGCCAAGCTCAAATGTTTAGTGATACAAAGCATGCAACTGGTCCAAGTGATACAAGTTTGTATGCAACTAAGTATAAGGTTACCATGGATTCGAATTATAAACTTTTTTTAAAGAATAATCTTGCAGAAAGCAAATATAGAGGTGACAACTATAAAAAATTATGAACATCATTCTGTACTTACCCTACGAATACACGTTCCCATAGCCATGTTTTAGGGAACCAGGCTCTTTCTATCGGCTGGAGACGAGTTGTCTTGTTAACGACTTCGTTAGATTTGGGTTCAGGAATTTGATCTGATCTTTCTCCAGTGGGGGGTCTATAGGTTGCTGAAACATTAGAAGAAATTATATTTTTGCTGCTTGTCAGACCGTTTTACACTTCTGTATTGGTACTTCATGTTTGCGTTCTACAAAAATATCGAATAGTTTACTTATATATTACAATGGAACACAAATTTCAGTATTATTGTATGTTCTACATTAAGTATAAACAATGGAAACCAGACCATAATTTGCTTAAAATTAATAAATATAATGCATGTTACGGTTCTTGCATATCATCAGGATCTACCACTTTTTAAAGAATATACAACTGTCAGTATGGGAGAGGACTATTCAATTTCCCCGGTTGTCTTCAACGATAAAATAAAAAAAATTCAAGTAGAATGACACGAAAGACAATAATTTTTACAAGAAGCGTGTCCATTAAAGACCCATTTGAAATAAAGCAGCAGAGTGTCCGAACGAGGTGTTATGATTAGCTTTCATTTATAGAATAAATGACTGTCTTATTTTGTGTAAATTAAAATGGCTGATGCCACGCTGGTAAGTCACATAAAGCTCCTTTGTTTGATAAAGTCATACGATACGTTAAATTTCGCAACGATCTGATAAGAATTTTTCATTTTTCTTGGTTTTGAAGAAATAATATGTCGTAATTGAATCAAGTATTATTAGCCGTACTTGTTAATACTCCATACGATACCTTAATTCAAGATTATTTAATCATCGTAAGGATTAATTCATCAAAAAGCTTTAATGTGTGGAATAAAAACGCAATAATTCGTCATTTTCTTACCAGGGAAAGGTCCGTATTCATTGTAATGAATTATTTTTAATGTAATAATGTTTTAGTATTTTGTCTAATTTTCACTTGTCAATTTTAGCGTTTTTAGACTTTTTTTAACATAAGTTGAATCAAATCAAATAAAGCGACGTAATATAGTAACAGAAGTGTAGTATTTTTCTTTGAGAGAAACTAAGCATGCTAAATGGACAATGCATTGTAGTTGTATTTAATCAGAACGATTCACAATACATTTAAGATTGAAAAATTATACCTTTAACCTTCTTTTACGTTGTTTTACCCGTTGGATTTCGAACAAGTTCCTTTTAGATATATGAAATACAAGTAGGATACCAAAATTGGGCTTCTTTTTCAATAAATGTATCAATGGAAAAAATGAAAGCACCAATCATGGCAGTTTCTTTTAATTATACATGTAACAACTCCTCAACAGTGGTGCTTGAACAATTAAAAGCCAACTGAAATTTATAAATTGTCATACTTTTGTCCAGAGTTAGGTGCTGAAGAAATGTTTTGACGCGATGAAGTATTTCGTCAAACTTCCAAATACTTAAAAAGAAAGATAACTTTATACATTTCTTCGTGTTAACCTTTCCTTTCTCAGAATTTTCCTAGCATGCATTTTGACTGTAGATGCTATTGCTGCAAATAGACATTTTTCACCGTGATGAACTTCGCACTTTAATTATGATAGAAAATTTACTTGAAATTCATATCAGGAACTTTACATAAATTTTATTTCAAAAACTTCATGTAAATTTCATGTTCTTGCTCGTTTCATGTAAATTTCATATAAAATTTTATGTAAATGATATATAAATTTCACGTGGATTTCAAACGAGGCACAATTGGCTGTGTAAACCTCAACTCAGGGGAAACATTCTGGCAATTTTTTTGAGTCCTTTGAACTTGACCTTCATTCTTAATTGTTCAAGCACTAATTTAGTAGAACATTATATTAAAAAATATATGTGTGTACATGGGTCCATGAATTGTTTTCTTTTTCTTCTTTTTTTGTCATTTTATACAGATCTTTTTCTTTTGTTCTTTCTTTTTTAGTCGCTAACCACAAAACATGTCAGGTGTAACATACGTCAGACTGCAAAATAATGGTACATGTACTGAGGCGAATGGCACAGAATTCATTTACGATAATCTGCCTGTAACGAGTCTAACGACACGTTAAGTGAACAACATTCACAAATCGCTACAGACACGATAATCTACCTGTAACGACACGTATCTATAACACCGTCGACAAAGAAATTGCACAGAATTCATTTAGACGTAATATAATTAATTTCATTTATTTTATCTAATGTAATTTATTTCTACATAAAAACACAAATTTGGACATTAGAGGTGGAACACTTCCGTATTTTTATTCTATATATACGCGCTTTCAAAGCCAAAAATAGAATAAAGAAAGCGCCCGATTCTATTTATAAAACAAATACGTTCACCAGTGTGGAGGGAAGTTAATTTTAGGAAGGAACAGCTGGGTGGCCCATGACAATGCCATGCTTATTCAGTATAACTGAAATGTCATAAATGAATGCGTTATAATAGATCAAGTGTTATAAATTCAAT
This sequence comes from Pinctada imbricata, assembly GCA_033119305.1. Classification (NCBI taxonomy): domain Eukaryota; kingdom Metazoa; phylum Mollusca; class Bivalvia; order Pterioida; family Pteriidae; genus Pinctada; species Pinctada imbricata. The sequence goes on along the minus strand of VSWD01000006.1, from coordinate 51,058,107 downwards.
GAAATTAGAAATTTAACAATGAAATAATGACAAAATGTGGCATCACTATTTAGATGATGACTTTTCGGAACTAACTTTGAGGAATGTGTTGCAGCGCGGTGAGAATTTAATGTTGAGATCTAGTATATGGAATTTTCTGTACTGTTTCTGTATTTGGAATTATCTCAAAGGAAACTCGAATATGACAAAAAATCTTCATTGAAAATATTCAGTTCAGTGTAGGATGTGACAAAAAACGACAGAGAGCTATTGTAGCTGCCTCTGTCTTATTGATTGTTGTTGATGTCGTATTCTGTAATCGTCAAGAGCACAGGGATTTATCACGCTAATACCGGTTGCTGTATTTACTATATATATGTGTTAAAGGGATCTAACTCGACGTTTAACGAAAAATCGACAAGTCATCTTTAAGTCTTCAGAAATAGGCTAATAAATGTCAAAACCTATTTTCTGTGGTATATTTCGATAGATTAATTCATACTGAATCTTCATACGAAATTTGAAATCAGTACCTCCCTTACAAGCCGAGATATGCTCAATACCGCTCTCTTATAAGTGCCGCATTTCTAGGTCGGACAAAAAGGTGTCCGATGATAATCAGGCATCAGTGATCAACTTGAGGCACCGCTTGACCATTCAATGATGCGAACATCTCAAATACATAACATTGCATGAAATAGTCCCATATATGCTTCGTACAATTTCAAATAAAGTCTTTTTTGACGACTTTGAATTAAATTCAACATGTGCAGAGTTATGAAAGACATATACGTGCATGCAAAGAGGTAGCTATATGAGGGGCTTTCATATACCAGCGATTTCTTAGATGGTAAAAAGCATGTGAAGAGTAGATAATCATGCATTTGTATGCCTTTGAAGTGTTCGGACGTTTAAACGATCAAGCAGTAACCAAATTTTGTCTATACTGCTTGATTATCACCGGACACCTTTTTGTCCGACCTAGAAATGCGGCGCTCATAAGAGAGCGGTATTGGGCATATCTCGGCTCGTAAGGAAGGTACTGATTTCAAATTTCGTATGAAGATTCAGAATGAATTAATGTATCGAAATATACCACAGAAAATAGATTTTGACATTGATTAGCCTATTTCTGAAGACTTAAAGATGACTTGTCGATTTTTCGTTAAACGTCGAGTTAGATCCCTTTAACACATATATATATAGTAAATACTGCAACCGGTATTAGCGTGATAAATCCCTGTGGTCAAGAGGTAATCACTGAAAGACATAAGGGATAAACGGGGGAAATTTTAATGATTATAAAATTCGTCTTTCCGTATGAAAAGATGTTTCTACATCCAATACTGTATATTTTTGATATTCAAATTCATCCGCGATGTTGGGCGTTATGACATCGAATTGTTATTGATACGGAAATCAATAACGTTCGTCCTAATAGCTTTATTTCGAGCAATTACAGAGGTTGTGTATATATTCATAAATACAAAGCGTTTAGTATTTCTACACAGTTCCATAGAGGGTATGAAAATGAATAGTCGCGAAGCAACCATGCCTTTTTTGGTTCCCAAAAAGCGGCGTACGCCTGTGAACGCCGATTTAAACATCTTGATCCAGCAGGACCCTGTGAAGCCACTTGATTGAGGTTTTTCCGTGAGCGGAATACGCCGAAATGCCCTGCTTCTCGTCGATTAAAATGCATAATATATGGCGCATTTCGGCGTACACTGTTCGCCAAAAATGTGGCGCTGTCATGTTCCACTAAATCCCTCCGGATCAGGGAGTTTGAACCGGTGTAGTCCGACGTACGAGACATTTTGGGAAATGGCTCGGCCTTTCTTGTTAAGAGGCATGTGCAATTTTGTCAATCAAATATATCGGTTTTTAGCTTTTGTTCAAGAAGGTTTTCATTAAGTATCAGAGATAAATGATGAAAGATACATTCGAGAGTTTACATTTACAAGAAAAGATTCATTCGAGAGTTTACATTTACAAGAAAATAATTTAATTTCCATTGTCATTTTCAAGAAGCGAATATTCTGATTGGCTTAGGAATTTTGGTGATACATCGATCAACACAATTTTTCACGGAAGTCTATTTAAAGCACTATTTTTAGAACCGGGGGTTCCCTCAAACACGAATGAACTCGTTGCTGAAAATACAATTTGTTGATGTTTGCTTATCATTTCAAGGGTACCATTTATTTTCTACTTACTCATAAATTAACAGCGCATGTAGAATTTGCTCAAACTGATCCTTTTTCCAAAGATCTAGAGAGACGATCGTTCGCTGTTTGAATCATAGCGGCTGCCATAACTTTTTTTGGCATACGTATCACTGCGAAACCCTCCGACGTACGAAATATAGTACGTAGATTGATTCTTTTAAGATCCAAGAAAACAGTCTGTTCCATAAATGGATGATTATTAAATGATAAGAGATGAATCATATATATTGTTCTGTTGATGCAGGTATTACCCGAAATATTAGACAGAAAACTTTTGCATCAACGCGCTACGCGCCTTGATGCAGTTTTCTGTCTAATTTTTCGGGTGATACATGCATCAACAGAAAAAATATATGATTCATTTCTTCAATCATTTAGGTTATAGCATGGAGCGGGGAGGGGTTTTTTGTTTGTTTTTTGTTTGTCTGTTTGTTTTGTTTTGTCTGTTTGTTTGTTTGTTTTTTGTTGTTGTAGTTTTGTTTTTTTGTTTTGTTTTTGTTTTTGCTTTATTGCGTTCCGTTGGAGATTTTCCCCTTATTTATGTATGTATTTATTTTTGTAGATAAAGATACAATCATACCGTCACAAACTGATGGAAGTTCCTTGTCTGATTGTTCACTGTTGCTATAAAAACCTATATCTTTCATCTGTAAAAGAAAATTCTTTTAGATTAGACGGGTTTGTTTGTACCTCTATTAACCAATATCAAGTTATTCGAAATCAGAAAAAAAAGTATGTAGATATGAGTGAAGAACAAGTCTTTTTTTCAGAATGAAGGGCAGGCTGTTTGAAAAGTTGATCTCAGTTCTCAGTTATTTAGTTTTGATAGAAAACACTTTAACACTCAATTGCGGGGAACTACTAATAGATCAACTTTTCAATATTCTATTTAAGTGCCCCAGTTCATATGTTTTTTTTTTTTCAAATAAACCCAAAAAAGATTCATTGGTCATACTCAATATTTCGAATTTGTAGTACCGTTTCATTCATGAAATTCGACATACTTTTTTCTATCGATACGATATACTCGTAAATGTTCTGCACTATGGAGTTTCATTGGAATATAATAACCCTTCATTTCTCTGAGCTTCATTGATATACTATAATAGATTTTGTACTATTCTTGCCAAATGTTTTGTTTTTTGTTGATATTTTTTTGGGGGGGGGGGGGAGTGTAATTGAGTGTAAGTCAATCACAAAACACGTCAAAATCTAAATTCATAATCAAAGGCCATATAAAACATCGAAAGAACAAAACAAATGAAACATTATAAAGCTAGCAAAAGAATTGTTTCATTTTCTCGTCGAATTTTTATTGACGAGACAGACGTACGTCCTGTCCTTTGTTTTGATCACATGAGTGTGTTCCACTGTAGTCATGGTAACGTCATTTTTATTTTATTCACCTTATTCTGTTTTCTTTTTTCTTCAATTCTAACTTCCTATTAATGTATCTATTACACCTAAATTTATTCTGTGCAATCTATTCGTCGACGGCGCTTCAGGTATGTGTCATTGTTTTGCTAAGGTAGATTATTGTGTCTGTGGCGGTTTGTGAATGTTGTTTTGTGAAGAGTTTATTCAGAAGCGCATTTAAGTGAAAAATATTACCAAAAATTAAGGACGGAGTTATGCGATGAGGGAGATACCCCTTAGATTTAGAAATTTTGGTCTAATTTGATGATATTTCAATGCAGTGCGTAAACACTAAAACTAGGTGAGCGATATCCTCGGGGACTTACAGTCCACCAGCAGCGATACAAGCCTAGTGGTTGAAATTGTCAATATTGAAATATATGTTCTTTATATTTATTGACATAATAATTTTTACCCTCTTTGGCCATATTACATTGTTTAATTGAGGATCACTGACGAGGGTTGAGTACCCAAAAACGTGCATGTATGGTCCATGCAAATTTATCCGTTTATAAATGATGCTATTGAGTTTTAAGACGTTCTATGGTACCAATTTTGTTGTACTAGACACATGTTTTGGATATTTTAATCCCCGTCAGTAGTATTTCATGTCAAACAGATTTAAATAAAGCTAAAGTGAATTTTCCTGGCTTTATCTACAATACAAACTTTAATTTTCTCTTGCCAAAAAGAGCAACTCCAAATTTTGTGTAGGGTTTATTCAGAAGCGTATTTAATATTGAAATATATGTTCTATAGTACCAATTTTGTTGTACTAGAACTGGACACATGTTTCGTTCAGTGCAATGTTTGGTGATCTAGAGGCCTTGAATACCGTATATCGGGTAATTTTGACGCGATGGAAATTTTGGCTTTGTTGGCGGATGCAATAAAATCGCCAAATTTAAAAGCGCCAAATTTTCCATCCATAAAAGACGGAATTTATTCAGCTCGAGATCCGCCACTGTAAACGATGTATTACCCGCTGGGTAATGGCATGGCTTCATTTGCGTAATATACTTTGTTTAGATTTGAGGATCACTGACGAGGGTTAAGTACCTGAAACGTGCATGTCTGGTCCATGTTGCAAATTTATCTGTTCTTAAATGATGCTCTTCAACTTGAAGACGTTAAAATTTATACCACTTGGTGAGTGTCACTGCTGGTGGACCAGGAGTCCCCGAGGGCACATGTAGCCAAGTTCGATCAATTTCGGTTGATCGTTTCTTCAACGCATTCTTAAATTCCTGTTATCAAAATTTCTTGAAATTTCTAAACCGTGGGTCCTGTAGCATCATATCCCACTCATTCTGCTACGTCTTTCGACATAGTAACTTTCATACTTTTTTGGCATATTACATTGTTTAAATTTGAGGATCACTGACGAGGGTTAAGTACCCGAAACGTGCATGTCTGGTCCATGTTGCCAATTTATATGTTCTTAAATGATGCTATTCAAATTGAAGACGTTAACACATATATTCACCTATGCTGATCATGTCGTTTTTACAGGTATCATTGTTTACCCTCAAACAAACAATTAAGGTCCAAACAATTGACGTGTACCCCTATGTTAATCCATGCAATTATCTTATTAGCAATAAATGCAAAAGGTACCGTAATGATCACGCACTCAAGTTAATATTTCACATGGGTTCCGTTTATTGAGGGGTAAATATAGGATGCATTATTTTGAACTTTTGTCGATCGGACTTGTTGTCCGTGACCGTAAATAGTCGGAACATATCTTTTAAAAATCCGAAACATTAACAGCACGATCACCGCTAAGTCAATTCTCTTTTGCAGTGTCGATAATTGTAAAGTTTAAAAGACTTCTTTTTTACTATATGTATGAACTTCATCTCTTATTTTCATAAATAACGACGCCAAAATTACCCGATATACGGTACCTCCACAGCTCGTACCCCTTGTATTATCTCGATAATTGGAGTCAGCTTCGTCAAAAAATGTCATTTTATGAGCCTATATTTGCAGTTTCAAAACCATCTGCAGAATTATTTACTGATACAAAAATGCAACACACGCAAGCATTTATGAACTATGTGCATCAAATATAGTTTTCCAGATCTACTCCTGATTCATATCATGCTAGGTCTACTAACATCCCTACAGATTTTATGGGTTCTGTATCGTGCACTTCGCCATTGTACTCCTGATCCTATACATGTAATCAGAACCCATCCGCGTTGGCAATGTTTATTGGTTCTTATCAATTCTATAGAAAACTTCATACCAAATATACAGATTTTGTTCTGAGTGCTAGGCGTCTTCCAGATACGCTTCTCAGTCAGGGATATGTTTATGACCGACAAAAATCGTCACTGAGGAAGTTCTACGGTCGATATGGGGAACTCGTCATATACTATGATGTCCCACACCCCAGAATGGTGGATGCTATTCTTTCATAGACCATTTGAACCATCCAACCAAAAATTGTACTAAATGAAGTAACCGGATGTGACAGTTCTACAGAATTGAGACGGCGGGTGTTGCATGCAAGCAGGAGATGCTTACTCTTCCTGGGCACCTGGTCTCACTCCCATATCAGGAGTTCGCTTCTTTTCATATGATGTAGGTTTTTTGTTTGTTTGCTTTGGTTCCTGTTTTATCCTGATTTTGTATGCCTTCGGTTTCTGATTTTCTGAATTATCCATTTTTTGCTGTATACAGGGATATGGTCATTATCCATATTTGTCATTATACATACCGAACAGTCACTTTTAACTATTATGTTCAGCATGTCGGACATCAGTAGTCGTCTATTTTACTTCTCGTGGACGTGAACGTAGCGTTTATGAGGAGTGTAACATATATGACTTACAGAATTACGGTTACCATGGATTTTGTGAAAAATTAAGAAGTGAAATAACATGTCCACTGAGACAACAAAAATTACCTATTGTGACGATCAAGGCGACTAGGTAGATGCAAATGAAAATTCCCTCTCAAAATTCTTATCGGCTGCAAGTCATCATTCACAATTTGGACCAAATCCACGTGTTAATCCGAAAGTAGTTCTTTTTTTTTGGGAGGGGGGTGTTACCATTCATTGCCAGACAATTGTTCTTTGATCATAGCGGTGACAGTAGCGCGAAAAAAGAGTTTATGTTTTTGAAATAATATCTTCAGTCCTATGGAACTTGACATTTAAAAAAAGGAATTGACACAACAAGAAATGGAATATAACAAACTATGTGCAAAGTTAAATTCATTGGAGGACCTTTATTGTCTAAATGTTAATAAAACAAAACGGCTCCATTATGTGGGAATTGTCATCAAAGGGTATAGAAATCGCTCAACAAACGAAATTGTAAGTTGCGATCATGTGAGGCAGTCTTTCTTCCCTTGAAAATGTGATGACAGAATTCAAAGAGCTAGTCAGCGCTCGCGATAAAGCCGAAGGACAAATGAAAAATTATTAAGAACCGATCTTGATTCTAAAATGGAAATTGAAAGCAAAAGTGAAACCTCCCTTGATAAACAGAAATATGAATATATTTATGACGGATACAAAGAGAGGAGTTATGTGATACTGGCGGATACTGCCATTCTCAGAAAACATGACAACGGAATCATACCCGATAACATTGAAAATCAATGTTTAAAATGGCAGCAAATCGTTTAGGTATTGAACGAAAGGAAAATTCCAAAAACTGTGAAAACCCCTATCCGCGGAATGTTAAAACAAAAAATGTTCAGTTTCCAGTTGTAAATGCCAACATGTCTAGTAACGCACCCTCCCTTTCCCAGGATCCTACGACATATACTGGATTGTACCCTTGGGTGTATCTTTCGAGCATTATGTCTTTACAATCCCCATCAATGGCAGGGTCGGTATCCATACAGCTGGACAACCTACCACCGCTGCACTTGGTGCGGTTCAACATCATCCAAATGCTGGTACATCTTGTCAAGCCTAAATACATGTACGAGTATATTGGACTCTAATTGTGGCGGACGCTCCGCCCATTCAAAATAAACAGTTCAGAAACTTCTGGGAAACTTATTCCGAATCATTTATTTAAAAAGGCAAAACTTTGCAACTCAATTTTGTTATAATTATTCTGTTATTATGTAATCTAAAATACGTTATTGCTATATTATAGGGAAAGGGCACGGGTAATGTTTGGAAACTTTTGCCCAATTCCCATTTCTGCATTTAATGAGAAATAAAAGATTTTTAAAAAACGTTAAAAAAACGTTATTGCTTACAATTTAAATTCTCATGATAGATAAATGGCAAACTTCAGTTTGAAATTAATTTGTGGTCCCCTACTCTGTCCTAAATGTTCGCATTTTTAGTCAACTCAAACTGGGAGAAACTGATTATACACATAAAATCCTTTATCGAACATGTAGAGCCATTGAATTTGATTACATAAAGGAAGGTGTCTATTGAAATGCTCTCTCTCTCTCTCTCTCTCTCTCTCTCTCTCTCTCTCTCTCTCTCAATGCACAAATATACATACTGGCAAAAGATTTTATTGTCCCGCGAGAGCCAGAAAGTTCGATCGGATGACTCTTTTTGAATGTAAAGATATTACCACTAATTTCGTAGAACATTATATTATAAAACGTGCGTGTGTACATAGGTTCATGAATTGGTTTCTTTTTCTTCTTTTTGGGGGGGTCATTTTATACAGAATATTTCTTTCTTTTGTTCTTTTTTTCTTAAGTCGCTAACCACAAAACAATCAGGTGTAAAATACGTCACACTGCAAGTACTGAGGCGACTTGAGATTTAGCACCGCTGCAATCACAATAATCCAACCGTGATGACAACGTGCAAGAAACGCCATCTACGAAGAAATTGCACAGAAGTTATTTACAATAATCTGCCTGTAACGAGTCTAACGACACATTAGGTGAACAAAATTCACAAACCGCTACAGACACAATAATCTAACTGTAACGACACGTATTCAAAACGCAGTTGACGAAGAAATTGCACAGAATTCATTTAGGCGTAATATATCGAAAACTATTGAGGATATAAGGGAGAAAGACACATACCTCGATGTTGTTTTCACTTTGTAAAGAATCAATCACCTGAAAATATTTTAATTTACATTAATTAGCTTTTTTTTTTTCTCATCGTGAGAAGAAATTAACGCTACTGATGCAATATTGATTAGTTGCTAGAAGGAGTTAGATATTATGAAAAGATATTTAATAATGTGTACTTACGTCCGACATTACGACGTCAAATCCAGTTTGGAGTGCGGTAACGCTCAAATCTACGCCCATGAGATAAACAGTTGAATTAGCTTTTGCACCAACCTCTATAGTAACGTTGTCACCAGGTTTGGCGTCCGATTCGTGAGTAGAAAATGTTGCCTTTTTTCAATGAAAATAATCGTCTTTCATTTGTCAGTTCAATCTATGTTCTCTCTTAATTCTATCAATATTGAAATTAATGTTCTATTATAAAATCTTAGTGCACCAATTCCGCATTTCAACAAGTCATGTTTCATCAGTGGTACTCGCGGCCAAAAAAGATAAGATCCAAATAATGAGCAAAAGTCTAAATTTGTCTTAAATTTTCTGCCAAAGAACCGGTTAAGGACAGAGTTATGCTATCAGGGAGATATCACTTAGTTTAGAAAATTTACAAATATGGATATAAAAAATAAAATGAATGTTCTTTTATCAAATTTCAGTGTACCATAAGCGCATTTCAACAAGTTATATCTCATCAGTGATGCTTGCGGCCGAAAAAGAGGAAATCCATATAACGTAAAATAATGAAGAGCATATATTATAATCATATTAATTGCAGTAGATTGAAATATTTCTTCCAGAGGGAAGGGATGATAACAAATAAAAACTCTTCCAGAGGGAAGGGATGATAACAAATAAAAACTCTTCCAAAGGGAAGGGATGATAACAAATAAAAACAAAGAATAAATACATGCATGTGCCGCGAATACTATGACGTCATAGACTAACATAAACATTTGCAATGAACGCCAGAGAAGCAAAGATGGATTTTACTTAGAATTGTTATAGATCGTCGTTTTTTACACTTGATAAAGGCCAAGTGGCCGAAAATTTGTGTATTTGCGTGTTTGTGTTTTTATTTGGTATAATCATATTGATTTTTTTATATAACAGAGATACTGAATGTAGAAGTTTTACTTTTTACCGATTGAAAGTCATCACAAATATACATACGTAGTTGTTTAGACAGTTTCCTCTCGTTTCAAATTCTGCCCTGTCCATCGCCACTTCTCCATTTGGCATTGATAGATACACGAGTACGACTGCACTCGGATAGAAATCCGGAATCACGGTATCAATAGTTATTTTCTGCTTTGTGGTAAGTGTTGCTTTAAGTTGGCCACGAGATACTCGTCTTCCACGTGAATATACCTTGATTTAAAAAAGGGATTTTGATTAGAATATAACTTTAAGACTTGAGTTATTCATAAATTTATTGGTTCTGTTTTGTTTTTATCTTGTGACTTTTATAATAAGGAAGTGCTCCAACTCTATACCTTCTCGAAGAAAATTTCAAACCAATTTATTATGAAGAATGAAGTAGTGTCCTCCGTAGGGAAGTTCAATATAATAAATAACAATGAACACTCTGTAACCACAAATTTTCGGCCACTCGGCCTTTATCAAGTGGAAATGCACGAATACAAAAGAATTCTACGTAATATCCATAACTGCTGGTAAACAAAGCCCAGCATAAAATGAAAAAGGAATGACATCACACACAACAATGCGTTTTACGCATTGTTGATTGATATGTGTGACGTCATACCTTGTTCATTTTATGCTGGGCTTTGTTTACCAACAGTTATGGATATAACGTAAAATTATTTTGTATTCGTGCCGAGTGGCCGAAAATTTGTGGATATAGAGTGTTCATTGTAATTTATTATGCACCAGACACGTGTTTCGGATATTTAAAAATCCTCATCAGTGATGCTTCAAGCCAAAGTGATTTTCAGGTGCCACCATAATTCAATTCGGAAGCGCCCTCTTGTTTTAGTTTTTGAATTGAATTTTGTGCATTTTACAGAGAGTATGCGGCTCCACATTTCCTGTAGGGTCGATTCAATAGCATATTCAAATAAAATCTATGCTCAAAATAGCGTTTGAAGGATGGTGCTAAGATCTTAACCTCCTTTGATTTTTGTACGTCAATCAACTTCTGTGATCCTCATTAAGGTTAGGGTTGCGACTACAGGGAGATAACTCTATTTTCAAATCACATAATATTTGAAACCGACATAAACAATACCTGGTATAAGCTCAGATTGTTACATCGTTTTAGAAAAAATAGTAATCCTTGAAACTTTCATTGCTGAATGGATATTTTTGGGAAAAATGCATATTTTTCAATGAAAAATCGCCGAAAATAGGAACAAATTTGTCATTTTTGCATGAGCTCTGCTACCAAAGATTCAAACATCAGAATATTTACTATTTATTATACTCTTTAAAAGTGAGATAATTAGAAATTCGAACTTCAAGTTAATCTCTATGTTTTTGGGTCAAAATGTTGATTTTTTGCATAAATTATTGTTCTATTTATAGAAAAAGTCATTTTGCTAAAAAAAACTAATCCGGTACATATTGATTTGACTGCTTTAGAATAAAGCAATACCATAGATATATACGTAGAAAAAAAATGTGTAGCTGACGACCTTCTAGCTATTAATAAAAATAATGAGTTGTCGCCATGGCAACCAGCAACACAGTTTTATGAGAAAATACTTTCCTTAGAACTGATTATTATATCAGAATTTCTTAAAATAGCGTTTTATTCATCCATAAGCTATATGAATCTTGAAAAATAAGGATATATATGAATTTTTGAAATTTCATGCATTTCAAAGGTATGTAAAGTAATGATGTGGTATTCTCTAAAATGATAAAAATGTTAAAATAGGCCAAAAATGGACGTTTATAGCCAAAAAACGAGACGGCTAAATCTTGATTTTTTGGTCTGAATAGTTCGAGGAGATGTTCCTCTACATATGAACCTATCCATCTTTCTTCTACCTCATTTCTATTAAAAATCGCCACCCCGACCTTAATATTATATTGCTTCATCTACATAATAAGATCAAAATTTAAATACCTCATAGATCAAATCTCCATTTAAGACCTTATTCGATACTACATTGAAACTGAATGCTGTCCCAACCTGAAACAAAGAAAAAATCAATATACCCAAAATTGCATGATAAAAGTTAATGCGAAATAAAATAAAATAAAAAAAAAATATCTGTATTTTTTATTTATAAAGAAAGACGTTCGCGCATTCAATCTTAAAGTGTCCTAATTCTACTTTTTGTCAAATTGAGTTAATCGTCACGACTTTTTCTCCTAAACTCGCCTAACCCAAAATGTGAGGCGCAAAAGCCATCGAATTTTTAACTTTTTCATTTTGGATTTGTAACAAAGTCTTTCTTTGTAATGAAAGTGTATCTAAACGCTTAATGGAAGAGTACTCTATGGAAGAAGCTCGCTACAGCCGGCAGAAGAAGCTGAAGAATGGAAGAAGTACTCTATGGAAGAGCTTGAAATGAAATGAAAGTGTATCTAAAAGCTTAATGGAAGAGTACTCTATGGAAGAAGCTCGCTACAGCCGGCAGAGCACGGACTGTATAACGCATGCCCTCTTTTTATATCCATTTACATATTCATCTGTGTCTCTGGGGCCTCTGCGTTTTGCGGTCTTGTTTGTGTGATGTCATCTTACAGTGAGGATGTTGTTTTACACCACAATTGTACGTTCTTCGAGACCTCTGGGTAATTGGAGAAGTGAGAGGGTTGTGCGCACGTAATCCAGGATAACCACACCATTTGCTACTTGCGTGACAGATGGCCGTCCAAAGTCGGCACCGGTTACCCATTGGTCTCGTCGGTTTATGTGTAGTCTTTTGTGTTTGATGTTTACATGTCGTGTGTCTCTTTTCCGTCTCGTGCTGTACTCGTCTTTTGTGTTTTTGCATCGGGTGTTTTGGTGTTTTACTGTTGATGCTGCAACGGGGTCTTGTTGGAGATCTCCTCCCTTCTTTCTACTTCCAAAAAGATCAAAGTAAACCGACAGAGTTTTGTTCTATCTCCAACAACATTGTATGGAATTCTTGTAAATTGTTAGTTGAAATGTTATTACGCCATTTTTCGATTGAAGAAGATACAAAGTTTTGAGGACCGTAAATTTGAGTTTCATAACTTATTACTAAGATACATGTATTGCTTTCTTCAAGTTTTCACAGTTGTACGGTTAGTATAGATATCATTTCCAGGCACATAAAACTTCAAAGTCGATTTTCTCGATAAGTCATTCTCAAAGTCGAGAAGGTATAGCAAAAGAAGTTCCACTGGAGCAGATGCAAACCCCGGAATTAACATTATTCTGGAGTGAAACCATGTGCCAGGGGAAGGTCAGCGTCTCTTGTTTGCATGCAATACATCAGAAGAAGTAAAAGATTGTATCCGTTTAAATAGGCGCGTAGCTAACACTTACATTCATGAAGGTAGTTATGGGATCTATAAAAATGTATTGTCCACTCCCTTTGCCTGCTGTCAGTATAACCGACTTGCTGGATGTACCATCATAAATCTATTAAATAAAATCAAGAATCATATTTTCCTTAATGTTTCTTCGTTCAAATCCATATAGAATAAACTCCAGGAAAGCAAGGTTTGTTATGAAGGAGCTTACCGTAAAAGTTATCTCACTTGCATCCGTATCAGGATTTAGTGTTATTTTTCCATATCCGTTTCCATCAACTTGTAGATTGTAATTTCTTGTTGTACTTGTCGCATGCATGTAGTCATATGGCCTTCTGCTCAACGTACAGGTTCTTCTTTCCTTTTTTGTTGTTGTTACAGCCAACCTTACATTCTTATGTGGTATTGGTTCAAATTTCAGCTAAGAAAAAGAACATTTAACGATATAGTAATTTCATTTGAAATTCAAATAATTCTTACGTGTACCTTTAAGCTGGATGACGTTCGCGTTACGAATCTTTCTCTGTCATTTCCGTTGGGTAATATATAATCAACGACAAACTTTAAAGTTCCTTCTCAGTTTTCAAAACGCTTTATAAAATTTTGGTGTAAAACTCTTTAAAGTATACTTACGGAGGTGGGAAAAGACAGCCCTGGCATGAAGGTATCTCTGCGTGGTTCCAAATTCCATGACAACGGTTTATCACCCTGGTATTTAACCTTGACCTCATTGGTGACAGTGGTCCCTGTGGAAGCGTCTCCGACTTGAGCTATTACGTCTATATCGGTGTCAATACTTTTATTTGCCAGTTGCACAGTAAAGGTTTTCCTTCCTATTATCTATCCCAAAAATGATAGAATACTTGTTCAGATTTAAATGTTTCGGAAACGCTTCATTTACAATTGTCACTTTAGTATATATTTGTGGATATTTGAACTTCTTTTTCATCATTTCGTGTCATACATGATCAAATATATCATACTATTAAACCCCATATTTCCGAGTAATCTCTCATGAATCTGCATCTTATCTTTATATTGGTAGAAAATTCACCTTTGAACTATAGTTGATTTTTAAGCTGCATTTTTTCCATAAAAGAAAAATATTTCTTTTTCTGCTAGGTAAATATAGGAAGGAATAATTATTATCGCTGCCGGTTTTTACTACAATTAAACAAATGGCGTAGCAAGGGTATGGGTAATGATTTAAAAACAACACTTACATCGTCGTATCCATTTTCCAGGAAGACATTTTCTTTTTTTAAGGCTTGGTACCTAATCATCCCTGTGACGTTCTCATTAGTTGTATACCTGAACAAGAAAGTACTTATTATGTTTACCTGTCTAAACTTAAGGAGAATTTTTGGTCTGATTATATCGCAAAACCCAGCGTAGAAAATGAAGATGTCAATTTGTCGATCTGTCTACCTGTCCGTCTGCAGCTACAGTTCAGTTTGAACCTAACTGTTTAAATTTTAGTTGTTAAAAAGCTTTAACGGGTATCATCTTAAAACATATTATGGAAATAGAGCATAGCGAATGAATTTTAATGATTGTATTATCTTTGACTTTTGGGTATGACTTTGACATTGAATATGTAATTAATAATGAAACTGTATTGTATTTTAAAATACTAATATGGAATATTACATTCAAACTTGGCATGGTGATATGACATTATCAGTTGGCTGAATTTCATGTATTGACCTAGACTTAACCAATACTGTTTGAAATATAACATTAAAACTTTGCATGGGAAAGTTCAAAGAGTTTAGATCAGCTCACTGTGATTACCACACTAAACAGTTCCACAACTCCTTAGTACAAGACGAACAAGAAATACACTTTGAAATTTTCTGTCACTAATTTTGATTTATCATTTAAAAACTGAGGGATATCTCATTAAAGGCATAGCTCTGACTTAGATTGCCCTTAACGATAAAATTTGGCCATATTTCATTGTATGGATTGAGGATCACCGACGAGGGTTTAGTACCCGATACGTGCATGTCTGATCCATGCTGCTTTGCCCGAAACG
Source organism: Pinctada imbricata (assembly GCA_033119305.1). Lineage (NCBI taxonomy): Eukaryota > Metazoa > Mollusca > Bivalvia > Pterioida > Pteriidae > Pinctada > Pinctada imbricata. The sequence goes on along the minus strand of VSWD01000006.1, from coordinate 51,042,948 downwards.
TGCATGTCTGGTCCATGTTGCAAATTTTATCTATTTTTTAAGGATGCTATGAATTTAAAGACGTGTCATATTTGTACCACTTGTTGAGTGTCACTGTTGGTGGACCAGGAGTCCAGAGGGCACATGTAGCCAAGTCCGATCAACTGCGGTTTATTGTTTTTTCAAACGCATTGGAAAAACTTGAATACCTAGATAATGTTAAAAATTGCATCGGTTTTTTTAAATGATGCTTTGAAAACGTATAATATGTGTACCACTAGGAGAGTGTCACCGCTTGAGGACCAAGAGTCCCCGAGGGCACATGAAGCCAGTCCGATCAACTTCGGGTGATTGTTTTTTTCAAACGCATTTGAAAATTTCTGTTCACAATACGGAAGATCGCAAATACTTCTGACTAAGACTATACGAATGTTCTCCCGCACTCTTCGATTGTTCTCCATTGTCATGACGTCATCAATTTACTTGGGCAGAAAAGGTGCCCAAGTTTTGAACAATGGTTTAGGTAGGTGACTAAATGAAAAATCAGAACGGACACGCTGCACGCGCTGTATTTGCGATCTTGCGTATTGTCTCGAAATTTCTGAATAGTGGATCCTATAGCATCATATCCCATTTATCCTAATACGTCTTTCAGTATTATTTGGACATAACTTACCAAGTCTTTGGCCATGTTTGGATTGTGGATCACTGACGAAAGTGTAGTACCCGAAACATGTTCGTCAGGTCAATGCTGCAAATTTTATCAGTTTGTAAATGATGCTATGAGAACGTGTAATATCTTACCTTATGGTTCTATGGCATAGACATTAGGTTATGTTTTGATTTTCGCTCTTCATATATTAGATTACTTGAATTTTCTCCATTTCGCCCTAGGTTAAGACTAAGGAAATTATGCATATGGTGCTATGATTTTTCCACCACTGTTTTAATATTCATTATTCCAACCACTAGCTTATTATCACTGATTTGTAAATGATAGTCCCCGAAGGTAACGTCCTCCAAGTTTCATCGTGTCTCGGCATTAGACTTTAAATACATTTTTAAATTCTCCCTCACTATATTCGATGTATTATTAAAAAAACTACGGGGCATATCTATGTCCTTAAATTGTTCCTTAGCATATATTTTATGCCATGTATAGAGTACCGCTCTTCATATCTTATATCTATTTGATTTCTTCTGTGTAAAAAGACTTCAAATTCAATAGCATCATTTAAGAACAGATAAATTTGCAGCATGGACCACACATGAACGTTTCGGGTACTTAACAATTTAAACAATGTAATATGGTCAAAGAGTGTGGAAGTTATTTTTTCCAAAATGTACCGAAAAACGTAACAGGATGGGTGGGATATGATTTCAGCCTCAAACATCATTGTTGAGACATAACATCTTACAATGCGCATTTGGTGCACTGGTTTATTGTTTGCAATAGATTATATATTTCAATATTAATAATTTCAACCACTAGAGAAAAGGGAATGATCTCCAGCATGACCACCCTGCATTCACCCAGCGAAACAAACCCACAAGAGGGTGACACATAAATAAGGTTTCTTTCTCAGCTACTGGACAGTCCCCGAGAATGTCATTCTCCTAGTTTCACAGTGTTTCAACTTATATTTCGAAATTTTCTATCACCATGCTGGTTCTTTGGCATAAATTTTAGGTAATGTATCGTTCTTCATATATTAAATCTTCAATCTTTTTGTCGGCCTCAAGCCTCATTATGAGATGTAACATATTTAAATGTTTATGGTGCATTGGTTATTTCAAAGTGGAACATGTGATTCAACATTAATACTCAAAAAGAGTTAAATTCGGGGAAAATATCGTGCCTTCGGAATAAATCGTCATCTACCCGTTAGTTTCCGTTGTTCGAAATTATTTCTCACATGGAATGGTTTTTCTCCTATGAAAAAAATCAATTTTTGTGAATATCCTCATGAAAATTTTATATTTTCATTTAAAAAACCAAAATTGAAAATCATATATATATATAGATATATATATATATTCTCAAAAGAGCGAGATTATTTTCCCCAGTTTAAGGTATGTTTTTTCATCAATTTAAAGTGCAAAGGTATTTAAGGGGAGACCCAAGTCCATTCCCTTGAATATCGATTGTACTGTGTCTTAGAAATTACCCTTAGACTTACCTAGAAACAACTGTACATGATATCGATTTTGTAATGCTTGTAATGACACTTGGGGTACATGCGATGTTTACTGTGAACTTCGGAAGAACTAGAAAATAAATATGAAAATGTCATTAAAATTATTAATAGAGAGGTAAATGTCTGTCATGATAATTGGAATTAAGCTTAGCAGTGTACTCACAAGGTATTTTGTAGCATGATTCAAATGACGTTACCTAAAAGTAAAAGTCTCTACAAAACGAAGAAAGTGGGTTATTTTAAAAATATTTACCATATTTTCTGACAACGAAGGTCTTCTCTACAGATAAGCCCTACAACAAGAAGGAAAACATCTATATCAAAATTCTTCGGCAATGCAGAAGTGAAACACACACATATATATACAAAAAACGAATAGAGACTACTAAACACAACCGATAAATATCAAGCAATTTGAGATCAAAAGAAACTTATTCTATAATTAAATTCAAACTGTAGTAATTTAACACCTTTACACCATCCCTCCTATGATTGTGGCCACGTTTTAGTTTAATAATGTCTCAGAATAGACCCTGCTATGAATTTGTACCCTCTATCTCTTTGAAAGAAAATATACGAAAATTTGGCATTAATCTAGGGGACGCTTCACTTTTTTTTCATTTTGATTCATTTTGGCTTAAAGTACAACTCACATACAAACTTCTTTGCAAATAACTAAAACGCCATTTTGGGCATTAACTGTGTAAAATTTAGATTATCTCCTCTTGACTAATTATAGATCGATCCTCGCTATTAATAGATGCGCAACTTAATTTGAGCGAAGGGAATTTCCAAAATACATGCGCAGTCGTTGTTTCCGGTTAAAAGAGAAAGAGAAGAATCCATGACAAAAAACTACAGGTAAATCGGCCAATATTTGTCATTTTTAGGTATTTTTGAAAAAAATCATTTATATCGGGCAAAATTATGAGCTTTTTGGACATCGGCAATTATACTCGAAACGTGCTTAACTGCATTTTTATCCACATATCTCGTATTTTTTTGCACATAGTTTAGGCTTCACTGATTGATTCTATATATAGTTACTAAGGGGTACAGGTTCATTTTCGACAGGTACAAACCGTTTTAAATGTTCTGTCTTCGCTTGAAAAACGTTCACAAATGAAAATATGTAGATTTAGAGGATGTTTTTTTTTGTAATTGATCATCATAAATGCATAATTTTTATTCTATTTTTGGAGGAAGGATGATAATGATGATTTGGGGATGGGGCTTAAGTTAAATATGGAGAATAGATGGTTATTTTTTTTTCAATATTTTTTCAGAACACCAAAGCACATAACACGTAATAATGGATACGCATAGAGAGAAACTCCAGTCTATGTGCAGGATCTGTGGTTGTAACATATCAAGGAAGAAATCTTTTAGATGTGTCCTATTGAAAAACATTATTCAAGCAGTATTCAATATTGATATAGACAAAGATGTTGCTGATATTCATCCCACTGTGATATGTGCAGGCTGCAGATTACGAGCTGCACGTCATTCCAATAGTAACCGTTTTTTACCGTCATGGTCATTTATGGAACATTCTGATAGGTGCTCTATCTGTGATGTAAAAAGAGGAAGACCCAAAAAAGGTCTCTGGGTGACATTAGTTACCAATCAGATGAAAATGTTAAAAAAAAGACAACTCCAAAATCATCAACTTCAGCCATCAGTAGTAGTGTGTATCCCAGTAAGGAATCGGTGTCCAAAGATTTATTTCACAGTTTTGAAGAAAATGTGACATTTTCATGTTCCACTGCTATGGTTGAGTCTTATTCGCAGGTGCGATTTCAGGAAACACATTTGGCAAATATTCTCCAGTGTTCCATATGTTTAGGTGTTCCAAAACAGCCTGTATACACAGTTTGCAAACATATTTATTGTGAATCATGTATAAAAGTGTGGTGCAATTCACGTAATTCATGCCCTATGTGTAGATCTGTTCTCAGTGTTCCTGATGATTTGATTCCCCTACCCCCTCAGTTACAAACACTATATGACATAATAAAAATCAAATGTAGATATATTGAGAATGGATGCAATGAACTGATGTGTTTAAGAGAGCTTGATACACATGAAAAGAAATGCAAATATATCATGCCTGTTGATGAAACAAACAAAAGACAGACTGGAGTCTTTGTTGACGACAAAATGCCTTTGTTTTCTGCAAAAAGAAAATATGTAAAACAGTATCGTCTAAAGTCAATATTGGCTGATGTAAGTAAATTTTGCAGTGAACACAAAGAAAATAAAACTGATGTTTTATTTTTTATGTTACGTCAGCATCTCGAAGATGTAAATGATAATAGAGCACCCAGCATTGATAGTCTCTGGGCAGGGAACATAGATAATTTATCACCATCACAATGCTTAGCATTGAGAGTTGACACTCTTCAAAGTAAGGGGAATTACAGAGCTCAATATTATTTTCTTAAGGAGAAAGGGTGTCACATATTTTGTTCTCCACACCAATTAGATATGGTAGAAAAAGAATTTTTGCCACAATCGGTCAGATTTACTGTTGAATCAGAATTTTTTGGTCATGGTGACCTTTACCACACACCTGCAAAACCTGTTCATAGCACTGAGCATTTGAAACCATCAACAGGGTTTGAACCCATAGATTTAACTGAATGTTTACTATTACCTGAATTTCCGACTCCAAATTTGAAAGGTGTCAGGTACAATTACCCAGAGGCAATTGCAAAAACCCTTGAAGAGTTGGATCCCCTTATCCAGGAAGGACTTTCTCGCAACAATTTGGATCCTAATGATCCAAATATCTTGCTTAAGACATATATAAAGGATGGGGCAGATGGGATGGGGGATGTGTCAGTCTATTGGGAAAAAAGTCAATGTGCTCTCCCAGACAAAGCATTCAGGTTTGCATTTGCAGTTATTAAAGTTACTACCATAATGCCAAATGGGTCAGAACTGATTATTTTTGAAGAGGAAAAACCTAATTCTATTAGAACCAATAGACCTCTGTTAGAGGCCATTGCTGATGAAAATCACAAATCATCATGTATCTTTTGTATGTACCCCATAGAACAAGAAAGGAATTTTCTAAAGGGTAAAATAATAAGAGTTAATGTAAGAAAGGAATTTTGGCGAAGACATGAAATAAAATTTTTTAATTCTATGATAGATGAAAAATTTGATAGAGCAGAATCAGGTCTTGCAGGTAGTGGTTCAAGGTTTTTGTGTACATTATGCACTGCCACCCGAGAGGAGGCCAAATCAATGCTGGGTACTTTCAAAATAACTCGCACCTATACTGACACTCAAAGAATTGCAGAGTACATTCAATGTAACCCTGACAAATTAAGTTCAAATGAATTAGATAAAGTTTCCCTTGGTGTTAAATCTGCACCAATCATTTTTGCAGATGCAATTGAGAAAGGCATTGATGCTACCCATTCTGACATTAACATGTCATCTTTTTTCAAAAAAATAATTCTCAGAGAAATAGCAGGGGTGTCATTTTGGGAACTTAAACAAGATATTAAACCTTTGGTCTGTGCTGCAGAGATTAAATTTGACAATGTAATGAGGGCAGCAACTGGTATTAATCCAGCTTTAATGATGCCAGGCAACTATGCCAGAACCCTCTTTGATGAAAAGAATGAGCATGTTGCTGTCAGTCTTATCTCTGATTCCAGTAGAAGGCAATTAGTTCTTGAAATTTTACGAAAATTTAGGACATTAAGGAAAATTTACAGGTCAAGGTCTCCAAGGGAAGAATATCCGGATGATCTGAAAAATTACAAGGAAAATGCAGTGTCTATGGGGAGATTTTTGCTAGAACATTTTTCATATATTGAATGGCCAAATTATTTACACAAGGTCATAGAGCATGTTCAAGAATTCATAGAAGATGAAAGGGGTCCTGGAAGTGTGGGAAGTTTATCAGGGGAGGGGAATGAGGGGGGAAACAAGGTTTTTCGATACTTTCGTAAACAATTGTCAAGAAAGGGGGATGTCATAGGAGGATTGAGAGATGTTTTACAACTACACTGGTTGTATAGTAGTAAAGCATTGATAATGCTGTCAAACACTACTCACAAACAAAACAGATGTTCATTGTGCTATAGCTTGGGCCATAAAAGACCTTCTTGTCCCAATAATGTTGAGGCTAGTGATAACTAATTCACTGAATGTACTTTTACTGCTTGTAATATTCATATGGAATTTATATACTTTGTACCATATTGAGACAAAACAATAAATCATATGTCATAAACAGTAAGAATTCTTTCAATTTTCAAAGTCATGAAACATCAAGTGTGAACGGTATTTGCTGACTTTCTATGGTTGATGAATTCTTGTGTATACATATAATTTTTTTTCACACTGTTATTATATTGATAAGAGTATCACACATAAATTGTTCGATATGTTAGGAGAAGAAAGTTTTGAAATAAGTTTGAAAATTTATAGAAAGCTCATAACAATTGTCGTTCACACTTGGTGTCATTTTACAACAATGTTGTTTAACAATAGTATTTTGAATTACGAATAGGTCTTTATTGCTTTTTTCCTTTTCTGGTTGATGTTGAGCATGATTTGCATACATATTTTCCCTTTGGAATGTTTTTTAACCCAGAACAAAAGAAATGGTGCCATTCCTTACAATTCCCTTCACACATAATCCACTGGATAGGTGATATTTCTGGACTATCCATTATCATGCATTTATTTTGCTTGATTAAGTCACAGGGACTTGGTACAAATGGTTTTGTTGTGAAAGCAAAATATTGCCTGCTTGAGCCACATGTTATGATTAAAGTTTCACTATCAACCGGAATTATACTCCCCCCACTTGATTCGTAACCCTCGTCTGCATCAAACTGAAGCACTGTATTTTCTTTAAAATTAAACTTTAAAAGTGATCTTGATCTGAGATGTTCTTGATCTGCATTTATTATGCTTTGGTTCTGAGCAAATCCTCCGAGTATGTACAAGAAATCTTCAGATATGCAAGATGCATGGAATGATACAAACTGTGGGGACATTTCAAACTGAATGTTAAAGATTTGAAGGTTATCCATGTTGAGCATTAGAACCTCATGGACAGCATGTCTATATTTTGGTACATTTCCTTCATAGCTCACCCCACCAATTATGGCCATTCGAGTGTCTGATACAAAATCTGCTGTATGAAAACAGCGTGGAGTGATTTGTGGAATATTCAGTTTAAACCATTCATATGTGTCAAGGTCAAACTTATAGAAGTATCCATCACAGCATGATTGGGTGAATGGATTTGCAAATGCTATTGAATCAAGCTGCCTTTGTTTCATTTCGTACCCTCCATACATTATAAAGGTATTTGTTTTTGGAATTTTATTGAAAGAATGAGCAGCTCTAGGACTTGGAGGATTAATCTGTGCATTTGTTTCGTGGAAGGCATATTTAACTGCTCCAGCATACTTTGTTACATCATAAAGAAGAATGGACTTTCTATTATCTTTTTTGCTGATATGGTATAGATCATTAATAACACTGTATGTGTTGATGTCAAGGCCACCCCAAATAAGCATGTCAGCTGGTTCTTCTTTACCCCATGCAAAACCTGGACATGACAATGGAGGAATTTTAGATCCTTTAATGGCTACTGGAGAAATTGATGAAATGTAGACATCATCATCCGTTGATTCAAAAGAAATTTTTGTAAGTTTTTCAGAATCGCCCCAAAGCGAGTCCTCCCCTCGCCGAGATCCGCCTATGAAAAACACATCAGTGGTCGAAAGATTGGCAACTTCGTGTATCAGGTATTTACTACCTTCCCCAGGGAAAAATTCCCCCATGGCAAGGTCTAATTCGCTCCGTTTACGCGTAAATTTCGCCTTACTTGATGAGGTAACTGATGATTTAAAAGGCAAAAATCTAAATTCACATTTAGCGGACGCCATGTTTTTAGCGTCTATAGATAAAGTCGGCGAGATCGAGGCGAGAGGAGATCTGCGCATGTATCAATCGGTACTTCCGGTTTTGCAATGATTATTAAGAAATAGTTTGTAAGTGCAACTGGTGAAGATAAACTATCTAAATATGCCTGTCTGGTGCATCACATTTTTAAATTAACATTTCTCTCTTGAGGGCTGTTCTCTGTCAGCAGTGTTCGATACTTAGTTTTCCTTTCTAGCCAATTTGTACATGTAGCTTGTGCCACTGACTAAAATACGAAGAACTAGGAAAATGTGGACAATATTGTTAAAAAAAGCCATGCAACGTGTATGCAAAAATATTCAAATTCATCTTTGTTAGTGGTGAGAAAATGATATTTAAATTAAAAAAAAAAAACAAAGCTTATTATAGAAATCCCACCATTCTTAAGAAAATATATATAAACCAAAATATAATGGTTAATATTGATGTATTATAGGTTTTTTTATAAAATTTAAGTAAAATAAAAACATAAAAGGAGTTTAATGTGGAAGATAAGTCTATATTAATATCACAGAAGAATTATTCATGAAATTGATCAATCGATCGCGAAGAAATCTAGATTTCTTTCTGGAATATCATCGTACCTGCATTTATAACTTCAGTTCCGTCTAAGACTTTATATGAAAGAAATGAATTTAGGAAATGGGCAAAGAGAATTTTTACTTTTTATGACATAACGAAAGAAAGTAAGTAATTATAAAGTTAATCAACATAGGTAAATATATTTAGTAAAATGAAGTTGCGAAATATGAGAAAAAATTGTCTCTAATGCGCTGTCGCTTAACCTTCAATCTCCCAATTTATCAACATTTGTACGACTTAGTGAGTACATTTCACAATTTTCAGTATATCATTATACAACAAATATAAATAAAAAAAATGTGAAAAATATTTTGAGAATTTCGATTCATTTCGATACATTATCACATGTTAATGGCAACTTTGTATTCTGTTTCTTTGTATAAAAAATCATTTGAATTGTTATTCCAACATGCAAAAATAAACTTTATCTAGTTTTGCTTACGTATACACAGACCAAATATGGAGCGGCTTTGATTATCAAAACAACCTTCGTCAATATATTCGAAATTACAAGCAAACGTTATTGCTTCTTTGATATAGGCAAAGATGCTGAAGATTATATAAATTACTAATAGGACTTGTGATTTTCTCCCTATATGTACGATAGAACTCGCCTGGTGTAAAATCTCCAACAAACTTCCAGACCGCTAAGCTCCGCCCATTCACGTGCTATAGAGCTCGTGCAGAACAATATTAGAATAGAAATAGCAACTAACAAGCAGTGATTTGTTGTCCAGTAATTCCCCTCGTCGCATGAACCAATCAAATTATCATTGATAATTTGATTGGTTCATGCGACTTTGGGAATTACTGGACAACAAACCACGGCTAGCTAGTTGTTATTTCTTAAACAATTGTAATATTTCTGAGAGAAGCAAAGATACTTACCTTTACAATTGCAATGAGTTTCCATGTCCCTGTAGATGGTTCCACGCCGATATTAAATTCTTTTTCATACACGCCCTGTGCCGGAGAAACATCCTTCCACTGTCGAACCAGCTTATTCTCACCATTCTACATCAAACCAAGTATATGTAACTGTAAACGTCTTCATATTGAATAGCATCATTTAAGAACAGATGAATTGGCAACATGGACCAGATATGCACGTTTCGGGTACTTAACCCTCGTCAGTGATCCTCAAATCTAAACAATGTAATATGCCAAAAAAAGTATGAAAGTTACTATGTCGAAAAAGCGTACCGAAAGACGTAGCAGAACGGGTGGGATATGATGCTACAGGTCCCACGTTTTAGAAATTTCAAGAAACTTTGATAACAGAAATTTTAGAATGCGTTGAAGAAACGATCAACCGAAATTGATCGAACTTGGCTACATGTGCCCTCGGGGACTCCTGGTCCACCAGCAGTGACACTCACCAAGTGGTATAAATGTAAACGTCTTCATATTGAATAGCATCATTTAAGAACAGATGAATTGGCAACATGAACCAGATATGCACGTTTCGGGTAATTAACCCTCGTCAGTGATCCTCAAATGAATTGGCAAGATGGACCACACATGCACGTTTCGGGTACTTAACCCTCGTCAGTAATGTGTGTTAGAAATCCAAAATAATTGTCCACCATACTGTACGAGGGAAGTCAGATTTGGCAAATAAATAACATTTAGCATTTAGTGGAAACATTTCCCGAAATAAAGATCAATGAATACAAAATGTAAAAATCGTACTCCACTTCTCGCCGACCTTGTAATGTAGACAAATTTTTGTATCGTAAATTCTTTCACAGCGCCTAAAGCAGTCAGTCCCTTAATTTACCTTTTCGTGCAGATACAAGTCAGTGAATAAAACAAGAAACCCGAAATCAGACATCTATCAAGGTATCAACAGTACATTCAGATACTTTATGCCTGGTAAGGTAGAACTATACATTTTCTGAAATGTTTAAATGTCCAAAACATAGATTTAAGATTCTCTGAATTAGAGAACAAAGGGAAATAAATTTAAAACATTGATATCTATATTTTTATACAATATGTACAAAATTCGTAAGCACTACAAGAGTGCCTTCCCTTAATTTTCAAGCAATGAGAGTCTAATATATAAATTCAGAAATGTACAGGGAATACATTAAAAACCCTTATATTCCATCTTGTTTTACTCACATATGCCTCTAGGGTGAGAGCTCCTAAGAATGGCCGCAAGTCAGGACGGAAAACTAAAACTCTGCTTTTAACTGTAAAAATAGAGAAATGAAGAAAAATCAAATGTAGTCAATAAAGATCAATAGGTGTTACATAGTAATAATTTTTCGAAAGACGCTTTGAGGATCCATTCAAGTTTAAGTACATGTAACACATTGAAATGAAAAAAATACATTTACATTGTTTAATAGTTATTCAGTCTCAAAGTCAATAAGGTAAGGCAAATTCATTATAGGATTGGAACATTTGCGAACCTCCGCATGAACAACATTCCGAAGTGAGACCAGGTGCCCGAGCATCTAAGCACACGACATCTATTAAACCACCATCCCTCAAATGCTATTTTGGTCACCCTACACAAAATTTGGAGTCGCACACTCTCTCCAAATTTTAAAAATGCACAAATTTTAATTCTTAAAATAAAATCAGAGGGCTCTACTGAAATACATTTCGCTGTCAGAAAATTACTTCGGCATCTAATAAGCACAACTGATGAGAATTTTCTTTTCGAAACATGTGTCTGACAGTCTGGTGTAGAAAGATTTCAGATTTTCTTCACGAAGGTTAAGAGTTGGAACACTTCCGTATTATTACTTAAAGATTTTTTTTTAATCTAAGCTTCATTGTTGTTCCTTTTTATTAGTTACAAGTTGCATCATATATCTAACATGATCCATGCGATATTTGAATCTTGTTAGCAAGGTTCTGCTTTTAAAGCGCCACCTACAATGTATTCCGTACTTACATCGGATTCCGGAGATTGTTTATCAGGTATAGTTGTCCATCTCGTTTCTATGAATTTTATGAAGGTTTATTATTGTCTCCGTCTGTTTGTCCTATTTATCGATCTCGTGAGAAAGGTCTGTATTACTTAAAGAATTGACCCTTCCGATTGCGGGAAAAAAAATGCAAAATTTGGTGACGTCACAATGCTTTTACCATGTGTTTACCTCGGACAAACAAGCTTCGCACCTCGGTCAAACATCGAAATTGCATTGTGACGTCATGGAATTTCTCAAATTTTTCCCTCGTTCGGAAGGGTCAATTTGAAAGCCTCTTGATCGTGAATTTTGAAATCTGATACCGGGCTTCGTATTTGACTTTGAAGAAATGTGATAATATATTCTTCCCTTACCATCTTCGTTTTCAGCATACATCGCTCTGTCTGTCTGTATGAATATCATCACAGACTGACTGAACTGAACCGGACCGTAGGCATTAAATCTTATACCTCCACTACCAGAAACCAGTACGTTAAATATCGCCATATTCCTTTTGTAAGGTATCTAAAAATATATTAGAATCGCAAATGCAATGATGGGAATTTAACATCATTCCTTACATACAAAAACGATTCAATATTTCTATCGATTTCCATCATACACATTTTAAAAATATTTTACAAATATAGAATTTTTAAAGATTTTTTTTTATACTTTTATCGAATATTTTGAACACTAAATCTTGTTTTTTATGCATTCGAATTTCTCGATCTTTGAAGAAAAAAAAAACTTTTCAATGTTAAACGTGTTCAAATTCATTAGCATCATATAAATTTACATCATGGACCAGACATATACCTTACGGGTATTTAACCCTCGTCAGTGATCCTCGTCAATGATCGAAAAAATTACAGTTGTGAAAATTATGTCCAAAATATACCGAATGACATAGCAAGATGACTGCGATATGATGCTACAGGACCCAGATTTAAGAAATTTGGAACTTTTTGTGAACAGAAATTTTTGAATGCGTTTCAAGAAACAACCAACCGAAATTGATCGAACTTGGCTGCATGTGTCTTTGGGGACTCCTGATAAACCAGCAGTGACACTCACCAAGTGGTACAAATGTTTAACGTCTTCATATTCATTAGCATCATCTAAAAGCAGATTAATTTACAGAATGGACCAGACGCTTAGTTAAACATACCTTTAGTGATATGTCTTTTGATACCATCTTACCTGAAAATGGAATATCAATTTCATTAATAACATAGTACAACATACTAGTAATTTTTCAAAATCTACTTCCAGCTCCTTTTGAAATTCGGACATATGCATACAACAGGGTATATTATCTTGATAATTTCATAATATGCCTTTTATGGTGACATAATAATCAAAATTAGAAAAAATAGGGTGATCAGAATTTCTTAACAAAAGCGTTAGAATCATCAAACGCCTTTGTACCGTGGATATGATCATGCTGCCATCAAACGGACACTCGACATGGTACTTGACAAGTCCACAGACTTGTACCAGCGCATTCTTAAGATTTGTACTCTGACTTACTGTGACAACGGGACTCCATGAAGGACCATGTCGAAACCTCTTTAAAGAAGACAGGATCCGGACCATCTGTTCGCTCTGATATCGGTCGGATATTTCGGGTGTAAACATGCATGAGCTTCCTCCAGTCGACACGTACAGGTTTTCATATCCATATTTGTGTGTTGCGTTTTGCTGTCTTGTTTATGTATCATCTTACAGTTAGAAGGCTATTATTCACAGCAATTGTGCCTTCTTCTTTTTCTCTGGGTAACCGGAAAAGTGGTAGGGTTGTGCGCACGTAATCCAGGATAACCACAACTTTTGCTACTTGAATGGTACATGGCCGTCCTAAGTCGTCATCGATTGCCATATAGTCATATAATATCGTTCCCATCCCCAGATCATTTACATAGGAACACATATCTCATTATTGAGTATAGGCTATACTACAACAATTATTCCATCCATCGACTCCTTTGACACGTGATTACACGTACGCATATGAGATGGAATGTACAGTTAATCTAAATAAAGCCGTGCTTTAGATAAAGAAACATTTACTATCAATACCTGCTTGGAAAGTTTCTTGCTTTTTAAGAATAGCACTTTTGCCTGCTCTTAGTTCTACCTCAACATTGACGGAACTGTTGGTATTAAAGAGGTCCACGTGTATTACAAGATTCTCCCCTGGTCGTAAGACTGGAGGTATGGTTACCACGTAAGACCTACGTACAAAAATGATACAACTTTATGGAATATTAGTGAAAATGATTCATCCTTTCAATTTTTTTATGATGATAACGTTGTTTAAGGCCATGCACATTTTATGCTTTTATAGTATCTAATCTGATCCCTCTCATCTCTATTTTAAGGCAAGACTCGCTTGTTTTTCAATAATAGATTATCAATATTAGAGTCGTTTCAATACAAGAAAATGATATATAAATCGAACTTAACTAGTTTTTTATAGTTTGAAATGCATTCGACGCCAATTAGAGTTATTTCATGCAATATTAGATTTTAACGTTTAAGACAGGAACATGAACATTTTTTTCCAGCAGAGATTTCATAATTATCAACGTACGGTATAGCCTCTGTCGGTATGATGTTGTATATTGCCAGCAGAATTAAGGAAGGCCACGTTATCCACATTCTCCTCATCTTAAGATTCTGAAACTTAAAATAGTGTATTTCCTTAATAAATGATCACTTAATGATTTACGTGACGACAACAATCTATGTAAATATGTGTTGGTTATCAAAATATGAGGTTTCATAATCTTAAATTGTATCCGGCTGCTACATAAACAACAATGAGTTAAAGAAGTTCCTGACGACAATCTCAACAGCACTTACAATAGAGCACCAAGTTGAGCATCGACGGACCCCTAGCAAGCTAGAGGTGGGACCGGGTGCCAGGGAGGAGTAAGCATACCCTGTTGGCTAGCCGCACCCGCCGTCGATGTTCAAGCACGAAAATAAAAACAGTTCATAAAATACATGCACTGCACTGTCTGAGGTTATATCTATATAGAAAGTGCTATGGCGACCATGTCAGGGAAAAATTCAAAACACTTACTGTCAAACCCCTCGCGGGGAACTTTTGTACGAGCTCCACACGGCAAAGGGCATAAGTGTGACACTAATGAGTTAAAGAAGTTCCTGACGACAATTTCAACAGCACTTACAATAGAGCACCAAGTTGAGCATCGACGGACCCCTAGCAAGCTAGAGGTGGGACCAGGTGCCCGGGAGGAGTAAGCATCCCCTGTTGGCTAGCCGCCACCGCCGTCGATGTTCAAGCACAAAAATAAAAACAATTCATAAAATACATGCACTGCACTGTCTAAGGTTATATCTATATAGAAAGTGCTATGGCGACCATGTCAGGGAAAAATTCAAAACACTTACTGTCAAACCCCTCGCGGGGAACTTTTGTACGAGCTCCACACGGCAAAGGGCATAAGTGTGACACTAATGAGTTAAAGAAGTTCCTGACGACAATCTCAACAGCACTTACAATAGAGCACCAAGTTGAGCATCGACGGACCCCTAGCAAGCTAGAGGTGGGACCAGGTGCTCGGGGGGAGTAAGCATCCCCTGTTGGCTAGCCGCCACCGCCGTCGATGTTCAAGCACGAAAATAAAAACAATTCATAAAATACATGCACTGCACTGTCTGAGGTTATATCTATATAGAAAGTGCTATGGCGACCATGTCAGGGAAAAAATTCAAAACACTTACTGTCAAACCCCTCGCGGGGAACTTTTGTACGAGCTCCAATGCACTCAAATGCAAAAACCCAGAGAAAACTAGCACATTTCACTCCAAAAGAACAAAAAGATTAAGCACATAACTTCAAAGACACCGCACATAAGACATTAGCACTTGAGATAGTTCATAAGACAAGTTGTCCTTCGTGTTTCTGTGCAGCTGTGTCATTGTTTCCGTCTGTTTGTCCATTTTTTTTCTTTTCGCGTGATTTTCATTCACCCACAACACATGCTTCAAACCTAGAATGGCCATCCGCTACACCTTAAGCAAATGATGTCATTATCCGTATAACAGGCAAACATCAATTACTCAGCGTTCTCGGTGAAAGAAAGGAGGGAGTCTCCAACAACACTCGGTTACAGCACCCGCAGCAAAACTCCAAAACACCCAATAAAAAACACACACATGGACCAACAATAGTGGACAAGGCACATGAGAACACCTACCACACAATTTCCACCAACAATAGCGGACAAGGCACATGAGAATACCCATTACACAATTTTGACTAACAATAGTGGACAAGGCACATGAGAACACCCACCACACAATTTCCACCAACAATAGTGGACAAGGCACATGAGAACATCCACCACACAATTTCCACCACCAATAGTTGACAAGGCACATGAGTATACCCAATACACAATTTCGACTAACAATAGTGGACAAGGCACATAAGAATACCCAATACACAATGTCCACTAACAATAGTGGACAAGGCACATAAGAATACCCAATACACAATCTCCACTAACAATAGTGGACAAGGCACATGAGAACACCCAATACACAATTACGACTAACAATAGTGGACAAGGCACATAAGAATACCCAATACACAATTTCCACTAACAATAGTGGACGAGGCACATGAGAATACCCAATACACAATTTCCACTAACAATAGTGGACAAGGCACATGAGAACACCCACCACACAATTTCTACTAACAATAGTGGACAAGGCACATGAGAACACCCACCAAACAATTTCCACTAACAATAGTGGACAAGGCACATGAGAACACCCACCACATAATTTCGACTAACAATAGTGGACAAGGTACATGAGAACACCCGCCACACAATTTCCACTAACAATAGTGGACAAGGTACGTGAGAACAATAGTGGACAAGGCACATGAGAACACCCGCCACACAATTTCCACTAACAATAGTGGACAAGGCACATGAGAACACCCACCACACAGTTTCCACTAACAATAGTGGACAAGGCACATGAGAACACCCACCACACAGTTTCCACTAACAAAAGTGGACAAGGCACATGAGAACACCCACCACATAATTTCCACTAACAATCAAGTAAAGCCGACAAACTGAAACAACCTAAGCATAAATTGAGGGAGACCAACTTGCGCCGAGAGATTGCATCCAAAAAGAAAACATATCGACTTTTATTACTTTTCAATCGTCAATAATATATAAATGTTTGAAATTTTCCGTAGCTAAGTGAAGAGAATTGTTTTAAAACAAAAGAACAAATATCCTAACATTAGATATATGAAATTAAAATTCAAACATAATGTTCAAGACTTTCTGAGGAGAATTTTGATCTTTTATCCTAATGTACTCACAGCGGATGTTATTGGCAGCCCTGTATGATTCGAAAAGAGCGAGCTTCTATATAATCAAATGTATATATATATTTCATCGATGATGACGAGACAGTTTTGTCCACATCTGGTGAATGACTTATGAAAAACAAAACAAAAAAATTTGCATTACGTGTTCAAGATATTATTGAATTAGAACTTTTTACATCTCCGTGTGTCGCATGATACATTTATTCTAAACGGCAAAAGCACATAAAATGCACATAAGGTTGCCATGAGAAATTGCTTATTTGTTGTAACTGACATCGATACTGTATTAGATATATGTACCACTCCTAACTAATAGCCAGTCATACTGGCTAGACCATTTCCAACAATTAACTTTCGGTAAACTATTTTGTCAAGAGCGAGCGGCGTTTACTTCTCCCTAAGTCTTTTCAGCAGCATGTCTAAGTAAACATTGTGGTTGAAAACCAAAGTGAGAGGAGACAAGGGTGTTAACTTCCTATGTTTTTTTTGAATTATAGTTAAAATGGATTTGAAGAATTAAATGGACAAGTTTTTAACAAATTTATTATAACAGCAATAAGAAAAACCTCTCTTAGTCACAAGCATTGGAACGTAATAAGAAAAAAGGTGCGGCTAGCTAAACTGAGGATACTTACTCCTGCGACGGGTGTTGCATGCAAGCAGGAGATTCTTACTCTTCCTAGCCACCTGGTCTCACTCCCATATCGGGAGATCGCTATTTTTCATGTGGTGGATATTTTTGTTTGATTGCTTTGGTTCCTGTTTTATCCCGATTTTGTATGCCTTCGGTTTGTGATTTTCTGAATCATCGATTTTCTGCTGCGTACAGGGATGTGGTCATTATCAATATTCGTCATTTATGGTCTTACCAGAGCGTGCTTGCGACAAACTTAGTCTAGCGATATACAACACTTATCATTTGTCACAAGAACATATAAGACATAAACTGGATCGATTCCCCAAGTTAAACTGCTTACAATGTATTGTGTAAGCTTACTTAAGTTTATGATTTTTATATTGAAAAATGGATAGATTTTTGAAAATGTGATACATTCTGGGTAAATCTTAAACATATGTGGAAAACTGTTGTTTTATTGTTTTTGGTACTCAATCGTCGGATTTGCGATTCTAAGAATTGTAAATATCCTGTTTAACACTTTCTGTTTATTAAGTATAAATGCTCCCTTAAATTATTCGTATGTAATTGGAATCAAATTAAAAATACGGACGTGTTCCAACTCTAAACCTTCTTGAAGAAAGTTTCAGTCCATTTTCATGCAACAGACACGTCTTTTGGATATTAAATCCTCATCAGTGATGCTTCCAGGCAAAGTGCAAATCAAACTTAAGTTGCAGGCAAAGTGCAGATTAAACTTCAGTTCCAGGCAAAATGCAGATCCAGGCAAAGTGCAAATTAAACTTCAGTTCGCATCCATTTGATTCCCATAGATAAATTAGCAATTGAATGATTTATTGCAATATAAATAATTGCTTATTGATCATTTATCAAGATTAATACCTTGTTTACATTGAAGAATAAAACAGGAACTACTAAGAAAAATGTCTTGCTATGGTAACCATAAGAGGCAAACAAAACTAACTTAAGTAACCACGTAGACAAAACAAAACAAAAAAATGCATACATGTCCCTTCAACAATTTACAATTTTTGATTGTTATATATGGTATATTGAAAGTATCTTTTTTAATTGACATAATTTGGATTTTCTATTATGAATATCGAAAAGATCCCCAACAACACCAATATGTAATAACAGCGGAGCACACCTGCAGTAATACAATGAACATGGATATAAGACAAAAAACTTCAAACAACAGGAAACAAAGAGGTACACGACAAGCTCACAATATAGGCTACAAAACAATGGAAGAAGACGAACAATTTGAAACCATTTGTTACTAATGTAGAAAATCGCCGTCTATTGGTCTTGTTCTTTCAGGTGTAGTCTTTTTTATTGGACTTTCTTGACCTTATCGTGGCTCTTGTGCTTGTATAATTTGCGATGTCGCAATTGGATGTTTCTTTGTTTTGATGTGTGTGGAACGTAGTCTTGTTGGAGATGCCCTCCTTTCTACTGAATGATAATACATAAGATGAAGGAGATATATATGTGCATCCGATGACAACGTTGGACGATTATCTTCAGATTAAGTGGTTGTTATGATTATGTCCCTACAACTATACCACTTACTCGGATAAAGAGAAGTCTTCAAAGACGACCGGCAGTTTTATACATAAATTTTTTTTTCACAGTAAAATATCATAACAAACAAGACAGTAAATTGTAGGAGCCAAAGGTTACATAACAAGTATGTAAATGTACAACAAAAGCATTGGAATTTCGGATAACAGTCTGTGAATTGCTTGCTGAAGCGAGCTAATGACCAATTACCCGAGAATCCCGACCAACCTTCAAATAGGACAAGGGATTATGGTCATATCTCCTCTGACGAGAGTTTAACACAAGCCACCATGGATTCCCGTCGCCACATTTGGGTCAGTGTTGGATATAATGCCTGTAGTTTGGTCAAGTTTTATGTTCCGTTAATTACTTCAGGTTCATATCCCCGGTAAAGTAGGCGATTAACTGTTTTTCTTTTCCTTTTCTCAGTTTTACATTTCGGTTAAAATTCATGCCTATTTATTTAGTTTATCAAGTCACTTACAATAATTGTAAGAAAGGAGGGAATCTCCAACAAAACTCGGTTGCAGCACCAACAGCAACCCACAAAACACCCCAAGTGAAAACACAGCGAGGACACATACAGCAAGAGACAAGAAACAGCAAACGAGACATCAAACATCGAACATAAAAGACAACACATAAACCCATGGGCAATCGGTGCCGACATAGGACGGCCATCAGCCAAGTTAGTAACAGATGATGTGGTTATCCTGGATTACGTGCGAACAACCCTCCCACTTTTCCGGTTACCCAAAGGTCTCGAAGAACGCACAATTGTTGTGTAAAATAACCTCCTCACTGTAAGATGACCATGCAAACAAGACAGCACAACGGAGGGGCCCAAGGTACACAGATGAACATGTAAATATATATATAAATAGGGTAGGGGCGTACGAAATGCAGTCCGTGCTCTGCCGGCTGTATCGAGCTCATGCATGTTATCACCCGAGGAGTCCGACCGACATTCAGAGAGGACAGGTGGTCGGGGCCCTGTCTTCTCTAAAGAGGTTTGGACATGGCCCGTCATGGAGTCCCGTCGGTCAGAGTGCAAGTCTCAAGGATGCGCTGGTACAAGACTGTAGATTGGTTCAATACCATGCCGAGTGTCCGTCTAGTGACATTAGGATCATATCCACGGTATAAAAGGCGTTTGATGATTCTGACGCATTTTCGATAGCTATGCTGTCTGCCTTTGATCCTTCTCATTTTGTTTATTATGTGACCATAAAATGCAGGCTGTGAAATACCCAAAGTAATATACTCTGTTGCTTGTATAGGTCCGAACTTTAAAAGAAGCTGACTGTAGTGTTTGTAAAATTTCCAAAAAGTCTTTACAAGTTTATGAAAGCGTAAACCTTGATCTAAAATTTCCTTGGTTATATGTACATTTCTACAATGAAAATCCAAAACATTAGTGCACGAATATATTAGAATATTTGCCCCTTGATATCTCCTTTTCGTCATACTATTATCATGAAGTTCATGGTAGATCAACTTCATGCTACTATCTTCAACAAATTGAATAAAACATTAAATCACATATAATTACGAAGAATATGAAAAGGATGGACAAGGCCGAATTTTTATGTGATTTTTATATTTTTAAGAAATTGTTGCAAATCACATTTTGAACAGGATCTATTGAATTTAAAGACGTTTAACATTTACATGAAGCAGCAAAAAATGGAAAAGTAAACTTTCGGAATATAGGATGCATAGGACAAATTTATCAAATATAGTACTTTTATACATGTAGGTTCTATCATTTTTAAAGTAAATATAGGAATTCTAGAACAGCTATGACCCATACTATATTTTCCAAAAGATCGTCAGTCGCCAATGTATGAGTTGTTTGAGTATTTTACTGTGAATTTAGTACTGGACCACTCCCTCTCCGTATATTTAGGGGATTATTTTTCATAGCGTCATCGACTTCTTTATTCGGCAAAATAAGACCTATTGTGAGGATTTAGCTATTTGATTGAAACATGTTATGTCTAGTGTTTTATATTTGGCAGTTTTGTCTTGGTCTATAATGTTGACTTCGAAGTGTTGTCTCCCACTTGGTCTTGAAGAACGCACTGTCTTTGTCTATAAAAGCATCCTCACTGCCAGATGACCACACAAACTAGTCAGCAAAACGCAGGACCCAAGTAACACTTAGATTAATATGTAAATGGATATCAAAAACTTAGGGTGTATGAAAAACAGTCCGTGCTCTGATCACCAAAGGAGTTCGACCAACATTAAGAGAGGGACGTTGCAGGGCCCTGTCTTCGTATTAGTCAAACGTTCCGGAAAGAAAATGATACGATGATAAAGATGGATATTTTTATTTCTTACATATAAGTACAGTTTAATCTCTTTCAGTACAAGAGTCTTACAATATATTAAAATGAACTTGACACTAGTGTTTCTATTGGAAACACTGCCACATTTGAACTGAACAACTGTACATTTGAGTTTATGGTTCAATTGAAGTTCTCTATAAGTTTTGTACATAAATTCTATCTGCACCTATTTTGTTTGACAAATTATGCTCACATGAAATATAATTGGTTAACAGACAATTATATTACCAAAATGTTTCATATCAGAGAGATAATAAAGACTGTGTTTGTGAAACACGAATGCCCCCGGTGGCATCTTTGTTAGTATAAACACTATTTTCTGTTAAGTACATGTATGTGAAAGGTCAAGGTAAGGGTCAATGTGTCAAAAGGTCAAAGGTCAAGGTCACGAGGTCAAAAATTTTGGTATCAATTGAAAGGTTTTGTCACAAGGAATAGACATGTCAAATATGAAAGCTCTATCACTAACCGTTCAAAAGTTATGCCCAATGTTAAAGTTTTTGAAAAGTACGTCA
Organism: Pinctada imbricata; assembly: GCA_033119305.1. NCBI lineage: Eukaryota > Metazoa > Mollusca > Bivalvia > Pterioida > Pteriidae > Pinctada > Pinctada imbricata. The sequence continues at coordinate 51,020,834 of VSWD01000006.1, read as the reverse complement.
AAGGTCAAGGTCATCAGGTCAAAAATTTTGATATCAATGGAAAGGTCTTGTCACAAGGAATACACATGTGAAATATGAAAGCCCTATCACTTACCATTCAAAAGTTATGCCCAATGTTAAAGTTTTTTAAAAGTATGTCAAAGGTCAAGGTCAAGAGGTCAAAAATTATGGTATCAATGGAAAGGTCTTGTCACAAGGAATACACATGTGAAATATGAAAGCCCTATCACTAACCATTCAAAAGCTATGCCCAATGTTAAAGTTTAAAAATCAAAAAGTTAATTATCATCTAAATTTTCATAGCAGTTACGGTACCTTGTATGTCAAATAATGCATTCTCAAGGTGAATTTTGGAAATGTGATAGAATATATCAAGTAACAAATCGGACAACATCGATGGTATAATATGTTTAAGCTACTCAGGGTCCGATATTGATCATTTCAAAAAGTGTAAAGAAATATATTTAATAAACTGAATGAAAATGAAATGCGTATTTTGATGAAGGACTTTATTTCACCTGATATACTTTTGTTGTCACGAATGTTTCAATTTACTTCGTGGGAATCCTTGAGCATTTCCATAAACAGCACAATTCAAAATTTTCTTACTATCCTCTATGATTTTTAAATATATACATTCTTCATCAAGATCAAATATCGGAATAGCATAATTCTTGTTGTCGTGCGGATGTTCACACAGCAGTTTCAATATTTTGTTTATGAAATGAAGATAATATCTGTGATTTTGTATGAATTCTTACAGAATTTCACACTGAGCGTGTATTTTACATGCTAATGTGAAATATAGGAATTGCGTACTTAGTGCGTCTAAACTAAACTGAAGACATAAACTTGGCAATTCAATTTTGAAAACACTATTTTGCTTTCTTGAATGTGTTTTTCCAATTTTTGTAGGACACAAGGTAAGGTATTTTACATTCTGATGAAGAATTTCATAATGAATTGTTGATTCAAACCAAAGTAATGACATGCATAAGCAAAGACAATGACCAAAATGAAAAAAAGAAGCTTCAAAGGAATTGAATTATTCTCTATAAAGATATATATGATCTGAAACCCAGAGTTGTCATCATCAGGTTGTTTATCTTGTCACTGAAAATAACTTTATCATTTACAAATGTAATATTATACATATCGTAAATAAAATAATTGCAAATGACGTCTATATTAATGAAAGTAAGTCAAAACTCATCATGCTCAACGTTCTTGAAAGAAAAAGAAAGAACACAGCACTCCCTTTATCATCCTTAATTAATATGCATAAAGGAAATGTTAAATGATGAATCAGCAATTAAAAAAGTTCACAGTATAAATGCATTAGCATTTATTTTAAAGATATAAATAAGACATTGCACAATTTTGAACGATAAAACAAATGCTAAGATTCGGTATCATCGTCTGTAAACTTTGCAACATTGTTACTTCCATTCTGGTGTGAAAATTGCACTTTTCCATCAGTTGCATCATATGCCGTGTTTTCAAAACTAAGGGCTGGTGTGCTGCTTTGATTCCTTCGCTTAAATATCACCAAGGCAACCACTGCAGCCGCGGCAACTAATACCACAGCAACCAAGATTCCCGCCAAAGCGCCACCACTGATGTCATTGTTGTTTGATCCTACAAGGGGAATTTAGTTTCCCATACTTGTATACTATTATATATAATGGAGAATATTTCAGTTACATTTAGAGCAAAACCAAAGTTATAAGATGAAAGGTGAGACAATATCTAGTTTCCATAAATATTCAGAGTGTAATTATTTGTGAGCTTCTTCTTGCATATTTTTCATCTTATTGATTGATTTTTCTTTCCCTTTTTCATAACATTTGTCCACTCTTTTGCATCCTTATCATATTGGATGTCCTTATATAACATTTTACTAACCTGTTGACCCAGTTTGTCTACTTGACCTTCCATTACCGTTTCCAGTAATATTACCTATAGGCGGAAGTGGAGGTATCACATGAGGAGTTACCGTGGGACCCGGAGTCGGAGCTTTCGTTGGCTGACGAGTCGGTCCGAATGTTGTTACAGGTGGCTTGGGAGGTCCTGAGGGTGTTGTCTGTGACCCCTTTGGCGAGGTCTTGGGCAAGAGGGCCGGGGTTCGCTGTGAAGCCGGCAAACCGGGTGAGATCAGAGGTGACGTTGGACTAGGAATAGCTGGCATAGTGTTTGCACTTGGGTCTACGGCTAACAAGAGGTATTAAATTATCATTTAGAAACACAAATTAATAAAAAATAATCATTAAGAAACATAAATCTACAAACCAGGATATCGCTAGAATCTTTTTTTAGAAATAGTTCCTATCTTTATTTTGTGGTTCTATATCGAGTACAATATATCTACAAACATTATTTTATGATGCAATATAACCATCGCATTTAGGAACTTCTGTGAGGAAGGCTAATCTTTGGTAGCAGATTTGGACAATTCGTTTTTCCACAGACTAAGTTTTCCGAACCAGATATTCTCAAATTATGACTATTTAATTGGTTCTCAACGGTTTAGAAATGTTAAGAAGACTGTTACAATGTAAAAAAGTGCATTTCTTACCTGGGATGGTCTCACATATATATCCCCTTTTCAGAGTACAGTCTAGGTCGTTCCACTTTCCGTTCCATGAGCGAACTTCCACGCAATTCTCTTCATTACCTCTCTGATTCTTCCCAGACGGTTCAGATGTATCCCAGTTAATGAAATTTTTGGGACTCCCGTCGAACCACTCAAATCCAGCTGGAAAAAGTGTTCCTCATTGCTAGAATTATTTCTTTCTCTAAATACTTGATTTGCAATGGTAAAATAATATGAACCATGGTTATTTTATTTGCTTCTCTTCTGTATGATCAATTCGTTCAAGAGTCACCCATACAGAAAAAGGTTTGTGGCACTAGTACAGCAATAGTGCGGCTCAATTCTGACATTATAGTGTCGCACTATTGAGGCATTAGCGTTTTTCGAATGCAAATGAGTTTTGCGGCACTATCTTTATGGCACCACTGCGGTACTATCGTGGCATTATTCTGGCACCATATTGTACATAGGTAGATATGCACTACTTTGTGGTACCAGTGCGGCAGCATATTGAGCGCTATTCTGGCACCAGCTTTTGTTACTATTCCGGCATCATCTTATGGCACTATTCTAGCAACTACACGTGTATAAATATTACACAACAGAATGCAATGGAATTTATTTGTTGAATGGAAAACAAACTACTCAACAAATAAATTCAATCTGCATTCAAAAACCATTGCATTCATTAGGATCTCTTACAGCAGTTTCAAACGGAAAGAGATTTAACTTGTGTAAGCGATGTAGCATTATATCCCACCCATCCTGCTACGTCTTTAGGTACACTTTTTCGACATAGTAACTTTCATACTTTTTTGGCATATTACACTGTTTAGATTTAGGATCACTGATGAGGGTTAAGTACCCGAAACGTGCATGTCTGGTCCACGTTGCCAATTTATCTGTTCTTAAATGATGCTATTCAATTTGAAGACGTTTACATGGTAGTGTCTGACGACAGTTTCCAGTACGATTCTGGTATATTTGGAGTTTAGCGCCAGAGTGTCACATCGTGTGGCGCTAGCCTACACTATTCTGGCACTAACCTTCTGGCGCACTGATTCAAGTGCCGCACTATTGCGGAACTAGTGCTGCAATAGTGCGGCGCTTTTTTTTCTGTAAGGGCAATCCATTTCACCAATCAGTGTGTGAATAAAAACAGTTACTCTAAATCTTATAGAAACAAGCCCCTAAATCAGACTGAAACTCTTGATAATGACAAAGTATAAGACAGATGAAGACCACATTCAATCCATAGAGTAAGAGAGACTACTCTAATCTGAAAATACAATTATACCTTGTGGTGATTTATGGAATGATGTCCAGAAGCCCTCGCTCTGTGTAGTATATATCTGTAATGTGGACACTAGGTACTGGTTCTCATCCATACTGTGTATAGACACGACGTTTGCCCTGTGTTGGGTACAGGCAATGGTGGCATCAAGGAAAGATACAGCGGTCTTGACAACGAAGAGGTAGCATTTATCTTTGTGAAGTATCCAATCAGATCCGTGACATTGTACTAACGGTGGAGGCGGTGATAAGGGCGGGAGAGCTGAAAATAAATCAAGAAATATAAATGGGTTTTTCATTTTATCAATTTTTTTTTATTCTGGGAATTTAATTCTTTCTGGACTGTACTGTTCCCTACCCATAGCATGTCTTAAAAGTTTTGATGTTACTGTTTGCAACAACATTTGGAAGGAGAGTTAATTCTGTCGAAGGGAGTTCTTTGAATTCCATACAGCCGCTCCTGCGACGTCAAGGAAATGATCTAAATCAAAATGCCAAGAACCTTATATCATCAGCATTGGCCGTTGCCTTGAGGATATTATTGGCCTTCTATGGATACTATCTTTTTTAAGGATTAACTTTTGTGCAAAATCTGACGAATTTTAACAAACATTAACGAATTGATGTAAAACTATACTAGCAGCGGGTTTTTTTTTTCTAAAATGACTATAATAGTAATACAACGAGTAAAATGATTAATCAAAGGGACAGTGATTTTGATATGCTGCTTTGCACGAAAATTTTCTAAACAAAGAGACTGTTGCATTCTGATTATTAGAAGTACATGTACTTGTAAATGCATATACTCACCTGTAGTTATCTTACACACAAACGGTTTTTGACTGGCACACTGTTCGTCTGTCCATAATCCGTCTATGCCCATAGCTACACAATTTTCCCCAGGCTGACGTGACGGTTCGTTCGCCTTCCATTTGGTATATGTTACGCTCCATATAGAGTTAACCCACGTGTATGTGCCGTTGTGCTTCAAGTAGAATACAAGTTTCCTATTTCATTATAGTTTAAACAGGGTTTTGTTTCGTTAAAGACCATCGATAAAGGGGGTTGGTAAAAACTCAGCAAAACGAAATTCGGACCGGGTGATTCATTTTCATGTTTCTATATGTTGAGAGAAAGACAATGCATTACCAAGTCAAGACTTACCGACTGATCTGAGAGTCCGATCCAAGCCGCGGTTTTAAGAGAAGAACTAGGGTCATTGATGGTGAGGAATACATAAGTCTGCTCGAACACGTTGGGTATGGAAGCCAGGAAAGCGCCTTTGGTTTGACAATAGGTACTAGCGTCCATCCAGGACTTGGGAGTGTTGACGTACAGTAGACAGTCGTTTCCGTATGGCTTAAAACCTTGTTTATAGTCACAGGGATTTGGTACAGGTTGTGCCGTGGTTATGGATGTCTCTGAATATAAAGATACCGGTGCAAGGTAATAAATTCTGAATTTTTGGTAAAAGGTAAAAAATATGTTATCTCTCAGATCATTTAAAATTTTTGCGTACATTTTTTCATACAATTATCTTATTTTTGTTCATCCTTTATTTATCGTTTTCCCAACCTAGGCGCTATCACAATAATATTTTAACAATATCTAGTAAATATTGAGCATAGGCTCACTTTTTTTAGTTTCACATATATATGCGTTGGTTTGGTTACAGGGTACGTCATCCCACTCCCCCGCGCTGTGTTGATAGCTGTAAACCCTACCACACATTTGCTGAAAAAGAGGGAGAAAAGAAAAAAGAAACAATGAACTTCAAAAGATTTTGGAAAATACATGTAGAAATATTTATTACGCTAGGAATTCATTTTTACCTCGAAGAACAAAATTCCTCCCCTTTAAAGCATTTGAATGAATTAATGATAGGAAGTACTAAAATATTTGAAACGAAAAATCGAAAATTGAAACGAAAATTGGAAGCACTTCAATTATCTTATGAGTAAGATTTCGTTTTTGTATAATGTGAATTATATTTTTAAAAAATCTCACCATATTGGCTGCGCCATTAGGCTCCCCGTGATACCAGTTTGTGTATGTGAGGTCCTCGTTGTCGACCCAGCGATACTGTTGTCTGGGTGCACGTGACAATCCTATCCAGGGAGTGCTGGACATGTCAGACAACAAACTGGTTATAAATGCTGGAGAATAAGATAAGTAGATAGATCTAAATGAAAGTTTCGTTGTAGGTGGCACCACTATTCATTTATCAGCACTTATTATTGAAAAAATTATCCGAAAACATACAAACATGATGCACTATGTGTCATAACCATATTCCTTTCCTAGCAATGATGAATCATGATACATTTTTTCTTGGTAGTTATCTTGTAATTGACTTGGTTCATGTATGCCTTTTAATAATGACTTTCGCGCATACAAGTCGATACATGTCGATATTCAACTAATACTAAAATTACCGTTTTCAAGCGGGTTCCTGATACTGGCCAGGTAGTATTTATCTCTCCCCAGGGCCTGACACGCCTTACTGGCGTCACTCCAGGTTTTAGGCTGGTTGGTGTACAGTCGGAAGCACATATTTCCGTATGCCGAGAATCCGGACGGACAGTTACCCTTGATGACCGGCGAGGGTGTGGTGGGTGGGGTTGCAGATAAGGACTTCTCGCATATAAAACCTTTTTTAGTTGCACAATGTGCATCATTCCATTGACCTAGAGGAGGGAAATTAATATTTATCATCAATATTTAGGTAAGTTTTGTTATGAGTTCATAATCATGGGGGTGGGTGTCCCGCTAAAACACTTGCACATCGGTGTTCGGAAATAATTTAGCTCATTCTTTTACATCTATATATATTTTTTTTAAAGACAACTCATTAACTTTCTGTTATATTGCAGTTTATATGTAGTAATGATTCTTTAAAAAATGATATGTCACACCTGAGTAAACCATGATCTCAACACAATCCTCGGCTCCATAAAAATCATTAGGTTCACCCTTTCTCCAGTTGATATATGAGGCAGGGCTACCATCACTCCATCTTTAAAAGAAAATCATACGTTGATGCCCCCGTTGTCAGCACAACTATGCAAAATTTTCGTCAAACTAGCTGAAAAGGGAGATAATGCACGGATCCAGAAGCGGTATTGGGTCTGGACCCTCTCTGGAATTTGCCGAAAATGATGAATACTTTCCACGAAACAACAAGACCCAGATATCCGCCTTTTCTTTCTTTTCTTTTCTTTTTTTTTTTTTTTTTTTTTTTTTTTTTTTTTTTTTTTTGAATCCGCACATGTGGTGTGAAATGTTGAAGCTCTATATGAACTGAAGAATGACTATTTGTCTAATATTTGTCATATCATAAAATCTTCAAAATCTTAACCATTTGTTTAAATAAATAGACAACCAATATAACACCATGTTGTCTAGATAATGACGATACAGCTTTTCTTACATTTACCTTATGACTGAAATATAAATACTAAATAATAATACAATCCAAACCTGGAGTTATTTCGGTTACTTCCCTCTCTGGAATTTGTCGAAAATGATGAATACTTTCCACGAAACAATAAGACCCAGATATCCGCCTTTTCTTTTCTTTTCTTTTTTTTTTTTTTTTTTTTTTTTTTTTTTTTTTTTTTTGGAATCCGCACATGTGGTGTGAAATGTTGAAGCTCAATATGAACTGAAGAATGACTATTTGTCTAATATTTGTCATGTTACAAAATCTTCAAAATCTTAACCATTTGTTTAAATAAATAAACAACCAATATAACACCATGTTGTCTAGATAATGACGATACAGCTTTTCTTACATTTACCTTATGACTGAAATATAAATACTAAATAATTATACAATCCAAAATGGAGTCATTTCATTTCAATATTTCAGTATTTTTGATATGAAATCTGACCATGACTTATTCGAAATATTTTGACTTACTTGTATCCAAGGTCAAAATCAGTCTCGCTAAAACCAGTCCAGAAGCTAAAGGCGGTTGTATTTTTAATCTACGAATAAGAAAGCTCTGCATATCAATACGTGAAATGAAAATGTGACTCCTAATGATGAAATATCTATCTCTAGGAATACTTAAATGAAAAAGAAAATGTTTTCACAGTGATAGAGTTATTTTAATTTCATTGTTACGTTCGAGAGTCTGTAGTCATGCAAGGAGAAAAAAAAGACGTTATTACGTAAATCCCTTTAGCCCTTTAGCCCGTTGTTTTCAAATGGATCTGTAAATGCACATGGCGGTTACCTGATTTTGGATAAAGAGTTGTTCGAACACGCTTGTTATGGAGATGAGCTCAGCAGAGTGTGACTGACACCACCTCCTTGCTTCTCGCCAGGATTTACTCTGACTACCAACTCCATCGACGACATAGTAACAATGTCCTTTATACGTCATCCAATTCAAATCTTTCCCACATGCAATACCTGCCGTATATATGTCCTTACTTATTTTCAAAATATCGGAAATCAGATCTAACATTATAAATAAAGTTTTAGCCATTTAGATTTCTTTTACGATTCGTTATGGTATTTCTTCATCATTTACAATTGGTATATCTGTGTATTGTGTATACAATGTACTTGAAAATTACATGTCCTTTTCATTTTGATCATTAATGCCAATGCCACCACATACAATAATTATATTGACAAAATACAAATCCGATATTTAATAATACATGTTTTTGTATTTCAGTACCTGATCCAGCCGTTGGTGCTGGGGGTGTCGTCCTTGGTGTCACCTTCTGTCCTATCATGTTTGGATTGAAAAGGATAAGAACACGATGTCAGTATAAATATTTGCAGGAGAGAAAAAAAGAGAAAAGAAACAAAAGAAAAAGAGGCAAAAGAAAAAAGAAGGTAAAGAAATAAAAGAAAAAGAAGAGAAACAAGAAGGAAAACAAATAAAATTTAAAGTAGAAAAATAAACAAATTACTAAAAAAAAAATGCACAACTTTGATTTAAGATCAAGTTTACAATTATTTGAACAAACTTGAAAAATCGCAAGAGATACCTCTTTTGACTTTACAAATCCAGTTTCTCCTGTTAGAACAGACTTGATCGTTCCACAGCGCCTGGTACATCACCAGTTCAACACAGTCCTCTCGTCCTTTATAGTTATCTGGCTGCTTTGGAGCCCATTTTGTGAAATCAAGAGCCGTTCCATCCGTCCAACGGTAAACTTCAATCAGTAAAAAGATAATAATAAAATCATTTTTACGATGAAAAATTTGATTTTTAAATTGTATGTAAAGGATCTTTCAGAAAATTAATCTCAAATGCCGATTGTCATATCTTCGAATTTGAATAATCTCATATGAATTGTCTTGTATATAAAATCAAAAGTTGTGTAGTTACATCGGTCTACCATTCATCCTCCCTCGGCTATTCATTTTCACCGACTGATATTAAGATTTTTAAGATTTATACATGGGTTCAACTTGGTATCTTTCCTTCTTCCTTTTCATTTTCTATTCGTATTGAAGCAACTTCTTGAGAATAAGTTACCAACAGCAACATTTAAAAAAAATCGTTACAATTATAAGACGAATCAATAATAAACAAATATACAAACAACACTAGAAAACAAAGATCTCCTCCGTGCAGTTGTACCTTTTTGATTTCCTACTACACTTTTATCATTTAACCCGATCCAATAATTCCCAGTATTTGTCATTCTGAAATCACAGGAAGAACACATTTAAACATTTTGAAGATCAAGAAGAAATTATATATATATATATATATATATATATATATATATATATATTGTATGCATACATTCACGTTAATTATTACATATATAACCATTTATTCGCCTTTTGTCGCGATAGGTCCTCATTCATTTTCGTTTATTATTCATAGAATCTGTTAACATTAACAACTCCTTATCTGTACACTTGGACATCAAACACTTTCAGATTCTAATGTCATTTTTGTTTTGTTTTACTTATTTTTCTTCTTTTTCTTCTTACGTTAAATATTTACTCCACAGTGTATCTGAGTCGTTACTACTGTGTAGACTGGCAAGTGTCGCCCCTTGGCTGACACAGTCTCTGCTTGCTTCGTCATAGTTCAAGTGCTGATTCTTTGGCTTGGTATTCACCTGATAACAATTCATAACAAATATCATCTTTATTATACATGTATGATAGTTACCAAAGAATGGATATGATTTTTTGTCATTGTTGAATACAATATTTATCCAGTTTGTGTTGAAAAAGTAGGAGAAAATGAATATAAGTTTTTAATATAAGAATTTATGTTAACAGAGTAACGCGAGACGCAGATACTGTAAGTCTTTGTTTAAACCAAAACATTACGAGGTTTCAAGAACAGGCTCACTGTTTCCTATTATCCTTGATGACTAATAGACACTCATATTATATCAATATTATTATAATTACTATAATATTAATATTAATATTAGTCTGGTCGTCATAATAAAGGGACGTTCAATTTTACCAATTTGCGAAATCATATTTGTTGTATCTGAGAAAATTCTAATCACAGTTTACAGTACTTACAACTGTCAAGTGAGACAAACCTGATAACAATAGTCGTTTATCCCCACCCATCCACCAGGACAGGGTAGGGTAGGGGGTGTTGTGGGAGGGAGGGTAGGCTTGGTATACCCTATCCTCAGGGATTCACATACAGCCTTGGCTACATTGATACACGGCATGTCATACCACAATCCTGAACGATTTCCGGAATTCATGGCAACACAGCGTAAATTAAGCCCTATTGTATAGGAGAAAAAGTCTCATCATTTTGTGAAGTTTAATTTTGCTGTCAAAATTATTAAGGTCCGTGTAACGCTTAACAATTCAAAATTCCAAAATGTTTAAGAATTCAATTTTTTTTTATGTTTTAAACAAAAACCTGAAATATCAAAGTTTTGGAAGTTACGATTTTTGACTAAAATGTCAGATATCTAAAATTCTAAAACAGCTTTAAAATTGCAAACTGTGTAAAAAATTCAAAATTGTAAACTGTGTAAAAAATTCAAAATTATCATGGACTCCTGTGAGGAATATGCAGGATGTTAAAACAGATGGTGTACATCTCGACACCCTTTCTGAATGGAAAAAAAATCCATCAGAGGGTTACTTTTATCTGGAATGTACCACAAGCAATCAACTGTGAACACCAGATTCGAGTCTATCTTTAAAGACCCTTATGTCACAGAGCTTACCTACCTCCAAGAACATTATGTTATCACACCAACAGACAAAGCCTAAAATAATTACACATTACTTGCAAAAAGTACTAATTCGACAATCTTGTTCAAGAGTTGGGTTTAAATTCGACACCTGGAAATCCTACTTACACCCCAACAAACTTTCTGCCTCTGAAATAATAGATAACCACAAATCAACTCTCGCTTCCTTTGGCTTTAGATTTGGATTTACCATACCGATCACAGACTTTCCTTTTCTGAGTAGCAACATCCCTTCATCGCCTGCTTATGGCGTGTTCATATCTCAGTTGATACGCTATGCCAGAACAAGTACCAAATATACAGATTTTGTTCTGAGAGCTAGACGTCTTTCAGATAAGCTTCTCAGTCAGGGATACGTTTGTGATCGTCACTGAGGAAGTTCTACGGTCGATACGGGGAACTCGACATACACTTTGATGCCCCATTGACCAGAATGGTGGATGATATTCTGTCTTAGACTATTTGAACCATCCAACCACAGAATAAACTTGTATCTTCCGAAATGGAAGTAACCGGATGTGATATTCCTACCGAATTGAAGTGACGGGTGTTGCATGCAAGCAGAGGATACTGATTCTTCTAGGGCATGTGGTCTTCCTCCCATATTGGGAGTTGGTTTCTTGTCATGTGGTGGAGTTTTTGTTTGTTTGCTTTGGTTCCTGTTTTATCCTGACTATGTATGCTTTCGGTTTATGTTTTTTTGAATTATCGATTTTTGTACTGTGTATTGAGATATGGTAATTGTCCATGTCTGTCATTGAATATTTGAAAGTTTAAGTTTTTACTCAAAAATCTAAAATTCCGAAAGTTCAAAACGTTTTAGATTTTTGAATTTTTTATAAACAATATGAACTTCCATAACCTCAAAAATTTGATATTTTATGTTTTTGGTTAAAATATAAAAAAAAAATCAAAAATTCTAAAACGTTTGGAATGTTGAATTATTAAGTGTTACAAGAACCTATTATGTTTTGAACAAATTGAATAACGCAGGAGGTCGCAAATTATTGACTGTAATACGAGAAACAGACGAACCGACCGACAGCCCAAGGGCTTAGTGACAAGCAATTTTGCAACAATATTCCATTTTGCAGACCTATGCGTATCTCGATGTATAGGAGGACTTTGTATTGCTTGTAAAATCAGCAAAATGTTTTGTTTATTTCTCGTTTGTTGCTACCTGTGGGTTGTTGTCCTCCCCAATTAGAGTACAGAAGATAGGTAAGTGGACTTTCATAGTTTCGGTACGTCCCAGGAGATTTCAGATCTGTTATGTCTGTCCAGTACTTGCCGGACTTTGTACCAAGGACACTGGACAGGTACGACTGTTCATACCTACAATCAATTATTAAATTTGAAGTTACATTAGTAGGTTCCGAAGTGACGTAATTGATAAAAAGTGATAAAATCTGAGTGAGGGTATGAGAAAGCAATGTGATACTGTATTTCTCCAGTTAGGTGTAGTCACATACTTGTCGTCAATCTGTACCAGCGTGCCTTTGTTCTCTCTACAGACCTTCATTGCAGCGGCGAAGGTTCTAGGCATCTCTATATAGAGATAACACGACCACCTGTAGCCATCCCAACCCTAAAATATAAAGATTGTCAAACAAATGAAGCTTTATGTCAGTTTGGTAAACCTATACGTAAGCCTGCCTTGCATGGTCATATTGTTTAGTCCTAAAATTATGCTTATCATGAAGTTTCATCCAATTAGTTTTGTCTGGAGATTGACTTCGAAGTAATGCTAATATCTTTGTAATTGACACAAGACATACTTGATAAGAAATGAATTATTTCGTACTTGCAGAAGTCATCAACCGACATTTACGAGTCAATTTCTTATATTTACTTTTGGGCAGCCCTGTATTGATCTGGGAGGTGTTGGCTTATTAGATGTCTGCTTGTCTGCCTGACATACGTACTGATGTTTTGTGTCACAGTTCTCGTCCTGCCATCCTCCGGTCTACAATACGGTGATCATTGTATAGATTATTTCTTTAAATATCGAATTATGAGTTGTGCTTTATGATAAACGATCAGTTCACATATAACTGAATATTGGCCGAGAGAAAAAATGTTTTCTTTATGAATGATGTCATATATCTTTTACTGCTTATTATACATCCATAAAGAAATTTCATTTATATCATTCATTTCATTACAGATTTAAAAAAAAGAACGTTCATGTTTTTGCTTATATGAAGAACAAATGAGCAATATCTAGCCAGATCATTCAGTGACCTAAGCGATAAACAAAACTTTAACGCAACCCAAAACAACCATTAAGACAAACTACCATTATGACAAATTACCGGAGAAAGCAACACGGAATAGAGCACTAACATACAACACAAGCAAAGGCAACATTGGAACATGAAATTAACTCAACAAGTAGGACATTTTGAACCATGAGTCCATTTCATGCGTTCATTTGCTTTGTCAATTGCCAAGTGTTTAATAATCTGGATTAAGTGCACACAACCGTCCTTCAAATGATCATTATAAATGTTACACACCTGTGGGTTGATCATGACACAATCTTGCTCTATATTAGATGGTTGTCTTGGCTGGTTGACGTTCCAGTTGGTATATCTTACACGGTTCCCTCTTGCCCATTCGAACAGATTTTCTTCTCTCATGTCATTCAGACCTATCCAAACGTCGCGACCACCACCTTAAAGTCGAAAAAGCTTGAAAATAAAGAACTATAAGCTTTGAAATTTTGAAAATTTCGAAAAAATATATTTGAAGCATTTCTTTTTCTGACGCAATCGTGTCTTTGATGGTTAAGAATATCATCGTGTGATTATATGATACATATATCCTTTTTCAACACTTATTAAGCAATACATTTGTACCGTTACTTATAACACTGTAAATGAGGTCTTGTTCGGGCTGACTGTTTATGGTTACAAGATCCGCCCCCTGCTTTTGACATTCTGCGCGCGCATCTCCCCAGCTCCGCCTATCTGTTAGCAAGAGGTAGCAGCTACCCTTGTATTCTCTCCAGTTTGGTTTACAAATTTTGTTTCGTGCAGCTAAATTATTGGTAAAAACCAAATTATCTCATATTAGAAAATGATAAGATTTAGTCGATTTTTTTAAAATTATGAATAAGGAACTACAGAAGATAGAAAGATGAAAAGACAAGTCTACATTTGTTAGTGATAAAAAAATGAAACAAGAACAAATTCAAAATTTCCAGAAATAAGCAAAAGTTTTACACGTAGTTCATACTAAGTCCTGTTGAGTATACAGTGTTGGCATTCTTTCCTCCACATTTAAACTGTGTTGCCGGGTAACACGACAGATTACACTGACTGGCTGGTCCGTAACGCCCGTATGAGTTACCACAGAAACACTGATATTGGTTCTGGAGACCGGCATAGTAATATCCTTTCTCAAAACAATGGTGGACACACATAGGCGGCCACATGCCAACGGAGGGGTCAGTGTATGGCTCAAAAGACAGGTCACGATCATTAGGGTTGTCTGAGAAGCAACCAATTGTTGTTCCAGAGTCTGGTCCTGTAAAGAAATTTAATGTTGAAGTAGGTGTAAGAATTTTCTCTTTTTTTGTGTGGAATTACATTTTAAACAAATGGAACGTGAGGAGTTATTTCTAATTCCCTTATGCATTAACAAGAATGTTCTTCTCTATGTCTATATGCATGAACATTTCTTTATATAAGTAGTTTCATTGAGGAGGGTCAATTGATTTGGACTACATGTACACATTTGCATATTCATGATAGAATTTACATTTGCAGATTTGCATACACGAACAGAGACTTAGAATTTAGAGGATACCTTTTTAGTTATCATTTTAAGACTATGGCGTAATAACTAACCTGGACATCCATAAACTTCCCATCTCAGTGCAATTTGACGATTATAGTCCGTGGGCCATAATCTGATATAGCGGGCAATGACAGGGATGGACAGATACTGTTTTCGTACTGTGTTCTGGTCAAAGTTTGCAGAGAATACCTGACGAAAATATCATTATCATCAAATTGCGAAGTAAACTACGTTTTGCTAAGGTACCATGTTTCATTTTAGCGTTCCCATGCGAAACATGTTGCTCCTTACAGATATTGAATTCTTTATCAAATGAAATATTTTGACGTTATTTTAAGCCATTTCATTTGACGAATATTTCTTTCTTATTATTTTTTAAGCATATATAAACATTTTAAACTTACAATTGCTTTTCTAGTGAAGGCTGTGTAAGTATAGTATTTAATGCCGTCCTGAGAGTATGATAGTGTGTAAGCCTTGACCCATTCCGGACTGTCCTGACGACCCTGCGTGGCTACGGCAACCACTTGTATATTGGTGGACAAATCTACCTGCCATACAAAATTATAGAAATGCATTTAATTGGTTCTGTTCAGAGTTATTCCGAAATATCAATGCATCGGAAATGTCACTTTAAAAAGATAATCTTAGAAATCGCAAAACATTTTCTTGCCTGTATGTATTGATGTTGATCGTTATATCTAGGAGACCACGCCCCTCTACTGCTTCCCTGCGCTGGTTGGTTAAGGCGACTTCTGGCGGGATTATGTCCGTTGTCTTTAGATGATGAGGCGGTGATACTGGCATCAGGAATCTTTTTACTACCACTGATCAAGGGCTCTGCACTACACCCTGTTTGCGGTTTTGAATGTATTTCATCAACATTTTATTCAGGCGTAATGATGCATGTACTTTGATCAATTAAAAAGAACAGCTTTTAAAGTAATAATGATTGGATTGGCATACAAACTCGTTATACCTTGTTGACAAACCAGAATGTCGAGTCTAAGAGCTATAGAGTTGTGGAATGTCGTGGGCATTATTTTGACGTATCTTGCCTGGAAGTGCGCCTTGAAGAAATACGTTGCCTGGTGTATGTTGTCGGTGTTAGCTGGAATATTCTGAAATATAATTATGTAGAACAATTACGCTAGGGTCAAAGTGTTTGTTTGTCCATTTCCATTGGTTATCATTCATTGTGCGATAGAAAAAAGTTTGATCTATGCTTGGTTTTATACTAAGTAAAAAAAAATACATAAATTCCAAAAATGTTTTTGTTTTCAAACAGAAATATGTTATGAGCTTATGAATTAGCAACAGGGAAGCTCCAGTAGAGCAGTAGAGCAAAATTATGATTTCAAAAGATAAAAAATACTGCTCAATCATGATAGTTACTGTGACTGTAAGCGGACATTGGGAAAAAATAGTAATTCGTGGCTACAGTTTACTAAATCGTGCACTTAGTTTATTAAATCGTTCCCACAGTTTACGTTAAGTCATGACCACAGTTTACTAAATCGTGCGCATATATAGTTTATCAAATTGTTCCCACAGTTTATTCTAAAATCGGTGTATATGCATGAGTCTCCGAAGATGAAATGTGAGAATTATTTAGTAAACTGTGGCCACGATTTAGCATTAACTGTGGGAACGATTTAATAAACTGTGCGCACGATTTTGTAAACTGTAGGAACAATTTAACAAACTGTGGAAACGATTTAGCAACCTGTGGGAACGAAATAGCTTAATTGTTCGCACAGTTTAGCTTAAACTGTGGAAACGATTCGATAAACTTTAAGCACGTTTAAGTAAACTATGGTCACGATTTAATCTCTTTTTCACATGTCCGCTTACAGCCCACGTAGATAGTCGGATGGACAAACGGATAAACAAACTTCGGTTAGAACTATTTACAGCCTTACTTAGATATATTTACACTGACATATGACATACAAAAACGTTTCCGTATGGTTCCTGGTAGTAATAGTCCACACTGCCGGTGGAGAAGGACACTTTGTATGACGTCACCCATTCTTGCTTTGTTGGACTGCCCATTGTTGTTATACCCCTGATTATCATAGACTGAAATACAGAAAATGAATCCAGTTTTATTTGAGTTAACAATACTCCTTTTCCGTGATGGTAAGTAAAGACTCTATTCTGCTCTATTCTATTTTTTTGTATTCTAAGAGGACTTTAGTACTGAAATATGCTTTGGCTAAACCATTAAGATCTTTTTTTACAAAATGGGAGGGTTAAAACTTGTTATTTGAAGAACCAGACATTCAAAGATGATATATATATATGAAGAAGTGAATAACTCTTTTGAGATTTGAGATATGGATGAATATATCAGAGAGGCAAAAGAACATCGGGTGAATTTCGAAATCAGCCCAATACATGTAGTTGAAAAAAACGGTTTCGTTTCACGATCCGATAAACGCGTTCTTTCTCCTTTTTTTCTCCTTTCGTTATTTGTGTGTGTGTTCCTTTCTTTTGTGTGTTTTTTTCTTTCTTTTCTTTTACGAAAATTACGACTCATCTTCTACCTTTCCGAGATCCACCTTGATCCACTGATTGCTATCATCATTCAATGCCTCCCATCCTCGAGGAGACACATTGATATCAATAGGGCGTATCCTCGCTGCATTGCCGTTGTGGTAGGGGTCAGACATGGAAGACACCGTGATACTCTGGTCAGTCACAATAAGGGGTCCACTCATACCATAGTCTGGCTTACATTTTGCTGTAAAAATAAGGAAGAAAATAAATATTTCGACTTCACAAAATAACACAATTCTCAAGCTGAAAAAAAACTTCAGTTTTCAAATAAAAGTTCATCAAATCTATTTATATAAATAATTGTCTCCATATAAATCTCTTTCTTCATAATTCATAGTTCCAAAATTTATTGATAAATTAATTCAAATGATAATATATAAACGAAGATCAACATACTTTCCATGCACCCCATGACGTCCCAGCGGAGAGACATTTTGTTGTGCCATTGTACTGGGTATAATCTGATACTTTTGGATTCTATCGGAAACATGAGAGAGTTCGTTACAGCATTAGATATATCCGAGTTTCCTGTAAATACCTGAAATAGGTTTCAAGTTTTTTATTTCTCACAAGCAAACTAATTGGTCAGCCTGTAAATAAGAATTATGAGTTCCAAAATATAATCAAAAAAGAATAAAAGCGTCATTCAAAAACTAATCTTGATAGAAAATTTCGGAAGGGTTATATTTTATGCTGGTTTTTTTTTTTTTTTTTTTTTTTTTGGTTAACTTTCTATTAGTGTCAAATATCATATAAATTATATTTCAACAGTAAATAATCTGTACGTACTTTTATCGTTCCTGGTGGCTGCTCATACCATACCCACTTAGAGAATGTGTCATACTGGTAACGAATTTTGTACTGAAATATAAGAAAAATACAACATTCTCAGAAGTATTGTTAATAGATCATAGAAAATTATATCAACAAGAGGCCCAAGGGGGCCACATCGCTTACCTGAGTTGCAGACAAAGGGTTAAAAGTCACAAAAATACTTCTACAGATCGAAGCCCTTGACAGCCATATTTGTTGACCTATCAACAAGAAAAACACAAACTTGGCAGAGGACCTTGAGTACTTGCTTGCTGTAAAGTTTCATGAAATTCTGTGCTGCGGTTGCAGAGAAGATTTCGAAAATGTGTCAGCCAATCAGAGCCCTCGGCGGCCATATTTGTTTAATGATCGGCACGAAAAACACAAACTTATTGGAGGACCTTGAATACTTCCTTCCTGTAAAGTTTCATGAAATTCTGTGCAGCGGTTGCAGAGGAGATGTCGAAAATGTGTCAGCCAATCAGAGCCTTCTGCAGCCATATTTGTTGACAAATCGGCCCAAAAAACACAAACTTGGTAGAGGACCTTGAGTACTTCCTTCCTGTAAAGTTTCATGAAATTCTGTGCAGCGGTTGCAGAGGAGTTGTCGAAAATGTGTCAGCCAATAAGAGCCCTCGGCAGCCATATTTGTTGAACAATCGGCACGAAAAACACAAACTTGGTAGAAGACCTTGAGTACTTCCTTCCAACAAAGTTTCATGAAATTCTGTGCAGTGGTTGCAGAGGAGATGTCGAAAATGTGTCGGCCAATAAGAGCCCTCGGCGGCCATATTTGTTGAATGATCGGCACGAAAAACACAAACTTGGTAGAGGACCTTGAGTACTTCCTTCCTGTAAAGTTTCATGAAATTCTGTGCAGCGGTTGCAGAGGAGATGTCGAAAATGTGTCAGCCAATCAGAGCCTTCGGCAGCCAAATTTGTAGACTGATCGGCAAAAAAAACACAAACTTGGTAGAGGACCTTGAGTACTTCCTTCCTGTAAAGTTTCATGAAATTCTGTGCTGTGGTTGCAGAGGAGGTGTCGAAAATGTGTCAGCCAATCAGAGCCTTCGGCAGCCAAATTTGTAGACTGATCGGCAAAAAAAACACAAACTTGGTAGAGGACCTTGAGTACTTCCTTCCTGTAAAGTTTCATGAAATTCTGTGCAGCGGTTGCAGAGGAGATGTCGAAAATGTGTCAGCCAATCAGAGCCCTCGGCGGCCATATTTGTTGATCGATCGGCACGAAAAACACAAACTTGGTAGAGGACCTTGAGTACTTCCTTCCTGTAAAGTTTCATGAAATTCTGTGCAGCAGTTGCAGAGGAGATGTCGAAAATGTGTCAGCCAATCAGAGCCCTCGGCGGCCATATTTGTTGACCAATCGGCACAAAAAACACAAACTTGGTAGAGAACCTTGAGTACTTCCTTCCTGTAAAGTTTCATGAAATTCTGTGCAGCGGTTGCAGAGGAGATGTCGAAAATGTTAAAAGTTTACGCCAGACGGACGACGACGACGACGACGACGACGACGGACGGACGGACGACGGACGGCGCGCTATGACAATAGCTCACTTGAGCTTCGCTCAGGTGAGCTAAAAAGAGTTGAACGTGATTCATGATGGTTTTTTTATTATCAGTATTTATGTACGTTACCTGGGTAACATACTCATCAGCATCTGATCTTCCCATGGTAACGATTCCTTTGATAATAACAAGATCATAAAACGTCACTTGTATGTATTCACCGTTGTTCGTAGTAGCTGCTGACCATCCACCTTAAAAAGTTAAGGCATATATTAAATTTATGGATATGTTAAGGCGTCGCTTGAATGAAAGTATTCCCATTCTTTCATTTTATGAGCTCACTGCATCCATCACAACACATACTCTATATTACTTAACATTTTTAACTCGTTGCTCTAAGGTCTCTTCGCAGATTAGCAGATTAAAGTTGCACCAATACAGAGGACTCAAATTATTCAAAAGGTCCAACGATATTTAGAATAGACGAAGAGATGCAATTGAGCACTTAACAATGTGAGTACTGACCTCTGCTTCCTTGGTAGATCCTGGAGTTTGCTGCTTGATGACCATTGTCCAAACTGGAGGAAGAGGTCAGTTTACTGTCATCTAACAAACTATAATTACCAGATATTAATGCTGTAGGCACGCAACTCTCTGAAAACAAAAGACAAAAAACGAAGATCTGAAGTGGTAAAGCTACAGAATTATTTTCCCGTTTTTCCGATTTATGAATACAGTTTTTTCTTTCTGTGACAATTACCGTGTGAAAAGCTTGTATCAAATAAGATTCCTTCATCCTCCCAAATAACTCTACAACTAACAAAAATAGCAATGGAATTGAAACTATATAGGATAAAGCGTTCTTACGTGGAGTAGGTTCTGTGGGTGTACCAGGAGTCGTTGTCATGGCCATAGCTGATCAAATAGAAAGATAGATTTTTCAATGGAGCTTATATTTAATTCAGAAAGATTTTTTACATTAAACTGTAGATGTTTATATATTGCTGACCTTGTTTTTTACAGATGTACTGCTGCTCGTGGTCACATCGTTTGTCATTCCATTGGTAACTCCATCCGGGTACTATCTCCATACAATCTTCTCCGACCCCATACTCATTTGGCTCACCTAATTCAAGAAGATGGCTCTAACTCATCTTTATACGAATTTTTCATATTGTCAAAAGTGTTTATCGTTTGTCCTTCCGGAATATTACATCCTGTTTCCAGTAAACGTTTCTACTTTTCAACCTCGAAATTCATTAATCAAAAATATTCATTTCAAGTAGGACATAGTGATTTGAAATCATATAGAACCTTTCCTTATTTTTGTAACATATTGATATTTTGTAACTAAATGGATGCAATTCTGTTGAAAATGCTTAAAGTAGAAGACTCCGACATTTATCATCAAAGACAAAATTCAAGTTAAGCGTGATTGAAACACTCACCTGGATGCCAGTTCAGGTAAGCAAATGGGATGTTGGGATCGGTCCATTCCCATCCTCCCTCTTGTGAGATATCAGACCCGCCCATCCAGAAGTTAAACTGGATCGTGCGGTACCGACCAGTGTTAAGCACGGCTGACATAATGAAGAAAATTTCATTCACTTATCATCATTTTAAGATAAAAGATTTTTTCTATGAAACGCATTTAAACTTGAGATAAGAAAGAGTATTTTACAAGGTGATAGAACAGACCCTGGATAAAGTTTTGCTCTCTTGGGCCCTCTATGCTAAGTAAACTGCTATTCAGTTGTTGACAAGCCCATTGGGCGTCTGACCACGTCTTGGGTGCTCCTAAAACAACTTGATAACAGTAACCGTTCAACGAATTATATATCCATCCTGGTCCACATTGATATGTCCATGATCCTGCAAGGACAATAATGAAATAAAAATAATTCTTCAGTCATACTACTTAAAAGATTGAAAAATAAACTTTGCTAGATGTAAATGACATTTTTTCATGTTACAAAGATTAATGAGCTTCATAATGAGTTATACTCTTATGTTTACTCAAATTCTACTACAAGAGAGAAAGAAAACTAAAGTTACCTATTGTTGATGCTGGAGTGGTTACAGATGGTCCGCCTGGAACTAGAAATCAAGTCTTAATCAGCATTCCTTGCCCATGTCAAAATACATGTATAAAAAACATAAAGTTACAAATGAAGAAAACGACTGTGTTTTCGAGCCGAATTTTTTAAACCTTACATGAACATTTAGCACCTTTTCTTTCAATATTTGTTTCCTATTATGCATGAATTAATTTACATACGAGCTTGTTTCCTGCAGATATAGTCTAGTTGATTTGTACAGTTTCCGTCATCCCATGCCCCTGAGTAGTCCTGCCTTCCTCCCACTACCTTGATACACTCCTGACCGTTTGTTATATCGTCTGGTTCACCAGGGTAGAAGTTGGCAAAGGATAACTGAGATAGCATCATATTACAATAGATTGTCTTCCATGAAAACATCAGCAAATAATAAACGTTCTGTCGAGATTGTTTGGTATCATAAAATGCATTGAGCACAAGGGCTCCGATATCTTTGATTCTTGGTAAATTGAAGGTTTTGTCAACATTTACTAACATCATATCCAGTAAGTACACCTGGTTTACATTACAATTCAAATAGTTTTGTCAAAACAGTGTAACCTTAATTTGCTTTGCCTTCTTTTTATTGCGGAATATTATTTGTTTGTATTGATCTTTTTAAGATTTGAAATTTCAGAATATTTGACTTGAAAATGATTGATTCTAAGAACATAAAAACCTACACTTGATTGGTCCACCCAAATCATACGTTTGTATTCATCTCTGTACTTTAGTCCTATCCAAGCTGTACTGATATCTAGCTGATTCTCTGAAAATTATCATTCCCAATATGAATTTGTATAACTATGTGTAACTGTGATATTGTGATGTCATTTTGTAATCTTTATTCTCATGGTATTTGATAGTGTCGAAATATTTATGTTTGGTTTGTTCAAACAGGAAATAATCATTGATTAACAAATAATCCATTTCTATTGAATGCTATTTTATGAATCTTATCATACACTAGTATAAAATAAAGAGATAAAAACAATTATGTTCAAGTACCCGAAACGTGCATGTCTGGTCCATGCTGCAAATTTTTCGATTCTGAAATGATGCTATTGACTTTCAAGACGCTTAACACATGTTCCTCTATATTGACTATGTCAGAGTCCCTTTTTTCAGTATCGTACAACATAAATCTTACGTGCTATAAATGATTGTTCATATGGATCCCTGATCGTAGTAAGGTCAGCTGAGGACTGATAACACATCCTCCTAGCCTCTGACCAGGAGTACCCTGAACTGTTACCGGACACACCAAAATAGTAACAGTCTCCACGGAAAGGTACCCAGCCGCTCTCACAATGGGTCGATCCTAAGTTTCAATAACGAGATCATTGAATGAATACCTTAACAAGTACCATAAATTATCATTTTTTAATCAAATACCAACGTTTTCTTATATTATTTCTGATATAACTTTTCAGCATGGAATGTCATTTCAACTAAAAAATGATCATTTCCTTGTAAAAGTAGGGCACAAATAAATTCAAGAAATATCTTCTTTTATTATTGATATAGAAATCGTCAGTTTCTTCATTTAAATTCCTTTTATTTGGAAGCAAAAGTTTTTAACCGCTTTTAAAATTAATTGTCAGGTTAGTCACTGCTCGAAGCACGAATCTTTACCTGAAGGTGCGGTGCTATTTGATGTAATCGTGGTGATAACCTTTGCTTTACATATAAATGGCTTAGGGTTGTAACAATATCCGTGAATCCAAGACGCTCGGGTATTACCTGAGAATAGAAGCAGATAAATAGCATGGTATTTAAATAGTATCGGTTTTGATCCTTTTTGCAGGAGATGCTTCGATCTCTCCCCACACAACTAAGCTCATCGTAAATAGGGAACTTGGGGGCTCCTTTGCATAAGGTTGGTATTTTCTTTGGTTCAGCATTTTTCTTTTTAATTATGCCCATTGATTGTAATTTTGACTACTGATTTTGGGTTTTAGGTTTGATCTTTGTATCCCAGATAGATTAAAATGGGTCCTGTAGCATCATATTCCATCCATCCTGCCACGTCTTTCGGTACATTTTGGACAGAATAACTTTCACACTCTTTGGTCATAATACATTGTTTAGTACCCGAAACGTTTATGTCTGGTCTGTTCCCAAATTGCATCTGTTCTTTAATGGTACCATTGGATTTTGGATTTGAAGACGTTTAATATGAAATACCCAAATCATACATATATAATGAGATAAAATAATAAACAAATAACAAATTGTTGGAATAGAATAATTGTATTTACCGTGAGTGACTGAAAGTTAAACAAATGCAATTCAAAAATCGTTATCAATAGACATACAAAACTATGAAATATAATATAAAAAACGAATTGTTCAACTCTGCTATGCGAATAACTAAATCATTTTGCAAAGGAGCCTAAGTGATTCCCATATTGATATGAGATCTGATAAGTGACTCCAATATTTTGATATGAGATCTGATAAGTGACTCCCATGTGGATATGAGATCAGAAAAGTGACTCCCATATGGATTTGATATCAGATAAGTGACTCCCCTATGGATTTGAGATCAGATAAGTGACTCCCATATTGATATAAGACCAGATAAGTGACACCCATATTGATATGAAATCAGATAAGTGACTCCCATATAGATATTAGATCAGGATAAGTGACTCGACTCTACAGGACATTTTGAGCCGCGCACTCTCTGTAAAGTAAATGCAGAAATTTAAATTCTAAAAATAACACCAGAGGGCGCTAGTGAAATTAATCTGGGCTGCTTATGAAAAGCACTTTGGCTGGAAGCATTACTGATGAGAATTTGATATTCGAAACACGTGCCTGGTGTATGAAAATTTTTCTTCAAGAAGGTATAGAGTTGGGACACTTCCGTATTATCCCATATGGATATGAGATCGGATAAGTGACTTCCATATGGATATGAGATAAGATAAGTGACTCCCATATGGATATGAGATAAGATAAGTGACTCCCATATGGATATGAGATAAGATAAGTGACTCCCATATGGATATGAGATCATGTTCGGGGAGAGCATATTCGGTGTTTTAACTTTGATTGTTTGTCACATACAAATTCGGTGTTAAGTACGGTTATAACTGAATCTTTCAACATTGCTGACATCGAGGTGCTGGTGTTTTATGTTTTCATAGCATTTTAAAAAAATTAATTCGCAGTAACAACGTCAGTCGTTCACAGAAATAAATTAGACTGCCTGCTTTGGAATATAGCGTGTCAATTTCAATATGAATACACCATAGGTGGAGTATAAGTGGATACTAGTATCAAGCATTCAAAACAATAATATTATATGTGTCTATGATGCTTTGAATTGGAATTGACTTTGAGATCATCACAAACAAAGTACAGCATTAACAACAGGCCCCGGAAAACCTCAAGATAAAACAGAAGAAAAATTAATAAGTTTTTTTTCAAACTGAAGCGTATCGATGATATTAAAAGGTACTTCATAGTGTGAGTTTGTTCGAATATTCTCCATACTTGCGTATACCATATTTCGCTATTTGCTTCTATAAAAGGTAGAGCAGTTTACTTTCAAGAACTAGATGGTGATGATTCAAAGACGTAATACTTGCCTACTAGTATTTGTCCACAATCTGTTTTATTGCTTAGTGGTTTAGGGTATCCAGGATACCAATTCGTGTAGTTAGTGGATACAATCACTCCGTCTATCCATGATAATGTGTTGTCAAGCTGTATGTCTGTGTAAAATTAAAAAAAAAATTAAAATGCATATACCACAAAGATTGTTAATCTAACATTTGAAAGTGACGTATAGGGTGTGATTTATTTGCCTTTTTGTGTCTTTAAATAAACTTCAGATCCTCGAGAAAATTCATTCTGTTGTACACTGGACTCTTCTTCATTGTACATTCTAATATGACTTGATTCTTCAAATTTTTTCGTTTCGTATAAGGTTATTTGTATACCTATAAAGGGGATGGGGTCGTTAACGATGGTATTACTTACCAGAAAACCCAAGCCAGGAGGAGGATATTTGTTGATTCTGGAGGAGGCTAGTTATAAACTGGTCTTCGCCAGCACTTTATGCAAAAAGGTAAATATCAAAATTACAACATCGTCATTATAATTGAATATTTTTCCAGTAACTTTCTTTAATCACTAAAGTCTTTATCAAAATAGACACGCAAGTTTGAAAGGCAAAACTAATTTACCTTGAATATAAGTATGCCATAATATATATTGCCTAAGCATTTTGCGTTTGGTTCAATTTCGTTTCTAACAAAAATATCATAATGAATATCCATTTTGTTCACTAGCAATATTCAAGGAATCGGAGTGTTGAAGTAAAACTCATCCGAACATTATTATCTATTGGCATACAAAACATTAAAACATGAAAATCAAAACAACTAATACTTAATACAGAGGGTTTAAAACTGAATAACAAGTGGAGTTTCATGTACATGATACAGTTTTGTTGAACCGAGTATAAAGATACAAAACTATACTGGATAAGTATTTTCTTACTCTCTTATTGAGAGCAGTTGTGTGTTTTGGTTTTTGCAGAACTGACTGGCCATGAACCAAGTGGCTTCGTATGAGGCGACATCTATCAGCTGGTAGCAGTTGTCGTTATATTTAGACCATCCCTGGCTGACAAACACCTGAAATATTACAATAACAAATTCTAATTTGCGCTTCAAACATTCGTCCAAATTAAATTCAAAAATTGAAAATTCATTTTCATTTCTTTCATTTCTTTTTTATCTATTGTTTTATTATTCACTTATTTATTATTCATTAACTTAATTAACATGTATTTACATTTTGTAAATTAGTATTGAACCTACCGGCTTGTTTTTCGCATATAAATTTCTTTTCCGCAGTACACAGTTCAGATTCCCAATAAAAGCTCGCTAGGGGATTGGCATAAACACATGTTCCTCCCTTCTGCCTACAATAATTGCATTGCTTTAGAATTTTTCAATATATGGAGCAGATATGTATGTTAAAGATTATATATTTGCCCAATCTACTTTATAATAAAAATTACGTATTTTTACTATTTCCTCATTTTTCCCCGATTTCTGATCGATAAGGTTTGCTCAACCGGGCAACAGTCAAAACTATTTCATGGTCACGTGACGAACTGTTGCACTCGCATATAAAGTCACTCAATCAATTGGGTAAGAAAACAGTTATTTCATGACTACTTACTTGGGGAACAGTCAACTATTGTCCCTCGGTAGTGGAGAAGACCTGTAAACTGTTCCTTAGTAGCCATGAAATAACTGTACACTATTCTATACACTATTCTATTATTTGACTTTGAAGACGTGTAACTTTAAGAGTGTCACTTTTGGTGGGTTCTCAATCCTGATACGTATTTCGGTATTTTTTTTAACTGCAACCTGGTGCTGTTGGAGATCCCCTCCTTTGTTTCACAGTCTTTGGCCATATTCCATAATTTGGATTGAGGATCACTATCGAGAAACGAGCAGGTCTTGTCCATGCTGCAAAATATATTCTCAAATCATGCTATGAATTTGAAGACGCGTATCATTAGATTCACCAACTTACAATATGACTTTGCCATAGGAGTAGAATGGCTGGTATCTTAGTGTCTGGTTGTCAGCTCCTTTGAACATGCCTGGTTGATTCTAAAATCAATGAATTTGACAATATAGATAATTAAATAACAAAATTGCCATAGTGCTATTCAACCATTTTCAGGTTATTAAAGTTGCCAATTATCAAATCAATGAAAAATGATGTTGCCTTTTGCAAAACAATAAATACAACATAAGGTTTAATGAAAGAATGTCAAGAAACTTTTAATGATAAATATTGGGAAAATCATAAACCGAAGGCATAAAAATCATGATAAAACAGAAACAATCAAAAACAAAAACCTCCACCATATGAAAAGAAGCGAACTCAAAAACGGTTTAAGTGCATTTTGTAAACTGTTTTATTTTCTGTTCAACCTATGGTTTTAACACGTACTATTCTACTATTCTATTATTCTAATATTTGGACCATAAAGATGACAGAGGACGGATAATTTTTCGTTTTGTGTCAACCTCTGCAACCAATCGGATGGTTTCAAGCCTTGAAGACGTTGGGATCCATTTCGTTATCTTAAATCAATGCTTTTTAGCGAAGTGAAGTATACCCAACAAAAGGAATAATCACTTAGTAAACTCTACTAGTTGGTCATCTGAAGAATTTTCTTGGAAATGAATAACTAGTATATCGTATCTCAGAATTTATGACTCCTAAGATTCCCCAACACAAGCTGAAGTTATTTTGCATGTTTTGATCGCATTCTTATCCTCGACCCGGCACGACAAAATGATAATGACACAATGTATCCAAACTAAATTTCAGTAAGAAACATAAAAGATATTTAAAGAATCCATGCCAATCACGAAAAACGAAAACTTAATAGAGACTAGCCATCAGCAAATGTTTTTATGATTGGATGTAATTTTAAAAGTTCATTTCTGCCCTTCATATGAAATTATCGAGCGCCAAATCATTCAAGCAAATTTCGTTCTGTTTTCAAACCTCTGTTACCTATCACATTGTGTCCAGCCTTAAAGACGCGATATAATTTTTTAACTTAAATTTCGTTAAACCTCAGACTAGACCATGTGGGACATGAGTCAGATGCGCAACAGTTTGGGTAGAGAAAGACGAAATTGCTTAAGAGTTATCGAAATGTGATATTTAGTATGCAAAAATATGACCCTGATATGCAGCTATATAGAAAGGATCTTCAAGAAGACAACGTAGCAGTTCAGCAGGACACACAGTTTGCGAAATTCGTACAACA
Organism: Pinctada imbricata; assembly: GCA_033119305.1. NCBI lineage: Eukaryota > Metazoa > Mollusca > Bivalvia > Pterioida > Pteriidae > Pinctada > Pinctada imbricata. The sequence goes on along the minus strand of VSWD01000006.1, from coordinate 50,992,099 downwards.
GATAAATGCAACACAATCATACCTACAAATCACAAGATAACCAGGAGAATATCTATATAATTATTCTGCTTATTAGGGAAATAGGTTAAATTTGGATTTACTGTATCTGAGATTCCTATCCAAGCCTGTTCGTCCGTCGTCCTGCAAGCTATCAGATCACCTATAGAATTGACCATTTGATATGTGGTTGGAATGTAGAGGTCACCTCCGTCAAGTTTACACGTAGAGCGAGCATCGAACCAGTTCTTTGTGGTATCATAGAATTTGTAACAAGCATTATTGCACTAGCTCCCATCCATTTTGACTGTCACAGAATTCATATGCATCTGAAATTAGGAAATAAAAGTATAAGAATTGAGAGATGAAAGAGAGATTGATCCTCAACATAAAGTATCAAATGTAACCATTTGGAAGCGAAAACATCTTCGAACTTTGATATACCTTTAGATTTCCCCGATTTTTTCTTTCTTTCTAGTTTTTATTTTCTCCAAAACGCCAAAGATCTTGGCTCAACCACCGAAGTATATTACATGTACAAAGGGCCATTACTGTGGCCCTTTCAATAATCCGCTATATTCAGGATTTGAACTTTCAAACAGAATTCTATCAGTTCGGTATAAAAGAACTATTCTACTGACATCCTTTTGTGTGTTCCTCTATGACATTGGTCGGAGCAACAGGGTCTTTTTGGAGATCATCTCCCTTCCTGAAAATCAGGATAATGAATTAGGGATGGGATCTCCAATCAGAGCCTGTTGCAGCACCAAAAGCAAAACACCAAAACACCCGATGCGAAAACACAAAGACGAACATACTAAGAGACGAAAAAGAGACATACGACATATAAACATCAAACACCAAAGACTACACATAAACCAACGAGACTAATGGGCAACCGGTGCCGACTTTTGACGGCCATTTGTCATACCACAAGTAGCAAATGGTGTGGTTATCCTGGATTACGTGCGCACAACCCTCCAACTTCTCCGATTATCCAGAGGTCTCGAAGAACGTACAATTGTGGTGTAAAACAACCTCCTCACTGTACAGATGACCACACACAAACAAGACCGCAAAACGTAGGGGTCCCAGCAACACAGATGAATATGTAAATAGACATAAAAAGAGGGCGTACGTAATACAATCCGTGCTCTGCCGGCTATAGCGAGTTCCTGTATGTATCACCCGAGGAGTCCGACTGACATTCAGAGAGGACAGGTGGTCGGGGCCCTGTCTTCTCTAAAGAGATTTGATCAGGGCCCGTCATGGAGTCCCGTCGTCACAGTCAGAGTGCATCTTGCTACCAGCATTAAAAAGAGTCTTAGACTTGGTTGAATGACCTTCGCCATACATAATTTTGGGTTTAAACATCTTTTCAGAAAGTCCGTCTCCTTCGGTGGTAATTAATTACTCGAATGACAAACAAAAAAACAATTGCCTGCTGTTGAAGAGCTACTACTTAATAGTATTCAATGCTTCAAAATGTTGAAAGTGTTGAACATCCAATATTAACCTATGCAGGATGCAATTAGATTGATTTCAATTGAGTTAATCAACCTTATGAAAAATTTCTTCTTTTCATCATCACTCCCATATTCTATGTATATACCGGTATGTGAAAGAATCGAAATTGTTGAATTTAATTTTCGTTAATACATTTTCAAATGCAACATTGATTTATCGATTTTCAACAGAATTCTAGCTTTGTCTTGTCTATAACAATCGTGAATACTAGGTTTGTCTAGGTAGTAGTGTCATTTCATTTCTATTTACTAGTATTTCCCTCACCGTTTGGTTTCTGACATACAATTCTTTGTCTAGCATTACAGTTCTGGTAGAAAAGTTGGCCTACATATGGTTTATAGGACCTGAATGATGCACAGTCATAGGACCGCCTGTTTGTTACAGCTTCTTTATCTCGGTACCAATGTCTGAAAATAGACAGTTAAAAAGCGCATTCTTCTGTACAATTTCCAATAGGAAAGACATGTCTGCAATTGAAAGCTAATTGACTATTAATTATATATGGATTCTATAAAAGATTCATTAAACACATCTGGTCCACGTTGCCAATTTATCTGTTCTTAAATGATGCTATTCAATTTGAAGACGTTTACATTTATATGTGTTCTCATTTTCTTTTGAAAGTATAAATTGGCCCTTGTGTTCACTTTCGATACATCTTTTTTTCTGTTATTCTGAAATTATTTTAACATTTGATAGATTTAATTCATTAATGTCAAACGTCTTCAAATGCAATAGCACTATTAATAACAGATACACTTGCAGCATTGATCAGACATGCACGTTTCGGGTACTGGTCCTCAATCTAACAATGTAATATGGTCAAAGAGTGTGAAAATTATTATGTCCAAAACTGTACCAAAAGACGTTGCAGGATGGGTTGGATATGATGCTACATGACCCACATTTTAGAAATTTCAAGAAATTTTGATAACAGAAATGTTCGAATGCGTTGAAAAAACCTACACTTCAGTTTTGTTGTACTGGGTACCGTCCATCCATGTCCAGGACCCGTTGACCACTCGTAATGCTATCCAATACTGAGTACGGGTGCCCTTCTCTACTTCTTTACCCACGAAATCCTTCAGGATACAAACAAGATTTTGGTCATTAATAAAATACGTTCAGCATATTATGTCACATATAGGATTAAGCAAAAAGTTTTTTAAAAATTCTGGAGGTGGCATTATTTCATTACTTGCAAATCAGAAAAATTCCTTCAGAACACTCTGCAGATGGATATAAAAGAATCTAGAACACAAGTGAAACTAGATGGTTTTGGGTTCAAAACACCAAGATGTCGTCTGATTTTATGGAGATTTGTTAATTAAGCATAAAGCACCGACTAGTAGTACATGTAGATTCATTCAAGTAGCTCTTTCCAAGTCTCTGATAGAAAATGTTATGATCTTCGCATATAACAATGCCAGATTAAGAAATAGTATGCTCATAAAAGTTTATTTCAGAGTGAAATAGTATGCTTATAAAAGTTTATTTCAGAGTGAAATAGTATGCTTATAAAAGTTGAGGTGATGATTAAACAATTTTCTTTATAATTCTGGATTTTCATCCAAGTTTGTAAATCAAGATGTCAGTAACTTTAAACAATTTTCTTTATAATTCTGGATTTTCATCCAAGTTTGTAAATTAAGATGTAACTTTTCCTAGGTTTAGAACTTACCCAGTCAGCATCATCTCTGTATGACAGGATAGAGGCGTTTCTCTGATTACATAATATATTGGCTTCTGTATAACGATACGTCTGTGTACTGAAGAAATAACATCTTCCATTATGCTCTGACCACGTGGTGGGACACACCCCTAATACATTGGAATCTGAAAGGAAAACCAGATTATAAGTCTTCTCACGAAAAATGTACCGAAGATTGAACAGAGGCGCCTTTGTTATCTGAAAGCAAATTTTTCGTATGAATCGAAGGACATACATGAAACAGAAGGATTCCCACTAGCTGATGATGATGTTCCTAGACTCATATCATACATGTAAATGAAGATGCCGTCTTTAACAATTTTCCTTTTTTTCTATGATGACATTAAAAGAAAAATAATTCGAAGGATCAATGGCAAATATTTATAATGTCCAAAGTAAGTAAATGTAAGTGTTTCTTATTCATTATCAAGACAACACTGTAGTTGGACATGTCAACTTCCTCGTAATAGCAGTTTATAGAAAGACTCTAAAGAACTGATGCTTGGACTAATAGGGTGATTATTAATACTTGTCTTGCTTCAGACAGCAGATAAAGACAGTTTTGTGTATACCAACCATCTGTTTCAAGCTCAGATTTAAAGTTACGTTGATGAACCTGATTGTGCGACTACTTTGTAAGTCTCACATCCTCAGACAACGTCCGGTTGATGTGAACTCATGCTCTTATCTAATGTATCAAACGGTGAATGCATGATGTGAAATTGTAAAGTCAAAAAACCAAAGGCGTCTGTCAAGTAGAGATGATAAAGTTAACCACAGAAGTAGTACCAATCGTATTTTAGGAGCCAAAGATCCAGAGGAATAAGACATTATTGTGTAAGGCAATCGCGAACCCCCGAATGGAGGCAGGACCACTTGCCCGGGAGGAGTGAGCGTCCTCTGACTGCATGAAACACCCGTTGCCAATGCCAAATAGAAAGGTGTTAAATCAGGTAATTTTCAAATAGATAAAAGACTGTCAATCATCCTTGATAGAAAAATGTCGAAGTGTGCAATAAGTTCTTTATAACGACCATAGAACTACCTCAGTGACATCTTACTTCGGTCCAATGTATAACCCAGATCGAGCAGCTTACTAGCGAGCCTCTTTTTTGAAATGACCATCAGTGCTAAATCAGTATAATAACATGTTTATTTGTCACCATATTTGATAAATTATTCTAATACTTTGTCTTCCTGACAGTATAGCTCTGTCTTCAACTGGTTCTTTTGCATAAAGTTTAGGTCATATTTATAATTTCGCTCTCATATGTATGCATTAATGCATTCTTTATATTTATATAATCATTAATTGGATTCCCTCTGCATCTATAATAAGACATTACTTAGGGGTTACCATGCGTGTGTTTTACAAAAACTGACAGGGTATCGGCGAATCCCCTGTCAGAAATTGAGTTTTACTGCGAGGCGTCAGCGGTAAAACGGATATTTCTGACAGGGGATTCGCCGATACCCTGTCAGTTTGGTCAGTAAGAAGCTAGAAAACGCCTGTTTTTAACGACGTCACCATAGCAACGCATGACGTCATAGTAAAAACTGCAGTGAAACGTGAATCCCCTTGCAGGTTTTTAATCGCTCAGCCAATCAGAATGCACGTTACAAACGGAGTGCATTAGAATTACCATTACTTGGTGCACTGAACTTTTTATCACAGAACATATATTTATAGAACATATACTAGTATTCCAATATTTATGATTATAAAAAGAAACTAAGTATTTTTACTTTCATTTCACTTGGAAAATTAATGAATTTAAAGAAATATGTTCTATGTATAATTATTTGAAGTCAATGCAAATGTTTTGGGGATGACTGAGGAAGTATTTCAGAACCAACTATTATTTGTACTGGTTAATCCTCCCTACGACACCACAAAAATTTTATCTATCATAATCCTGATTAAGGAAGATAAGAATCTTCCTTGTCAAACAAGTTTCATCATGGTTTACCACAAGAATTGATAAAGTATGTTTATTGGAAATTGTGCTCTTAAAAAATAGAAAAAAAAAATGACCCTAAGTCTGCTTCCAGAGAACAGCCTTCTCAACAAACAGAATCTTTTCTCTGGCATCAGCGTTAAAGAGGATAATTGACAAACTCTTTAAACATTCAATCGCGGTAACATTACGCAGGAACATTCAAGAACAATGAGACGAAGGTGTTTTTAACGAAAAGATAGAAATCTTTCAAAGCTACAAAAGCTATATCTGGTACTTTCTAATTTGCATCAATCCGAGAGCTCGGGTACATGTATTTCCATCAGAAAAGGAGTAACGCAAAGTTATAAGCAGTAGTGTGGAGCATTAAACATGATCCCCGTGACTGGATGTTTTTAAAAGGCGTGATAATTACTTCTTTCCATTTATGTTGCCTCAAAGAAGCTCGGTTTTTGGTCCTTTATCCATTTTACATCATGTATATTATTTTTCTACTTCGGAAACTTATCGTCTCATCCAAAATATCATCGAAATTAAAGGAGGTTAACATCTTAGCACCATCCCCCAATGCTATTTTGGTCATAGATTTTATTCAACTATCCTACTGAATCGACTCTACAGAAGATTTGGATCGAGCCGCGTACTCTTTGCAAAGCAAATGCACAAATTTAAATTCAAAATAATAAAATCTGTATAGTCTGAATTTCACTTAGACTGGAAAGCATCACTGACGAGGATTTGATGTCTGGTGTATTAAAATTGGTTTGAAATTTTCTTCAAGAAGGTGAAGATTTGGATCACTTACATTTTATTTTCTTAAAGGGAGTATTGAATACTTGCGTACCATTCAATTTACTCAGATTTTCTTTTTTAATTTTTCTGTCTTCATTTCTTGGATATTTCTATAAAAAGGTAAATTAGACTCTGATATGTATACGTTTTTGAATAGGAAAACGTGTCAATGTATTAAAAGTTAAATCGGATATTCAAGAAACTATCTGTTCCTAATTTGGTGTGAGAAGAAGGAGAGTTCTAGACGATATCACTAAATATATGTCAAAAGATAAAAGAAATATCGCTTGTTTATGAGACTTGTGATTAACGGGGGCTTGACACACTTGATCAGTTCATGTTATCATACACTTGATAACTCGGCATCTTGAAGGTGTTTCATTTATTTATTTATTTATTTTATCAAATTTATTTATCTAATTTATCTGCTTTCTTTTCCCCTTTGATTGATGTTTGTATTTACATATAGATGTCCGTGGTTTATCCGTCTATATACATTGTGATATGAAAGCAGATTTTGATCTCAATTATGTAACTTTTAAAAGAGACTGGACAAAACTATCCACCGATTTTTTATAGTCTCAAATTAAAACTTATAAAGCTTTAATGAAACAATATATGCAAACATGATATTGTCATAGAAAAAGTGTTGATTACGTATGCCATTTGATCATACAAACTTCAAGTCTCATCAGTTTCGAATAGAGATCTGACAATCACTCGAATGATGCTATGACGGGTTCAAAATTAAACGAGACTGTCCAAAGAATCGTGTTTTCGTTACTATAAATTATGAATACTTCGAATATGATCCCAGACAAGACATCTTACATATGTCAATCATATTTTGCGTGTGGTCAGTTGTTCGACGGTCCCAAAGGTTTTTTTTTTTCAAACGTGTAATCGTTGAAGATTTATGGCATTGGTGTTTATAAGTTTGATATTTGTCTTTGTCTATACGTATTGGTGTATGTATCGGTGCCTGCGTTGATATTGCCGTGGGGTTTTTTTTTTTTATCATATTGGCGTTTGCATGTTCGTTTATTTTGGCGTTTGTGTTAATAGTGCTGTTTTTCTGTACGTACTGGTGTTTATGTTGATGATTCCCTGTATATGTTGGTGTTACCATTGTCTGTCGGTATGTTTTCGTTTTTGTGTTGTTATGTTTGTCTGTATTTCTTGGTGTCTGTCTTGGTGTTGGCATGTATGTCTAAAAATATTGATATTTGTGCCCTTGCTGCTTTGTATGTCTATTCGTATTGGTATTTGTGTTTATTTTGTTTTGTATACCTTTATGTATTGTTATTGGTGTCGATGTTGTTGTGTATGTGTGTTCGTACAGTATGTGATGGTATTTGTGTCTGTATTGCTGGCTTTGTTTGCACGTATTGGTATATGTTTGTATCGCTGTGTTTGTACATATTGGCGTTGGTGTCGTTGTATATGCCTGAACGTATTCGTGATTTTGTATGTGATTATGTGTTTGTCTGTATCTGTGTTGCTGTTTGTCTGTACGTATTGATGTTTGTTTAGCTGTGTTTGTCTGTATGTATAGGTTTTTGTTTTGGCGTTGCTTAGCGTTAATGACTTTGTCTGTACATATCCGTGCTTGTGTCTATTATGCTGCGTCTGAACCATTGACCAATTACTTTACAAAAAACAGAGCTATATTTTCAACAACGCGAAAAATCAAACCATTGGCTGAAATGCAAAAATGGTTATTTCTAAGTCTCATAAGAAAATAATATAATTACAAATAAATTAGTATAATAAATATGTAATTCAAGAAAGAAGAAAAAAAGAATTTTGCCATTTTCAACGCTTCTTTAGAATACTGAGTTCAGATTTGCTGAGCATTCGTTGACAAAAAATATCTACGTGTATAATCCTTTCTTTCCAAATTCAACTATGACCCTTAAATTTTATGTGAATTCTTTCTTTTACTTCGTTTGAATGCATCCAGAAAGAAAATTATTCAAAAAAGAATTTCTTAAGCAAAGATTTTGTAACGAGCTCTTTCTTAAGTACCGTTTGCATTCTTGACGTCAAATGAAACACTTCGCTCAAAGATGTTTTAATTGAAATTTTAATGCCTTTCCGTCAAAAAGATGTTTCAGACTACATTGTCATTACTTTGAGCAAAGTACGTGTTCTGTGGATTAATTGTTGTAAACAAAGGCAAAGAAACAAAAAGTAAGTAAAACTCTTCAAAATACTCACGTGACGTATAGATGATAAATATTAACAAATGTCCACAAAATTTGAGATTCATATTTTCAAAGTTTTTCTACTCTAATTCATAATACTGTTGTTTATACAGACAGTTTCTTGATTAATTTCACCTATTTCATAATACGAATGAATCGGATTGTGTTACGACTGGTCCAGTGCATACATCGGATGTATTTGAACCTTACCCTTTATTTGTATAAAGTGGGGGATTGGGATACATACCTGATACAAGGACATGTTCAGATACGATATTATATAGGTAAACTGGTACAGCGGCCTACACAGATAAAATGTACTAAGTTATCAATTTTGGAGAAGTATGCACTGAAATACATGTACTTTATAAAACTATAGTTATCTTTTAGAAAATGAAACAAGTTTTCATGGGTATCCTTTTATCATTTTGTTCATTCAGAGTTTCGGGATTCCTTATTTTTCAGTATTTTTATCTATTAAGAGCATTGCCATGTGATTGGTCATCTACATGTACCACGTGACGTCTATCAATATTTAGATAACACAGATTTATTGAAAACATTGTGAGAAACTGCGTTTACACATATATCATTTGCAAGTTATACAAAGTTTTGTTTTAGTGGGATAAAATACAGATGTCTTAAGAAATTATAAACGCATATTTTACAAACATGCAAAATAGTAGATCTATATTACGTTTTTATGGCTTAACAAAGGTTCCGTACCAGGTTCTTTTTTCTTCTTATTACAATTATTATTTCTATTCTTTGGTGAATAGAATTTTATTTTGCTGCTAAAACTCCGCAAGTCTAAAAAAAAAAATGAAAATAAAAATAATCGAATCCCTCTCGCTGCCATGTAGTTCCGAATACACGCGATCTAGGATGTTGCAACGATGTCCTTCGTGAATCTAGAGAAGTTATTTGAAAACATGCATCACAGTACGCATGTTACGTGAACACGAGATAGGTATACATGTCAATAATTATGTATACCTATAAACATTCGTAATAAACAGATCCATCGTTATCTTAACTAATAACTATTACTATCAGGTAATGTCTCCTGATATGGGTTCTCAATCCTGCTACGTCCTTCGGCATTTTTTTTCACATAACTTTCACATGACGAGTACCCAAAACGTGCAAGTCTGGTCCATGCCGCATCTGTTCTTAAATGATGCTATGAATTTGAAGGCGTGTAAAATTCTTATACTTTGAATGTATGATTGTTCAAAACTATTTTCGAAAAACGCTGAAGTATTAAAACGTGGAAACAGTCACTTTTTCACCCACCTTCTTCTTCGCCCCTCTCCCCCCCCCTCTTGAATTTCGCTCGCCCGTCAAGTGCGTGATCTTAGATTTGGGACCTTGTCTCATCATGCTTGATTATACCTGCAAGTTGAAGGAAGATCAATAAAATTATAGGCCGTTTATTACCAGTATTAGGATTTTTTTGCTCCGACTCTTTAAATTCAATTCTAAAATGACTTGAGATTCGGTGGCAATTCCCGGCTCGGTGATAATTTAATTGGTCCATGCGACTCGGGGACTTTAAACCATGCTCGTCCACGTGTCCTCTGTAAAATATTGGAGCAAAGCACAATTCCAAGGCCACTTTACAATTCAAAACAAAACATGAACTTTATATCATGTAATGATGCTTGCAATGTTTTTGTATGACATGCCTTAGTTTTGAGGCTAGGGAAAATAAACTTGATGACATAGACCTGTGTCACAGCGCTTTACGGCTGAAAAAGCTACGTAATTGTTGCCTCCCCTCGCAACTGCAAGTCCTCTGTCATGTTCACAAGCTTCAAGTCCAAAATATCTATGACATTTACCCTTGACCTTGCAAATCAACAGAGTTGATCTTCAAGTGAGGAACACTTGTTAAAATTTGATGATTTTACGGCGACTGTTTTGTTTTCTTTGCTGTCGACAATGTTTTCAAAGTCGAGTCCTTAGTGACCTTGATATTTTACCCTTGGCCTTGAAAATCAAAAGGATTACTCCTGTCTTTAGGGGGAGCGTTTGATGGTCCTGTGATGACTGATTTTTTGCATGCTTTCAAAACAATTTTAAGAAGTCCACAATAACCTTGAACTTTCACCCTTGAAAATCAATAGGGTTCATCTTATTTGTACAGGGGAAGTTAAAAGTTAAAAAGAAGGAAGGTTAAATGATCCTGCCATGCTTGCTTCGTCTTCCATGCTATTCTCAATGAATAGAAGTCTAAATCCATGGTGAAGTTTCTTCCTAGTGAGCATCTTTCAAAGCAATAATGTTTAAAGAGTCTTTGGACATTTTTTTTTCAACAGCGTACATCAGATTCTTCAAACAGACAAATGTAGATTGTAACAAATTATCAATGCACGAGTCTATCAAAGACCACAGTCTCACTCTAAACTAGTCTTATAGATCTTGTCAAATCAGATCCTTCGTGTACCTCTAGAATCATCAATAGTTTTCTACTGGTGAGGAATATGGTTATAGACCAAGTTGGTCCCATTCTTTTTCACCTCTGACCTTGAAATTAGATGAATGAAAAAATTCTTATAAATAGACATGGTAAATTGTTAGATTGACGAAACCTACAATGAAGAAGTCAAATAAATAACTCTTACTGGAGTGGCCTTGACCTACCCAAGGATGACTTTTAGCAAAACATGATATCAAATTAAAACTTAATTGTAAAGGATAGCAAAATGGAATTCAGCTTTGCAATACTGTACGTCAAATGAAAGACGTATGTACAGACATAACAAAATAACTTGTAGGTCTGAAAATGGTTTTATTTCAACAACTTCATCTCCCATATTACATAATCAGTAGGTAGATGACAGGGAAAATTGCATACTTGAATATACATGTAAATCAATTGAAGATGAGATCAAATTTAACACAAATCATATTCATTTTTACATTTTATACAGGTAAATCATTCATATATTATGCTCCATTAGACATGCATGGCCATGTTTTATATTAGTCAATTAAATTATCATATATAATGGAAATACCACTAAAAATTTCATTTTTCATTTCATCTCTTCATAAAAATTAATCCTATTTCATAATGTGCCTTATCAACACCACGACTCCTAATTAAGAAATATCCTTACGCTGGTATTTGAGGATACATACAATCATGGTCTCAATATACATAATGTATTGTCCAAGTACAAAGGATCTTAAACTTTTCTTCAATCAGTATGTGTCTACAGGAAATAATACAATCTATTTTTGTTATAGTATAAAATTGGAACTACATTTGTGCAAAAGTCAGGATTTCAATCAATGTGTAAACAAAATATATCATTTCATTCTAATGAATTCCATCAAAAAGTTTGTTTCACTACGATATTCTTCTTTTTGTGAAATAAAGTAAGCCTTCTACATTTTACTTTCATTAACGAATTAATGTTTGAGTGTATAGTATGTGTAATCATTTCAGCAGAATTCATATCTATGATATATAAAGTTGAGTAAACGCCATCATGTGGGCACTTGTTGAAGACGTATAGAAATAAGTTAACATTTTTATTTGTAATGAATTATAATACGAAAATGGCATGTATGTCAATTCATGATTACGCTACTAAGTCACTTTGCTTCCTTTTTGTCTGCGTCTGCTAAAATAAGTACACTTACAATAAGCATCTCACAACATAGGTTATTCATTTCTAACTTCAACTTAACATATTAATCTTTTTTTTCTCACCGCCACAACTCATGAGGTGTCAGTGATAAGCAAAGACCTATGGAACAATCACTCACATACAATCTCATACAATACACAAAACGTCTGAATTGTCTGTCTTCACATATACATGTTTCTTCAAGTGAATGTTGGATACATACATTTTGACAGATGAAGGATTCAGTTATATTCTATAGAAATGCACATATATCACTAATGATGGAATTTGGGAGATTAACAAAAACTTACAAATACTGAATCATTGAATGTAAACAAAGTAGACTGTAATCATAATTTGCTTAGTACAGATTCATCACCATATTACAAATAAATATTAATTGTAATAGTCAATGTAAACAGTTGTATGTGGAGAGTTGAAAGTAAATGTACCTAATGAAATCATAACTATGTCTTGATTTTTCTTTTCTTACAAAATCTTTTTTTAAATATTCCTGTATTTTTAACATGAGGTCAAGTTTGAAACAATTTTTGCTTCATTTCTTATAGAAAACTAAATCTTCCAATAGGTGTGAAGGAAAGTGGCAAATTGCCCTGTAAGGTAACATTGGATTGATGTACATGTGCTAACATATCGATTGATTAAGATCCAAAGATACTTTTACCATAAAACTTAAGAAGAGGACTGCAGATGAACTTGTTGTTATCAAAGCCTGCCTCAGTCCTCTCAATTCTGTAGTTAAATCTATCTAGGGTTTTGCTTTAGCATTATAGATTCTCCTAATTTAGCTCTATATCACTGTCTTCACTGAACCTTTTTGAGTCTCATGTTTTCATCCTCCCTACTTTGTATCTGATTATTCAGGAATTCGTTTATGTCATCATTGATAGCCATGTGGAGGTCTCTGTTTATCTAAAAATAGAAATAAAGCAAGGCAACATTAACACAAACCATTTGTTCCAACCCTACGCTTTCAGTTGCAAAGACTAAAATATGTACAAATTTATTTGGTATTGAAAAAAAAAATTCCGAGAGATATCAATCTCACTTTTATCTAAATAAAGAAGTAGATGCTATCAGTCATCTGATCTGAAAAAAAGTGCAAATTAACCAACCCTGAAAAAAGAATTTGTACAACTACTGCCAACACCTTAACAGACAGGTAAGAAGAGAGCATGCTTTAATAAATGTAAGAATGGCTTAAAAATATTTCCTTAAAACCATCATGCAACACTGTATTGTTGGTCTTTCGTTTGGGTACCTGTAAAGTGCGAAACGAAACAAAAACGAAACGAAACAAATCGAAACGAAAAGAAACAAATCGAAACGAAACAAATCGAAACGAAACAGATCGAAACGAAACGAAACAAAACGAAACGAAACAGATCGAAACGAAACAGATCGAAACGAAACGAAACAAAACATAAAACTTAAAGAAAATGAGAAAAAGAGGGAAAATCGCCGAAAACGAATATTTCAAGACAAGATCTTATTGAAGGGTCAGGGGTACCACTCTTCTCCTGCCGCCTCCCCCCTCCCCGTGGGGGAGGGGGTCTTGGGCGGTCAAGACAAATGTTTAAACTTTAAAGTGTAAAGTGGTGCAATAGTGAAGTTATTTGGGTTATTTCCTTTTTCAAACCTTGAAAAAAGAAATAGACCTGTTTAGATGAAAAACTAAGGTGAGCGAAGCGAGCCTGAAGTTTTTGAAAAATGAATTGAAAATTGCGGCGAGCGAAGCGATCGGGAAAATTTTTAAAGTATAATATAATAGATGAATTTCGTGGTAATTTTTAAAATTGAGATTATGTACATGAACGCATAAGAGCAAGATTATTTATATTAAAAGTAATTTCCTAATTTTTTTGGGTTACTGTTACCCTCCCAATCATCTGTCCCTCCTCTCGCCCCCCTCTTCCCTCCCCCCGCCCCCTTTCTCTCCCCTCCCTTTGTCCCTGTCCATCCCCTCATTATTACCTTCAACCGTTAGTTCTTGTGGCTGGAGGTTTTTTTTTAAAGAATCAAAGTTGACGATTAAAACATAATATATACGGTATATAGCACAATTGCATTTTAAAGGAGAGTGATTGGGATGAATAACCTCGTCACAGACGGAAAAATATTATGTAGCAGGGAGGAGTCTAGCGCAGAGGAAACGGAACTGTTCCGTAATGTGTATTTGAAAATTTTATCAGAAAAATGAGAACAATTAAAAACTGGGGGGCACATTTCGTTTGAAAAAGGATAAAATTTTTTTCCCTGAAATGTGCCCCCACCCCGTTTTATGATCTCATTACGGTGTCATAGCGTGGTTTTCTATCCCCTCCCTTTTATTCCTCTTAAATACATGAATGGCATTTGACATTTACTTTTTTTAATTGTCAACTTTGACTCTTTCAAGAAACCCTCTCGGCACTAGTTACAAATGTAGAACTCTTGGATTCAGGCAATATTACATGCTGATCTTGTCTTGAAATATTCGTTTTCGGCGATTTTTCCTCTTTTTCTCATTTTCTTTAAGATTTATGTTTTGTTTCGTTTCGTTTCGATCTGTTTCGTTTCGTTTTGTTTCGTTTCGTTTCGATCTGTTTCGTTTCGTTTCAAATTGTTTCGTTTCGTTTCGATTTGTTTCGTTTCGATTTGTTTCGTTTCGTTTCGTTTCGTTTCGCACTTTACAGGGACCCCTTTCATTTTCCTTAAAAGAATTTTATTTTGCTCATCAAGACCTTTGACCTTGAAAATGAATAAAGTTCATCAGAAATTGAGGGAATGATAAGGGCAAAACCAAGAAAAATGTCAACCAAAAATAGCACATCATACGTTTTTGACTTTATAAAAGTATGTAGTCAGTGAATAAAGTACAGAATACAACAAAAATAACTTTAGATTGGCGAACAATATATGTCCCCTACTGGCATAAATCTAAGTCCTGCAACTCTACGTTTTTGACTTTATAAAAGTATGTAGTCAGTGAATAAAGTACAGAATACAACAAAAATAACTTTAGATTGGCGAACAATATATGGCATAAATCTAAATCCTGCAACTCTACATAGAATGCTTAAATCAAAACTGAACTAAAATTTGATCTGCACTACATCTTCACGTCCTTACTTATCAAGTGCACTGTAACCTTGACCTTTATTCAAAGTGAAGAGATACTATTGGATCCTGGGCAAAAATTCTGTGAAATATTCAAATCCACCAAAGCAGTGAATAGTAATTGCCATAGCAAGATTTTTCAACCCAAAATTACTGTGACCTTGATCTCTGACCTTGGATCAAAGTCATATCACAACACACACTTTGGTCCTTCACAAAAGCTCTGTGAAATATTATTCAAATCCCAGAGGCAGTGGAATGTTGAGGTCTGAACTAAATTTTTAATCAACGTTCTGTGGCCTTGTCTTGGGTTGAGGTCCTGGCAATAATTCTGTCAAATATATATTATTTTATTCAATGTAGCCAATGACAAATAATGGATCAGACAAGATTTTGCAATCCACATGTACTGTGATTTGACCTTTATCCTATGACCTTGGATTAAGGTCATGACATGATCTTTGGTCTTGGAGGACAATTCTGTGCTTTCTTCAGACCATAAAGCACAATTCTAAACATTTCCAGTGATTTCCAGACATAAATGTGTTTGTCAGTTTGATCTTAAAATCAATGATTAGTTCTTTACCCATGTCTAGCAGTTGCAAAAAGTGTGATTTTCCAGTAGACCATTTGCAATTACAACTAGACATGCATTACAAACACACAAAGAGCGGGTCAACATTGCAACTTTTGATGCCATTTCTTAATATGGCATCATAGATTTGTCACAACATCAAAGTAAGAAGTTATGTCAAATATTGAGATGCCATGTCTTTGTGTATATAAAATGCAAACCTACAGCAGTAAAATGAAATGGTCTTTTGCCCCTGATAATTTTAGTCGGGGAGCCAGTGGGGACCCCCATGCACCCCCTTGAGTACTTTTTTTCACGGGTACCATAATGTTCCTTATGGTCTACAGAATCGGTTTTCAGGATGTACTCAAAAATAAACTCATTTAGGCTATGTGTTTTTCGACCGTTTCCATGGCAACCCCCTGCTAAGGTCACGAAAGCACTATTGGTTAAGTAAAATAGCCATATCTTGGCCAAATGTTGAGCTTAACATCTGTAACTGGTATCAATATAACGAGGAAAGGTTGTTTTATTAATCACGTGATCATATGCAAAATAACTATTTTGCATATTCATGAATATTCATGAATTGAAATAAAAATGCTTGAAAAATATATAAAATCGACACTTTTCATTTAGTTTTGGCTCCTAAAATCTATAGTTTTATCTATGATCGTTATTAGATTATATAATAAATACATACAAAGTCTTCTCTCTCCAATGACATAACATTTGGCTCAATATTTTAGTTCAATGGCTTCTAAATTGATGTTTTTACAGAAAAATGGCTATTTTAAGTAAGATAAGCTGATTTTTGTATACTAATTATAAGATATTTACTACTTATAAAATCGAATATCTGAACCTGTTTTCTAGTGTATTTTCATGTTTTTCTCATGTAATAAATGTTTACAAAACATGATATACATAATTTTGGTAATTTTGGGGCAAAAACCGTATTTTTCAGTGAAAAACTACAGATATCTGGATATTATCTATAAAAGGCAAACAGTTCCTGTAATCTATAAATGAAACGTATATGCTGATGTAATTTCATGGTTCTAAGATCAATTTTTGTATTAGAAGCAAAAATACTACTTTTTTCTTCTATTTTGGGTAAAAATGTCGGTTTTTTTATACTAAATTTACAGATTTCTGAGAAATATTTCAAATATAATTTATATTTGTTGTAATATAGGATATGAAACTAAATTTATTTGTACATATCATGAGAGTATCAAAGTAGAAAAATAAAATAGTAAGAAATATAGAAATTCATACCATAACCACAGAATAACATTGCAAAAACACTCAATGAATCGTGAATAACACGGTATTACCACCCAATAACGTAACAGAGCAACTCAATAAAAAAAGTATAACCAACCAATAACATAGCAAAGCCACTCAAATTATGGTCTTTTAACCCTTTATGATATATACATAAATTAATAATACAGTATAATCACTTGATAACATAGCAAAACCTCTGAATAACATAGTCGTTTGGTCCTTTTATCACATAGGAACCACTTAATTATACAGTGTAAACACTCAATGACATAGCAAAACCCCTCAATAAAGTGGTTGTTAGACCCTTTAATATATCAAAATCACTTAACAATACAACATAACCAACCAATAACGTGATGGTTTGAACATTTGCTATAACAAAAATTTAAAATAACACCGCATAGCTACCCAATAACTTAGCATTACCATAAAATAACGTGATGATTTGATCCTTATCTTAGCAAAACCGCTCAATAACTCAGCATAGCTACCCAATAACTTAGCATTACCACTCAATAACGTGATTGTTTGATCTTTTATTATAACAAAACCACTCAATAACATAGTATAACCACCAAATAACTCAGCATTCTTACTCAATAACGTGATGATTTGACACTTTATTATTACAAAACCACTAAATATTACACCATAACCACCAAATAACTTCTCAATAACGTGGTCGTTTGCCTCTGTTTTATAATGAAACCACTCAAGAACAAAGCATGAGTACCCAATAACATTACAAAACCACCAAATAACGTGATGGTTTGACCCTTTATTGTATCGAATCACTGATTAGCATGTCTGTTTGACCCTTTACATTGCTAAAATCCACATTAAAACAGTCCTGGTTCCATAGAGAGAACGAGGAAAGATTGTTATTGAGTGGTAATGCTAAGTTACTGGGTGATTATGCAGTGTTATTAAGTGGTTTTGTAACAATAAAGTGTCAAACCATCACGTTTTTGAGTGGTAATGCTATGTTATTTGGGTGCTCATGCTGTGTAATTGAGCGGTTTTGATATAAATAAGGGTCAAACGACCACCTTATTAAGTAGTTATGCTAAGTTATTTGGCAGTTTTGTTAAAATAAAGTGTCAAATCGTCACGCTATGGATTAGTAATGCTATGTTTTGGGGAAGTAATTCTGTGTTATTGAGTAGTGGATCAAATCATCACGTTATTATGTAGTAATGCTAAGTAATAAGGTGGATATGCAGTGTTATTACAAATGTAGGTGGTTTTTTTTTATAACAAAGGATCAAACGATCACGTTATTGGGTGGGTTTTTTTATGTTATTGGTTGGTTATGCTGTATTATTTAGTGATATTCATATAGTTAAGGGTCAAACAATATCTTTATTGAGTGGTTTTGCTATGTCATTGGGTGTTTACACTGTATTGAGATGTGTTTTTATGTTATAAAGGGTCAAATTACTATGTTATTGGGTGGTTTTGCTATGTTATTGTGCGGTGATACTGAATTATTAAAAGACCATGTTATTGAGTGGCTTTGCTATACTATCGGTTGATTATACTGTATAATTGAATTGTAAATCATATTTAGAATATTTCTCAGAAATTTGTAAATTTAGTATGAAAAACCGACATTTTAACCAAAAATAGCAGAAAAAGTAACATTTTTTACTTCTAACACAAAACCGATCTTAGAACCATGAAATTGCATCAGTATATACGTTTCATTTATAGATTACAGGAACTGTTTGCCTTTTATAGATAATATCCAGATATCTGTTGTTTTTCACTGAAAAATACGTTTTTTTTTGCCCCAAAATTACCAAAATTACATATATCATGTTTTGTAAACATTTATTTCATGAGAAAAACATGAAAATACACCAGAAAACAGGTTCAGATATTCGATTTTATAAGTAGTAAATATCTTATAATTAGTATACAAAAATCAGCTTATCTTACTTAAAATAGCCATTTTTCTGTAAAAACATCAATTTAGAAGCCATTGAACTAAAATATTGAGCCAAATGTTATGTCATTGGAGAGAGAAGACTTTGTATGTATTTATTATATAATCTAATAACGATCATAGATAAAACTATAGAGTTTAGGAGCCAAAACTAAATGAAAAGTGTCGATTTTATATATTTTTCAAGCATTTTTATTTCAATTCATGAATATGCAAAATAGTTATTTTGCATATGATCACGTGATTAATAGAACAACCTGTCCTCGTTATATTGATACCAGTTACAGATGTTAAGCTCAACATTTGGCCAAGATATGGCTATTTTACTTAACCAATAGTGCTTTCGTGACTTTAGCAGGGGGTTGCCATGGAAACGGTCGAAAAACACATTGCCTAAATGAGTTTATTTTTGAGTACATCCAGAAAACCGATTCTGTAGACCCTAAGGAACATTATGGTACCCGTGAAAAAAAGTACTCAAGGGGGTGCATGGGGGTCCCCACTAGCTCCCCGACTATTTTACCTTTACTGTTTTTCTTCAACCCATTGGTTAAGGTTTTCAACGCACACACACAAACACACATACATTTACAAACAAGGATAAACAGCAGTAATACTACATCTTTTTGTCAATTAAACTTTATATTCAGGTAGGAAAAGTAAATAAAGACACAAAATTGATGTTTTGTCATGCTGAAATGGTATTAATTAATGTATGTGACATATACAACAAGATAAAACATGGCTCATCATTTCTCTGATTATGACGTTTCCTAAAAGTAAAATAAATGTATGCAGCAAAAGAGTCTTAGACAACTACCATACACCTTAACCATGCACTATTCTATATAAATGAAGTCTAACAAAATCAAATTTATACATCTCTACTTTCAACATGCAAGTAACAAAAACTAAGGGAAAGTTCTAAAGAACCCAAGGTCCAGGGATTTGGTCACACATGCATTAAGGATGGAGGGATGTTAGAAACATGCACACAATTTACCTGTATAATGGCTGTACTGTGCATGATGGTGAATCGGACTGGTGGGGTAGGGGGCAAATCTCCCTGAAACACCACCAAGCATAGCTTAGTTAGGCTCAGGGTTTAACAATAATTACCTTTTAAGTATACGTAACATACAATTTTAATTCAACATGGATACTTTGAATGCTTGGTTTTATGATTTTTAAGAGGGATTTATTAATTATAGAGATATGGCATTCAAAATTAGTACATGTTTGTATTGTGCAAACATCCTAGAAGCATTACTATAAGGCTGAAAGTAATTACATGCTCTATGTCAAATTTGGTTTCACGTAAAAGATTCTCCAGAAAGTAGAAAGAAAACCTTAATATTCAATTATACGTTACAGCTATACATCTACAAGGAGAACAATCACCCCTAGCTATGTGTAAAGCTCATGACCTTGACCTATGACCTTTTTTTAACAGGTGCTTCCTACTCCTAGTAAAATTTCCAGCTACTGTATGAGATAGCAAATCCTTTACTGTTGCAAAATAATATGGACAATTGTAGTTTGACTAACAATTCAACAAAAAATTGTATATAATTCATTTTGTTTTATAGTGGATATTGTCATAATATTAGCTGTGATGGGAATCTTTGAAATATTCAAGGGTATATTTTTGTTGTGTTTTACATATTTCATAAAAGAAAAAGACCAAGTATCAAAAGAGATTAAATTTCAAATGAAGCAGCAATTCATTGCATTGAATTGATTTTTTTTTCAGAAATTAAAGCTGGATACAGAATTGCATACAAGTTTAAGAATGAGTACATAATTTCTTTTAGTAAGTTTTACATAGAAAAGAAATCAAGGAAACGGTTAGTATTTTATGTTGAATAAGCATGTTAGTTATGGTATAACATCAGCCTTGTAGTAATTATCTCATATAGACCAACCTGCTTGTTGTGAAATAGTGTTTGTCTGACCATAGTGTCCCTGTAGCAATGAATTCTGGGTAGCAGGAAACAAGGGGTTTGTGGGACTCATTCCTGTAAAACAAATTTATACATGTTTATAGTGAATGGGAAAAAAAAGATGTATAGGCAAACCAGCAGGTTGCATTTCACAGGTACATGTATTTAAGCAATGGCATATAAATGTACTTGTGTCAAGATAAAATGAATTAATTCACCTATATACATGTAGAAATACCAGACTTTTATTCTAGGTGTCAAATACTTTAAAAGTAGTTGGCATTCAAAATTAGTACATGTTTGTATTGTGCAAACATCCTAGAAGCATTACTATAAGGCTGAAAGTAATTACATGCTCTATGTCAAATTTGGTTTCACGTAAAAGATTCTCCAGAAAGTAGAGAGAAAACCTTAATATTCAATTATACGTTACAGCTATACATCTACAAGGAGAACAATCACCCCTAGCTATGTGTAAAGCTCATGACCTTGACCTATGACCTTTTTTTAACAGGTGCTTCCTACTCCTAGTAAAATTTCCAGCTACTGTATGTTTATAGTGAATGGGAAAAAAAGATGTATAGGCAAACCAGCAGGTTGCATTTCACAGGTACATGTATTTAAGCAATGGCATATAAATGTACTTGTGTCAAGATAAAATGAATTAATTCACCTATATACATGTAGAAATACCAGACTTTTATTCTAGGTGTCAAATACTTTAAAAGTAGTTGGCGTTTTTTTGGTAAAATACAAAATCTAGCTTACCAAGTGGAGAGAGGATATCTGGTGAGGGAAGGTGTGTCTGTACTGGGGACAGGGGTATAGAAGTAGATCCACTGGCAGGGCTGGTGTCCCTGGGGTAGTTTGTCATCTTAAGGGTCTGGTATCCAGGCAGCGGCTTGTTAACCTGGGGAACCTGAGGCTGGGTAAAGGGTGAAGTGGAGCTCTTTTGAGATGCTCCCTGTGTCATGGATGCTACACTCCATACCGTGTTTTGAGCTTTTCCCTGAGCTGTTGGTGACACTGATTTATTGCTATATAAACTGGATGGAGAGATGGATTTGCCTTGCATTCCTGAGGGTGACACAGATTTGTTTAAAGCACCAGAAGGAGAGGGCTGCTTGGCATAGGAATGTGTACTGGAGGGGGAGGGTAGTTTGGAATAAGAATGCATGCCACTGGAATGGCTATCTGCCTTACCAAACAACTGCTGCATTAATTCAGCAGCCATGGCTGAACTTGAACTGTCACTTTTCACTGAACTTTGACCTTGTGGAGATATGACTGGCCTCGGCATTTGATTCCCTGGAGATGTTCTCTGAGTTGGAGTTTTCATACGAGGTAATGCATGTGAATTTCCCGAGCTGGGAGAATAATCCATCATTGATAATGAACTTTTGTGAGCTCCTTGTACTTTTTGAGCATTTAAATTTGAGCTAAGAGTATTTAGAAGTAGGCTCTGTGCACTACTTTGTCCTGGAGTATGGGCTTTGGTGGAGTTACTTTTCTGCACTTGTGATACATGCACTTGGTTTGAACTATTCACACTTTTATGCACAGGTTGACTAGAGGTAATGTTCAATGTTTTCTGAGGTAGGTTACCACTTTCCTGCAAAAATTTTCTGTAAACTTCCTCACTAGTTAAGGAAATTGCTGTTTTAGGTTTAGCACTCTGAACACTGGGTACTTGTTTCTGCAGTGCTGCAGTAGCCCCTAACTCGGGCTTGAGAACACTTTTCGGAGTGGTTGATTTTGTAGCACTGTCAGGTTTAGCACTATTATTGGATTGTCCTTGTGGAGTGGAAGGTTTCATTTTTTGTTGAATCTGCTGAGGATTCAGAGCTTTGTTTTGTAACAGTAAAGAAGCCATTTTCTTTGCTTGATTAATATCGAGTGTCGTGCCTACAGCTTTGGTTCCTGGTTGTGGTTGCTGTACTTGCTTTTGCTGCTGTTGAAGATGCTTCTGAAACTGCTCAAAGAATGAATCACCAGCTTTAACTGCCTTGACACTATTGGGACTTACTTGCTCCGCCTTTTTCGGACTTAAGGAAGATTTGATTATATCTGACACTACATGGTCCCATGCCTGGTCCATGTATTTTTGATTGGCAGCAGAGCTAGCCAATAAGGAAAGCCCTGCCGAGGCAGAGGAAACATTGGCTGCATCCTGAGCGTTATTTGTTTTATTTCCCTCTGATACACTTCCTTTACTGGCATAGTCCAGGATTGTGGGTACAGATTTGGCAGCCGTTGGTTTCACACCACTTGCAGACTGTGATTTCTGTGCCATTTCACGAGTGAGTTCCTCGTAAGTGCTAGGTCTAGCAGGGGTAGATCCAGGAGAGAATTTTGGAATGTTATTATTTGTGGCTGTTGGTGTATTATTGGTGGAATTATTGGGTGTGGATTTAGACATCAGAACATTTCCTATTTTCTTTGGCTTTTGTCTGAAAAAGAATGTATGAGATTTGTGAACTCTTACAGTCACAATTTTCACTGATAAGAAATCTTTCATTTGACAAAATTTTCAGGAAATGCGAGTTGTAGGGATTTTAAAAATAACTTACGGAGCAGTCCAGATAGAATGAGCAGCCCTGCTCTCTTTGAACAAAGTTCTGAAAGTAAATGATAAAGTACTTGTAGTTATAAGTATAATAACATGTAGAAATCTGAAATACAGTCATACATGTATTAATTATTATAGTGTACACATACATGTATCAATGTACATGTACTTTTATAATCAAAAACCTTTGTTTCATGTCAATAATTTTGAAACTCATTTAATTATGAATTTACAGTTTCAGCATCATTTTCCTACCTTGTCTGCATCCAGCCTTTTGGCCACAGAGGTCGTATGTCACGATCCAGAAATAGCTTCAAGAACTCCTCCGCTGTCTGATTGCCTTTCTTCACCACATCAAAACTCTTCATTTTTATTCCAACTATCTGACATAACAATGACCTGAAATAAAAACCAGTACATATATAATCTGATAAAACAGTGTGTAAGGAGTAAAATGTAATTGAAGATGTTTGACATCGCACCTGCAGGCAGACTTTTTCATTATGATATAATACTCAATGGCCCATCAAAAATTACTTTTTAAAATTGGATATTTGATTGTGATAGTATTGTTTAAATCCACAAGTACGTATAATGGCAGATATTTTGTAATATATTGCTGTACGTGAAAAAATTCCATGGCAAATTTATTTACAGAGGGCATGAAGATGTAAAATCCTGCAGATGTCTGACCTATGACAAGATGTTCAATTATTGATAAATGAAAACCTTATCCTCTCATAAATATGATGAAAATTCAGTACTGATATTGCCAAGCTAAAATTAATCCTTGAAATTATATGAATCCCCCACCTGATACTTTCTGTCCATTCAAACTTTTTCCGGACTCCTTTTGGACCTTTCTTTGCAGCGTCATTATTACTTTGTGATTTCTCGTCTTCGCTGTCCTCAGTGTCATTACCTTTAGGGGTCTCCTCTTTGTTACCGTCATCTTGCCTGGAAAAAAAATATTTCATGTAAAATATTGATATTGTTTTTAGTTCTAAAGAAAACACACTGATACCAGCAGTTCATACTAAGGTACTACTATATCATATAAGGGTATACTTGAAATTATCTTAGCACAACTTAATTTCGGCAAAAAAACAAGGCAAAAATGAACTAATTGGAATATTAGTGCGATCATAAATTACTGCACTTGAATCGTTTCCCATTATGGTCAATGAGAGTGAAATGATTTTTTAAAGTAGTCTTGAAATAGAGCAGTATTAACAACACTTACTCCCCTAAAATATGAATCCCACTAAAATAAGTACACATACAGTATATTACATGTATTACTAGTGGTGTATATATACATGTGATAAATCATACTTGAGGAGGGCTTGTCTCTGACATTCTGCCTCATATTTCTCCTGTAAAGCCGGCATCATACCATTGATAGCTGAAATGTAATAGCAAATTTTACTGAAGATTATTGTTAATATATTTAAAGATATATGGCTAGCATGAATATACTGTTACAGAACTTACTTCATGTACATGTACATCAACATTTCTTTGACACGTCAATTTCTTTTCCACTACCAATAAACAAGTAAAAGAAATCGTCTATTCATAAATTTTTAACCAAACCCACATTTTTTCAGGGGTTGAAATTCAGCTTTCTTCATTCATGTATGGCAAGTGTTTTTTCCTCAACTTGCAAGATTGGAATGTGCATGTATAATAAATGAAAATTTGTATAGCTGATATCATAAATCTCGTACCATCCTGTAGTTTCTGTACGGGTTCCTTCAGCTCGTCATCCTGTCTACTCTGATGTAGTTTCTTGGCCCGTTTCAGCAGGGTATCTTTACTACATGGTAGGTAAGCAGCTAGATGGTTGTAGATCTTTGACCGCTGTCCGCAGCTTCCTAGCTTCTTGGACTCTACTTCCACACTGAAAATTAAGGGAAAAATAGTTTCTCCTCCAGCTTGCCACACTTTATGGGTAATTTTTTCCATCTAAATGCCAAACATAGTAAAATTATCAAAATAAGCGTTTTTATTTTACAAATACAGTCAAACCTGTCTTATGTGACTTTGCAAGGGCCGACAGAAAATAGGTCACATAAGACAGGTGGTCACTGAATACAGGTTCAAGCTGATCTGACTTTAACCAACAAAATTTTCGTAGTATAAGAGCAATACCATAAAATGAATCCCTGCATATATCAATTTGTGTATTTATTGATGAATCGTTTTGCACATATAAAATCACATCAGATTTTATCGATCACAGAAGATTTATTCATGAAAGACACTGATGAAGATATTTAATGTAAAATATTATGTAGTTTGGGTCCTCTGCAACACTAAAAGTCGTAATATACAGGTTCAGAATTGGGTACGGGACAGAAAAATCACGGTCGTTGTCGCGTTAGACAGGTTGTCGCTATATACAGGTTTATTTGATAGGAAAATTGCTCGGGAGGAATAATGAAGGTCACATAAAGCAGGAAGTCGCTAAAAAGAGGGTCACTTTAAGACAGGTTTGACTGTATACGTGTACATGTACATAGCAGAAGTGTAATTACATTTTCAAAGATGAATTATACTTACACAAGAAGCTTGTCGTTCACTTCATTAGTGAAGAATTTACATTTCCCATCCCTCGAATTCTTGGCTTTCTACAAAGAAAGAATAGATATGTAATGAATTTGAAAACATTATACGTGATAGTTTCTACATCATTTACATATTAAGGAAAGAAAGAATATGATTATTTCATATTTTCATATGGTAGAAATATTTCTTGATAAAAGGATGTTCCAACATCTTCTATTTGCCGGGAAATTAAAAGTAGAACAGCCACAATGGGATGAATTATACATCTGGATGAATTCTTAAACCCGACATTTTATGAAAAGTGAAATTCAGCTTTAATTGAATAGTATTACAAGGTCATTTATTCAATTAAATATGTACATGAAATCTGAAAGCCCTTAAGCTGCAAGATACATGTAAATGCTTTCAAAACTTTTAAAGCAAACAACAAGGTAAATTCAAGGTCAAGGTCACCTGGCCAAATTTCTTGGTATCAAAATGTAGTACTTAATATCGTGAATGTATGTGTGAAATAAGAAAAGATCTTTAACCTACAAGTACAAGTATACTGTTTTAGAAATCTTCATTTAGAAATTTTGTTTCACCGAACCAAGGGCGTGATTCTACGATACATTAATAAACATTCCTTTCCCAACACTATAAAAAGCATAGAGTATAAATATAAATGTGGATTTGATTCATTGAAAACTGAAGGTAATATAACTTTAACATAAACAAACCTCTTTCAAAAATATAATAGTTGATTCCAATTCCTTGCTCATATTTGAAGGTAATGACGGTATATTAGCCGGATCGATTGACTTCATAATGTCATCTTTGCCGTTGGAATCCTCTTTGTCTAATCCTATTGACGAATCCAAAATAATGGAGTCTAGATTTTTTTGGTCTCCCTTGTTCATAGCTATAACAGAGTCTATAATAGAGTCAATACGATCATCAAAAGCCTTGGCATCCTGTGAGGATCCTGAGTCGTTAGTGGACGGACTGCCTACATCCATGTCCATCAAACTTCCGTTAGTATGGGATACCGGGGCTGAGGTAGACTGACTCTGCTGCTTCAGTAATTCTGATACTGTTGGTGAAGTCTTTTTCCTGTTAGAAAAATACAAGATTGTCACTATCAGTACAGGAATATGAATTTCTCAATAAGTAAAAAGTTTCTTACCATGAATTCCAATTCAAAATATGTGAAATTGGTCCCATGTAAATTATGTTTTCATTTGCCAATTTTATTTGTAACCAGCATACCTTCATCTCAGACTTGACCTCCCTATATTCTTTTTATGCTTATCATTAGCAGCATCAAAATTAAGTTGTCAAGTTGATATTAAATTTCTCAATGATTCGTAGATAATAATTACACCTACTTCTTAGCCAATTTCTCCTTGTCAATTGGTTTCTTAGGTTTTTTAAATATTTTTTCTCCGTCTGCATTTAATAGCTTTTTCTTCTTCTTTTCACCAAGGACCCCTTCCTTCAGCTTGATCTGAAACCATTTAATTAAGGTTTATAGAAATGTAAACACATGCACCAGAATCTACATAATTAGCTCCTGGAAAAATGGATGAAACTGACTTCCTAAAATCAATAATACAAAGTCTAAATAAACCAGAATAAGTATAAATGTTTTACTTTACTTTGACCAAACTTCCATACCTGTATGAAATAGAAAATTCAATACTTTTCTAACCAGAAGTCTCTGACGAGACTGTAGCTCTCTTGGTATTTTTTTTTTCTAAAACATCAATTTCCTTTCTTTTTTTTTAAACCAAGACCATAGGGAGCAGGCGCTCTAACAAATTATAAGTAGCATGACAAAACAACATATCCATTAGACTACAACTATATTAGCACTCATATAATTCATAATATCGGAGATAAAGTATTTCAAAAAGAATGCCACACCCATTCTCCAAGGTCCTAGGGGCCAAGGGCTGCTAGCTCAAATGAACTATCAATGACACATCAAGACTACAGATCCATAATATTGGATAAAGAATTAACTCCCCATCATTAATAGCTTTAAACGAGTAGAGAGCACAACTATATAGGAAAAAATTACCACACCCATTTTCAAAGACCCTGGGGGTATAGGGCTAAAGCAAAATATCAGGTGCACAACTAGACCACAGACCAATCATTGCAAAAAGAATTAATTCTTAGATCATTTATAGTGTCAGAGGAGTTGCAAGCACAAGATTACATTGACTTGTATAGGAGAAAATTACCACACCCATTTCTAAGACCCTAAGGGTCAGGGGCTAAAACATAATATCAGGTGAACAACTAGACCACAGACCCATCATATTGCAAGAAGAATTTAGTCTCCATCATTTATAGTGTCAGAGGAGTTGTGAGCACAAGATTACATAGTTATATAGGAGAAAATGACCACACCCATTTCTAAGACCCTGGGGGTCATGAGCTCAAACAAAATATCAGGTGCACAACCAGACCACAGACCCATCATATTGCAAAAAGAATTAAGTCTCCATCATTTATAGTGTCAGAGGAGTTGCAAGCACAAGATTACAAAGTGTTATATAGAAGAAAATGACCACACCCATTTCTAAGACCCATGGGGTCAGGGGCTCAAACAAAATATCAGGTGAACAACTAGACCACAGACCCATCACATTTAAAAAAGAATTAAGTCTCCATCATTTATAGTGTCAGAGGAGTTGAGAACACAAGATTAAATAGAGTTACCGTATATCGGGTAATTTTCGCGTCGGGTAAATTTCGCGAAAGTGACCATAAAAAGGTGTGTCTTTTTTTCGCTGAGTCTAATTTTCGCTAATCTAGAAATACCAAAATTCAAAATTTGTTCAAAGATTTATTTAGTGTGAAACGAAATACGATCGTGCATGATTACAAATACAACTGAGAACGTTTTTCTACTAGGTTTACGTATCAATACGTACAGTACTATTATACAGTTCACTCCTTTAAATCATCAACGATGCAGGCTTCTTTAAGACCATTGATTAGATTATAATTTCTGGTTTCCCATGAAAGTAGTCATGCAATTTTGTTATCCCAAAACAACCTTTACCCAAATATCATTGTTTAGATTTAGTCTCTTGCGAGAAATACATGGGTAATCAAAAGGCTAAATGTCATAATTGCAGAATGACAACAGGTGGTTTAAAACAAAAGCCGACATGCATCGGATCGGCAATTGTTTGATTTACACTGGGTAATTAAATAAATTAACGTTACATGTTATCTGTAAACATGTAATTATCTTAATCAGAGGAGTACCCACAAACACCCTGGGGCATTTACATATAACCGTACCTCTATTAGCGTAATTCATGAACATGAGCAAGTTCAAGAGTTAAGATCTGTGTCTTTTTTTCGCTATGTCCATTTTTCGCAATTTGATAATGCTCGCAAACTTAGCGAAAATTAGACACACGCGAAAAATTCCCGATATACGGTATATAGGAGAAAATTACCACACCCATTTCTTAGACCCTGGGGGTCAGGGGCTCAAACAAACTATCAGATGCACAACTAGACCACAGACCCATCATATTACAAAAAGAATTAAGTCTCCATCATTTATAGTGTCAGAGGAGATGCGAACACAAGATTACATAGAGTTATATAGGAGAAAATGACCACACCCATTTCTAAGACCCATGGGGTCAGGGGCTTAACAAGATATCAGGTGAACAACTAGACTACAGACCCATCATATTGTAAAAAGAATTAAGTCTCCATCATTAATAGTGTCAGAGGAGTTGCAAGCACAAGTTTACATAGTTATATAGGAGAAAATGACCACACCCATTTCTAAGACCCATGGGGTCAGGGGCTCAAACAAAATATCAGGTGCACAACCAGACCACAGACCCATCATATTGCAAAAAGAATTAAGTCTCCATCATTTTATTGTGTCAGAGGAGTTGCGAACACAAGATTACAAAGTGTTATATAGGAGAAAATGACCACACCCATTTCTAAGACCCATGGGGTCAGGGGCTCAAACAAAATATCAGGTGAACAACTAGACCACAGACCCATCACATTTAAAAAAGAATTAAGTCTCCATCATTTATAGTGTCAGAGGAGTTGAGAACACAAGATTAAATAGAGTTATATAGGAGAAAATTACCACACCCATTTCTTAGACCCTGGGGGTCAGGGGCTCAAACAAAATATCAGATGCACAACTAGACCACAGACCCATCATATTACAAAAAGAATTAAGTCTCCATCATTTATAGTGTCAGAGGAGATGTGAACACAAGATTACATAGAGTTATATAGGAGAAAATGACCACACCCATTTCTAAGACCCATGGGGTCAGGGGCTTAACAAGATATCAGGTGAACAACTAGACTACAGACCCATCATATTGTAAAAAGAATTAAGTCTCCATCATTAATAGTGTCAGAGGAGTTGCAAGCACAAGATTACATAGTTATATAGGAGAAAATGACCACACCAATTTCTAAGACCCTGGGGGTCAGGGGCTCAAACAAAATATCAGGTGTACAACCAGACCACAGACCCATCATATTGCAAAAAGAATTAAGTCTCCATCATTTTATTGTGTCAGAGGAGTTGCGAACACAAGATTACATAGAGTTATATAGGAGAAAATGACCACACCCATTTCTATGACCCTGGGTGTCAGGGGCTCAAACAAAATATCAGGTGCACAACTAGACCACACACCCATCATATTACAAAAAGAATTAATTCTCCATCATTTATAGTGTCAGAGGAGTTGCGAACACAAGATAACATAGAGTTATATAGAAGAAAATGACCACACCCATTTCTAAGACCCTGGGTGTCAGGGGCTCAAACAAAATATCAGATGCACAACTAGACCACAGACCCATCATATTGCAAAAAGAATTAAGTCTCCATCATTTATAGTGTCAGAGGAGTTGTGAGCACAAGATTATATAGAGTTATATAGGAGAAAATGACCACACCCATTTCTAAGACCCTGGGGGTCAGGGGCTCAAACAAAATATCAGGTGCACAACAAGACCACAGACCCATCATATTGCAAAAAGAATTATGTCTCTATCATTTATAGTGACAGAAGAGTTGTCCGGACAAGATTACATAGAATCTTATGACCATGCCCATTTTCTAAGACCCTGGGGGTCAGGGACTGAAACTAAATGTCAGGTGCACAACTAGACCATGGACCAAGTAAAATGCAAAAAGAATTAACTTTCTATCTCTATTGTCCGGACAAGAATTGTTTACGGACAGACATACAGACAGACAGACGGACAGACGCCGGACGAAGGGTGATCGCATAAGCTCGACTGGTCTGAGACCAGTAGAGCTAAAATTCAGAAGTCTCTGACGAGACTGTAGCTCTCCTGGTTGTTTTGTTTTATTCACTCATTGACAAGTGAATAAGATCCATTTTATTTTAAACCAAAGACCATAGCAAGCAGGTGCTCTAACAAATCATAAGTAGCACAACGAAATAACATCCATTAGACTGCAACTAGAATATCTGTCATATAATTTTTAATATTGCAGATAAAGGATTTCAAAAAATAATGCTATACCCATTTTCCAAGATCCTAGGGGTCAGAGGGGGAGGGGGGAGGGAGGCTGCTAGCTCAAATGAACTATCAATGACACAATGGCTGCGTTCGATTAGACGACTCGTGTCACACAGTGTTTGACTCTTGTTAAATCGAACGACAAGTGTCGTGACCCGAGTGTTAAACACGAGTGACACGAGTATACTCCCCAGTTTACCGGGAGTAATCGAGTGTTAAGATGGCGGACAAGGAC
Source organism: Pinctada imbricata (assembly GCA_033119305.1). Lineage (NCBI taxonomy): Eukaryota > Metazoa > Mollusca > Bivalvia > Pterioida > Pteriidae > Pinctada > Pinctada imbricata. The sequence continues at coordinate 50,960,463 of VSWD01000006.1, read as the reverse complement.
AAGCAATCGAATTTGAAACATTATAATAGACAAATAGTGTTGATTAAATACATTTTAACAAAAAAATACAAGGGATAATTTAATTCCTAAAATATTCAATAAAGAAAATTGAATTTTGTGACTTCAGGGGCTTTAGCTAAGTTAGGGGGTCTTTTGTTTACATTGGACACAACACGATTACAACTCATGTCATTCGATTAAAATCAGTCAGTTACACAGAGTACGCATGCGCTTCTCTAACACTCTTGACTCTAGTGTTGTTCAAATCAAATGCAGCCAATAAGACTACAGATCCATTATATTGCATAAACATCTAAGTTTCCATCATTAATACTAATAGATTTAGAAGAGTAGAGAGCACAACTATATACATACGAGAAAATGACAACACCCGTTTTCTAAGACCCTGGGGGGTCAGGGGCTCAAACAAAATAATGTAATAATGCATTATTTTGTGTTATTCACAGATTCAGAGGATGCGCACTCACAAGAAAAGTTTAACGGATGGACAGACAGACAGACAGACACCTGACACAGGGCGATGGCATAAGCTCGACTGGTCTTTGACCAGTAGAGCTAAAAATGACCACACCAATTTTCTAAGACCCTGGGGGTCAGGGGCTCAAACAAAATGTCAGGTGCACAACTAGACCACACATCCATCATATTGCAAAAAGAATTAAGTCTCCATCATTTATAGTGTCAAAGGAGTTGCGAGCACAAGATTGCATAGAGTTTCAAGGACCCTGGGGGTCAGGGGCTCAAACAAAATGTCAGGTGCACAACTAGACCACAGACCAAGTGTAATGCAAAAAGAGTTTCATTTCTATCTCTTATAGTTTCAGAGGAGTTGCGAGCACAAGAATTGTTTACCAAGAATGGTATAGCATAAGCTCGACTGGTCTATGACCAGCAGATCTAAAAATTATGCAGAATGTTTTGATGATAATAAAATGATAATAAAACAGAATTATTCAAATAAACAACAAATTCAAACAAGCATTTCATATTATAAATTTTCCTGCACTGCACTGACCTTTTTCTTGACTTTTTCCTCTTCATCTGATTCCGAGTCTGATGTTTTGGTTCTCTTTTTCCCTTTCTTCTTCTTAACAACAAAATCATCGTCAGAGTCATCCTTTATCTCCTTAAAGTCTAATTTTCCAGAGTTGATGTAGAATCCTCCATGACGAGTTATCAAGCTACCCGGTACTACCTCATCATACTAAAAATAGACCATGATGCAAAAGAGTAAATATTTATTTCAAGATGAGACAGCATCGTGAACATGAAAGCTGTTAAAAAAAGTAGAACAAAAACATTATACACACTCATTAAAGACTATTTCAGATATATGACCTTGACCTATTTCAGAGCTATGACCTTGATCTTTGTAAATAATTAATGTTCTTCTTCCTAGAATTGGGATCCTTTGTGTCAAGAATGGGGTTAAGAAATACTGTCAATAATTTATTTCTTCCTCTTTAATGTTTAAAAACTATGATAGATCTATAGAATTCGCCCTCCTACAAATCTGACAAATCCTCTGAAAAATTATATCATTCGATTGTTTTCATTGTGACGTCTTAAAAAGACTTTTGCTTAATTTCATAAATTGATCAAATTAGTGATGCTTAGGTTAGGTTACGTACGGCTTCGGAGTTGTCTATAAATGGATCCTCCACATCATAACCATCTCCCAAGTCAACCAAATCCTGGATCCGCCCCAATCTCTTCTTCTTCTTACTACCTGGCTTAGGACCCTGAAAGATTACATCAAACTTGTCATTACATAATAAAAGACACTGGGAAAATTAAAGGGCAAGAGCATCACAATTAAGTTTGAATTTTTTTCTGAAGACCTTATTCTGTCTTTTGTCTCCTATATACAGAACAGAACATGTGCAAATACAGCACGTGCAGATTCAGGGCTGAAAAAACGTTAACGCTGGGGGTTTTTTTTGGGTTAAAGATGACAAAAAAAAAAAAAAAAAATCCCCTTCCTAGATACATGTAACTACATGTACATGTTAAGGATCTATTACTCAAAGAATTTTAGTCATAGGAATATAGATAATAGAGTGCACCTTATAAGTTCAAGTACCTTCACATTGCACATAATTGATTGAAACTTGTTATTATGTGTAAATAATAACATCTTGCATGAATGCACTCTCTTTTTTATGCATCCATGACATGAGAACAACAATCAAGATGTTCAAGCTATACCCTACAACAGCTGTAAGGCAGACTATCGTAAACTAATAAATATACCGCAAATTGACACAAACTAGGCCTACATACATGTAGAACTTACATGATGGATACATATTCAGTGTATCTCTATTAGGCATGGTCCATTTAATATTCAAGGGGGGCGGGGGGCTTGGGTTTTTTGTCGGAGCAAGATTATTTTTTTCGCCCCGAACCGGGGCAAAATTATTTTTTTCTGGTAAAGTTGGAGCAAGGAAATTTTTTTAACAAAGTTATATTTTTACTCAAAACTCTAAATGTTAATATATTAATTTATTTTTTTATGCAAGTATTCAATTCACTTTTAAACAGAGAAATAAAAGATTTTTACAATATATAATTCTCAATATTCTATATAAGGTACATGTATATAACATGTATAAGAGGGTCTGAAAGGAAGGTCTTCTGGACATTATTTTAAATGTTACTAAGAATTGTAAATTGGTGAATAACTGAAAGTCTCCAAGCTTACAAGAACATGACTCTATGGGATACATGCAACCTGTATTAACAGCAATACATAAATATTGATATTTTAATATATTTAAGCATTTAAGGAAGCCCTTTTTCATTCACATACATGTATAACTTTTCAAATATCTGAACTTAAAATGCTATTAGTGTTTAATGTTTTGATGGAAAACTATGGTGAGCGAAGTGAGCCAAAATTTTTTTATACAATTTGAAAACTGCGGCGAGCGAAGCGAGCCGGAAAATTTTCAAGAATTTTAGCGAAATTTTATGGTAATTCTTCAAATTCAGATTATTTGTAAGAGCAAGATTATTTTTTTCTGTCACACCAGAAGCAAATTAATTTTTTTCATCAAAATTGAGAGCAAAATTATTTTTTTTCGAAAAAAAACCCAAGCCCCCCCCCCCCCCCCCCCCCCCCCCCCAGAATATCAAATGGACCGTGCCTTAACTAAACAAGTCTGCCATGTGAACAACTAAAACTTGATCAAAAAGAGCAGGTTTGTCATTGTCCTATGTTTGACCTTTAATATGAGACCTTGACCTTACAAGTGACCTTGACCCACATTTGTAGAGTATTAACATGCTTGACCATCCCTGCAATTTTTAAGAAGTATAAATCAATCAAGTTTATCAATCCATCAATGTGAAATAATGTGATTACCAGACAGACAAACAGACGGACAATGTCACAGGCGACATAAAAATATTAAAACACACTTAGTCTATCATCCTTACATATTTTGCTTCAAACTTTTTGGCCAGTGCCTCCACCTGTCTCTGTTCAGCATCTTCGTCACCAAAGGGATCATCTGAGGACGTGTTCTGCTTACCCTCTCCCTTCTCTGGACCCTAAAAAACATGGTCGTATGATGCAGAAATTCTTATTTATACTATTAATATTCTGAACATTTATTTTCCTGATCTTAGGTCAAATAATAATGTCTGTTTTAACTTTTCAGATACTGTGATACATGATGTAGTGAATCTTTATTTCTTTCTCGTCATGCTCGTAGATGTCGTATATTTCTTTACGCAGCAAGGCTTTATCAATGACTTCTAATTCTTTTGGACAGACTTTTTGTCTGACTCTATGACGAAAAACTGAAGCGATTTTTTTTACCTAATATCGTCAGAAACCCACAAACGCCCAGGTCGACGGTGATCATCTTCTGACCAATCTACATTGTAATTAAAATTCAGCTGCATGCAGGTTTATAGAGAGGGCTGAATTTTAATTAGATTGATCTTCTGGCTTGATCATAGGCCGAAACTCGGCTGATTCGGAATTGGATTCTAGATTTTACAAACAAACAGTGGCGGATTCAGCCGGGAGGAGGGGACAAAGAAGGGGGCACTAGTCTTGTAAAAAGCTTCTGAAAGCAATCTAATGTTTCCGTAATTTATCTGTGAAATAGCCAGAAATATCCCCCAAAAACTTCAGAAACCTCCGATTTGAATACATTTTCCAAAATTTTCTAGGGGATATAGTCCGTCTAGGGGATAGATCACGAAGTTGTAGTCCGACTTGCAGACCTGCGACGGTGTTGTCTGTATTTTCGTTTTCGAAGACAAAAAACAGAGGTCTGCAAGTCGGACTAACGAAGTTGTCGATCGGGAGGATGCGTTGCCGCCATGCCCGGACGTACACGTTTGGGAAACAACCTACAGTACTGAAAAATGTTCATATACGAAATTTTCTTCGTCTGTTCAGGGATGAATCTTGTTCATCATGTTCATGCTGCAAATGTATCTGTTCTTAATTAAATGATGCTATTGGACTTGAAGACGTTTAAAATCTTAATGAGCACTTATGCAAGGCACAAAACAAGCTCAAACATAGATATTTCATTACAAAATCTTCGGTACAAATTTCTAGAAAATAAACAAATTTTAATTGATTTAATTGTTTTAATTTGAGGATCGTGGTCAATCTTTTTGAAATGATCAACTAAAACTGTTTTCGTCAGATTTGGGCAAACATAAACTATCTATAGCCGCGTATCTGATCCTGATATGTCAAGGAAGATGAAACACCCCTGCACTCCTTCAAAAAAATCATTATCAATAAAAAAAAAATTTATTTGGACTGATGCAAGGAATTAATTGGGCACCCGTGATCTCATGTTGTTCAAGGAATTTCTCTTCTTCTAATTTCCTTTACCATGAATGATGATGATTAAAAAAATATTAATAATAAAAAAAAAACTAGTGCGGATCTAAAGTAAGGGTTAGGGGTCAGGACCCCTTCCCGCCGGGAATTTGCCAAAAATGCTGAATTTTCCGTACAAATCGTCGGTTGCTCCCCGATGGCCTGACCTCCCCCCTTCAAAACTTTTCTTGATCCGCCCATTTTCAAAGGAAAACTTGAACATGCTGACATCTGCACGCCGTGCAAAAACAATACTGTTTAATTTAGAAAATGTAAATACAAATCATCGTTTCTAACTCTGACTGACTCATACGCCTAATGCTTTCTAAACATTCAGTTCAAATATGGTTCAGATGCCACCAAACTGCTTCTTTTTTCAAAATTTTCTCTGGGAAGACCTATGCACCACCCCCCCCCCCACCAATTTAGGGGAGTCACCCCTCCCACACCCTCGTTAACCCAATCAAAAAAGTGTATGTGCCCCAAGCACTTTTGGTTCTGGATCCGCCCCTGACAAAACTCATATCTTCCAGAATAGGAAGTGGGGGGGGGGGGGCTGCCCATCTGAGGGTTTTGTAATCACCATTGGGATATGTGGGGTGTTTTTTTATCCTTTCCACTCCCCCTAAAACTGGGATTTGTAATAACCCATCTAGTGGGGTTTTCTTGGGGGGGATCACCCCCCCCCCCCATCTCTCTTCCCTTGCGAAAAGTTTTGTAATCAGTATTGCTGATAATTACACTTGATTCATTTGTGTTTTTTTCTATCTAGATTTTTTTTTCTAAAACAACCAATCCTCTATTCAACGTCATGATCCGCCTCCAATTCTTTATAACGCATGCGTTATCAATACGTGTATACATTCGCCCATGCCCTACTCCATATATAGTGAAAACTTCGTCCAAACACATTTTGTCTCGTACATTTCCAAACCATTACTAAAAATAGCCAAGTGCTAAGTATATCTAAACCGCGCATGCGCGATTAAACCTCCCACGCCCATGCCCGACCCCTCGAGACGGTCCCCACATCGGTTGATTAAAGTTACACTACGCACTGATCTACTGCATAACTATCCGCCCGCCGCCGCTCACCTACTCCGCTTACTAGCACACCAGATTATAAATAACTCGTCCTCCTAATCCGATATACGATAAATCAATAAAATTAGTCAATATCCCAAAATTCATCATCTTTATCGGAAAAGCATGAGTAACCAATCATCCGTAAACGCGAATGTGATTTACTGTCCACTGTAAGAAGTATTGAAATCGATATTTCTATTTATAGTTACTGACCTACATAACACCCCCATCGTCTGCAACTCACATGCCGAACTCAGTCATGTGTAACACCATTACTAGCCATAATTTCTCATTTTTTTCTGATCAAATTTCCTCTCCAACCCTCAAATATTTCGCAAATAATAAAATTCATCTAAGATATCGAAAGAACCAAAATCCAAACTTTTCCTGGTATGAACAGTAAAATCTGAAACTGTTATCAATACGGAACAAAGCATTGAACGTACGTGTCTTTCATCAGGATAATAACCTTTCCTCTACATAATCATTACATTGGTTTATCACAATTTCATGTAATCGAAAAGGCACCAACTTATTCAAAAGTATGAAAAATGTAGGAAATGCTTGATTCAAGATCAACCTATAACAAACTTCTATTTTCCCCAATCTCAAGAAACGTTCGTATGTACACTAAAGCAATCGTTGATCAGTAATGCGGAAAAATAATCTCACAATACATAAATGTTACTGATATGTGACCCTAGATTATTCACCTTATGAATTTGTACATGTTTATCAAAATACACACTATTTCTCAAACATCCTTACATCGGAACCAAAGTCCGAATCCGTGAAGTCAGCATTTCCTATTTTCCATGTTTGCGCATATCATCCATGCATACGGACTTTGCATCCGTTAGGTCGCAGCACGATAGCCAGGAGCAATGCAAACAAACACATGCTTCTCAAAATGGCGTTCGCATGTAGTTCTCCTCATTACTGAACTACTTCGTCGTGTATCTTGCTTAGTTCAGCCATTTTCCCCTTTATTTTACCAACTTTGTGATAGGGGGTTGGGAAGAAAACCGAGAAAATTATGGAACATAGAAGTGATGGGGGTACACGAAAACTTAATTTTAAAATTGTTAAGACATTGAAGATAATTTTCTAATTAACATAAACTATACAAAAGCATCCTTTCTACGTATTTTCATCAAATTTTTAACTTACCGAAGCTTTTTTCACTAAATCATTGTAGAAAAACTCTGAGCAAGACGTGTCCGTTGAATCCACAAGGGTCAAATCCAGACGAACGGTGACTGTTGTGTTTTTAGCAGATTTATCATCCGTTTTTGGGGCTACAGTGGTTAACTGCATCCGTTTGGGTTCCGTCATGATGCTGAAACATTTAATCACACAGATTTAATACAAAATTTCAATAAATAATTTCATCTACACCTTCTGATCGGCAAATATAGCGCCATTTTGTTGATGTATGACGTCATGCGTAGTGACCTCTGTAGTAGAATAGTCCATTTTATTAGGTGTGGGGAAGGTTGGAGTATTACGAGTACATCTGCAGTTTCGCACACACTCTGTGATTGTACTTGTTTAACCTACCTTGTATTTGTCAATAAAAGAAGCAAATTTCCAACAAATTCAAACAGAATTATGTATTTAAGCAAAACTTTACTGCAAACTATCCGAATTCACCTTTCAATGTGGACTAATCCAAAAGATAGAAAAGCCCCTTCTAAAATAAGAACAAAGATTGATATTTGTGTCTTTGTACGCAAAATAATTTGAGAGTGATCGAATCATCACAAAAATATTAGAAGTCTATTCAAAATTACCCTTGAAAATTACATGATCAAGACCGTGCGCTTGAACAGCGAATTTTCATCAAATGTTACACATTATTTCTACATGAAAAAACTTCTTAGTTTGGTTCGTTTAAATTGTATGATTTTGGAGAAAATAGATTTTATTTTTTTGCAACAAAAAGTCTCGACAACTCCAAAGGTAAACGTATATACTAAGGATTGTAAATCTCGTCATTATTTCACCCCTCCCCCCTAATCGTACTTTATTTGTTGAAAGTATACCCGACAAAAAAAAAAAAAAAAAAAGAAACGCACCACTTAATCTTCATTCTATAAAATGTATGATGTAATGTATAGGTATTCTATTTCCTTCCATCAAGAATCGTAAGTATACGAGCGACTTATTTTGCCAAACGTCAAACGAATCCGTCTTCATGATCAGACAAAGCGCCATGATAAAGACACTTGGTTCAAAACGCAATGTCACAAAATGGCTTTTAAGAATTCTGTTCACTTTTTAGAACGGATTAGAGCTGTTAAACCTATCAAAATTGGTCTATACGACATTGCCATTTGTTTTTTCAATTATTATTATCAATTTTCCCTGAATACAAACTCATTTAATTGCTTCAAGTAACGTCATCAAACAGAAAATCCAAATTTGATAAAAACATCTCAAATATCAACTCTTTTGAAAATGAAATCCATAGTTTGATATTTTTCGCTTTTATAATGTAAATGTGTCGCAAAAGCACAAAATTACTCAAATATAGGTAGTATCTGACCTTTTTCCGCAAGCATGAAACAACACGCTTAATTCGGCATTGTCATTGTGATATGTTGCGAAAAATGATCGAAATGTGTTTAATCTTCGATAACTCGAGTGCTGGAAAAAAAAACCGATAATCAAATGTCTAACTAAATATTTATCATTCATTGAAAAAAATCACTATACAATATGATGTGCTTTTCTTTTTTTTTTTTTTGTTGGGTATATATCAGTTATTGTTTGAATCTTTTTAAAATACATCATAGCGTAGAAGTAATTTAAAGAAGCGTAAATTTCAAGTTATCAGTTTCATCTTGATATACAGTATTCTGAATGAAAAATAATCCACGTTTTGTTTTACACCGTAAAATTCACGTTCAATACGGGTATTTTTGTTATAATATCAACAGAGATCAGGACTGAGAGTTCTATTAAAACTCCCTCTGCCTTCAACATGAATCGCTGCCGAAATAAGACGGACGTGTTCAAGTTGTTGTTCAAAGTCAACTCCAACTAAAGAGACACCAAGAAATAGGCGATTTTCCAGTAATCCTGTCATGCAGGGAACAGGCATAAAATTACAAAAAAAAAATGCATTTTTTTTCTGTGACGCCGCCAAAATAGAAAACATGACAAATTGCATTTACAGCGACTCGGAGTCGGTGCTATCATATTATATGACGTAACACGAAATCGTCTCTACCAACAATCGAAGTGTTGACGATGTGTTTTAAAAGTATAACCTGGAAAATGACTACTTCTAGGCGAAGAACATAGACGATTAAAAAAAATATTCACTCAGACAGCGTCTGGTGGAATTTAACATCTGCCTAAACCTGACTTTAACTTTGACGAATTCAGCTTCAATATATAATTTTTTGATAATTATATAAAGAAGCGTGTTCGTTTTTTTTTTTTTTTTTCGTTATAAACCTTTGACCAATTCAGTGACAGTGTTCGTCTGCTTTATACAAAAACAAGATGAAGTCCTCATGTAGCAACCGACCTCGAAGACATTAAACATTGATACAGGTGGCTATATTGCCCTGTCTTGGCTGACGAGTTATAGACAATGACCGACTTAAGAGTCCCGTCTTGACAGTTGGTCAGTGTGCTAACCCGCAGTGTAAAGGTCAATCGAATCAAATCAAATCAAGTTAAGGCAACACAAGCGTAGCATCTCCTTGCATGTTCTATGCTATTAGCAAAAGCATTTTAAAACCAAGTCCATACTTTCTTTCTCTTCAAATAGAGAATATTTGTTGAAGGTTTGGCGAACCAATAATGTTTTTGTTGTCTTCTATGCTGTATTCAAGGATTTTAAGCCCAAGTCCATAATTATCTCAATTTTTGACATTGGAAATAAATAGGATTCGTCCGCTCCCAATGGGTAACATTTGATGTTTCTTTGATGATTGCTTTGTCTTCTATGCTGTTCGCAAGGATATTAAGCTGAAGTCCAAAAAGACCTTGACATTTTTATCCTTGACCTTGAAAATCAATAAGGTTCATACTCTCCTCATAGAGAAAATGGTGGAGGGTTTGACGTTTTCAAAATGATTGCTTTGTCTTCTATGCTGTTCACAAGAATCCGGACACGAACACACAGCAGTGATGCTACATCCCCTCTGCAACAGAGTTGCGAGTGAATAATAATCTTGTAGAGTCAGAGAAATACATGTATCAGGGGCGTATCTAGAGCTTTTTGAAGTGCACGCCAAATATATAAAACATATGAAGCCGAAGGCTTCATCCGAGGCGCACAGCTCGGAGAGGGGGAGGGTGCGGGAGGGGGTTACCTGCAGGAGGTTCGGGGGGCCTCCCCCGAGAAAAAATTCAAAATTTCAACCAAAATCCTTGCCTTTATATTACATCTTTACAAAAGTGAGACTATTTTTTGTGCGAATAGCACATAGCGATTGCCTGATTTCTTCATTCATGGGTGCCCCGTCTACTGAGTATGTATAAACGATGTTACTCCGTTTACATGTACCTTGGGACTGCTTCAGCGTCGTGATCGGCATAAAGTCTGATCACTGTCTGAATCAATGAATTATCTATATGAATCGAGCCGCCGTGTTATGTACATGCATGATCTAATGAAAAATTGCATCTGTATGTACTTAGATGAACACAGGCTGTGTGTTGGAAACCGCTTTCCATTATCCGTTTTAGTGGACAATATATAAATGAAACGAATGAAACAGTGCTATCGATAAAGATATTAAGTTGAATCATTGAAACGTAAAACTAAGTTCAAGTAGGCTTATTGTGCCCTGCTTCACAAAATAAAATCTGTATACGGGAAAATTAGGAACTTCCATTATGAAATATGATATTAATAATTATGAAAAATGTAAGATCAAAACATTCCCGTGTAGGATGTATCATGTTTTTACATGTATATACTAAAAAAGAAGTGAATTTTCCTCCAAATTCCTAGCATACACCTAACATTGAACATGAAAGGTTAAAGGGAGAGCACGTATCAAATTAGAAAATAAGATTCTTCTTCTTTCCTTGTATATGGTATCATCAATCGATAGTCATATTGGATTGTTGTATTTCTTTAGGGGGGGGGTGTTAGATTTAATGTGAAAAATTATTTTCTGATGTTATCTAATTTTCATGTTCAATGTCGGACATCATCTTTCAATTCATTATGACAACATTATGGATTTTAGTATTGTCTTTATACGACCGTAAACTGGCCTACAAAGGTGTTCAGGAACAAACATAACTTTGAAAACACAATATTTTGTCATACATTATAAGTGATACATATTCTGGCTATTCGCACTCAGTACCTTCAGTGCTTTGATTTTCATAAGAAATTACTCTCAATATTAAGGAACTGCAAAAATTTAAGTTGTGACTTGAATCCATCTTTCAAGGTTAAAATCGTCTCATTGATAGACGTGGAAAAAGTTTAGTTAAATAAAGTCAAATGCACAAACGCTGAACAGGTCATTAAAAAAAAAAACCTGTCTCATCATTCTGAATTTTCAGAAAAAGAATGGAGGTAAGCAGTTGGCCACATTTTTTATTTGATAACGCCTCGGTAAGTACTACTAAAAATTTGAAGCCGCTCACTTTTGACGAAAAAGTTGTCTGATTTCATGGGGCGCTATATTTTGAATCATTTTGTCATCTTTGAATCATTATTACTTGAAGTACCACTGATGAGGATTCATTTCCGAAACATGCATGTCAAAAAGGAATTGGTATTTTTGCTTAAAAAAATGCAATTTTAGAGAAATGGCGATATTTGAAGTGTAAATTGTATGTCGGGAGACAATCTTCTTGTGGGCTGTTTTTCATAAATTTCACAGAAACTCTCTCTCTCTCTCGCTGAAAGTTTCATGCACATTTTTTTTCCCAACTCCGCGATGTGCACGCCATGGCGTGCTGGCGTATAGGCAGCTACGCCCCTGTGTATGGTAATAGCTCCGAGGAGGTATTTACCGACTACGTATTATCAATTATGTCATGACGTACAATCTTTTCTGTTGACTTTAGGTTAATATCATAGATACAAAAGGCAATTTCTGTTTCTTTTATACATGTATTAAACAGACACAAAATGTAGTAAATTAGATCTTCCAAACATAGTTAACTTAAATTGCTACACAACCCCATTCTCCAACAAAGAAGCATTGAGTATAGATCTTCATAATGTTATGGAATAAACCTACCTACCCCCTCAAAAGTCAGCATCTTATATGAAAATAGATCATACACGACCTTCTTGTAATCTGAAGTTTGATAGAACTCGCAGTTAGTAGCTGAGGACAAAATACAGAAACCTGCTAGGGGTGAGAGAGGTCAAAGTTTTACAAGTAGTTACTGAGGGCAAAAGCCAGGAAAACACTAGTGGTGACAGATGTAAAAGGCTTACTAGAAGTGATTGGTGTCAAAAGCAAGGAACTGAAATTAATTGATCAAGTCACTAATACATAAAGTATTGACCAATGTCAATTCAGATGACTTACAAATAGTGGCTATAGAAAGACAAAGGTAAGAAAGCCCAGTTACAATGGTCAACACTGACTTTGATCACCAATACTTCATTTGCTTATAATATGAAGAAATTTGATGTAGGCAAGGTCGACACAATATTGAATAAGCATTCATGTCCATTATAACAGTGGTGACCTTAGCCTTCAGGTCATGAGCAACAACATAATAAATTGATAAAGCAATTGGATGTAGGCCCAAAAATAGCCAGAACACATTGGCATCAAAGAACAAAGTGACCTTGGCCACATAAATTGAAACCTTTGGGTCTAAGTAGTACTAAATAAGAAAATGATAGGATATAGTCTTAAAGAGATGATACCCGGATGGTTAGGCAAAACCAAGTCTCCTCTAATTACAGAGACAGACTAACTCATAATGGCTTTACATGCCATTATAATGAGCATACAAATGAAACTGCAGTTTATACAAAACTATTTCATTCATTTGACATGGAATAAAACTCAGCCATGAGAGTTATATGTAAAATCGATTAAAATCGTTGATAATTTGAAACAAAAATTACATCTGAATTCACACATTCAGAATTTATAAAAATACATCTTCAATGCTTGTGAGCATCACTTGATCAAAAATGCATTTGACAAAGAATTATTCTTTGTAGATAAACATATCTTCATTGAAGAAATTTGACTTCTTTAATCATCTTTGTACAACTGTGTTTGACTCCAGTAAATTATGATTATAAATATGTACATGTATGCATAGAATTTAGTGGATTAAGTTGGAGATGAAGCTGAAAAGTACATGCAAATTTGTCCATGAAAGAACCTCCCCCTAGTTTATGAAATACTAGGTCCATGTCAGTATCTTTTATTCTCTAAAAAAAGGTAGATGTTTTCTCCAAGGTCAAGATCATTAGGTCATGGTATCAAACAAATAGCATTATCACAAGCAATGATAGGCTCAGTTTGACATGGTCCAAAAGATATGATCAATGTTTTAGTTTTTGATTCACAATATGCTAAAGAATGAGGGGACCTAAAAATAAAAAAAATAATTCCAAGGAATGCATGTGTCGCCTGCGAAACATAGCGACACTCAGGAATCACTTTTATAGGGTATGACATCCAAGTGTGACAGACAGATTGACAAACAGACAGACAGACAAAGTGATCCCTAAGTGTCGCTATGCTTCGCAGGCGACACAAAAACCACAACTTAATGCACCAAATCTACATATAAGTATTCTAAAAGGTAAATGTGACAAATTTACTCTAAGTGAGAGTATGAGACCATACTTCAGTTGAAAATAGAAGTAACACAAAAATAATGGTAAGCATTTCTTACAAAGTGTGACAGACAGACGGCTGGAGAAAAAGAACACTTTAGCATTACTTCATGTTTATCAAACTTCAGTAAGCTGTCAAAGTTGCTAAAAATCTATGATAACGACAATCAGATGCAGAATGTAACGCTATGCTTACTGCTCAGGTTGGCTAAAAACGTTCAGTAAAAACATGATGGAGCATGTATTTAACTTGCCAGATTCTTATAGGTACCTGTACAAAACACTAAGTCTTATTCCTGACAGAAGGTCAGACAGACAGAGAGGTGATTTTGTCTTGTAAATTTTGCTTTGACAAAAGAGATGATTCTATGAAAAGAACAGGACTAGTAAGAAAGAATATGTACATATATAAATAAGTGTAAAAAATATACAGTAAACATTTAGAAAACAAAATTTGTACATAGTAATGTTACTCAAAAACATGTAAAAATTCTCCTGAGAAAAACTGAGATCTTCAAAAATTTGATGAGAACAATTATGGTGGGCAAATTAGAATGAAGAAAAGATAATAAATTCCCTGAATATTTGTAAATCAAAATTTACCATAATCAAGTGATTTTATTTTTTTCAGAAAATTCTTTACTTAGAACTTTCATTATGTCTCCATGTCTTAAGTCTTTTTGCTGTCCTTTAACTTTTCCGTAATTCTCTTTTACAAACAATGCAAACTTGTTGGGAGCACGAGGTGTAGCCGGGGTGGACGATGTACTAGTGGCTGACCCTGACCCTGGCTTGTTGCTAAGCAGCACAAATTCACCATGGCAATATCCACAAACTTTCCTCTTTGTATCTAGTGACTTGGAGTGTCGACCAACTCTGTTAAAGGAAAGAAAGTCAAGCTTTATGGTACGATGCATTACACATATTAGAATTAGATAAGAAATGAAAATATTCTAATGTCACTTTCTAACTTTAGAAAACACAGATACTAATAGCTTAACTTTGTCAACAGCATTTCAAACACTTATATTTACATATTTTTTTATTCCTTTTGAAATCTCACATTTTTGGTTCCTCTTTATGTTAGATACTCATACATTGATGAGATACAATTTTACAGTAAACATTTAGAAAACAATTTTCATCCTAAAAACCCCATTATAACATTTCTGTGCTACCTGAGAAATTGAAAAATTATGAACAAAATTAATTTAAAATAAAAAAATGCTAAATAAATAATGTAGAGTGATAAAGAAGATTAACTTGAGAAACTTGATAAACATCATAATAAGTGTCCTGACATAAACTTACTGGTAACCACACTTAGAGCACTGGTATGTGTATTTGGTTGCTATGCTGTAACTATGACAACGGTTTATCACAGGTAATTCAGGATGAGTAAGGTTAGCTTTCTGGGCCCTGAAAAACAACAATAAATAAACACCTACATCAAATGTAAATCATAATTACTCTTCATTAAATATCTCTTGTATTGAAGTTGTAATGTTTGTCAAATAACTTGAAACCTTTGTTTCTTTAACAAAATTCCTTTTTGACAGTTTATAAAGTTTTCTTACCATAATCTCCAGTAAGGTCCATGGCCATCATTTTTCCCATGTAATAACCACACTGCTGCATGACAAAGCTCATGGATCAATGTATCTCGTACTCTCTCTGTCGAAAAACATAAGAGTTTTAGAAGTGATGTCCTGCAAATGGGAAAATGTCGTAAGAGTCCAAACCTGTCACACAAACCTTCCTACCTGTGACTTACCAAAAGTATAATATTTCATCCTAAAAAATGTTATTTTGGGAACTTATTAACATAACTTATCTATATACATGTATTTTTCATAGACTTAGTACGGCTATTTCTAAAGCTATTAACTTGAGAAATAAGAGAAGAAAAGACTCATTCAAATGCTCATGATAAATTAGAAAAAGAATTATGTAAACAAATATACTCTTCCACTAAAACCTTTGAAAAAGTCATTTCACTTGAAAAACAATGTTTAAAGTGTAAAACAGAGCAGTAAAAGTATAGAGTGTAGTTTTAGGTTAAAAATTGTAAAAAATTACACCAAAATAGTAAAGGTAGGCAGGTCTGCTGTCAAATAAGAGTTCCAGCCTAATGTTGTTCAATATAGCCAAGGAATATTCAAAACAGGTATAGCCTTCCAGTTTAAAAAAACTCTGGTCAGGAGTTGAGGAAAAATCAAAATCTTGTTCATCTAATGGGATCTTTGATAGGTCTATTCCAAACATTTTGCTTGAGGATTTTAAGTCCTTGATTTCTGCAAGATTTTCTGAATTTCTTCATAAAATATGTCGATGAGAAGCTTAATATGGGTCAGCTGATCAGATGTTTTGGTTGCTTTCCAAATCAAAAGATACATTAAAATTAAGGTCATTTCGGATTTAGTTTGCATGTTAGAATAGTACTTGTGGTGTTTGTTTCTATAGAGTTAATGCATTGTGCCATGCAATATTTTCATATGAAAATGCAACACACCCCTTTTTAAGAGTTTCTCAGCAAATTACATTGGTTGTGCATACATGTATATTTAACATCTCCTTCATTCTAATCAGTCTACTATGAATTAATGTACAGTAATATTAATGAAAAAGGGTAATATAGATACACAGTGCATGGGTAATCTCGCAATGCAGAACATTTGATATTTCAATAACTTTGTTTAATACAGATTATTCATCACAAAAAAGGGAATGTGATGCAGTTAAAGGACGCCTTACATGCAGTTTCAGGACGCCTTAGCTATGAGCATGATGAGTTTTTATCCAAAGAGAAATAATAGTATCTTTTTACAAAGCTTAAAAACGATTGGCATAATTTATGTGAATGAAAGTGAAAGAAGAACAATGATGGTGTCTGTGCGCTATATAAGCTAATACTGGTATTCATCTTATATGAGATACAACTCATAGCTAAGACAGTCTTACACTGCATCACATTCCCCTTTTTATTATAAATTGACCGATTTACGCAAAATATAGAAAACCGATTGTTCTGTGTTGTGAGATTACCCAACGTGGATACATGTAATGTTTTTACTTCCTTGTTTTATCTCCATTATAATAACCTTACCAGTTGAGTCACAGACTTTGGTGGACAGTTCTATCCTGACAGAGTTGCTGTTCTTGACTGAAGCATTCCTCTTGTACACACAGTATCCAGCTGTTCTCAGTAATCTCTTGTTCCAGATGATGTTCAGATCTTCAGGTAGCTGTAATTTGATTTAAAATGAACTACATTACATGATATGTTTATAAAACATAAATGATCCAATAAAAAGCTTTGTAAATGTCAAGGGTAAGGTCCCAGGTAAAAAAAAATCAATGAATTGCTGTCCCCTGCTTTTCATAATAAATGGATATTTATCACATGATACATCCGTCAAACAGTTTCATAAAGCCATAATCAAATGTTATGATAACATGTTACATATTATTCTGCTTGAATGCGATTGGCTAAATTTGGAGCCTAATCACCTAAACTTTGTCAAGTATCGGTCATTTGTTAATTCAGATGCAGATTCAATATCAATTATTAAAACTGCTGTTGTTGAATTAATTATTGCATTAAAATATTGAACAAATTTGAAATATTTTACTCTTTATGCACGGAAAATCACAAAGGGATCTACTTCTCATGACGTTGCAGTCAGTCTACTTCTAGGTCATGGCGTGGTTTGCCTCTAGTTCTCAGAAATGTTGATTTCACATTGGAAATACACATTTTTAGGCAATATCATGTGATACATGTATAAATAGAATCTCAAATTAATTTTCATGTCATAGGATGTATTATAAACTCATTGTGCATTTTACATCCCCTCACCAAGGCTCGGGGATATAATGCACACAACTCCTTTCATAATACATGTACATTGTATGACATGAAATTTCATTTGAGATCCTATATTTATACAACACTTTCAGGTTCCATTGTCCCATAGAATACTCTATGCTACAATGTCTAGAAAGAAATGCATGAATGAAAATAGGTCATGAGGAATGTACACATTACAATTTTGTATATCATTTTCACATTAAAGACAGATAAGAAGAGCTACAAGTATATAATTTGTACCAATTTCTTCATCATTTCACATTTTTTCTTGTAATAAATTTATGCTAAAGTATTACCTGATTGTCAAATATGGTTTCATTATATAGGGTATAAAGCTTTCCTGTCAACTCTTCTTTCATTTTCTTGAAGTTCTTTTTGAATCTGAGAAAACAATAGCAAAATACATATTTGGTAAGAATTTTTAAATCATCAAGAATTCCTCACTCTGAAAATAGCAGAATGTGTGATAGATCATTCCTATCAATAAACAACAATTAAAGAGGATATAACCTGTATCCGAAGAACAGACACATTCGGAACACCTTAGTTGAACTTGGTTCGCGGGTATGCTTACGTCATCATAAAAATTTACGCAAGTTTCATACTCAAACCTGTCTCTGTGTACAAGAATGCTATGACTTCATAAATACCATGACGTAACGTGACATAAATCGATATAAATTGAATCAAACTATTAGAATTCTAGGCTAAACTAGTTTTATCTGGTTGAGGAAAATGATAGTAAAAATATCTCATTTGATATAAGATGCATGGAGGTTTTGAGACATGAAAAATGCTCTTGCTCCGTATATAGTCAAGAGAACCCAGGGAACATAGTGTATGTTGATCACAAGTGTGTACGAAGTCAATCCAAAAAAAAAAAAATAAACCAGAAGTCTCTGACGAGACTGTAGCTCTTGGTTGTTTTGTTTTTTATTTACTCATTGACATGTGAATAAGATACATACACATAAATATCAATTTCCATTTTTCAAGAACATAGAGAGCAGGCATTCTAACAAATTAAAAGTAGCACAACAAAACAACATATCGAATAGACTGCAACTAGAATATCATTCATATAATACATAATATCCAAGATAAAGTATTTAAAAACCAGACTTGTCAGAATGACAACATAGCTCGCCGGTGGCAACCATATGTAAATTGCAACAACAACAATAAAAAAGGTCTTATCACAAGGAATGCACATGTGAAATATCAAAGCCCTATCACTTACCAATCAAAAAATATGGCCAAGGTTAAAGTTTTTCAAAAGTAGGTCAATCATCTCCAAGGTCAAGGTCACAAGGTCAAAAATTTTGGTATCCATGGAAACATCTTGTCACAAGGAATACACATGTGAAATATCAAAGCCCTATCACTTACCATTCAAAAAATATGGCCAAGGTTAAAGTTTTTCAAAAGTAGGTCAATCATCTCCAAGGTCAAGGTCACAAGGTCAAAAATTTTGGTATCCATGGAAATGTCTTGTCACAAGGAATACACATGTGAAATATCAAAGCCCTATCACTTACCATTCAAAAAATATGGCCAAGGTTAAAGTTTTTCAAAAGTAGGTCAATCATCTCCAAGGTCAAGGTCACAAGGTCAAAAATTTTGGTATCCATGGAAACGTCTTGTCACAAGGAATACACATGTGAAATATCAAAGCCCTATCACTTACCATTCAAAAAATATGGCCAAGGTTAAAGTTTTTCAAAAGTAGGTCAATCTCCAAGGTCAAGGTCACAAGGTCAAAAATTTTGGTATCCATGGAAACGTCTTGTCACAAGGAATACACATGTGAAATATCAAAGCCCTATCACTTACCATTCAAAAAATATGGCCAAGGTTAAAGTTTTTCAAAAGTAGGTCAATCTCCAAGGTCAAGGTCACAAGGTCAAAAATTTTGGTATCCATGGAAAGGTCTTGTACCAAGGAATGCACATGTGAAATATGAAAGCCCAATCTGTATTGGTTTAAAAGTTATAAGCAAGGTTAAAGTTTTTGTGCACGCGCACGCCGACGCAGACGCCAACGCCAATGCAGACGCCGACACCGGGGGTATGACAATAGCTCTCCGGACATTCGTCCCGGCGAGCTAAAAAGAATGCCACACCCATTTTCTAAGATCCCAGGGGGGCAGGGACTGCTAGCTCAAATGAACTATCAATGACATAACAAAACTACAGATCCATCTTATTGAATTAAGAATTACAACAACTCTCACTCATTAATAGCTTTGAAGAGTTGAGAGCACAATTATATAGGGAAAATGACCACACCTATTTTCTAAGACCCTGGGGATCAGAGGCTCAAACAAACAAAATATCAGATACACAACAAGAACACATACCAATCATATTGCATAGGAATGAAGCCTCAATCATTATAGTGTCAGAGGAGTTGCGAGCACAACATTACGATTTACAAACAGTTATATACTAGGAGAAAATGACCACATCCATTTCCTAAGACCCTGGGGATCAGGGCTCAAACAAAATATTGGTGCACAACAAGACCACAGACCAATCATATTGCAAAAAGAATGAAGTTTAAATCATTTATAGCATCAGAGGAGTTGCGAGCATAGGATTACATGGACTTCTATAGCAGAAAATGACCACACCCAATTTCTAAGACCCTGGGGGTCCGGGGCTCAAACAAATATCAGGTGCACAACTAGAAAACAGACCCATCATATTACAAAAAGAATTAAGTTTCCATCATTTATAGTGTCAGAGGAGTTGCGAGCAAAGGATTACATAGACTTATATAGGAGAAAATGACCACACCCATTTTCTAAGACCCTGCGAGTCAGGGGCTCAAACAAAATCCCAGGTGCACAACTAGACCACAGACCCATCATATTGCAAAAAGAATGAGGTCTCTATCATTTCTTGTGTCAGAGGAGTTGCAAGCACAAGATTACATAGAGTTATATAGGAGAAAATGACCATACCCATTTTCTAAGACCCTGGGGGTCAGGAGCTCAAACAAAATATCAGGTGCACAACTACACCATAGACCCATCATATTGCAAAAAGAATGAAGTCTCTATCATATATAGTGTCAGAGGAATTGTGAGCAAAGGATTACATAGACTTATATAGGAGAAAATGACCACACCCATTTTCTAAGACCCTGGGGGTCAGGAGCTCAAACAAAATATCAGGTGCACAACAAGACTACAGACCCATCATATTGCAAAAAGAGTGAGGTCTCTATCATTTATAGTGTCAGAGGAGTTGCGAGCACAAGATTACATAGAGTTATATAAGAGAAAATGACCACACCCATTTTCTAAGACCCTGGGGGTCAGGAGCTCAAACAAAATATCAGGTGCACAACTAGACCACAGACCCATCATACTGCAAAAAGAATGAAGTATCTATCATTTATAGTGTCAGAGGAGTTGCGAGCACAAGATTACATAGAGTTATATAAGAGAAAATGACCACACCCATTTTCTAAGACCCTGGGGGTCAGGGGCTCAAACAAAATATCACTTGCACAACTAGACCACAGACCCATCATATTGCAAAAAGAATCATGTCTCTAGCATGAGTGTTTGAGGAGTTGCGAGCACAAGATTACATAGAGTTATATAGGAAATAAGCTCAAAATGCATCGAAGATGCAAAATGCCGAGTTGCAAAACTGGAATGTAAGTATGAATATGCAGACTAACATGAAATGTGTATGGTTTGTAACAACATTTTGTGGTCCTAAATGAAAATTTCTGGATCAAGAAATGGTCTTCTCTTTATTCTATATCAGCGTGTAATATATTTTCAAGGATACAGATTTTCCTGTGACCTTGATCTCTGACCTTTTGACCCAAAAATTAATGGCAAGTTTCATGATTATAGGTGCAATACAGGCTCAAAAATGGTCTGGAAACCATTTTCAATTACCTAAGTCCTGTGACCTTGATCTTTGACCCTTTGACTCCTAAATCAAAAGTGGTCATTTTCTATTCACTGGAAACATTTCTGGCAAGTTACATGATTATAGGTGCAATACAGGCTCAAATTCAGTCGGGAAACCATTTTTAATCATCTTAGTCCTGTGACCTTGACCTTTTAACCCCAAAATTGATAGTGGTCATCCTTGATCCATGGGAAACATATCTGGCAAGCTTCATGATTATAATTGCAATACAGGCTGAAATATGGTCCAAAAACCACTTTCAATCATCAGAGTCCTGTGACCTTGACCTTTGACCTTTTGACCCCAAATTCAATAGGGGTCATTCTTGATTCATGGGAATCATTATTGGCAAGTTTCATGACTTTAGGTGCAATACAGGCTAAAATATGGCCAAGAAACCATTTTCAATCATCAGAGTCCTGTGACCTTGACCTTTGACCTTTTGACCCCAAAATCAAAAGTGGTCATTTTCTATTCACAGGAAACATTTCCGGCAAGTTACATGCTTATAGGTGCAATACAGGCTGAAATATGGTCCGAAAACCAATTTCAATCAACAGAGTCCTGTGACCTTGACCTTTGACCTTTTGACCCCAAAATCAATAGGCCTCATCCTTGATTCAAGGGAAACATTTCTGGCAAGTTTCATGATTATAGGTGCAATACAGGCTGAAATATGGTCCGGAAACCATTTTCAATCATCTGAGTCCTGTGACCTTGACCTTTGACCTTTTGACCCCAAAATCAATAGGGCTCATCCTTGACTAATGGTGAGTAAGTGTATGAAGTTTCATTGTTATAGCCTCTTTCGTAGTTGTCTTATAGTCCGGAAACCAATTGTTGACGCCCTCCCGCCCGCCCAGACACCCGCCGAACCGCCCGCCCAGACGCCCGCCCGCCCGTCTCACATCAAATTAAGAGCCGAGTTTTGCAACTCCGCTAAAAATGACCACACCCATTTTCTAAGATCCAGGGGGTCAGGGGCTCAAACAAAATATCAGGTGCACAACTGGACCACAGACCCATCATATTGCAAAAAGAATCATGTCTCTAGCATTTATAGTGTCAGAGGAGTTGCGAGCACAAGATTACATAGAGTTATATAAGAGAAAATGACCACACCCATTTTCTAAGACCCTGGGGGTCAGGGGCTCAAACAAAATATTGGGTGCACAACTAGACCACAGACCCATCATATTGCAAAAAGAATCATGTCTCTTGCATTTATAGCGTCAGAGGAGTTGAGAGCACAAGATTTCATGGATTTTCATGACCACACCCATTTTCTAAGACCCTGGGGGTCAGGGGCTGAAACCAAATGTCAGGTGCACAACTAGACCACATACCAAGTAAGACGCAAAAAGAATTAGCTTTCTATCTCCTATGGTTTCAGAGGAGTTGCGAGCACAAGAATTGTTTACGGACGGACGGACAGACGGACGGACGCCGGACGACGGGGTATCGCATAAGCTCGACTGGTCAGAGACCAGTAGAGCTAAAAATTAACGGGCATGCCGCAGCATACACCGGTTTGAGAAAAAAGTGCCAAACATCCCCCTTCTCTCTCTTTCATGAATATTGCATCTAAACTTACGTGTACAAGAAGCTAGTACTCTAGCAATGTTTTAATTAACTACATTAAGATGACCACTGGTCTTAAAATCTGATTAGCAGAGTATTTTGGACTCCCTGTTGATAACTGCTGCACACCTTTTCACACAAACTTTTTACAAAGAGTACTTACATGTATTATTTTAAAAGAAGTGCAGAGTTTGAGGTTCGGTTTTTACAAAAATTTGCATGTTGAGAAAATAGATACCAGAGATATCCTTCTTTGAAAATGAAGAAAAACGACTGTAAGGAAAAAAAATGGATAGATGTTTATATCCACCTTAAGTGAAACACATGTAACCATTGAGTTTTTCCAGATGGACTAGACAGAAAAATGCTAGAAAAGTAATGATAACTGGGACACAATTTTCAACACATCACCTGATGTTTCAGTGTTATATTTCACCTAGTACATAATTCATTTTTAATAATAATCTTCCACTTTACCTAGTAAATAATCCTATAATTTGTTCCGTAAATAAGACAGTTTACCTGAGTGCATCTCTGTTACATTTATCATCCTGGACATTTGATGACAGAGATTTAAGGAAGCTGAATCGTTCCTCTGTATCACACACAAAATCTGATATCGGCTTGCGAGGCGTCTTTATTTTAGAAGTCTTCGCTTTTGTTTTGGTGGAAACTGAAAATGTATAAAAAATTTTCAAGTGACATACATGTATCTGTTCCCTTTTAAAAAAAAAATGTCTTTTTTAATCAACATTGGCCTTTACATTACTGGTTGTTTATTGCATCAAGATTTACATATTTCATACATGAAGAAAGTTACCATAGTTAACATGAAAGTATGACTACCACATAAACAGTAAAATAAACTGATGGACAGATAGATACTGAATAAAACCTAAATGCAGCCATACATGTTACATGAAAATAAACAAGAAAGACAAATAAGAATTATTTCTAACAGACTTAAGAAATCATTGTAATATTTTTTTGGTTGATCGAGGTATAAACACCAAAAATTGAGGGAAAATTGCATCGTGCGCGTTACAGTGCAAGATGCCTAAGTCTTCCCTCAATTTTTGGCATTGATACCTCGATCAACCAAAAAAAAAATTACGCTGATTACTTATCATTTCATTTCGTCCCTGTTCAATGTTTATTTTTAGCTTTGAAATTCTGTTGCTAAAGACGTTGCTCATGACGTTGCTAAGCACATACTTCCGTTTTGCGTTGATACAGATATCAACAAAATTTCTCGGCCAATCAGAACAATAACAATGGATATTAAATGATAATAAATTTCTACTAGACAAACAAGAATATATATATTTCTAGCAGACAATAAAGCCTCACTTGAAATTTATCTTTAATGACCACATTATAGTTCTATAAATAGAAACTTTCACTGACCTCCAGGAGTTTTGAACACACTGTCCTCCTCATCATCGGAACTAAGGCAGGTTACAGGATCAGGTTTCCTAAGGAAGGGAAAAGTACACGTACATGTAGTACATGACCAAAATACACAATACTTTATAATTGATTATTTTGGAAGATCAGAATGAAATTGTAATGAAAAGATAAACTTATACACCTTAACAAAATTGCATAATAAACAAAAATATCATTTCCATGATAGTAATATAAAGAAAGCAAATCAAATATATTCATTCGTCTGAAATAAAATTATCGAATATTGCAATTGATGTGCATGAAATTAATTTAGCAAGGTATTTCATTCTTATTCTTTTCCATAGCAGGCAGTAGGAAGCACAGTATAATTTAAATTGAAAAACATTCTTAGCCTTTATTTGATGATGAAAATTACAAAAATTCTTGAAATTTTTCGTAAGAATGTTTGTGAAAATGGGCACTGCTCTTTTTCATACATAACTATGTAAAAATGGATGAAAAGCAAGTATTTCTTACTTGTTAGGTTGTTTAGGAGATGGTAGTTTTGAGGTGGTTGTGATGTAAAACAGTTCATCTTCTGATCCACTAGAAGCATCATTATCATCAACTATAAAATCATCCATACTGTCATCTCTGTAAGCATAAATTATTTTGATAAATACATGATACATGTAAATACACCATACATCTGTTTGACTATTTTTCTAAAAAACTTTTCTTTGTAATTCATCTTGACCTAAAAATATCAGTTTTCAAGAAAGCATAACAGATTAAATGTTTGACCCTGTATCAATATGTGTGAAAAAATGACCATTCACCTTTCCACAATGACAAAATCTCCAACAAATGGCACCATTTGATTGTTTGAACTGTGACTTTACAATAAAACTTTGACTACATTTCATAATATTATGAATTAAATTACTTATTTGTTGGAGTTTGTGAAAGGGTTTAAGACAGAACCACAAGTTGACAACAGGATATCTGTGTTTTTCAAGTTGCCTATAGATGTACATGTACATTTTTGTATGACTATATAAATACTTAAGGTCATACTTGCTGGAGTCCTTGGGAGCCTGGCTGGGGTTTTTGTCTTTCATAGGCGTTCTCATTTTCTGGAAAACTACAATAGCCATTTTACATAACTTAATCACTTCCGTGTTTTTTTGATAATACTAAAAATAGTGAAACTTTTAACATATTCTATCAACTATAATTATACTTTTCTAGAACTTATGTATACTAAATAAAATTATACTTACATGTTTCTAAATCATCATCACTTGATTCACTGTTAAAGTTCTCTTTAGTTCTGAAAATGTATCATCACAAATAAAATCACTATACATTAATTTAGAGTGCAAAATTCTAAGTGTCCCTAGCTGGACGATATGTACTACAACAATAAATGATTATAACGATTCAAAAGACATTTGTATTTTAGTATTAGTAAGATTACTTTTGCCTTTCATTTTGTACATAATATGAGCTATACATGTAAATTATCAACAACAAAAGTTAAAGCAATTCTTATACCTTGTTTAATTGATATATTCCTGTAAAATTTCATCAAGAGGACCATAGTTAATTTCTTCATTTCATCTAGAGGTTATTTAATTTCATCAAGAGGTTATTTAATTTCTTCAAGAGGTTATTTAATTTCATCAAGAGGGCCTTATATGCCCAAAGTTAAGTTCATTGCAAAATTTGGAGTGAACATATAAATTAAGGTGAAATATTGTAATTAAATACCTTAAGATTAATTTCATTCTGTTACTTTACCTCCATTTTGTGTTTTCTGATTTACTGTCTTCATCCTTGGTTTCAATGTCTGGCAGGTCATTATCAGAATTCATCTCCATCGGCTCTGATTTCTGAGACTAATGATGAAATAAATATTTTACAGACTAGACAAGGTGTATTATAACATTTTACAATGAAAATATTATGACACAGAAAATTGAATTCAATTAGTTATCTATCAGGCAAAAATAATAAATGATATGGATTTGTAAGTATATTTACCGTCTTCTACTAGTATACATTGTAAGGCTTTCCTTCTATTTTGAGTTTGAGATTTTCTGAACTTAATTTAGTATATTTATCTAAGTAAATGTACTTTTAATGAATTATATTTCATATGTGTACCATTCAATCATTATGGTGGCATTTTAGAAGAAAATGAGAAATACTGCTTTTCAAAAATCAAAGATTCTAATGATGTACTCACATCATTAGACTGAGTACCAAGCTCTAGCTTGTCACCTTCAGCGTTATTTTCACGCCTAGCAACACTTCTATCCTTCCCCTAATTCTGTCCTTCAAAGGAATATAGCCATCATCATCATCATCATCACTATCGTCATCCTCGTCCACTACTGTTTGATGTTTTTCTTGATTTCCAGTGTTACCTAGAGATTGATCAGCTCTGCCCATTGTCACACTCTTGTACAGAGCATCATCGAAGGAATCACTGTCACTTTCATTTTCATGTACTGACACAGTCCCTACAAAACTTTTACGATTCAAAGAACAATGGCTGGTCTGTAGACCTGCATCCTCTACCTCGAGATAAGAACTACCGGAAGAAGATTTTCTGCTATGGATGCTCGAGTTATGATTACCTTGATCATGCATGTTTGAGACTTTTGAAGGACCCTCCTTTACATTTACTTGTAATGACAAGTCTTGAACTTCGTAGAACGATACTTTTTCTTTATCATTTTTGTCCGATATACTAACATTTCCCTCATTCACACTAGTTTGTAAAGACATATCTTTCACCTCCACCATCGACACACTCCCATTTCCTTGTAACTCAAGACAATCATCCTCAGAATCAGTGCGTTGTTCAACTTTATGTTTCAGTTCTCCGATGGAATTTTCTGAAGACTGCTTCCTTTGATTTCTGATATTTTGATGACCACTTTTAAAATCACCATCTTCTAAATTGTCCATAGAACTCTTAGAATTGTTGTCATCTGTTTCGCTGCCTTGTGATTGGTCACTTTCACATATAGTATGGAACACTGTGTTATGAGCCATGTCCTCATCTGGGGCCCCAGCAGCAGTAGTATATAGCTCTGTACAGTTTACAAGGACATCTTGGCAATCAAACTCTTTTGAGTGCAATGACTTCTGATTTGTAGAGGAGTCTACAGAAAGTTTTCCTCCTGTAATGGTATTGGCCGGTATTTTTAGATACTTGTACGAGTCGTCATCCATTTCTGTAGTATCGCTTGCATTAAAACATAAGGAGATGCTTGTATCGTTATTTCTAATGGCTGATATATCATCTGTAATGGAATTTTTACTTCTGCTTGCAGAACCTTTTTCTCCGTTACTGCAAGTGTACAGCCTTGTGGACTCCTGGACAGGATTACCTAAACGCCATGAAGTTTCTGCATGTAACAAACCTTCTTTAGGTTCCTTATCTGTTGGTCCACCTTCCCCATCTTCTGAAGAAATTCTGCTTGAAGACAGCAAATATTTGGCTATGCTCTCCCTACCATGTATCCTGGTGGATTCTTTCAGAGGATCACCAATGTCAAGGTCATCGACAGAGCTACGATTTGAGCTTGTTGAAGGCAGGTATCTTGCAATGCTTTCCCTGCTGTGTATTCTGGTAGACTCTAACACTGGATCGTCCATTAGTACGTCTCCTACAGACAGTCTGTCTGTCTTCAATGATTTAGAGACATGATTTGAAGAATACCGATTCCTTCCTGATTCAGCTACATCAATTTCATGTGGAATCATGGATATCCTCACAGTTTTCTTTTTGGTTTTTGTACGAATAGGAGCAATATCTGGCGAGTGGTTTTCCTTGTCAGATTTAGGAGGATTCACAGCTCTCTGTTTTTTCTTGGCACTGAGAGACAGTTTGTTGACCCGACCACTTGGTTCTTTGGTCAGGTCAGTACTAGCTTTTGATTTCCTAACTGGTACAAGTCTAGAATATGAGTCAGTAATACCATGGTCTGTATTTTCCTGTATAGTTGATAATGAGTCGTCATTTGTGAAGGAGAGCTTCTGTCTCTCATCTGACTTCGGGTAATAACTAGATCCTGTATCAGCCCCATGACGCTGACTGCTTTCACTTTCTCCAACACCTACAACCATTGTAATAAGAATTTTAATTTTACATCCAAACTCAAAGTACAGTTCGGCGTAAGAATTGGGCAGTTTGAGAAAATACTGATTCATGCAAAATAAAAACCCACAGAAATTAATACATCAAATTCATCAGCTACGTTCACATTTACTCGAGAACAATATCATTTTTCACTATCTTGTCGCAAATTTGTGATAAAAGCATTCCAATTTGAATGAATTATAAATAATTTATTGTTTCTTGCAAATTGTCCAAATTGTGATATATCCTACTGAGTCTTTGTGGAATACAGAGTTTTTCCCCCTTACAGACGGTATCTGACATAAAACCATTGTGACGTCATGAAAATGGCATGGTAACCTTGATTTTATATCGTCATTTCCCAGACTTTTAGGACTGTATTCATAGAATTTGATGAAGTCATAATCAGTCTACATCAGATATCGACTCAAATGGGAAGTAACTCTGGCTTTCGAAAATAGCGAATACATTCTACAGAAAAAATATTTCGAGTTTGCAACAGTAGATTTAGGTAATAAAAGTGTTTTTGTGAGTTTCTTACAGTAACTATAACAATTCAATTGTAAAATACGTGAGTTTTTTCATCATGAATTGCCCCCTGTCTGAGTTTTTTAAATAACTTTACTTACATGTACTGACACTATAATATACATGACATACATTGTATTCCTGTGATATGAAATTCCTCTTGGGTTTCAAATTAGATATATCCAGGTATGTGTAATTATGCTCTTCAAACTTCACGCTTTATCATATTTGGGCTTTCACATATTTCAATGCACCTTGATGAGACTTAAAGGAAATACCACGAGGCATTGATACCTTAATGTGACAAATTTGATGTTATTACTAGCTAGGTTCTGGCCAAAATCAGAATGTTTGGTTTCCATGGCAATGGCTGATTGAATTCCAAAACAAACACCATTTTCATGGTCAGAGAGACAAACTTAATTTATATAACTACAGAAAAAAACAATCTTGCTTTTCAGTCTGAAATCTTAAGAACATGTGCCTGTATCTTACATAATGTAATAAATATTGACTTTGGTTTTGGTCAATTTTTTATGTTGTTATACCCTTATCAGTATCTCCATATAAAATTCCCATAAGAAAAATGCCTATAAATTCGTATATTTGACCAAGCGGTCAATAGCTACATCAATATTGGCCCTATGGCAATAGTTAAAAAAATATTGACCGATAAACGGTAAATCGTTTGTTACGTCACGTCATTGATGACGCTATTAGCTCCACCTATTTTTTCTGCGCTCTTTCTCTTATAGAAGATCAAAGCACTGAAGGTACTGAGAGCGAATAGCTAAATATCAGAATATGACATTGTATTATTTATGCTGTATGTCATCAAATTTTCCTTCGTATACAAGTTTATGCAAGTATAGAATAATACTGAAATGCTAATCCATAATTATGTCATTAGAATTAAAAGATGACTGTCCTGGAACTTGCATATTCAAAAGCGTATTGTCCTTGTCTGGAATGAAACTGGCCAAGTTTATTATATAAATTTTAAAAGTCTACGTATGACGTGGGGTAGTGGTAATTATTATCTACTAATAAAAAGTTTGCTCGTTGGAGGGATTTATTTGAGAAAGAACTTTTTGATATATAAACAACTAATACGTATCTTCTCGATCTTTTTAGACTTTGATTGAAATTTAGAAAGGGAAACGGGACGGGACAGTGCATACAACGAAAATGATTCTAAATATCTTTGTGTTTATATTTACTTTATGAAAATGATATGAAAACTGGCAAGGGTAAAAAGCGGAAAATTTTTTTAACAAATAAAGAATAAATAGTGTCTAAATTCAATCTGTATATATTAATATTTTTCCATGTTTTTTCTTTGCAAAGTTTCTAGAAAATGATATGATACCTAATAATGAACAAATAATTTTTCTCATTTTTTTTAATGTCGGATTCTCTTAAACGGTAAACAACAATAAGACGTCTCCCGTTAAAATAGTTTACGATGAATATAGTTGTATCCCCCCTCTCTCTCTCTCTTACTTCACATCAGGGACGTACGTATGTATACATGCCTCTTTGGATGTTCAATTTTATAAGGACAGGGGATTGGATCAGTATAGCTACTTATATTTACGTATCTCCGACTAGTACATGTATCAGGTACATCCTATATATAATTATACCTTCCTCGTCAACGACCGTACGTAATGCTTTGGCGCCTCCCTCATCAATGAAATAAACACATATCCACGCATGTACATTGTTCTTTTTATCGTGTTTACATGTTTTATCCCTGCCCACTAAAGCAGTTTAAACTTACTGTTCATCTCACTACATAAGCATGCGCTTCTACGTAACAAAACAGCTTGATTCTAAAGTAAACAGAATACATTGTTTATACATAGAAGCAGCATCGGCCCTCCACTTTCAGATTGGAAAGATTTTAATACGTCACGATGCTGAAACCCCTGTGATTTGATTGGTTCATGCTTCAAATTATACATGTACCGAATTGGGGCTCTCTAGCATGAAAAAATTCATGTGATCACTTAGAGCTATTTGCTCAAAAATGAACGTAAATGTGCTGGACTAATCCGTTCGTTGCTGCAGTATTGATGTAAGGTATAACAAAACAATTATTGACTGGGAATTCGGGCAATATATGATTTGTTGAACCTTCAGACAAAATATAGCCCTCGGCCTTCTGCCTCGGGCAATAATTTTTCTTCAGGTCCAACAAATCATATATTGCCCTCATTCCCAGTCAATAATTGTATAATATTGACAAGACAAATTTGTAATATCATCCTGGGACAATGCCCTTGGTTGATATTACAAATTTCATTGGGTCCATTTATTGACATTTTGACTTTATCCAAAGTCCATACATGTGTATCAATGTATATACAAACCAGGTACTTGAGCTCCTCTAGTAGAGGTATTCCCTGAGACATCTTGCCTACATCGAGACTTTGAGGATTTCTTCTTGGCACTCTTTGATAGCTAAAAATAGAAAAAAATCTGACTAAAATTAACTGTCATTACATGGTTATCACCCTGAGGCTTGACTCCTAAATTTTAAATTTCAGGAGTCTGAGAGAAAAAAAAGATTATTACGGTATTTTCAAATATTTTCATGTATTTCTAGTATTTGCAAATATGAGCAAAAAAATGTTTTGGAGCAAATTAAATAAAATAAAAAATTTTGTTAGTTTAAGATTGTCTCAATTTCAATCTCCTTTCTTTACATATTTCTTATAAACATGATTTATCCCCCTCTTCCTATGAAAAGTCTGAACTACCTGTATAACTTTCATATCGTACTGCTGATTTCATATCATATGCTAATCCTGTAAACAATATTCCTATCACTCTTTCTTCTTTCTCTCCATCAACAAACCTCTTTTCATCTCTTTACTTTCTCTCTATATGTCTAATCCAATTTTTACTCAGGGCATGAAATCTTGGTAATTTTGTGTTTAAAATTAGCCCATATCCCCTCTAACATAGTACCTTTTCCTCTATGAAGATTACAGATTCCCTTTTAAGTTTCTGATAATGTTTATTTTATATTTTATAAACTGATAGAATCTTATGGAAGGTTATTGAGATGAATGATTCAATAGACCACTTGTCGTTATTTATAATGGCTGACAAAATGATAAAAATGTCCAAGGTGGGCAATTTTGGTGCTCTTTTTCATTGTTACTTCTCAATAGAATAAGTATTTTATTAATGATGTCGTAATAAAAAGCAACGCCAAAATATGTTGGCTCTGACATTATGAGCTTTATAACAAGATCGGAAAATAGTCTATTGAGATTGCATAATCATAAAGCCTTCATTCTAATCCTGAAAAAAAAAAACACACACATTCATCTGATTCTTGGCTTTACTGGTAAGCTTATTACAATCAGGGGCCCTTGAAATTCCAGTTGTGCACCCATAAGGTATTATGTAGTATATGTTAAGTACCCTAGTGGGATCAAATCAGACATGTATGAGACAGAGCCTTGGCACTTCATTATCAAAAGATATGATATTTACTACTATACTGAATTACCGATCTTATTGCACTATTGATGTCATCATACTGAAACCATCCCAATTTTTTACCCATCTTCTGGAACAACTCAGCCACATCTGGTTTAAATCCTGCATTATAGGGAGTGCTGGAGGCATGTGAAGATGGCGGCAATAATCTGGTAGGAGTGTCATCATCCACAATCTCATCTTTAGATTCATCCATCATCTACATGTAAGAAGAGATATAAAACTATATAATCGGCTATAAATACATGTAATACAGCATTCTAGTTTTATATTTCCAAAAATTTCATATTTGCAATAATTTCTGCTCATCAAGGGTCAAGTTGATGTGAAACATTCGGGTCAAGATCAATAACATTAAAAAAATATCATTTACTAGTAGTGATAGTACAGGGTCAGTATCATTTAAAAGATGTAGTCTGTACAGTATTACCAAATACATTATTTACATGTAAGAAATTCCAAATTGACCTTGACCTGCAAACAGCATACTGAAAGATGAAAGTGATTGGATGGGATATGGTTTACATGTAAGACAGAGAAGACAAAAGTGCAGGTGGGGAAAGGTACTGATCAAGCTAATACCTCAGTCAATCTACATGTTATGTACCGCCATTGGATTAATCAATCTGATTTTTATTATTCTATAGAAAATATTCAGATTGATTAGCCCTATAGAGGTATATTAGCTTGATCGGTATCTTTCCAAGCCTGAAGTGACATGCGTAGAACTAAAACATGAATCAATCAGGTCTTTTTTTTTCTGCTGTTTGACTCTCGATTTATGTTTTATAGGTTTAATCTTCATACTCCATCAAATTATGACGAAACATTCTGTAGTCTCAACTGGTTCTACAGTTCACGCAGCTCACTTCAGAAATAGAAAAATTGAAGTTTTGTCTACTTTTTTAGTAAATTTTCAGATTGAAATTTATATAGGGGGATCGATCTCAAACTCTCGTAACTAACGGTGTAAGTCATATGCTGTATAACCAATACTACGCTCACAGTGACATAAAATACTTTTAGATAGAAAGTTTTCTTATAAATTTTAGTGTGATGTTGTTGAGGTACTCCCTATGCTCAGTTAAGTTATGAGAGTTCTAGATCCATCCCCCTATATGAATTCTAATTTTTTACCAATAAATGAGACAAAACTTTGACCTTCTGAAGAAACTGGATAAATGTGTTTGTTTGTCAAGTAAAAATTGAAATAAAATATATATCATTGAATAGATCTTGTTAGTCGTGAATTTTGGTATAGGGATACTCGCTGTTATGTCATGGGTCTTGCAAAAAACGAGGCAGGTTGGCAAAAACGGTTGGCAGTAAAGGGAAAGATATGTGATACCCAGGGATAAATCGACAAATGATGCTGTAATATACGCTACTTTCCTTTAATTATTGATAAGTCCTGCTGTGATACTGACCATTCTAATAACAACAATAAAGAAATCCCGCAGAGTTTATTAGTTATATCAAACTGTCAATAGATTGAGGGGAATAATATCTTTATTGAAATCATAACTAAACATGTCTTCCATATCTTTTGAGAAACATAGGGTAGTCAGACAATCAAAGATTGCATAGCTCGCCGTAGCTGGTTTTTGTCACAAAAAAAAAAAATATCCAAGATCCAAAAAGTATTGTCAAAAGGAGTCCATGCATGTAATATATGTCCTATCCCGATACAGCCTAGGTATAAGTTACTGAAAAGTAGGTCAAAGTTCAATGTCAAAGGTCATGGTCTCAAACGAAAGGTATTGTCAAATGGAATCTACATGTGAAATATCAATGCCCTACATCTAATAGTTGACTTGATACAGCCCAGGTTAAAGTTATTGAAAGTAGGTCTTGCTCTTGAATGAAAGATCTTATGAAATATCAAAGCCCTATCCCTTATATTTCAAGAGATATAGCCAAGGTTAAAGTTTTTTAAAAGTGGGTCAAACTGAGAAAGTCCAAGGTCAAGGTCACTAGGTCAAAGCTCATGGTCTCAAACGAAAGGTCCTGTCAAACAGAACCTACAAGTGAAATATCAATGCACTACTCCTAATAGTCAACTAGACACAGCCTAGATTAAAGTTATTGAAAGTAGGTTAACGTATCCAATGTACAAATGAAGATCTCGCGGACGTCTCGTCCATTTAAACAGTGTTAAAATTATCTCGGTAATCTCCGGCAGTGTCTCGATAGTTTCCGTGGCTTGAGTGACGGTTGGCATGTTGACCTTTGCTGATAGAAACCATTATTTATGTTGTTTTATGTACATTTAGGTAAAAATATGCCATGATTTTAACTATATAATACACTTGATATTTATTTGTACAACGGATACCTTAAAGTCCAAGGTCACTAGGCTGTGGTCTTGAACAAAAGTTCCTGTCACAAGGTATCTACATGTGAAAATCAAATCCCTTATAATTTAAGAGATATAGTCCAGGTTAAAGTTTATGAAAAGTAGGTCACAGACCAAGGCCAAGGTCACTAGGTCAAAGGTCATGGTCTCAAATGAAAGATCTTGTCACAAGGTATCTACATGTAAAATATCAAAGCCCTATCCTTTATAGATCAAGAGATAAAGCGCCCAGGTTAAAGTTTTAAAAAGTAGGTCAAAGTCCAAAGTCAAGGTCACTACATGTAGGTCAAAGGTCATGGTCTCAAATGAAAGGTCATGTCACAAGGTAACAACATGTAAAATATAAAAGTCCTATCCTTTATACTAGTAGTTCAAGAGATAAAGCGCCAAGGTTACAGTTTTTGAAAAGTAGGTCAAACTCAAAGGTCATGGTCTCAAATGAAAGGTCTTGTCACAAGGTATCTACATGTAAAACTAGAACTGCTCTAAAGTGACGAATTATACCCCCCGCGGGACGTTTTTCTCTACGAGGATTCATGTATGACATAGGAATCTATATATATATATATATACAAAGTCAAATTTCAAGGTCAAGTTCACTAGGTCAAATATCTTGGTATCAAAATGTAGTACTTATTATGGTGAATGCATGTATGAAATAGGAAAGCCCCATCACTTATACTTAAAGAGTTATCTGCTTTCAGAACTTCTTAACCGGATGGAGAGACAGACGGACAGACAGACGGATAGGGTGTTTCCTATATAGCCCCCCCCCCAAACTTCGTTTGCGGGGGGGGGGGGGGGGGGGGTATAATAAGGCAACAGAAATTTAATTTTTAGTTTTACGGATTTTATTTTTTCAAAATAGGGTCGGAGGAGAGAATAAAAATTTTATTGTGTGGTTATCCCGATACATACATAGTACAGTCAGCAGAGCAGTAGCAGATCAAGCGTAAGGCAGGTGGAGGTAAACCTTCAAGTTCAAAATCAAAAGGAAGAGGGGGGGGCTAGATCCCACTCTACCATTTCTTTTGTTTGCCACAGTTCTATAATTAGTTTCTTTAAGAAAACTATCAAATGCCACTTCTCAAATCACCCCTTTCTTCTACCAGGGACGTATAAATATATATTTATACCGCTGGGAGGTCCAGCTTGACAAGCGGGGAAGGATTCCTGGAATCCCAGGGTTATGATTTTGAAAAGTTTTTGATTTTGAGATTAAGGTTTTACAAATTTTATGGTGTCTTTTTTCTCTGCTCGCACATAAGGCTTTGCATTAATTCATATTGTGAATAGTCAATGCACACAATCAAAACTTTATAGACAAAACAAGTTTTGGGTGGGCCATTTTCTTACTTACTTACCATGCTATATTTTCCTATGACGTCATGACGCTCTCCATACATGTAGACTCAATGTTAAATTTGGCGACGTCATGCTGAAATTTAACATTGAAAACACCCATCTAAAATTTATTTTTGTCTGTATGATTTTATTGCATAAATACTCGACCATGTAGCATATACCAACGTTTACGACTAAGAAAGATCTATTCAATGAATGATACTGGTGTTGGAACAGTTTCCGGACGATTTTGAAGGTTTTTCAGGGATAACTCCTCCGTCCATGAATGGAAAACATTCAAATTTCTCTCAAATAATGCTATGCTCTTCGCACATATACTCATGTTGAAAGAAAATATTAAATCTCTCAAGAAATATGGTTTCTTGACCGATTTTATGACCCTATATTTTGGTCATTTTTCGCAAATCACTGGAACAGTTTCCGGACACCTGATTTTAAATCTGTCAATCTTGATCAATTTCAGCCCAAACTGGATAATTTTTGGATATTGTTTCCTTCAATCTTTTCTACAAATGACTGTGTAAAAATAATTTTGAAATTAGAACCGAAACTTCTCAAATCACCTAGATTAAAATAGTATGGTTCTCAGGGACTTCCCCCTGGTGCACGATATTAAACGGGGCAGAAAGGAGTGAAAAGGTGGTGTGACCAGTAAAGAAACTTGGATTTAAAATTTTGTTTACACGATTCATTATTTAAATTCTCCATTTAAAAATCTACAAAATTGTCACAAAATTTTGAAAATAATTTTCTTCAAAGCACTTGAAAAGGGCTACTGTCCGGAAACTGTTCTGACACCAGTACAGATTTTATACAGATTTTATTTTAACTTTTGCATGGCAATTGACCCTTCCGAACGCGGGAAAAATTTGAGAAATTCCATGACGTCACAATGCAATTTCGATGTTTGACCGAGGTTCGAAGCTTGTTTGTCCGAGGTAAAAGCATTGTGACGTCACGAAATTTTGCATTATTTTCCCGCAATCGGAAGGGTCAATTTGTCAAAGTTATCAAAATCGTGTTTATCCAGTTTCCGAAGTGTGCCGCGCCGACAGTAAGTTCAATTTGCATTTGAAAATAGACTTAAGAAAACAAAATAAAGGGTACTTAAAAGCTAAAGTAGGGACTGCATGGTAAATGCTTACAGCAAAACGAAAGTGCTTCTCAAATTTCCCGCCTCAGATTTGAAATTTATTTTCGTATTCGTGTTTCTTATTTTCTTTTGACATATTTGTAAAGAGACTTAATTTGAAATAAATTCAAAAATGAATTTTGTAAGAATGCAATTTCATTCAAAACTACTCTGATCAAAATCAGTGGCGGATCCAGCGCCCCCTTTGCCGGGGGGGTCAAGGGGCGAATTTTACCAATTTTTACTGAAAATGGACCAAAATAGACCTGTTTTTGGAAAATTTTGGGTCAGTGCCGGGGGGGGGGGGGGCGGACGCCCCCTCCGCACCCCCCTAAATCCGCCACTGAAAATTAAAAGTTGCTTTTACGAATACGAAACTATGTCAATTAATCAGAAGTTGAGGCCGCTGAAAGGGGATTTCCCAAGTCGCACTTCGTTGCTTTGGCTGGCGAATGACAGTAATATTGACGAAGTAGAAAATTATTTTACGTGGTATTGTATTTTTAATGGTAACTTTTCCTATCAACCATAAGTTAAATTTCGTTTGTTCTGTTTAGAGATAGCACAATATTATACATTCTTGTTTTCAGTTCAGTGTAATTTATGATCATGTATGAAAATCTTCGTGCATGATTCATTCAACTGTTCAATATTGATATTGACTCTGCACCTGCACAGTAAACTTATAGATTTCCTTGGGTTTTGCTGAATTTTGCCATGTAAAGCAGAGAAAAAGATTGAGTAATGAATGTATTTATGTTTATTTCTCCGAGACGAAATAATATATTGTGTGTGTGAAATGTTGATTCATTGTTAATTTTAGTATGATGCCCCTTATATTGAACGTTCAATCAATTAAAAGTCTGGTTTGTAAAACTCCTACAACCATGGACACTTTGCAGACACTACAGAAAATGTAACTTTTTTGTGTAATATGGGTAAAATTGTAATTACCATGGTAATTAAGCTGGTAACAGATGTAAATTACTTCGCATCAAAACATCACACCTGGGAATTTTGGCACTCGAAATTTTCGTCTGGGTATTTTCGCACCATATTTATTTAAAGTACAGCTGACACTTGTTATCTCAAACTCAGTTATCTCGAAATTCTGTTTATCTCGAAGTCAAGCGGCGGTCCCAACTTTTTTCTTTATTTGACTTCGGATAACTCGAAATCGGTTAGAAATTTCACTTATCTCAAAGTAATTTCTAGGTCCCAAGTCACTTTCTTCATGTATTTCATATTTGTTCAGTCGAAGTCCTAATGTTTGTATAAACAAACCAATTCATGTACCAAATAATAGTGAAATCATCTGGTAAGCAAACAATTATATAGGTACCGGTAACGCAGGTTGAGTGATTCGCTGTTTTTTCAGTGCTTGATCGACGGTGACATCAATTAATTAAGGGGGATAACAATTTTCAGCATGTTTAAAATACAACAGCAAAACAATTCTTATAGATGGTACAATACAATACATTCCAAAATATAGAGTAAATTCGACTGATGTTTATTTCGAACTCCGCTTATGTCGAAGTATTTTCAGTGGACCTATCGACTTCGAAAAAGGTGCACATACCAATAATTGAACTGAAATGCTTAGTTGGAGGGGGGGGGGGGGGGGGTATACATTTGTTGTACATGCATCGTGTCTGGGCTATATCTCTTGAAAGGTTTACCATATCACCATGAGGCATGACCAAAGTCAAGGTCAC
This sequence comes from Pinctada imbricata, assembly GCA_033119305.1. Taxonomy (NCBI): domain Eukaryota; kingdom Metazoa; phylum Mollusca; class Bivalvia; order Pterioida; family Pteriidae; genus Pinctada; species Pinctada imbricata. The sequence goes on along the minus strand of VSWD01000006.1, from coordinate 50,921,153 downwards.
TTAGTACATTTTTAATGAAATTGTACATACATTTCTGTCAGGGCTATATCTCTTGAATCATTTGCTAGTTCATTTTCATATATTATTATGTTGTTGCTTATGACCCACAGGTTTCACATCACCTTGGCCCAAGGTCATTTGACCAAGGTCAAGGTCACTTAGTACATTTTTTAATGAAATTGTACATTCTATCATGTCTGGGATATATCTCTTGAACTATAATCTACTTGTTCACTTTCACATTTTAGTTTGTTGTTGCTTATGACCCAAAGGTTTCGCAATATCTTGACCAAAAGTCAAGGTCGCTTAAGTTAGTACATTTTTTATGAAATTGCACATGCTATTGTGTCTGGGCTATATCTCTTGAATAGTAATACTGGATCATTTTGATACTTTAGTGTGCTGTTGCTCATGAAAGAGGGGTTTCTTATCACTTTGACCCAAGGTCATGTGTCCAAGGTCAAGATTGTTTAGTTCTTTTTAATGTAATCCTGTCTGGGCTATATCTTTTGATCTGTTTTTACCATTGTTTTCATACTTTAGTCTATTGTTCCTCAGGACTAAATGTTTCTTCTCACCAGTCAGGGGTCCAACTTATATGAGTAATAACTTCTTGAAGTTAATTAACTTGCATCAGTTATAACTTATACAAGTTACATGTATGTTCATGAGTTTGTAACTTGAATAAGTTACAAATAAAAAAGCAGATTTTCCTCAGAATTTCTCCAATAACTTAAACAAGTTATAACAGTATTTTTTATATAAACATGTTTTATATTCAAAGCATTGTGATTCATTGTCAATATTCACATTCAGAAGATGCATCTAGGTCTTTACTATGTTTCTGACCTAATTTTATTGGGAATTAGATTGTCTGTTACTGGTAAATAGGATTTAATTACAGAAATATTCCCCAGAGAACCCTATTTTTGAGAGCCTTGTGCCAGACTTCCAGAGCATGCGCTGGATAGTGAGATATACCAGGAGGTTGTCCAATTTAATATCTATTAAGTTACAAATGCTCAGTTCATAAGAAAAATGCTCAGAGGAGATAATGAGGTTCAAAGTTTGCTGTAATAACTTAAGTTATAAATACTAAAATCCAGTTACTTGGGCAAGTTATAACTTTTTTAAGTTGGACCCCTGACTGATCACATTGTCCCAAGGTTACATGACCAAGGTCACTTCTTACTTTAGTAATGAAATTGCATATGCTAATCATGTCCAGGCTGAAATTGTATAGTTAATCATGTCCAGGCTATATCTTTTGAATGGTGTATCCAATCTATAATTCAGTTTTTTGTTGCTCATGATCCATCGGTTTCAGATCACCTATATCCAAGGTCATGTGACCAAAGTCAAGGTCACCAGGTATGCTTATAGTTATATGGAAATTGTATATCCTAATCATCAGTGATCATGTTCGGGCTATACCTCTTGAAAACAATATGATGAATTACTTTCATGTTTTAGTATGATGTTGCCCATGACTCAAAGGTTTCATGTCATTTTGGCCAAAGGTCATGTGACCAAGGCCAAAGTAACTTAGAGGGATGGGGGGAGGACATCTGGTTTTTTTTTCTGAAAAACGTTTTTTTATTTTTTTAATTGTAATTGTAGAATTTGTACATGCAATCCTGTTTTGGGTACATCTCTTGAATTGTTTACCTGATCACTTTCATATTTTAGTATGTTGTTGCTCTTGATCCAAGGTCATCATGCGACTAGTGACACGGTCACTTAGTACTTTTTAGCTTTGTTCAAGTAAGCTTTTGTCATAGCATGCCATCCGTCTGGCGGCCATCCGGTGTAAACTTTTTACATTTTCGACATCTCCTCTGTAACAACTACAGAGAATTTCATGAAACTTAAGAGGAAGAAAGTACCAAGTTTGTGTTTTTCGTGCAGGTAGGTCAACAAATATGGCCATCAAAGGCTCTCATTGGCTGAAACATTTTCAACTTCTCCTTTGCAACCACTGCACATAATTTCATGAAACCAGCTTACAGGAAGTAAGTATTCAAGGTCCTCTACCACGGTGGGTAATCTCGCAATGCAGAACAATCAGTTTTACGATATTTTTGTACAATAAACATGTAGATCATTTATAGCAAAAAGGAGAATGTGATGCAGTGACAGCAGTGTAAGAATGTCTTAACTATGAGATGTATCTAATATTAGGTAAATATTAGCTTTTAATAACACATAAACACGATCAGCGTTCTACTTTCATTTTCCTCTACATGAATCATACTGATCGTTTTTTCAGCTTTATAAAACTCGCAGCTATAGCATCCTTACACTGCATCACATTCCCCTTTTTGTGATAGATAATCTTTTTCACACGAAATTATAGAAAAACGGAATATTCTGCTTTGCGAGATTACCCACCATGTCTACCAAGTATGTGTATTTCGTGCCGATTGGTCATGTTGGTAAAAAAATTGAAATATGGCTGCTGAGGGCTCTGAATGGCTGACACATTTTCGTCTCCTCTGCAACTGCAGCACAGAATTTCATGAAACCTTACAGGAAGCAAGTACTCAAGGTCCTCTACTAAGTTTGTGTTTTTTTGTGCCGATCAGTCAACAAATATGGGCTGTCAAGGTCTCTGATTAGTCAAAGCATTTTAGCCACTTTCAGCCCTTTGTTTACAGCTCGGAGGGATGTTTCCCCCTTGGGCCTCTTGTTTGATGAAATTGTACATGCTAATAATGTCTGGGCTATATCTATTGAACTGAATATGTTTTTTTTTCATATTTTAGTATATTGATTCTCTGGACCTAAATATTTTATGTCAGATTGTCCCAATGTCATATGACTAAGGTCAAGGTCACCTCTTACTTCAGTAATCTTGTCAAGGCTGTATCTCTTGAAAGATATATCCAATCACTTTCTGGTATCTTGTAGCTCTTGATCCAAGGTTTCAGATCACCTAACCCAAGGTCATGTAATCAAGGTCACTCAATATATTTATAGTGAAATTGTATATGCTATTCATATTCTTCTAAATATGCACAACCCATGTAATTCACTGAGATGAAACGATTGAAAGGAACGTGTTTGCATCTCATGCAATGTTCGTCGCAACGTCACAATGAATAAGATCTAAAGAAACATGCCGTGACGGCTGTTATAACCTGCAAACTGAGCCCCACAGTGACCTGAATTTTAACCTCACCTTTTTACCCAGAAAAAATGTGATTTCAGAAAACAATAATGAAACAGACAACTGTGGTGCATATAAATAGAATAAATGTCATAATTTATGTTTTGTTACAGGTATGCAACATGCAGCAAGTGCATTTATCGCATGAAATGTGCTAACGTGCATTACATGTACCATAAATGCACTTGCTGTGTGTTGCATATCTGTAACAAAACACAAATTAAGACACTTATTCTCTATATACAGAATCACTTTCTTATTTTAGTTTATAGACACTCATGTCTCAAAGGTGACTCAAAGGTTTCACATCATATTGACTCAATTTCATGTGACCAGTTCATGTGACCTAGGTCAAAATCACTAAGAGGGAGGCGAGATTTTTTTTTGTTGCTAAAATTTTGCTTTATTTTTAAGCAAGAACTGATATTTTGTATGAAATTTTGAGAAGATTAGGGTACAGGTAGGTCAGAAGCCTTGAAATTGAAGGCTACAGATGTCTTTCTGACTTTAAAGTTTGGTGCCTATGACCCTCACTGATTAACTGACACCCCCCCTTTCCCATATTGTAGTTTGCTAGTAGTCTTATCATGGAGGATGAAGAAGCCTATTGATTTTAGGATTAATAGATCAAAGGTCAAGATCACTGTTAACATACCTGTCAACTTTGAAATCTTAAAAAGAGGGAGATCTCCCTCCTTGGCACTTGAAATAGAGGGAGATTGTGCTTGAACCCGTTTTGCTGCATTTTTAATGAACTGCAACATTTTTTGCAAAACCAATTTTCAAATAATTTCATTGTGCTGACATCTCAATGCAAAAACATTTATAAACAATAAAACATGTATCAATAATTTATTGCATTCTACATGTTCTCTACATCTTTTCTTACATTTTGTCATGCAATTTCTTAAGAAATGTTCAAAATGTCGCTATTTAGAGTTATTCTTTGGTAAATATGCCAAAAGAAGGAGAAAGAGGGTGATAGGGCCAAAAAGAGGGAAATTTTAGTCTCCCTCAAAGGAGAGAGGCCAAGGAGGGAGATGAGATCAAAAAGAGGGAATCTCCGTTCAAAAGAGGGAGAGTTGACCAGTATGCTGTTAGGAGAAATGGATTTCAAATATGGATTTAAAATGACAATTCGTCAACCCTTTCCTTTCTTCAAACTAAGTTTTGATATTTGAATACTGAACAAAGGCACCTTTTAATTTTAGTGTGAAAAGTCAAGGTTAAGGTCACTATTTTTTTCACTGATCGTTTCCGTAAGAGACAAACCACTACAGCGGGGGCATATATTTTACAAACATTGTGTCTTGTCTCAATACAATTCAAGGCAACGAACATTATTAGCACTAAAGTTACCGGACTTTGACAGTAAAAGGCCACTAATGATGTTTTCACCTCGGCTGATTTGACTGTTGTACAAGTTATTGATCTTTTAATGATTCTGGAACGGCTGAAGATTCTCTGATTTCCTCTAATATGATCTTGTAATTGTTAAGCTTTTCTCACCGCTTGTTATTGATTTCTTCTTACTCTGTGCAAAACATTTCCATCTTATATTACCTCCTGAACATTCATGGTGCCAGTGTAAACCAAACCTAAATAGATTGACCATGTTACAATTGGTGGATAAGAGCCGCAGTCAGACATCATGCAATCTTTATCAAAGACTTGTCGCAGCCTTCCTATTTGGGACAGACATTATGTTATTATGTATTGATTGTTTAGAAGTCTGTGGCTTATTTTCCATATTTGTCATTAAGGATGGATTTGTTTTAGGTTAAGAGTGTAATGGTGAAGATATTTTGTCAGATTTTATTCTTTAAGAATAAGCATATCTACTGATCATATATTATTATCACAAATTGGCTATTGGCTATAATTGTAAGCTAGGATATCAAAATTTAGACATACAATAAAGTTAAATGTTAGGCACGGTCCATTTGATATTCTGGGGGGGCTTGGGTTTTTTGTCGGAGCAAGATTATTTTTTTCGCCCCGGACCAGGGCAAAATTATTTTTTTCTTACAAAGTTGGAGCAAGGATGTGAATATTAAGAGTGTTTGTGTTTTTTCGATAGAAATTCTTTATTTTTACTTAATTTACTTAAAACATTACTTTATTTCTATGTAAAACTTGTATTCACTTCTAAACTGAGAGATATAAAAGATTTTAGCAATATGAGATATATATATATAATTTTCAGTAAACAAAATGTATATAAGTCATGTAACATGTAAGAGGGCCTGTCATGCAAGTTTTTACATGTAGAAATGTAAACTAGTGAAAAACTTATTTAAATTCTCCTTCCAAGCTTGTACATGTATATAAAATTAGACACTATGGTGATACATGTATCTATTAATGGTATATATATTATATCAATTATGTATTTAAGCCTTTCTATTGTTTCAGTCACATGCATACTTTTAATATTTTCAAATATGAACTTGCCATTACAGAAGAAAACTAAGGCGAGTGAAGCGAGCCAAATTTTTTTTGTAGAAAGTAAAATCTGTGGCGAGCGAAGCGAGTCGAAAATTTTTCAGGAATTTGAAGCGAATTTTATGGTTATTCTTCAAATTCAGATTACTTGTAAGAGCAAGATAATTTTTTTTCTGTCACACCATAAGCAAATTTATTTTTTTCATCAAAAGTCACAGCAAAATTATTTTTTTGAACAAAACCCAAGCCCCCCCCCCCCCCCCCCCCAGAATATCAAATGGACCTTGCCTTATGTCTTATTTGCCAGTCCAATTCAGTTTATTTATTTGGGTTACATTCTCTTTTTTTCTTTGCATCAATTAATTAGAAATGTTCATGATCTGGAAGGGAATGCTGTACTTGTATTTTGAATACCAGGTGAAATGCCTATTAAACATATTTCACAAAACAAATTACCTTTCCAATGGTACCAAATTTTTTGACATCCTGACTTTACCTTATTCTTGAAGTTGTACCATTTTTAATTTCTATTAGAATTTATTTTTTTTGACAATTTAGCTTATTTTTTATTTTTGTTCCCTAAGGGATACTTTTCAGTTTTGTAGAACTTATATATTTTTTATGCGTTTCTTCATGATCATGATGATAAGACCTTTATCTATTTTTTATTAACAAAATTTGTGACCTTGTCCTCTGTGTCTATAGAGTTGTGCATGTTATATATTAATTTTGAGAGAAAAGGGGCACATGCAGCTCTTATGTTAAATACTAAGACTTCCTTTATTTTGGATCCAATAGTTTGACCATGTGGAATTTACCAGCTTGGAATCATGACCTTGGTTTGAACCAAAATGATATGCAAGAATATAAATTCATTTTTTTATTGGTATCTAAATGTAGAAGAAGCTTCTGTTGATGAATTAAGTAGATAATAGCTCTTATAAATTTCTTTAAATATATTGTCTTAGATTGCATCGGAAAGACTTTTTTAAAAAGAAGATCCATTCTGTTTGTTGAAAGTCATCTTGACATGCTAAAATAGAAAAGAAAAAAAAAAAATGTAATTACTCTAAAGCCATTCTGGTCTTTCAAGAATTCCATTTAGTTCATCCCATATTCAATTTGTGCAGGGAACCCATTAAATATATGAAAGTCAGCTATTTGTATGGTGGAATTTGAGTAATTTTGTATGAAATGCCTTTGACCTATTTGTCATTATGATTATTATGCTGATACTATAAATATTTGATCAAGGTGTGAAATTTCTCGTCATATTCTTCTGTAAACTACTTTTCAAAGTAAATAATGTTGATTGCGTTTTTTTTTTTCAGCTGCTGGAGCTCTTCTGTTTATTGATTGATTCTCAGCAGACGACCGAGGAAGCCATATTGTTTTACGTTCTCTCAAGCACGAATAGTGAGTATTATCAAGATAGTAAAATCAATGAAACTTTACATCGTACCCATCAATCAGGGTCATAAAGGGTTACAATTAACCTGGTTATTTTGTTAATTCATATCTGATGTGTAGAAATGTATCTATATATACAGTGTGTAGAGGTATGGCACATGTATTTGATATTTCTTTGATAATGAGCCCATCCTTAGAGTAAGTCACAACTCTCATCAATATTAATATGATTTATATAATTTTCTAAGTTAATTTAGTGACATAACAAACATCAAGGTCGAGGCAGTGGCACATCTCTCTTATTTGACATGTTTAGTACTTCATATTACTCTCTTGTTGATAATGTAAATGTGGTAATTGTTTGAGCAGGTTGTTCTTATATGTATATACTGCTGTAACAAATCAATATTTACATTTCGTTATTGTAGGCCATTTACATGTCATTGACCCCATTTAGAACCCTAGCCTCCCATGTGTATATTACACGTACATGTACTAACCTACATGTTAAGTTTGAATACGTTTTATATTCTTTCATAAAGTTTTTATTGTATGACGATTTCAAAGGCCGTGAAAAAATAAATTAAACGAGAAATGAATACAAATTTATAAAAGGACATATTTCTTCTAACTGTACCATAAAGTTTTGTTTGAAAACTAGGATCCATTACTCTCTACCTGAAAATTGCAAGCACGTTCTGGAAGAAACTACAATATATACAATAGAAAGCTTAACACATCGTCTGATTCTCATTTGGCTAATTTAGTTTGTTAGTCTATAGCACAGGGATCAGATACATCCCATTTTACTCCATGAACATATATATGAGGAAAAAGGGACAGATTTGGCCCCTATGGTCTACTGTGGTGCAATATCAAAATTTTTCTCCATCAGCAAGGACAACATATTCAGACTTATTCTGACACTATGAACTTTTATGGGTATATCAGGGGCTTTAATTTATAAAGGACTAGGTGCGCTAACCCTTTATATCGGCCCTATAATTTCGATGAAAAATGCTTTTGATAAACGAACTATAAATAATCACTTTTTGCAATGTTGAATGTTTGGGAAAATACGGCGTCATAACTCTGAGCCCTCGTAACGTCACGCACGTGGTGTATGACGTCATGTTCTGACGTCATTTGCCCTGAGTGACGCAAAACAAACGAAAATCATCGTCTTTTACATGCAAATCTTCAAAATTCATCTATGATCCAGGCCTCGCCCACGATATATTTTTCATGCAAATTAAAAGGCCGATCAGAAATCCATTGATTGGTACAAAAATTATCATTGGCAAAGCCTGGATCGATACTTCATTTCATAAATTTCTATCGAAATTTCGCTCATTTATAGATATTTTCAAAGATTGCTCTGCTCTCTTCTCTATTTATGATGTTCTTTTTCAGATGGTTATTTTTTTTTTTTACCAAAAAGTGAATCTTGTTTTACATATTTTTATTTGTTTTGCCTTATCTAGCATGCATAGCTGCTATACATGCGTCTCGTTGCCATGGACGTGTCCTCACGGTGTATATTTCGTTGTTCTCTGTGCATTATATATCGTCTTCGGAAATAATGAACAGAATGATGACCCATCACGATTTTTCTCTTGTGAACTACTTATCAAGTATAGTTTATCTTAAGATATGTTTTATATTGGGTCCACTTTCTGTTCATAGTAAATTTATGTGTTTTATGGTGGAAAATTGCAGAAAAATGCCGGAATCGTAGGATCATAAAAGGTTCCGTCATGTACTGCACTAAATGTAGTTTCCGATAGCGATCCAGGTTAATGGATTTTTCAACACAAAATCTTCCTAAATAAAATTCCCATGCATAAAGTCTCCAATGAACTACTTTATTTTTGTAAATTTTACTAGGCCCTATAAGGAGTTAGTGACTTTTCTCCTTTATAAGGATTGATCACAATTTTCAATTTCCATATCCAGAATAGGTTCTCAGGAGTCCTATAAAAGAATAAGATTTAAAATCCAAATGTGAACTGGTCTGAAACAGGTCTTCTATTAACTGAGATGTAACCTATGTTCCTTCTATTTCTAAAGATATTCTGAAAACTTAATAGAGAAATAACATAATGTACAAAATAATTCATAATTCTCTTTATATTTGATAAGGATAAGATGAAAGTATTAATACCTGTAGTATGGGACCGACTGTCAGTCTGGCATCGATCTGTCCAATTACTAGTGATGGGAAATCGGATTAGAATCATAATCGATAATCGGTTAGAATCGGTTGGTGTATCCGATGCGATTTTACCGATTATAATCGGTTTATCACATTCTACTCAAATTTACTATTTTTTATCCAAACAAAACCTACATTTGTAATGCATATATATGTGATCATGGATTTATTTAATCTTGAATAAACTTAATCTATGTAAAAATAACCCCCTATACCCTTTCCATTGTTTCATGATAAAATGCATGAAAAGTTTAAAGAGAAAACAATCATTTTTCAATTGTGTTCGTTGAGAAGTGGAAGGGGGGGGGGTCATTATAGTATTTGCAGAGTATCGATCTGTCAATTAACATAAACAGTAACATCAAACAAGATTATCTTCAGCTATTCTCAATCAAGTAATAAAATAAGTTTACCTTAAAAAAAATTACTAGAATTGAAAAATTTACTGTCATCGTCGGTCCGTCACAATCCCTTAAAGTCCGGTGTGAAAATTGTCATTAAATTAATTAATGATTTACTAGCTTTTACAATTATACTCTCTAATTTCATGCTGCTAGCTTCTGTTACTCTACAACATTATAACAACAATGATTTAGTTTAGATATTATTGGAAAATTCAAATACTTTATAGTCTATTGGACAGAATTTCCTCTGATCCCTGAGCGCGGCCCCCCCCCCCCCCCTTCTGTACTTTCACGCTATCGATTATTTATTTTAAAATCGATTATCGAAATCGAATGACTTCAACACGCCGCTAATCGATTATTATCGATAATCGGCCCATCACTACCAATTACCATACACCATATCATTGTTGCTGGATTACAGAATAAACTGTGGCCCTTTATTCTTCATACTCGCCACAAATAATGATAATGATAGGTAGATCAAGGTCAGAGATCAGAACAAATAACATTAGTAAAACATATATAATGTAGGGATGAAACCGGCTAAAAGATCAAAGAGTATTAACCTTGGGAGTACATTTTTGTATTTACGTTAGGAAAAAGAACATAGCACCCTATTGATTACATGTATTAAGGTTATCAAAAGTTCAAGCTTGTCAAAGCAAAAATACTGTTCTTGTACTTAAATAAAGCGGAAATTGCAAATTTTAAAAATACATGTATATAGGCAAATGAGCATATTAGTGCATCATGAATTAGTGCACTAAACTTATTTTTCCTATGATCTTTATGAGTTATTAGTAATTGACGTAATGTAGACTTAAATTAGTACAGTCTCAACAGCATCAACTGTACTAGAATATGAATCCCACCTAAATAAGTACATTTGCAGTATTCAGTCTATATGTGCCAACTACATAAGAAATTATGATCACATTTAAAGAACAGGATGCCAAATTAAGAAACTGGAGGTGTGGAAGTGCATATCAAAAAGTGTTTTGTTACAAAAGTAGTATTTTTATTCGTAAAAATTCACATATATTTTTATACTGTAATGATAGAATCTATCATGACTTTGCGACCTCATCCAAGTAATGGATTGCAATCCATTGCAAGGATGTCGGAGTTTTGGATGTAGCAAATCTTTTGCACGAGGATGAGATTCCCTTGTCTCAGTTGTAAAGTCATGATAGATTATTTTCTCACTCAGCTCTTTTTATTGCCGGATTGCAAAGCAATTCAGGTCTATGGATTGACGATGTCTGTCCGTCCATCCGTCTGTCGTCAACATTTTGGTTAAAGTTCCTGGTTTAAGCAAAATCTAAGGAACTGTATGTAGTAGAATCATGATATTATACATGTAGGTTGCCCATCACAAGACCTTTCAATTAATGCCGTAACATTTGAAGTAGCGACCTTGACCTTGGACTTTGACCTAGTTAAAGGTTTTGGTTAAAGTTTCTGGTTGAACTTGAAGCAAAATCTAAGGAACTGTATGCAGTAGAAACTTTATATTATACATGTATATTGCCCATGACAAGACCTTTCAGTTTATGCCGTAGCATTTAACCTAGTGACCTTGACCTTGGACTTTGACCTAGATTTTGATTAAAGTTTCTGGTTGAACTTCAATGAAGCAAAATCTAAGGAACTGAACACAGTAGAAATTTTTTATTATACAGGTAGGTTGCCTCTGAAGACCTTCCAATTTATTTCCTGATAGTGACCTTGACCCGGTTAGTGACAAAAACTTATTTTGCAATCCGGCCATATCATATACCATGATAGCGTGCCATCTGTCAGTCAGTTGTCCGGCGTAATCTTTTTTACATTTGAACTTCTCCTCTACAACCGCTGCACAGAATTTTACGAAACCTTGCAGGAATCCAGCAAACTCATGGCAGCATTCCGTTACTCTACTCTACATTATTTCTGCCACAGACTTGCCGCTTCATGTAATGCTGCTATGACGTCATAGTTACTTTGGGGCAGGATCCTTGGAGTCTGTGGCAGAGATTGTTTAGACTCTAAGGAGGAGACAACTCTGTTTGGAGATTGAGGAAGCAAATACCATACTCGAGGTCCTCTACCAAGTTTCAGTTTTTTGTGCCAATAGGTCAACAAGTATGGCCACCGAGGGCTCTGATTGGCTGATACATTTTCGACTTCCCCTCCCGAACTGCAGCACAGAATTTCACGACACCTTACAGGAAGCAAGTACTCGAGGTCCTCTGCCAAGTTTGTGTTTTTTGTGCCAATCGGGCAACAAATGCATCGTATGCAGCATCTGACCTACATTTTCCGCTTGAGTGACTTGGTTAAGAAGTTTGGGGTAGCTCAGTATCTGACAAAGTACTAATGCTACAGTAACCAAACTTGCACAAGTGATTCATCTTTGGTTGCTGAGGTGAACCCATGCATCGGATGCAGCATCTGACCTACTTTTTCCGCTTGAGTGACTTGGTTAAGAAGTTTGGGGTAGCTCAGTATCTGACAAAGTACTAATGCTACAGTAACCAAACTGGCACAAGTGATTCATCTTTGGATGCTGAGGTGAACCCATGCATCGTATGCAGCATCTGACCTACATTTTCCGCTTGAGTGACTTGGTTAAGAAGTTTGGGGTAGCTCAGTATCTGACAAAGTACTAATGCTACAGTAACCAAACTTGCACAAGTGATTCATCTTTGGTTGCTGAGGTGAACCCATGCATCGGATGCAGCATCTGACCTACTTTTTCCGCTTGAGTGACTTGGATAAGAAGTTTTGGGTAGCTCAGTATCTGACAAAGTACTAATGCTACAGTAACCAAACTGGCACAAGTGATTCATCTTTGGATGCTGAGGTGAACCCATGCATCGTATGCAGCATCTAACCTACATTTTCCGCTTGAGTGACTTGGTTAAGAAGTTTGGGGTAGCTCAGTATCTGACAAAGTACTAATGCTACAGTAACCAAACTTGCACAAGTGATTCATCTTTGGTTGCTGAGGTGAACCCATGCATCGGATGCAGCATCTGACCTACTTTTTCCGCTTGAGTGACTTGGATAAGAAGTTTTGGGTAGCTCAGTATCTGACAAAGTACTAATGCTACAGTAACCAAACTTGCACAAGTGATTCATCTTTGGATGCCGAGATGGACCCATGCATTGGATGCAGCATCTGACCTACTTTTTCCACTTGAGTGATTTCGCTTTTAAAAGCCAATATTGAGCAAAGTATAAGTGCTACATGTACCAAACTTGCATATTGGATGTATTTTTGATCAAACTTTCATAAAATGACCTTGACCTACTTTTTCCTCTTGAGTGATTTTGCCTTTAAAAGCCAATATTGAGCAAAGTATAAGTGCTAGATGTTCCAAACTTGCATATTAGATGAATCTTTGATCAAACTTTCATAAAATGACCTCGACCTACTTTTTCCACTTGAGTGATTTTGCCTTTAAAAGCCAATATTGAGCAAAGTATAAGTAATACATGTACCAAACTTGCATATTGGATGAATCTTTTATCAATCTTTCATAAAATGACCTTGACCTACTTTTTCCGCTTGAGTGATTTTGCTCTATAAAGCCAATATTGAGCAAAGTATAACTGCTACATGTACCAAACTTGCATATTGGATGTATCTTTGATCAAACTTTCATAAAATGACCTTGACCTACTTTTTCTGCTTGAGTGGTTTTGCCTTTAAAAGCCAATATACATGTACTAAGAAATATGTTTAAATTGAATTTTGCTGTCACGAGGTGAGCTTCGTAATCTGTGATTACCTATGTTTCTGCAACGGAGTTACTTATAGAGATATGATATTAAATTTACACAGGTTGGTCTTGGATAGTTACAGAGCAAGTTCTAGATTGCCATAGTTGACCTATTTTTATTATGCCCCAAGAATCAAAGATTGGGGGGGGGGCATATAGTTTTTGGCCTGTCCGTCTGTTTGTCTGTTTGTCTATTTGTCCAGGCAAAAACTTTATCATTAGGCATAACTTTCGATTGGCAAGTGATAGGGCTTTCATATTTCACTTTTATTCCTTGTTACGGGGACCTTTCCATCGATACCAAAAATATTTAACCTTTTGACCTTGACATTGACCCTTGATCTACTTTTCCAAAACTTTAATATTGAGCATAGATTTTGAATGGTCAGTGATAAAGCTTTCATATTTCACATATGTATTTCTTGTTACAAGACCTTTCCATTGATACCAAACTTTTTCACCTCTTGACCTTTAACAATATATGTATAACTTTTGTATGGTGAGTGATAGGGCTTTCATATTTCACATGTGTATTCCTTAAGAAGAAACCTTTCCATTGATACCAATTAATATTTTTTTACATTTGGCATAGCTTTTGAATGGTGAGTGATAGGGCATGTGTATTCCTTGTTGCAATCCTTTCCATTTCAAAATCTTTGACCTCGTGACCTTGACCATTGACCTACTGAATGGAAAATGGTGTTACTACTGACAAAGATGTTGACGTGAGTATTATTATATGAGTCACACAAAAATGACCAAACATCATGGCAAAATACCCATACATATAGGAAAAAGAAGACAAATAACTTTCACTGTATGAGCTGGTGCCTTGTGAAAACATAATTATTGTAGATGATGCTATCAAATCATATAAACAAGCAACCAAATAAATGTTCAGATAAACAGATTATAACAATTGAATAAATACAAATGTAAGGTTCACAGAGTGTGCCGTGAAACATTGTTTGTCTAACAGTTTATTACTCAGATGTTTGTCTAGACACTGTCCACTTCTTCATCTAAATCAAATTATCATTCAGTGAATTCATGCTTAACTAACTCTCTAGAGTTCATGTATGGACACAAGATCGTAAGAGCTATCATTCAATAGACACTGCAATTGTTAGAGAGTACAAAATACATAATCAAAGATGATTGATCATGACTTGTTAGGAAAACCATTATATTAGGATTTACAATTTTGCAAATTGAGACATCTTAAGAAAAATGTTGTAGACCCAAGTATGATATGCATTTTGTAATTTGAGGATTCAATAGAGCAGAAGAGAAACTGTACCCACGAACTTTTTGTGTCGCCTGCGAAGCATAGCGACACTTAGGGATCACTTTGTCCGTTGTCCGTCTGTCCGTCCGTCTGTCTGTCTGTCTGTCACACTTTGGGTGTCACAGCCCATAACTTTTGATTGGTAAGTGATAGGGCTTTGATATTTCACATGTGTATTCCTTGTGACAAGACCTTCCTACACAAACCATAATTTTTGACCTAGTGACCTTGACCTACATATTTGACCTACTTTTCAAAAAAATTAAAAATGGATATATCTTTTGATTGGTAGGTGATAGGGCTTTGATATTTCACATGTGCAATCCTTGTGGCAAGACCTTTCTACACATACCATAATTTTTGACCTTGTGACCTTGACCTAGATATTTGACCTACTTTTGAAAAAAAGATAAGATTCGCTATATCTTTTGATTGGTAAGTGATAGGACTTTGATATTTCACATCAGTATTCCTTGTGACAAGACCTTTCTACACATACAGTAATTTTTGACCTAGTGATCTTGACCTACATATTTGACCTACTTTTAAAAAAAATTAAGAATGGATATATCTTTTTATTGGTGAGTGTTAGGACTTTGATATTTCACATGTGCAATCCTTGTGGGAAGACCTTTCTACGCATACCATAATTTTTGACCTTGTGACCTTGACCTAGATATTTGACCTACTTTTGAAAAAAAGATAAGATTCGCTATATCTTTTGATTGGTAAGTGATAGGGCTTCAATATTTCACATGTGTATTCCTTCTGACAAGACCTTTCTACACAGACCATTAAATTTGACCTTTTGACCTTGATCTAGATATTTGACCTACTTTTCAAGAAAAGTAATATTGGCTATATCTTTTGTTTGGTAGGTGATAGGGCTTTGATATTTCACATGTATTTTCCTTGTAACAATGCCATTCTACACATACCATTATTTTTTTTACCTTTTGACCTTGACCTACATATTTGACCTACTTTTCAAAAAAATTAAGAATGGATATATCTTTTGATTGGTAAGTGATAGGGCTCTGGTATTTCACATGTGTATTCCTTGTGACAAGACCTTTCTACACAGACCATAAAATTTGACCTTTTGACCTTGATCTAGATATTTGACCTAGACCTACTTTTCAAGAATTTTGATCCACTTTCTAGAATAATAATCAAACCGCTTCGCAGGCGACACAAGCATTCCTTGGATTGCTATTTTTCATAATAATGTATGAGTATGTTGATACATTACAAGACAAAAAATTAATTGTTTTGAATGTCAGCTTCACCTAAAAATGTTCAAGACAATATGAACCATGTAAACTTATTAGTACGATTGTTTCATGATATTATACAATTGTCAATAATCCAGGTTTTGGTGAAAATGGGAAAAGCAGTTATTTCATTCTTACCCTATGAATTATATTATTACTAATATCTTGTAGTTTTATAATCTTATGTTTCTCAGGAATGTAAGGGTTATCTTTCTTGCATTGAAAGGGATTGTGAATCAATGTACATGTATAATTTTGAAATGTCTGATACCAATCTGTTCATTTAGAATTGTTTATAAACTATTTTCAATGATTAGGAAAATTTACTTTTATGTTAATTTATATTTTGAACATGATACATGACCATGATGACATAAATTTTATATGTACGCAGATATTATTGAAAAGGGTTCCATATGTGATATAACATTAACAGTTTACTTTTCTGTTTTCAGGGTGTTTAAGGAGAGGCTATGCTGTAATCACAGATATAACACCTGACCAATGATATATTTGTAACATATAACTGAGTAGTTACCATGGCAACATCTCCACAAGGTAAGTTACTTAGATTTACCTGAAGATTTACTTACAGTATGTATAATAGAAGCATTGTAGAAATTCTACATCTGGAATTTACAGGATATAAGTTTTCAAAAACCAGGGATTTCAATAAAAGGCAGCTCTTGGTGAAATATTGCACTTCAAATGATGTAAATCACAAATTCCAATTTCCTCGACCCAGCATGAAGCGGTTCTTGAGAAAGATTTGCACCTGTTGAAGACATGAATGCAAAAAAACACTCATTCCTTATATTTACATTCAGTTGTAAAATATCTTTGAAAACATCCTCAAATTTTCATAGAAATTGAGTGAAAATTTAAAAGATCTAAGTGTTTCACAGGTGTCAATTCTCCCTACCAGGAAGGGCAAGTAATAGTGTCCATTGCAAAGGATCAAAATATGCGGTTTAATCCTCAAAATTACTGATTTTTAGTCACCTACCGGCAACGCCGAAGGGGACTCTTAGTTTCCTCTCGGTCTGTCTGTCCGTCTGTCCCTCCGTCTGTCCGTCTGTCCGAATATCAGTTTTCCAGACTTTTTTCTGCAACGGATGGAGATATCAAGATGAAATTTGATACACAGCTTGGTCTTGAATAGTTACAGAGCAAGTTCGACTTTCGTCACGCTTGACCCATTTTTCGAGGAGTTATGCCCCTTGATGACTTGGAAAATTCCCTTTTTGTCAGTTTTCCGGACTTTTTTCTGCAACGGATGGAGATGTTCAGATGAAATTTGATACACAGCTTGGTCTTGGATAGTTACAGAGCAAGTTTGACTTTCGTCACGCTTGACCCATTTTTTGAGGAGTTATGCCCCTTGATGACTTGGGAAATTCCCTTTTTGTCAGTTTTCCGGACTTTTTTCTGCAACGGATGGAGATATTCAGATGAAATTTGATACACAGCTTGGTCTTGGATAGTTACAGAACAAGTTTGACTTTCGTCACGCTTGACCTATTTTTCGAGGAGTTAAGCCCCTTGATGACTTGGAAAATTCAGTTTTTGTCAGTTTTCCGGACTTTTTTCTGCAACGGATGAAGATATTCAAATGAAATTTGATATATAGCTTGGTCTTAGATAGTTACAGAGCAAGATTGACTTTTGTCACGCTCGACCTATTTTTCGAGGAGTTATGCCCCTTGATGACTTGGAAAATTCAGTTTTTGTCAGTTTTCCGGACTTTTTTCTGTAACGGATGGAGATATTCAGATGAAATTTGATACACAGCTTGGTCTTGGATAGTTACAGAACAAGTTTGACTTTCGTCACGCTTGACCTATTTTTCGAGGAGTTAAGCCCCTTGATGACTTGGAAAATTCAGTTTTTGTCAGTTTTCCGGACTTTTTTCTGCAACGGATGAAGATATTCAAATGAAATTTGATATATAGCTTGGTCTTAGATAGTTACAGAGCAAGATTGACTTTTGTCACGCTCGACCTATTTTTCGAGGAGTTATGCCCCTTGATGACTTGGAAAATTCAGTTTTTGTCAGTTTTCCGGACTTTTTTCTGTAACGGATTGAGATATTCAGATGAAATTTGATACACAGCTTGGTCTTGGATAGTTACAGAGCAAGTTTGACTTTCGTCACGCTTGACCCATTTTTGAGGAGTTATGCCCCTTGATGACTTGGGAAATTCAGTTTTTGTCAGTTTTCCAGACTTCTTTCTGCAACAAATAAAGATACTGTATTCAGGTAAAATGTGATACTCAGCTTAGTCTTGGATAGTTACAGAGCAAGTTCAACTTTTGTCATGCTTGGCCTATTTTTCAAGGAGTTATGCCCCTTGATGACTTGCTCAATTCAGTTTTTGTCAGTTTTCCAGACTTTTTTCTGCAACAAATAGATATATTCAGGTGAAATTTGATACTCACCTTAGTCTTGGATAGTTACAGATCGTCACGCTTGACCTCTTTTTCGAATTGATAAAGCTAAAGCAGATAAAACCTCAGAACTGAACTGCACAAACAGTAAGTTTAATTAAAACTCATACATATTTAATTGAAGAGAAATTCATAGGCAGAGTTGCAGGACATAAATATATGCCGCCGGTAGGGGACTATATCGCTCAGCGATCATAACATTTTTTTATTTTTAAAACGTTTTCATAATGTGTTTTAAGTTTTTATGAACAATTTGAAGAAAATAAGGCCTTATTTATAATTAGAGGAGTTGGCGCTGCATAAATTAATTTCGATAGCACCATCTACATTGAAGTTCATATTTACAATTGAACTCTGTGGAAACTGTACATATACATACAGTAGGGTTGTTATTCATATTTCAATGATTTGAGGGAATTATTGTCCCCCGCTTTCGTGAAAGCGCGGGGACATTAAAACCGGTTCGTCCGTCTGTCCGTCCGTCCGTCTGTCCGTCAGTCACAAAAACTTTAACCTTGTGCATAACTTTTGAATGGTAAGTGATAGGGCTTTGATATTTCACATGTGTATTCCTTGTGACAAGACCTTTCCATGGATACCAAAATTTTTGACCTTGTGACCTTGACCTTGGACTTTGACCTACTTATTAAAAACTTTAACCTTGACCATAACTTTTGAATGGAAAGTGATAGGGCTTTGATATTTCACATGTGTCCTTGTGACAAGACCTTTCCATGGATACCAACATTTTTGACCTTGTGACCTTGACCTTGGACTTTGGCCTACTTATTAAAAACTTTAACCTTGACCATATCTTTTGAATGGAAAGTGATAGGGCTTTGATATTTCACATGTGTATTCCTTGTGACAAGACCTTTCCATGGATACCAAAATTTTTGACCTTGTGACCTTGACCTTGGACTTTGACCTACTTATTAAAAACTTTAACCTTGACCATTACTTTTGAATGGAAAGTGATAGGGCTTTGATATTTCACATGTGTATTCCTTGTGACAAGACCTTTCCATGGATACCAAAATTTTTGACCTTGTGACCTTGACCTTGGACTTTGACCTACTTATTAAAAACTTTAACATTGACCATTACTTTTGAATGGTAAGTGATAGGGCTTTGATATTTCATATGTGTATTCCTTGTGACAAGACCTTTCCATGGATACCAAAATTTTTGACCTTGTGACCTTGACCTTTGAGTTCGACCTACTTATTAAAAACTTTAACCTTGACCATAACTTTTGAATGGAAAGTGATAGGGCTTTGATATTTCACATGTGTACTCCTTGTGACAAGACCTTTGCATGGATACCAAAATTTTTGACCTTAACCTTTGAGTTTGACCTTCTTTTCAAAAAACTATAACCTTGTCCATAACTTTTTAATGGAAAATGATAGGGCTTTCACATTTCACATGTGTATTCCTTGTGATGAGACCTTTCTGTTGGTAATAACATTCTGACCTTGTGACCTTGTCCATGGAGGTTGACCCACATTTAAAAACTTCAACCTCGACCATAAGTTTTTGATGGTAATTTAAATCATAGGTCTTAAATATTTCACATGTGCATACCTTTTCATAAGCCCTGTCCCTTGGAAACAAAACACAAGTTTGGACCTTTTGACCTTTTCTTGGAGTTAATCTTTCATATTTAGAATGTTGATAATATATGAGATATATTATTAAAACTTAAGAATGGGGGGATGTCTGTAAGCATTTCTTTAAAGACAAACACCCAAAAGCGGGGGACCACAATTCCTTGAATTTGATTTTTTTGGTTGTCACCATCTGTTTCTTCTCTTTTTATCATCTCATTCACTGTCGACATATGGGAAGCTCCTCCTGCTCGGAAATTCAGCATCAGTGTGCCCCGCCCACTGTTTGAAATTTGTGTGAGCATGTTATGTGATTGGGGTCAACCTGTGTTCATCATGAAATGAACGTCAAAATTGAGTAGGCATTCAACATAGGAAATCAACATGCACTGTAAATATTTGCTTGTATACAGTGCTCAAAAGATCTGCCTCAAATTTCTTAATCGCTGACTGCCTCAAATAAAGCTTATAAAAAACCTTTGACAATAGGAAACCCTCAGATAAAGGACTTTTTGATCTATAAGGATGAGCTTAACAAATTGTAATTTCAGTCAGGGATTTTTCCTTTATTCAACCTCATTCCACATGCAAAAATTATCTCAGCTATATACAAGGGAACTTTACTCCTTATTTCCACCAAGATATGAATTGAGCTTGCAATTCAAATGCAAAATCAATTTCCTTGTTTGAAACTTAGGGGAAAAAAAATTCATCTGTAAAGGGCAGGTGCATTGTTTAATCAACTAATTCTGATTATCCAGACTGATATATAGTTATGAAATCTCTGATTCTATCCGGTTTTTCATAATTCATGTACTTAGTTCATTTAAATTTTTATGATTAAAAAAACCCTGATTAAGTCCAATACATTTTTGTTTGGTAATGAGTAGGTATGTCTATATAAAATCACAGAAAACAATCATTGTACCTGACTCTTCCCATATGAGTGCTCATGTAGTTGACTGATGCAGTGCCTATTACACATGTTATGAATTGAGGATCTAAAATAAATTTCTATTTTGTTCAATTTTTGTACCTACAAAACAAGCTATCAAAATATTTATTGCTATGATGAGAAGATTATAAAAATCTTACAAAAAAGGTCATCATTATTGTATGAAGCAGACACGTTGTTTGAAAGATAAGTCCGCTAATGAGAAAACATGAAGGTGTTATAAGTTTCCTACCTGTCTACCTTATCAGTATCATTTCTTTCTGCAGCACTGAGCAGGTAGATGTATTGAGCTAAACATTTGATATAATGCTTTGTTTTGGATTGTTATAGATCAAGTTAATGTATAGGAATTGTTGACACACTTATAAGTTATAATATTTTATAAGCATAATTTACAAGAAGTAGGGGATACTGTACAATGTACATGTATATATTTATGATTGTTGTCACGACAGGCTCTATGATATACAGAAAAAGTGAAAAAAGCTTTGTTTCATTTGAAAAATGTGCCAACATTTGTCGCTTTAACTGTGATGTCATAAATCTATTTGAGTGTAATATCCAAAGATGATCTTCCAATGTATTATAGATAAGACACATGTCATATTGAAAAAATAAGGTGAAAAAGTTATTTTAACAAGTGAAAGATGTATAATGTGATATAAATTACATTGTATTTAGCAAGCCACTGCTTGAATCCATGCATATGTCAACACTGCATGAAAAATTTGTTTCTGAATGGGCAAGAGAAATAACAAAATTATTTAAATGGGCAAGAGAAATAACAAAATTCTGATAATAAATTCGATGAAAAGATTTATGGAGCTATAAGGGCTTTGTCAGTGTTTATGGCAGAAATAAACTGTCATAATCTGAACAATAACATTGCTAAGTCATGTGTAAGAACAAAAGTTACCAAATGATCTGCATGCAAGAATGCAGTCAGATTGTATCAATAAACAATGTGTAGATCAAATAATCATACTTAAAAGATGGAGGAAATTAAAGTTGTCAATTTCTATCCTTTAAGTTCATGTAAGTTGTTATCATTAATCCCTGAATGTAAAAAAAATAATATTTGATTGAAAATATTGGCATCCAAAATCAGTCTGATAATCTATCTTAAAAAGGGCATTGAAATACCATGTATCTGAACAGAATACTCATGCTCTTGATCCCAAATCATAACTTATTGAGAAGAAACCAGATTTCCAATTCATTTATTATTCCCAGACTTTCATCATAATAATTTGTAGAGAATGTCTGGCATGATTTGTGTAATATTATATGGTTTTGTTCTGAAATGCCAAGGAAAGAGGATGGAATCAAATGTCATTTTACATTGATGAGCCAATATCCTATTTCTGCTCTGTTGGAAGTAGGAAAGTACAATTTTTGTGCACTTTATGTAAAGGACATTGAACATTTCAGAATGAAAATGGAATGCAGGTTCATTATAATGTTTTTTTTTATGTAATTATCTCTTACCTCAAATCATGTTTTACTGATGAAGCAGAAGTTTTATTTTCCACAAAAATGTTTTTGGGAGCAAATAGTCACCTTTGTTGCTGTCTGTATGTCCGTTTTATTAGCTCTTCTGGTCATAGACCAGTTGAGCTTATGCGATACCCCGTCGTCCGGCGTCTTTCCGTCTGTCTGTCCGTCCGTCAATCAGTCCGTCGGTAAACAATTCTTGTGCTCGCAACTCCTCTGAAAGTATAAGAGATAGAAATGTAACTCTTTTTGCATTACACTTTGTCTGTGGTCTAGTTGTGCACCTGATATTTTGTTCGAGCCCCTGACCCCCAGGGTCCTAGAAAAGGGGCATGGTCATTTTCTTCTATATAACTCTATGTAATCTTGTGCTCGCAACTCCTCTGACACTATAAATGATGGAGACTTAATTCTTTTTGCAATATGATTGATGCGTGGTCAAGTTGTGCACCTGATATTTTGTTTGAGCCCTTGACCCCTAGGATCTTAGAAAAAAGGTGTGGTCATTTTCTCCTATATAACTCTATGTAATCTTGTGCTCGCAACTCCTCTGACACTATAAATGATGGAGACTTAATTGTTTTTGCAATATGATGGATGTGTGGTCTAGTTGTGCACCTGATATTTTGTTTGAGCCCTTACCCCCAGGGTCTTCGAAAAAGGGTGTGGTCATTTTCTCCTATATAACTCTATGTAATCTTGTGTTCGCAACTCCTCTGACACTATAAATGATGGAGACTTAATTCTTTTTGCAATATGATGGATGTGTGGTTTAGTTGTGCGCCTGATATTTTGTTTAAGCCCCTGACCCCCAGGGTCTTAGAAAAAGGGTGTGGTCATTTTCTCCTATATTGGTATAATTTTAAGTTATAACTCTATGTAATCTTGTGCTTGCAACTCCTCTGACACTATAAATGATGGATATTGAATTATTTTTGTGGTATGATGGATGTGTGGTCTAGTTGTGCACCTGATATTTTGTTTGAGCCCCTGACCCCCAGAGTCTTAGAAAATGGATGGGGTCATTTTCACCTATATAACTCTATGTAATCTTGTGTTCACAACTCCTCTGACACTATAAATGATGGAGACTTAATTCTGTTTGCAATATGATGGGTCTGTGGTCTAGTTGTGCACCTGATATTTTGTTTGAGCCCCTGACTCCAAGTGTCTTAGAAAACGGGTGTGGTCATTTTCTTGAATATAATTGTACTTTCAACTCTTCTAAAGCTATTAATGATGGAAACTTAGTTGTTTATGCAATATAATGGATCTATAGTCTTATTGTGTCATTGATAGTTCATTTGAGCTAGCAGCCCCTGACCCCTAGGAACTTGGAAAATGGATATGGCATTATCTTATGAAATCCTTTATCTGTTTATAAAATGATATTAAAAATCATATGAATGATACTCTAGTTGCGGTATAATGGATTTGTTATTTCGTTGTGCTACTTATAATTTGATAGAGCGCCTGCTCGCTATGGTCTTTTGTCGAAAATAAGATGGAAATTGTATTTATATTTATGTATCTTATTCACTTGTCAATGAGTGAAAAGAAAAAACAACAACCAGGAGAGCTACAGTCTCGTCAGAGACTTCTGGTTCAAGCATGGGTCTCCTTAGCTGTTTTTCCATCTTTTCTCCCGTGCAAACAAAATTTTGGGTGGTAAATAGGAATCACTTCATTAATCTGTTTGCCTTTCTACCTTTAAGTCTGTCTGTCCTTGAATTCTGACCTTGTAACATTTTTTGGTTTCAGAAGTTATGAAAGCACTTTTTGATGCAGTATTATATAAAACATGTATTCTACATTTAGTAATGAAATATTGACGATATTTAAAATATTTGTCTGAAGAGATCTGATTTGTTATGTAATGTTAAAATATAAATATGTCTCTGCCATATGATGGCAGTTTTGTGTTTTTTCCGTCATTCCATTACCCCATCACTTTTTCAGTTTTCGCAATGTTCAAAGAACCTTTTTATGTGATTATCAGATTTGGATATGGATACTCATCAGGAAGGGAACATCTTTATTGAATTTGAGTCAAAACAAGATCAAAGATGATCACGTGTGAAATTTAAAATAGACTATAAAGAATTACTGGATCACACGATAAATCCTTGAAATTCCATTGGATAAGCACACAGGGACTATGAGAGAATAACAGTGCCCGGCGACGGGGCACTGTTGCTTTTTGCTTTACAGAGCTACTTGCTAAAACGTGCTATAGGTGTTGACACTCTGAAAAAAAATCTGAATAGCTAAGCCTGTCCTTGAGGTCATGTGATGCCCTAAACTTAATAATGCCCATACGTGTGGGTGCTATTCTCTCATAGTGTTGCTTTTGGATGCTCAGGCACTATTCCTTCCAAAAGCATTACTTTGAGAGAATACTGTACCCACACAAACGGGCATTGATAGGTAATTGGTTTGCAGATGGTAACCACACCGTCTGCTACTTGTGTGGCAGATGGCCGTCCTAAGTTGGCCCTGGTTGCCCATTGGTCTCTTTGGTTTATATGTGGTCTTTTGTGTTTCATGTTTCTATGGTGTGAGTTAGTCTCGTTGGTTTATGTGTGGTCTTTTGTGTTTCATGTTTCTGTGGTGTGAGTTGGTGTCCCTTTTGAATCTCTATCTGTTGGTGTCTGCGCTGTTTTTTGCATTGGGTGTATTGGAGTTTTGCCGTGTGTGCTGCAACCGGGTGTTGTTGGAGATCCCCTCCTTTCTTTTAAGATCAATTCAACCAATCTAAGCCAAACTTAAGACTTTTATCAGGAGCCTAAAGTAACCTGTTGAATTGGAAGTAAGAAACCCATAGACCATAGGTCAAGGTTACATTTCCTCTCATAGAGACATACTACTGCAGTGGGGTCAAATGTTAAGTAGGAAAAGTGACCTTGACCTAAGGATCACTGATTTTTGCTCATGTTGATTCTCAAGCAGAATTAATCTATAGGAATCACTTGATCTGCTTTGATACTTACCTTGACAACAACTTCAAATCAATCTTATCTTTTTTATTATGCACGATACTTAATTTGCAAAAAATCAATTTCCATGTACCCAGTTGATGTCCGTTCCATCATTATGTGATGAATTTCTGAGTTATCTTGTGATTTACCCTCTATCACAATACTGAATTTTGAAGAAAATCAGTCAGACTAATAGACATCTATCTTCTTAGATGTCATATGATTAAACTTGGTAGTAGCTACAGTAATGTGGGGTTTCAGGTTAACTTGAGCATAGTCAGTATTGATTCTCTTTGGAAGTACAATATTCTATTGTGGACTAGAGAATCAGGTGTCCGGACTTTGGTGTCTTTAAATATAAAATTAGATTTATAGTATGATTCGACAAACCAATCATTCTGTGTGTTGAAATCAAAGTTCTTCTATTAAAACCGTTCTTCTAGAGTAATCTCTGATTGATGTTTCCAGTGGTAACCCAAATAAGAAAGGGCAGAAAGTACAGTTACATGTTACCACAAATTACATGGGCGTAATTTTCATAAAAATGTTTTATTAGAAAATGCAATACTAGAAATTAAGGTAGGCACTTCATGTTTTATGTAAATGTAAGAGTTTCAATGAAATGTAGAAGGTTGTATCATACACTTGTTGACTGGGGATGATATAATGTGTATATACGTTAAAAAAGGGCTGGAGCATAGAGAGAGCCTAGTGTTTATAACATCATCAATGACATGACATCACAAATTGATGTGCATTTGTCAACATTTCATTAGGATATAGTACATTGTTGAGTTCAAATCTTTGACCTTGAGACATTAACCTTGAGTTTAACATCAGTTTAAAAATGGTCACATTGGGACTTGTGATTTGTCCATGTACTTGTACATGTGTAGTAAGCACAGATTGGCTGTTTATGTGTAGTCTTTTGTTTTGATGTTTAGTGTTGAACCTTCCATCTCCCTTTTGGACAGCCATGCTCTTAAAAAATAGTTCTAGGTCTATAAATTTTTTTGCACAGGAGAATAACTAGTATAATTTTCACAAAGTATGATGAAGAAATTCCTATAATTGCTCAATGTATTCAGCCAAAGGTCAAGGTTTACTGGTTACTAGGCTTTGATAGTCATTTGGTTTCTTTGTTAAATTGTAACTGATAAAACGTTATGATTATGGTCATAATGCTATCAAGGCTATATATATATATAGGGCTGTAGGCTAAAGTTTCTATTTCGTAGTACAGACGTATTTACAAGGCCATAGGTCAAGGTTAGAATTACTTCACAATCAGGTGTAATCAGTTTTTGATTAAGTTCCTTACTGTTGTACAATTCTAAATACTTTGATTGTGAAACATTTCTACAACATCGGCTGCTCTGTTATGATATTTGTCCTTTTGTAAAGTTCTTTATTTTAACTTTTGCCTTTGTTATTGCAGAGGCAATGGTCAATAAAATAACATTTTTACAGTTTACAATGACATTTCTCTTTTGTTTCTGTTTTCTAAACGGATGTTATGTTGTTTATTCTAACTGTTTTATGTATTAAATGGATCTAATCTCGAGAGAAGACTACCAGATTAAAAAAAAGTACAATCGACAAGCTTCAAAGCCTTAGAAACATTTAGATATTGGTAGTACAATGTATTATCAAAGATGCTGCGTAGTTTAATCAATTCTCAGAAGTGATCCAAATGAAATCATCAAAGTGTTCAAAAAAGCATGCTCACAGCGCTCTGATTGCACCTGAAGTTCACCTGAGTACATTCCTTAATAACGCAGTGTACTGTGCGTATCGCCCTAGAGGTGATGAGAGGAAATGGGGCACGTGTCTATAATTCATGAAAATGTTTCAAATAAGGCAGATGAGGATGATCTATTCTCAGTACCTATAACATCGGTCTTCCTGGCGTCCCTGCCTCATGCTAAGCATGTAATAAGAGTGAACTAGTAGAAGAGAGGTTAGCACGCCGAGACGCTGGCGTCTCTTGCATTATACCGTTTCCGCCAAGCCTAATACGTTGCATTATTGTATTACAAACTTGATACCGTTGCCTGAAAATCAATGCTTTGCTCTCTAATGCTGTGAATTATTCCGCGATAGTGGCGTATATAACTATAATCATATTTGCATATTGCTGGCGTGCTCTTCTTTTGGTCACGGTTTCGTGTCACTTCAAGCCAGAGTCTTGCCTTACTTGATAACGTCCAAAATGTAACATAGAATGACAAGAGTTCTTCTTAGTCGGAGGATAATCTACATAATTGTCAATGGAATGATAGAAACATTTAATGAAGAAAAGAAGAAATTCTTCTTATATCTCCCGTGATGCAAAAAGTGACATAATTACGGTATATGGATCACCTTCTCCGTCCGTCCGTCTGTTGGTTCTTTTCACCTAGGTGATTATAACTTACTTTCTATTCGTAATACTTCCATCATACTTTCAAGAACATACACCATTATTTTGCCGCGGACTAGTTAGCTTCGCGACGTCTTTTGTTAATTTGATCAACCCGACAAATCTCAGAACATATCAGTAATGATATAAAATAGTAGTCTTTGTGGAAGGGTATTTAGGCCACAAACTTTCAGACGAGCTTGTTGCCCTTCTTATATGCATCCTTACCTAAATAATTTCTGTAGTCAAAATTCATTTTCTAAGAATGTAAATTTGCTTTTTCTTTATTTCCAAAATGGGCTTTTCAGAGGACTTATAAGTATAGTAATGTACGTAGGACCGTTTGTAATGGTAGTAAACAGCTTATTCGCATTGAAAAAAATTTGCACGCTTTCGTCAACTTAGCTTACCATGAGCCTGAACCAAAATTGGAACAGATGAAAGTAGCCCATTTTCAAATGCATCAAAATTTCAATATTCAAGCATTGACCTTTATAAAAGGAAGGGATGATCGTTGGTCATGTTCAAATGGATATAGGGATACTTATGAGACAAGAATGTAATCTATTTTTGAAAAGACTTGTGGTAAATGTCAATGATGCGGAAATAGTCTTTTAAAAGTGACTTCAGTCAAAGTCACTGATTAGGCATATGTATGTATATAGGTACAAACCTGGATCTCCAATACGAAAACGATATTTTGGAAACCGTGATGCGTATTGCGGTCTTGTTTGTGTGTGGTCATCTGACAGTAAGGAGGTTGTTTTACACCACAATTGTACGTTCTTCGAGACCTCTGGGTAATCGGAAAAGTGGGAGGGTTGTGCGCACGTAATCCAGGATAACCACACCTTCTGCTATTTCCGTGGCAGATGGCCGTCCTAAGTCGGCACCGGTTGCCCATTGGTCTCGTTGGTTTATGTGTAGTCCTTTGTGTTTGATGTTTCTGTGTTGTGCGTTGACGTTCCTTGTCCCTTTTGTGTCTCTTTATGTGCTTGTGTGCTCTGTGTTTTTGCATCGGGTGTTTTGAGGTTTTGCTGTGGATGCTGCAACCTGGTGTTGTTGGAGATCCCCTACTCTGTTGTACATTATACTTCATAAACATTTTTTTTTTGTGAGAGAGACAAAGCTCCACAATCTTTTGTTTGATTATCTATAACATTACATCTCTAGCTCATGATTGTTCAGCGTTAGTGTTTCCTATCCGGCTCGTAAACTTTATTTGGGGTTGAATCATTTTCCTGGTTTTAGTGTGTCTGCATACTGGTCTTTTGGCATAAAATGTTACGATTCTTTGAAAAAGAGATTGCAAAGCATACCAATTACATTTTGACATGCATTACGGACTGTAACAAGTTGGTGATCAGTAATTTACCTTTCAATACCGACTGAAAACCTGGAAATTAGATACGACATCAAACTTTTCGCGCTACAAATAAGGCGCATTTCATCGCGAGATTTGTGGTGAAATGAAGCGTCACACTGTGCAATTATTGCATAAACAGCAATTTGATGTAGCTAAATGAAGTCGCAGACTATGCATGCTATCACGCCCCTCTAACAATCCTTAATTTGATGCTTTTGAAAAGGAAGCAAAGATTACGTATGCTTTTCTTGCTTGACATAACTTTCTTTATGAATGTCAAATAGTCCGAATTACGTATAACTGATATAACCAAAGGCAATTTTCATGTCGATTACATCTTATTCGCCTTGTTTCGGCTTACAAATGCAATTTTCTTTCGCAATGTGATCAACTTAAAAATTATTTTTAAGATTTTTTTTCTTTTTGAAGCTAAGCACATTAGGTTAGGTCCAAAAAACATCTTCATATGCTGGCAAGAGTGTTAGTCATCGCACCTCGGCTTCCCTAGACCGAAAATTTAATTTCCCGTTACTTGGAGGCAAATTGAAGCCCTTTACACATTTGCTCCAGCTTTCTCTGACAATTTTATTCTTGGATGCTCTTCCAACAAATGTAATTCGGTAGTGTTTCTGAATCTAGACTGTAACAGGCAGTTATTTATCGTGATTCATGGCTGAAATGACAGCGCGAAGCAACAGTATGTCCCTAAGGGCTCGCTGAAGAAATAGGGGTCTGATGGCCCATCACTTCTGTATGAAAATAACGCATTTTATTGAATATCTTGGGGATGTGATATCAACTTCTTGTGAAATGACCGCTAAATCAAACGTATTAAACAGCCTTATTGCTTCCTTATAAATCAGTGACAATTTGAAACTTAGTTTTTTATTTGACACAGCGCAGACTTTCCTTATAAGGAAAAATTACATAACTTGCTGCTATTGTGAAATTTTGTCATATTGAACCGAATAGGAAATAAGCGATAAATTAATGACGCTAGAAGTTTTTACAGAAATAAGAGTAGCTTTTTGGTCATTTAACCGTTTCTGAAATTATTCGTGTTGAATTTAATTTGGAATAATCCGAATTTAGTTAATTTTTATATTACTGTTCAATTGAAATTAACTTGTCTTTTAGAGTTTCGACATTGTATAGCTGAATTCCATACAGCAGATAAAAAGTGTATCAATACTATCTGCAATAAAAGTTGCCATTGTCTTAAGTTGTATAAGCGGCAAATTTTAGAATGAGAGTCCGACAAAGATATACATGTAGAGTATTTCTTCGGATCGTTCAAGACCATGTTAAATTCACTTCAACTTTAATCATTTTTTATTGCATGATTATTACATAGAAATAAATGAAACAAGTTTAATCATTGCATCACACGATCTCGAGGGTGTATTTAGAATTTGCAATGGCTTTTAAAGACATTTCTATAACCTGTTTCACAAAAATACTTACGAACAATTTCAGGAATTTTCGTAACTTTTGATTGCTCAGTTACTTAAATTTAAGAAGTTTTGTTTTTAGCTCTACTGGTCTCAGACCAGTCGAGCTTATGCGATACCCCGTCGTCCGGCGTCCGTCCGTCTGTCCGTCTGTCCGTCCGTCCGTCCGTAAACAATTCTTGTGCTCGCAACTCCTCTGAAACCATTGGTGATAGAAAGTTAATTCTTTTTGCATCCTACTTGATATGTGGTCTAGTTGTGCACCTGACATTTTGTTTCAGCCCCTGAGCCCCAGGGTCTTGGAAAATGGGCGTGGTCATGAAATTCTATGTAATCTTGTGCTCACAACTCCTTTGACACTATTAATGATGGAGACTTAATTCTTTTTGCAATATGATGGGTCTGTGGTCTAGTTATGCACCTGATATTTTGTTTGAGCCCCTTACCCCCAGGGTCTTAGAAAATGGGTGTGGTCATTTTTTCCTATATACTGTAACTCTATGTAATCTTGTGCTCGTAACTCCTTTGACACTATAAATGATGGAGACTTAATTCTTTTTGCAATATGATGGGTCTGTGGTGTAGTTGTGCACCTGATATTTTGTTTGAGCCCCTGACCCGAAGGGTCTTAGAAATGGGTGTGGTCATTTTCTTCTATATAACTCTATGTAATCTTGTGCTCGCAACTCCTCTGACACTATAAATGATGGAGACTTAATTCTTTTTGCAATATGATGGGTTTGTGGTCTAGTTATGCACCTGATATTTTGTTTGAGCCCCTGACCCCCAGGGTCTTAGAAAATGGGTGTGGTCATTTTTTCCTATATAACTCTATGTAATCTTGTGCTCACTACTCCTCTGACACTATAAATGATGGAGACTTAAATCTTTTTGCAATATGATGGGTCTGTGGTCTAGTTGTGCACATGATATTTTCTTGGAGCCCCTGACCCCCAGGGTCTTAGAAATGGGTGTGGTCATTTTCTCCTATATATCTCTATGTAATCTTGTGTTGGAAACTCCTCTGACACTATAAATGATGGAGACTTAATTCTTTTTGCAATATGATGGGTCTGTGGTGTAGTTGTGCACCTGATATTTTGTTTGAGCCCCTGACCCCCAGGGTCTTAGAAAATGGGTGTGGTCATTTTTTCCTATATAACTCTATGTAATCTTGTGCTCGCAACTACTCTTACACTATAAATGATGGAGACTTAATTCCTTTTGCAATTTGATGGGTTTGTGGTCTAGTTGTGCACCTGATATTTTGTTTGAACCCCTGATCCCCAGGGTCTTAGAAAATGGGTGTGGTCATTTTTTCCTATATAACTCTATGTAATCTTGTGCTCACTACTCCTATGACACTATAAATGGTTGAGACTTAATTCTTTTTGCAATATGATGGGTCTGTGGTCTAGTTGTGCACATGATATTTTCTTTGAGCCCCTGACCCCCAGGGTCTTAGAAATGGGTGTGGTCATTTTCTCCTATATATCTCTATGTAATCTTGTGTTGGAAACTCCTCTGACACTATAAATGGTGGAGACTTAATTCTTTTTGCAATATGATGGGTCTGTGATGTAGTTGTGCATCCGATATTTTGTTTGAGCCCCTGACCCCCAGGGTCTTAGAAAATGGGTGTGGTCATTTTTTCCTATATTACTCTATGTAATCTTGTGCTCGCAACTACTCTTACACTATAAATGATGGAGACTTAATTCTTTTTGCAATATGATCGGACTGTGGTGTAGTTGTGCACATGATATTTTGTTTGAGCCCCTTACCCCCAGGGTCTTAAAAAATGGGTGTGGTCATTTTCTCTTATATAACTCTATGTAATCTTGTGCACGCAACTCCAATGATGGAGACTTAAATGTTTATGCAATATGATGGGTCTGTGGCATTGTTGTACACCTGATATTTTGTTTAAGCCCCTGACCCCCAGGGTCCTAGAAAATGGTTGTGGTCTATAAAATCTATGTAATCTTGTGCTTGCAACTCCTCTGACACTATAAATGATGGAGACTTAATTCTTTTTGCAATTTGATGGGTCTGTGGTTTAGTTGTGCACCTGATATTTTGTTTGAGCCCCTGAGCCCCAGGGTCTTAGAAAATAGGTGGGGTCATTTTCTCCCATATAACTCTATGTAATCTTGTGCCTGCAAATCCTCTGACACTATAAATGATGGAGACTTCATTCTTTTTGCAATATGATGGGTCTTGGATTAGTTGTGCACCTGATATTTTGTTTGAGCCCCTGATCCTCAGGGTCTTAGAAAATGGGTGTAGTAAATTTTTCCTATATAATTGTGCTCTCTATTCCTCTAAAGCTATTAATGATGGAGAGTTAATTCTTTATGCAATATTATAGAATTGTAGTCTTGTTGTGTCATTGATAGTTCATTTGAGCCAGCAGCCCCTTGCCCCTAGGATCTAGGAAAATGGATGAGGCATTCTTTTTTGAAATACTATATCTCGGATATTATGAATTAAATGAGTGATATTCTACTTGCAGTTTAATGAATATGTTGTTTTGTCGTGCTACTTAAAATTTGTGATAGGGCTTGCTCCCTATGGTCTTTGGTTAAAAAAAAGACAGGAAATTGATGTTTTAGAAAAAAAAAAACAACCAGGAGAGCTACAGTCTCGTCAGAGACTTCTGGTGTTAAATTTATATTTTGTCTGTAGAAATGATATCAGAAGACATGAAACAGTTTAACTAGAAAACATTTTGAACATTTTATCAAAGGACGAAAGTTACGAACATTCCTTAAAATTTTAATAAGAATTTTTGTGAAACTAGGCACATGTGTGTGGGTTGTGTCATATTAATTGGTCGCAAAATCTACTAACTTACTTAAAATTGATAAGTTTGGGGTTTTTTTTAATTTATATTTAGTACGTAGAAATGATATCAGAAGACATGAAACAATTAACTAGAAAACATTTTGAACATTTTATCAAAGGACGAAAGTTACTCAAAATTTTCCTAAATTTTTTTGTGAGGCTAGGCACTGAAACTTAATCAGAAATCATTTGAAAAAGGGGCAAAATCTGGAGTTTCTATGACGGCAATGACGCAGGTTTCAGGAGCCATATTTGGTTCTCCAGAAAGATGCATAAAAACAAAATATCATGATCGTGATGAATATATATATATATTGCTATAAGTTCACGAAATAGTAATGATAAAAACAACTGACGCTTAGAAAATACAAATAAAAAAGGTACAATCAGTAGACAGATTGCGAAAGAAAAATGCAATTTGACAAACACGTCGGAAAAATGTTCCAGGCTGTGACAGAACCGCCCTGATCGTGAGACAATAAAATTTAAAAGGGAAATGTGTAACTTATTTAGTAGGTGTCAAACGCACTCTGGGAACATTACTGCAAAAGGAATGAAGATACAAGGTAGAAGGAAAAAAATATTAATGAAAATATTTCATTCAAGAAAAATCCGGAATGGAATTTGGCTCAAGTTAAATCAACATTATCAAATGTCCTTTAACAAACAGTAACAAGTTTAAAGTGCAACAATTTTAGTAAAACCTAAATCAAAGAAGTGGTACTAATGAGTTAATATGCTTGGTCTATACAAGGCTAGAAAGCGATTGAAACTATAAAATGCCACCAGTAATGAAGTCTTGTAAAAAAGAAGGCAATGTAAAGTTCATGGATTTGGTGAAGAAAGGATATGATTTCCTAGCAAATGAACTTTGGGACATTTATGCGCCATTGAAAGGACCGTAACTTTGAAACTCGATCATTTCTTTCCAATGGCTTTAAGCACAAGATCCATTGCCTTCTGTTTTGAATAACACACTAAAACTAAATTTTATACTCTATCTCTATTTCTAAGCCAGTGTAATCACATGCCATTATCTCGTAAAGGCTAATAAAGCAAACCGATCCTGGCGTGTCCATAATTTTCCATGGCTGAAATTGATTCATCAAAATCTTGGTTAAAGACGAGGGGACAGGGGTTTTCCATTAGTTTAACTTTCTACTTGTAATGAGGTGGTTATAATGTCTAGGCATGGGGTGAAACCATTCCGGAAGTCTGTTGTCTAAATAATGTCTCCGCAAACTTGCTTATCATGCTCTATCTTAGCCGATGACATAATTACAGGTATTCCCGGATAGAAATTAGGTCAGAAATCAATCTTTTGTATCTTAAAACCATTTATAAAAAAAAAATATGGATTAAATTTAAGGATAGCTACCGTCATTGACCTCAATATAATTTTCTTGGAATTTGTCGCGCACTTTATTTTTTTGTCAAGTTATTTCAAGACATGGCTCTTACAGATAAACATTACACAACTGTTGCTTTCCCGAGAGAATAATCATAGATTTTATCAGTGAATGCATCATTTTGTATACTTGTACCCTCAAAATTAAATCATTGATATTGGAAATGACTAGAAGACAACTGAAAACTGACAATGTTCTTTTATTATTCTCGTCCCACTCGAAGAAAGATATAAGTTACAATGTTTTAAAGGTCGTTTTGTGATCAAGTGGAAAACAAAAGACTTTGCTTTTATTGTGAGTCATATATGAACATCGCACAAGGAAAAGCTTACCATTTTTATTGTCAAAACATGACAGGGATCTTCTATATTCGAACCAATAAAATTTCTGGGAGCACTTTGCTACCTATACATCATACCTGATCTTCCTTTTCTAACCTCTATCTTCTTACAGACAATTATTTTACTTCATCATAGTTTTATCATTGTAGAGAATGTCTTTGTTACACGATCTTGCCTTTAACGTAGAATTAGTACGGTCGTTTCCATTCTATTTTAGACCGTTCTTATCATATGACTCAACCTTTGTAAACTCTTTTATAATTTTTATCGGTTTCAAATTACTCGAACATGTACGGAAATTATAAGGTATGTTACGCCGTTATCTCGTAGATTTGATTTCTCAGAAGTAAATGAAATATAAAAAATTAAATTCCAAACGTAGGCAGTAGAGTGGTCCCATTTGACTGAACTTTCTCGGCGCTGTATACAACCACAATGGGAAACCAATAGACTCGTGTCACGAGGGTAATCTATAGAAAATTTCCCAGAACTTGCTTGATAGTTTAAGCTTTGTCTCTGGAACATTTTAGTTCTCAAGGGAAGGGGGATATTCTATCAGTTATATGATATAAAATGATACAATCTCCCTGGGAGTCTAACAGAGAAGGATTCATGCTTCACTAATCCCCTGAAGACTCCAGTTTTCTATGACCTGCATGACAGTGTTTTCTTACCGAGTGATTGTGATTCAACCGTCGAAGGTCCTATATAAATGACGCGCTTTCATCGAATCTTCTCCTCATTCTGCCTTTATTTTCCATGCATTTTGGAATCTTGCTCCAGTATTGAGGTTCAAGATGATTTATTGCGGATCGAATTAGTGAGATGTTTGAATTTCTTCTGATTGCTTCTTCAGATTTATTGGAATTATGTCGTAGCTTTTTAGAAATCGGAACCAACTCATTCAGAAAATGCCGTGTTCCACAGTTGGTAAATATTTGCATTTACAATAATTTCTTGGTCGGACTATTGTTTTCTGTGTTTTACTATTCTTTATTTACGAGCGACTTGGGATCGAGAAGATATTGTACCAACTTGATGCAAATGCGTTCAGTTTAGAGATATAATAATTAAAATTAGAAATACAAGACTACAGGAAAGTCGATCTTTGCGCTTCCGGCGGAGGATTGTGGTGTATAGGAGCGGACGGTGAGCAGTCTGCCAGGGTTTAAGGTGTGTATTTCACGTCCTGTGGCACAGCTGATCACTTGGTTGATGTCACTAGCAGAACAGCAAACGGCGGGAAATGGTGACATGCTGCGCCGATTCCTGCATTTGGATGATTGAATAGAAAATTTGCGTTTAAATTAGAAATTGTAATCCAATACGGATTTATGAATAGACGGTGCTAAGACGAAGCTGTACGTTGTTTTAGTCACAACTTTGTGAATAGAATTTCCAAATGCTATTTTTCTTTGCTGATAAGGACTTGTGAAGAAAAGATTTGGTGAACCTACAGAAATTCTGATTTTAGCAGTTATAAATAACGAAGAAATTTAAGGACTCAACTGAAGAATTTTCATGGTATTTTCGAATTGAATTTGGACTTGAATTACAAAAGATTTACATCTCTGATGAACTCTTGGAGGCATCCAACAATTAAAGTATTTTCTCTCAAACAGAAATGTACACCTTAATGGCAACATTTTGTTTGTGATGCCACGGAATTCAATTAATCTGATCATTTCACTGGACACTTTAATTGAACGTGGAATGGAAGCATCAATACAAGGCTAGAAGTGCAAACAGATGCCCAAATTGAATACTTCTTGTGTATCCAACTTGTTGCTTCACTTTCGGCATGCAATCAATCAGTGTAACGCAAGATAAATGTCTTGTTACGGAAGTCAGAACTTTGTCGAGGGGCTGGTGGCATTGTAGAGAGACTCCGTAACTCAGATATGATCAAGGAAAATAAAATTTTGGCCAACA
The DNA here is from genome assembly GCA_033119305.1 of Pinctada imbricata. NCBI lineage: Eukaryota > Metazoa > Mollusca > Bivalvia > Pterioida > Pteriidae > Pinctada > Pinctada imbricata. Next base: position 50,883,946 of record VSWD01000006.1, on the reverse strand, counting down.
AAGAAGTTGCCATGCATTGTAATGTCATGCCCCAACAAAATCATGTATACACTAATTCTGGGCGTCATCGTAGAAACAGAACTAGGAAATTCAACCTTAATATGTATTGGTATGGGACTTTATACCGGAGAATTAAATGTTCTCAAAGAATGTGGACCTTTCATCACAATCCCCTTCACGGTAAGATGATCATTTTGATCTTTTGCGTTTCAAAATTATTCAGATAAATTGAAAATGAAAACTTATATTTTAAGATTCTAATATTCAGTATTTGATGTTTTTCAAGGGTTGCATAAAATTAAAATTTATGCAATCATACATGGGTAGAAATAACATTGCTCTTTTTAACTTCAGAAAAAAGATACTATAGAGACTTAAAAAATAGAATTGCTTTTATAAAATCATTAGTCGCAAATTGTTTTGTTTCAAATTTTATTACTTGTATTAATAATGTATACTGTAGATTGTCCCTAGATGGCGATTAGGAGCTGATTTTGAAATTCAAATTCTTTATAAGGGAAGATAAATGAATACATCTAGTAAATGTTTTTAGAATTATGTAAATTGATTTTGAAATTGTCAAGTGAACACAATGAAAGGCATATGGCGCACCGGAAAAAGATAAATAAGCAGATATGCATATATACGAGTATATTACTTTTGCAAATGTAATCTAACACCAAAATTCCAGAGATGCTCTTTATACTTTATCCATTAAAACCATAGTGTGATTAAATTTAAATGGATCTATTACCTGGTACATACTAGATCAAGTTAAAAACTTCGAAAAGTCCTTAGTTTTTTTGTTTTTGTTTTGTTTTGTTTTGTTTTTAGATTAGCACCTCCTGACGTTCTGTGTTCTTCTACATCTTTTATATTTCATCTGCTATTACAGATTGTTGTTTTTACTGCCAAGATACTATAAGGACTTGTTAGCAAAACGGTGAAGCACGATGTTTTAATCTTGATTTAATTTTATAACTTCAGAGTTGAGTGTTGGGTCAGTAGAGATCAAGTTACCATGGTGACGTAAAAAGCATAGGTTTACATCCGTTATTATGTATGGAAATAGGTATATATGGTTTGATTACAGTATACCTGATTATGAATTGATAGATATTGAGTTAGGAAAAGCGGGGTTTTGTTTCTTCAGAATCAAAAGCCTATTTGCAGGTCGTTAAACTTCATTGCGCTAGCGTAACGTCATATCTTCTGGTACTTCAATAAAATACCATCACCGTAAGTTTCAAATGGAGAAAAGTATTCTACTGGTTGTAATTTACAGAATATAGTTATATTAAAAAGATATTCGGTATGTCCATCTGTCACGTAGTATCCTGCTCCCGGTATACGAGGGCTGATTGTTATGTTGTGAGCCTCGGTTTTCTGGGTTGCAGAAGGTATTCTGCTGATAGATTATCTCCAAAAAGGACAAACAATCTATGGCACTTTTGACACAGTTACGAGAAAATATTAAAGTTAAGGTATCCGTTGTACAAATAAATTTCAAGTGTATTATATAGTTAGAATTATTGAATATTTTTACCAAAATATACCTTATACAACATAAAAAATGGTGTCTATCATCAAAGGTCGACATGCCAACCTTCGCTCAATCCACGGAAACTATCGAGACACTGCCGAAGATTACCGAGATAATTTTAACACTGTTTAAATGGACGAGACGTCCGCGAGATCTCCATTTGTACAATGGATACGTTAAGCGCCGCGGAAAGCTTACATGTACTTGTTAAAGGTATGTTGTTCCATCTGGACAATGCTCCTGTTCAAAAGTCTGCCCTGCCATGGCTGTCATTCATGATTGTGGCGTTAATTTGATTGAACATCCGCCTTATCCACCTGATCTTGCTCCATCAGACTTTCATCTATTCCTAAAAACTGAAAGCAGCTATTTCTGACACCACTTTCAGTCTGATGATGACGTCATACTTGCAGTGGATGGCTTTCTGACCAGTCAAGATAAGGAGTTCTTTAAAAGTGGTGCTGTGGCCCTTAAACACCGGTGGTAAAAGTGTATAGATACTGAAGGGGATCGTGTTGAACATAATGCAAAATGTCTGAAAAAAAATCAAATCCTTAAATACGAGGCTCACAGCATATCAATCAGCCCTCGTATCTTCTTTATCATTTGCAAAGGAGAGCCTCATGTAGAGATCACTATGACGACGTCTGTCATTCCATCTGACAGTCAATTTTACGAAATATCTTTTAAGTTTGTGTTTTTTACATGCTATCCATATTAACCAAATGTACAGAGGGTTTCATTAAGATTTATATTTAGAGACAAAAATAAAAAATGGTCTTTTATCGCCGTCAAGGTCAAATGTCACACTTTTTTTTGGATCAAACTTTTTTGTCATACATACATGTATGGGACTCAAACTTACTCTTGAGAGTAAATATATCCCTTCGCCTTCAATGACAAGGTTAAGTTTTGTGTAACGATCAAGCAACATAAATTTTGTATTATACTGGACGAAAAAAGTTACAGATCATTCTCGTTCAAAATAGTGTTTTGTAATTTTCATCAAAATACTGGACCTAAACTAGGGACAATATTACAAGCAGAAACCGGTCGAACATAATGTCTGGTCATTGCTTTCATTTTTTGGTAATTTTTTTTTTAATTTTCCCCATTTCAAATTTTGAATAAAATGCTTATTTACCAAAAATCATAGTTTTTTCTCTGTTATCTCCTTTTTAATTACCCGTACTTTATAAACCTTCCAGATTCATTAAACTCATGATTATCATTTTACTTTAAATGATTGTTCAGTTTAGGGTATAGTAATTTTTTCTCATCATTTTTCTTACGTTTTCAAAAATTGCAAGGGTTATATCAGATTTTCGTTTACAGTGATGAACTCAGTTTGAATACCGGATTTTCAAATAAAACAAAGTCCCTATCACAATGGTAATCTAATGCAATCTCTGAATTTTTTTTTTTTTTTTTTTTTTTTTTTTGCGCAGTATATATATTATACTTCAAGGAATATATTTCATCTCAGAAGGTAAAGGCCACATGTCAATACAATATCATACATTGCGACAAGCACCACCGGTTATGCAGATAGACACATTGAGAATTTAGGTGGGAATTCAAAATATACTTTTGGAATGTAAGTGATGGAGTTTTAATAAATTACATTGTTTCCTTTATTTTTCTGCCAAAGTGTGACCTTGTGACTTTGATGGCTTAAGCTAAGGCTTTGTATCATTTACACATTTTGTTCAACTGCTGAAATACCCATTCGCTTTCTGTTTTCTTTCTATTGCCCCTCCCTCACTTGTAACCTTCATAAAATATGGAATAAAAAGTATGTTTTTGAAATGAATAAAAATATATGCTTCTGAATTGAATAAATAATTGTACCCGTCCCAGAAATAACCTTTTTTCCCGAGAGCATCGTGTGCACTTACCATAAATAGAGATGCGGAACCAGCGTTTAATTACAGCGTGCATAATAGCACATTATGGGCATATGAATCAAATGCACCTTATTAGCATGTCGCCGCCAACGCCCTCGCATGAAAATGGTCCTCCCGAGTGTGTATGATCAAAGACAAGCCGAACTAGAAAGCGAGGAAATGATTGTCAAGGAGAGTGTATGGAACAGAATATAAATCATCTAGAAATTACCATGTACTGATGTTATCTGATACTTCTGTCGCAGTGTCGCTAGCGATTGTTAAGCATTTGTCGAAACAAACATCATTTTATACATCCTTATTACGTAATATTATCAATTAAAACATATTTTATGGAATAAAAATTTTAGGTAACACGGTTATGACTAATACACTTAGTGGGGGAGATGATTTCACAGAAAACACAGCTTATGATGTGCGACGAGGAAGTCTTGTTTTTCATCAGATTAACGACTGTATGTGGACTACTGAAAACCGTCTTTTATTCGCGAGCGGTTTTTTTCGCGATATTCGCGAGGTCCTTCATTTTGCGAAAATAAAACGCCGCGAATATGTCCAAACAATTGTATAGTGAGTTTCGTACCTACGATGTCGCGAAAATAAAACGCCGCGAACCAGTCACCTCACCCGTGTTCGCAAACTTTAGACGCCGCGAATAAAAGTCGGTTTACAGTTACTGTATATGTTTGCCCAGAACTCTCAGTTCCCTTAACAAGCACGTGTAATCGAAAGAGAAAATCGCTAAAATTCTAAACGACTTTGCCGATGTTCCTTTGTTGTTGATATTGCTGAATTCGTTTGTTATTGGTTCTTGCTTGTTAGTGATCATTGCTTTTGATTCTTGTTTTGTTTGGTAGGTTATACTTACAGAGGTATATATACTTATATAGAAGAGATAGGAACTAGTAAAAATAAAGACATATAAACAAAGTAATCAAAGACTGATTTCTGCACTTTTATGTCCCTGAGAAGGTGATAATTAGGGCAATAAATGTTTTCATAAGTTTGTTTGTGCTTGTTATTATTTGGCTAACTGTGTCCAGGATTGGTGATCTCTTGTAATCTTGATCTAATAAGGAGAAAACCTATACCGGTCAATTCAGGGGAGATTACTTCCAGTGTAAAACATAGGGATAAACGTTGCTCTGATGGGTTTTATGTTACCGTTCTTTCTGGCTAATGCCGTTTTCCATTAGTCTTGTCCGTTTCTTAGCCGTGACGCAGTGCCATCCATCAAGCTTTTCGTTGACGTTGATCCACAACCGTGATCTCCTGCCGCGGAGGTAGAACTTTTCCGTTAAGAGGATGACGCCTTAAGCCTCTAAATATCATGAAATGACGACATCATCCATCAGAATGAGTTGAATTCTTATACTTTCAATAAACCCCATACTCCTTGTTCTAAAATTCTCATCATAGGAGAAAACCGTCAAATACTAATTCATAAGTTGACTTTCACTGAAGTATTCCGCTGCCAGGAGGCTCAGGGAAATCCCATGGACGCATGAGAAGATCTTTAAGTTTCTAGTGAGTCTGACTTGGATTTTTGGGGTGGGGGAATGGGGAAGATAAGCGTTCTGTAAAGTGCGGGACTGCTTTGCTTGTCTTTTGCTTGTTTTATTAGATTTTATAATAGTACCGATATATGTACTATAAGAAAATCAGTGTAAGTGTCATTGAAAATTTGTTTTCATGTTTGTTCGTAAGCTCGCTGTGGGTTGAAAAAAATCGCGGTTGTTATATTTCGCGGTTTTAATGCAAACCACAAGGAGCTTAATTTTAAGCTGTTATGATATTAAATGATTTCATTACAAGATCGTTTATAGAACAATGACATTGTCTGGGGGAAGATGTCATGCTAATTCTCTACAACTAATCCTAGATCAATAGACTGGGAATATTTTTAGAATTTATATGACAATCAAGGTGTGTCTCTAGGAGAACTTTGATGGACGTTTTATTACGGATTTCCCTTTTTAACAATTCGATACGGAATTAAGCGGATTGAATTTCTTTATTGTTATATTCACTTCAAAAACTTCCTTTATATGCTGCATGCAAAACGAATGAAGACTATGAATTGCACCGCAAATAGCGTGGAGGACCGACAATAAGGAAACAGATCATGTTAACAGGCTATCAGGCCTTGTTTGTGAGTTGCTCCATCAGCGTTTTGATGCTATTTTGCACTTGAGAATTCTGCATATGGTATCGTAAAATTTAATAATCTTTAGGATGGAGTCTACCTGACAGATGATTTGTCTGATTTAAAGTTTGATTCGCCAATGTTATGTTTTAAGACAACAATCCGAGAAAAAAAAAGATTGAAGGACAATCCACAAATATTTTCAAACATTTGATAATTTGAGACACTTTTACTATCAAGATTGATCTGTTTGACGTCTGGTTTGTCTGATTTAGAATTTATGATAATGTCGATATTTAATTTTGATTTGCCGATGCTACATTTCAAGACAAGTACTTAAACATACAGTTTTATAGAGAACAGAGGAAACATGCTAGATTTGCACTTCTAGAAAAAGAATTAAGAGAACAATCCACAGATACATTAAATTTTTTTGATAATTTATGAAGCTTTAACAATCAAGATTGGTCTCTTTGACGTATAAGATGCATGTTTAAATTGAGGATTTTCGCTATTTGAACTAAAGATTGGATGTCACATCTATACTATTAATCAAAGGATAACAACTAGTTTACATAAAGAAAATAATTGTATACCGGTATGTAATTCAGAGAAATAAAGATTAATCAAGGGGAGATGCTGAGAATATTGTCGTGTTAAAAGACTTGCTAAATTGATTCATTAGCTATTTCCGCCTCATTAGTGAAGCAGTGATGGTCCCTACACCAAGGCTTGGTTGTCCCTAATACGTCGTGCTTAGTTCCTTACAAGTTTGTTAAAGTTTAATCTGATTGATTGAGATTTACCGCCATTTTTACCTCCTGTCGTCTGCCGCTGATTGCCGTGATCTGTCATGTCTCTGTCTCTTTAGTTAGGCTGTTAAAGTAACATCCGGGTTACTTCCGGACTATACTTTTAAGCTAATATCAGACGGTACTTACTTGTTTTACTTTCAGTGATTTTTTCCTCGAAATTTCATATCGCCTGCTTCGCAAGTATCATACTTAATATTTTGGCTTCACCCGGTTTGGACCTTAACCAAAATATTACAAAATATTAATCATGATACAAGGGCTGCATAAAGTATCATTTTAAGGCGCCCGTCTGTTCGCTTGTCTGTCTGATACTGGCTTTTACCAACTTTATATTCATTACATTTACATCAAGAAGTGATGAGACTGAACACCTAATGATGTCCAAGGTGACCATGTCAATATGCGACAGGCAACATGCGTGTTCATGAATAGAGCTATATAAAAAACATGACATATATGTACACATGTTTGGCCTTCAGTCAGTGATACCATTAAAAACAGTAAAAAGGTTTCATAAATCAAAGCATTCCATACATTCTCACACCCTTGACCGATGGGGATCCTAGAAGATCAGACGCCAAAGAAAAGCATCACCTAAGGACCAATTATACAACAAATACGCCGATGTCTTAGTAGAGTTAAATTACATTCTGTTTACTTCTTTTGACAATTATTATATGTCTCAGAATTTCAATATTTTTGCGAGTTATAATGAACATGATAAATACTTTTAATTCCAAAACACTTGTTATTTGATGTATGTCACCCAAGGTGCCTTGCTCGTCGTGTGTAGATTACAGATTATTATTAGAATTGACTCAGATTAATCTCCCTTGATTCCCTTGTTAATAAATGGGTGTTGGACGACTGATAGACGGTCCTAACTTGGTGGTAATTCAAATCATGTGGAATTATTGGAATGTCTATGGCAATTTCCTAGAAATTACAATCATTTTCTCCCTCCACGGAGAAACGAAATAAATGCTAGTTGGAGATCGGCTAAATCCCCTTATTTTCTCTGCTAAAATTAAGCAACAATACCGCGTTTCGTGCTTCTCTCTTTGAGCAGACTTGTATATTTTTTTCTGAATGCTTGTAATCCGATTGATAGATCGATTGTCTAATTGATTGATTTTGGTCGTAGATCTTGTAGATCTTGGAAACAAAATGGCTCCTCGGGCTTTAGTATTCTGTTTTCTTGGATCGATTCACTCGTTTGAAAAAAAAGGTCAACAGTTCAAACTACTCATGGTATGCGTAATATGTTTTCAGATGAAAAACAAAAACAAAACAAAACAAAACAAAAACAAAAACAAAAACAAAACAAAACAAGGGAGTGGTTTGAATTTTGACCAAATATCATACCCATGTTTCCCTTTCAAAGTAGCGTAAAAACGTTAGACTAATACATTAATTTTCGAGGATAATCGCATCTGAAACTGAACTTCATAATTTTTATCTTTTTTGGTTTCTATAGATAGTTTACCTGGTGATAAACAGTTAGAATAATGTTTTCTCGTTATAAGGTCTATAGATAGAAGAAAAGCATGGAATAATGCTGATTGATTGCCTGAAACAATACGACACATCGTTAATGTTTCCGATTTATTGGTAGATGAGGGTATATTTTAAAGTCCTTTTAAGCTATGACAGCTGCCTTAATGTGGGATCAGATGTGCACTCAATGAGGCAGTGACGATAACAATGAAGGAATATACTCTATATGGATCTTAATGGGGGGAGAGTGTCATAGATTACTGTAATATTATAGGCTAACGATACCCCCGGGGACCAGAGATGCTTTGCCAAAGAAATATTTCCTGTAATGTATAACTTGAAAACACAGACAAGTCATTTGTCAGACGTATCCAGGCGATATAAGATAACGTATATGAAGAATGACTGGAATAAAGTTACCCCAAAGATTTAAAGAAGCACTTTCGGAAATCATACGAAACTGCGCATTACTATACAAGGAATCTAAGAATTAAGTTGCCTCAAAGCTAAAAGCGAAAATAGTACGAAACTGCTTATTTTACATATTCATATCCTTTGTCTGCCAAAAAAAAAAAAGGAGGGAAAGAATATGAAAATCCCCTCCCCATTTACGAAAATAGAAAAGATAGAAAATCTTAAACTTTTAATTCATTAGAAACAAAATGATTTTGTTAATCAGAATCACGTACGTTATTGATTCGAGTATCTTATTATTCAACAAAATAATATGAAAAAAAAACAGGTGATGTGATTAGAGTAATAATGATAAATGATTACGAACTAAACCATTTAGATATTTTTTTCAGTGTCAATATGAACAATGCAATCTTCATAAATTGAATGGAATACTTAAAAAAAAATTTATAGTATTTTCTGTGCTTCTTTGAATCATTTAGTATGGACCAAGATGTGTAAAAAGTTTATGCTCAAAGACTACACAACGTCGCACCAAGGTTTTGCAAGAGATAAAGACTGATGAGTTCCGAAATAAAATTGGCATAAAGTTTTTCGGTTTGGGGGATATTATTGTTTTCCCCTTTGTCTGTTTTGATACTGACCTTGTCCTTGCTTGGACATATCCTATACATGTACAAATAATGGAGAATCGTGTTAAACACGTACACGCGCTTTTAATTTATTTTGTATTTAATTTTGTTTTTAATACTGCCTCTATAATTGCAATCATGTATGATGTTGTTTATGGTTTTGATTAAAAAAAAACCCTGATAATAAATCGTAGAATGTTTTCTTCACATCAAAGTTGAGTTTGTTTGCATTGAAGCAATAGTTGCATGTGGTAACGTGCGCTGTTATAAATACTGAGGCGGCTAGGCGACGCCTTTCCCACCTCTAGGGTCCTCCATGGAGACAGTTTAGAGTCTTCCTCCAACACTTGCGGCTTACAACTCTGATTGGAGTATTTTATGTCGTCTGGTGTTATCGGCAAGGACTATGACACTTACGGCCTACAACATATAATGTCGTCTGGTGTTATCGGCAAGGACTCTGACGGATTTCAGTAGTTACAGATGAATTTGTTGGTCATGATTAATTTCTCTTGGCTCCACGTCTATCTGTCCGTCTGTTTCATGTATGTTACAAATATAATACTTTTTTTTTTATTCTTTTTTATATCAAAATAAGAGAAACCGGATTTATGTTCTTTTTCAAAAATTACTCAAAGTCCGCCAACAACTATATGTATACCATCTTAATTGCATAAACGGCATAAGAAAACTGTAGATTTTCTTATTCTGAATGATAGTCAAATAAAGTCTATTATCCTTGAGAAAAAATATACGAAAAATAAAAAAAAACCTCGCCATCACAGTCAGCGTTTTCAGAGAAAGATTGCCATTTAAATAGAGAATTTAATCTAAAGAATTCTTCGTAAAAACAACAGATAAAAAACCGTCGTCACAATATAATATTTACCCTTTCAGGATTAGTATGTCAGAAACAAAAGAGACAAGCAAGGATAGGCTTGAGACGACTAGCATAATTTCATTGGCGGTGAAATCGTGAAAAGATATGCGTCAGTTTTCATGAATGAAATGCCCACACATATCATGCAAACAAATATCTAAGAATGAAAATAACTTTGATGGATATTATAAGATATTGCTTGTACAGGTAGTAAATAGTCATCAAAGTGAAATGTTATAATATTGAACTACATTGTACGTGTAAGTAGTGTCTTTCTTAATAAATTTTATTTATTATGAAAATCTGCCATTCTGACTAAATATTTATAATGGCAGATATTTGTAAGAAATAGAAGTATCCAGAAAGACAATGTTATTATCACATAATTTTTTAGGTCAATGAATTTGATGACTGAACAAATCGTAATAACCGTTGTGTGTATCATATGATTTTTTTCAAGAATACACCTTGTATTACGTAAATCGCTCACATTTGTTTTGTTTCTAAATATATCTCATTTTCATGAAACCTATTTATTTTGAAACTGCATGGTCACGATTTTGGGTTTTATTCTTGTATATGAATGTGCTGTCATGTTTTACTTATATTGGTATAAACGAGTATATTCAATTATGTAATGAACTTTCTATTGGTACCAAAAATGTTCGCGGGCTATATATAAACATTGCCATGCTTGTAAGGAAAGGCAGTACGTGTTTTCTGTCATGATTGCATCTAGACTTATCATTGTGTAGGAGACAAAAGCTAAAGAAAACAAAACAGAAAGGTCAGATCACCTTTTATAACCTAACTTTTATAGTACCAAGCTGATGTAATAGTTGATTTTCTGGAGTCTCTATTTGTCGATTGTAATGTCACAGAGTTCTAACGTGCAATTCTTTGTCATAAACAGCCAGATTCACGGGAATAACATCCGATGTCGCCGTCATAAAAATGCAAATTTTGTAATAGTCCCGTTGAATGGACCATTTGGAATGCACCGCTGGTCGATCTTATCGTGGATTTGATTGGTTGATTTTGCCTGTAGCGTTTTTACAAGGAGCTCGTTTGATGTATTTTGTTCCAGCTTCTTTATTCCGTAATATTGCTTCATTCCAAACGCTTAATAGATAATATCGATTCTGATTATGAAGAAGTTAGATTGGTTTGTAATGACAGTATACATTGATATTTGCCCCTTTGTGATGTATGACTCCCCTATCTATAGCGGATCTTTTCTTTGGAATTTCCTACAAAAAAAATGTTCAGGCGATCATTTGCCTTTTGAGCGGCAGAAATCTGACAAATCCGGGAGATATTATCTTGTCAATCAGGACAAATCTTTCCTTGAGAAAATCGTTCATCGAAAATGTTCGTTATTGTCGTATTCAATTCTATACTTTGGACAATGAATATAATTCTGTTCGTATCTGCTTAAGCCAGCAGAGCACGTAGTGTTCTTTTTCGTATTTACACGCCTTTGATATCCTCTAAACCGATTTAGGTAACCTAGGCCCCCTGCGACTTACTGTCTGTATTTATGTCACCTTACAATGAAGTTCTATACCCCTCTGTTAGTAGTTCGAAAAAAGGGAGTATCCAGATAGGTAAGAGGGTTTTGCGCATAATCCGGATAAACACACCATTTGCTATGAGTTAAAGAAGCTATGAGTATGGCAAATGGATGTCCAAAGTGGACCGCTGGTGCACATTGATTTCCTTTGTCAATCGTGTTTAAGTTATATCTTGGCTTTGTTTGTTGGTACATTTGTTGTTAGTGTTCTGGCTGTCTCAGATCGCTTATTGGTGTGGTATTTTATTGCCCATTGGTGCATCACATGATGAATCCTTGGAATTCCATTGGTTGAGCACGCGGAGACTATTACAGAATAGTGCCCGACGACCGGCTTGAGTTACGTCGCTTGGAGATTAATGCGCCAGAGGTGTTGCCACTTTCTTGTAAAAACTTGGAATAGCAAAGTACGTCCTTTTATATGCTGTCGAGGTCATGTGATGCACTAAACCCGAATGCTCGTTTGTGTGGATACTATTCTCCCATAGTGTTGCTTTTGGAAGGAATAGTGCCAGAGCGTCCAAAAGCAACCCTCACAAACGGACATTTGTAGGTAATTATTTGTTGCGATCATATGTGAGTGTATTCCGTTGTGTTCACTGTAAAATTCTCTTGTTGGAGATTTGTTCCTTATTCGTATTTTATCAAAGATTTATATAAAAAAGAAGTGTCGTAGACCTGTTATATAGCTCCCTAGTGCCACTGATTGTAAAAGCTGTTTGTGAACAGGTTATGAATCAAATGTCTAGACGGGTCACGCCACATATTTGTGTTCTATCCTTTAAGGTAGCTATGGTACTCCCAAAGCGACTATATTCTGAATTGCGATAAAAGTGAAAATTAACGAGAAAAGAAGAAGCAATTCAACGATGTTTAAGAAAAAAATATATATGGCTTCAAATCTTTGAATCCTGAGGCATTGCCCACCCTAAATTCCTTAGGGAACTTACTAAATTATTCATAGATGGAACTAAAAGAGAAGTTTCTTTATAGAATTGGATGTAATATGTTAATACCTCGCTAACAAAGTCCCACATGTCCTGTTCACATCGTGTAACTTGGTTATGTCAGCTGACTTCATACAATCATATCACTGCAATTGATTACAATTATCTGTGGGTTTCTATGGATAAGGATTGGGCCTTAATGCACCTTTTAACTAGTCTGTATGATTTAATTGTGATATTTAGATGGGAAGGGTTTCTTGCAGTAAGAGTTGGAATAATCTTTTCGAACTGAAGCTGAATAACCTTGTATTAGACTAAGTACATCTTGTAGATTGAAGAGTTTCATAAATGTAGAAATGTTCGAATAGATACTACATTATACAGTCATGTACAGCTTCTATGGTGATAAAACAGACATATGTATTAGCAGTACAAGGTAATTCGTTATGTAAATGATAAAAACACAGGTACATGTAGATAAGATAAGATCAGTTTTATTTAAAATCTGCATGTCTGACACAACAATATTCTTATGAGCTTTTAGTTCGACATGTAGATCATATGGAGTAGAATTAGGAAACTTGAACACTCTTATGATAAACAGAGTTTATGGCATATTTTGGAATGTAACACTTAGTCTACATATATTTCAGTCTACATATATTTCTGTGTCTTTTGCAGATCCTGAGAACACCTACTTGAGTTTTTCCAACCCGAATTACCAGTTTGAAGATAAACTGAAGATGAAGAACGAACAAACTTACCAAGATTCTAACATTTATGACGAGATTGACTCTAGTGAAATATCTTTACTTGAAAACAAGAGGAAACTAGAGAAGAAACATTCTACTAGAACAGAAAAAGAAAAGAAGACACTTCTGAATGACCTTGCCAGCCAGAGCTCTTCAGAAGAAGAAGGGGGGAATGAAGAAAATCAGAAAGACCTTAAAAATTTAGAACCAAAGAATAACTTGAAAAATATATCTGATAACAGAGAAAAGACAAGTGAAACAATAGATATCTGTAGTCCAATTGCTGACTCTGGAAAGAAATCAACAGGTTTTCTTGGTTACTACTCCATGTTAGAAAATAAAGCTAAAGAGAAAGGTGAAATGACGAGTCCGGAGACTGACGGGGACAGCGCAGTGACTACACCAAGCAGTATTTGTCTACAAAAACTTAAGTAAGTTATGTAATATAAGTAAGGAACCCCACCTCCCCATCCCTTTTATGATGTTTGCGTATTTTACAACTTTCTTTTGATCATGAAATTATATTTGATATTCATCTGTTACATATGATAGAGTTTGTAACCAAAATGCAGTTTAGGAAGGGTAATGCATGTATTTTGGTTTCTTGAAAGCACTGGAACATTAGATACCTTTCGTCTGTCACTCTGATTATAATTGTCAGTGACAGCTACAAAATTAAAAAAATTTTAAGCATCTTTGATTGGTTAGTAAGATGACTATCATAATACACATTGCACTTTGGTATGGTCATGTAGGACTTGCTTTTATAGGCGGAGTTATGTCCATTGATCACTCATCTTCCTGCTATAGTGGATTTTGAAGTGTTTAGAAATCTGTACTATTATCAATTTTTGGTCCCTTTAAACAGAATATAGTACCATCTATTTCCTTCTTGCTACTACAGGTTTGACATCAATTCCCCAGACTCGGCAGACAGTGGCATCCAATCAGATGCCAGGTCTGATGATGGCACTCATGTACACGGACCCCTAAATGATGATGTTTACGCTGTCGTCGACAAATCTCCAAAACAGGAGAGTTCTGAAGAAACTACACCCACTGAGGTAATAAAGTCACTATAAATCTTTCAATAACTTATAAGGGATGAATTATTTTCAAAGGAGTATGTGTGGTTTCTGTTGCCACCTAAAATCGACAATCATTATTTTGAAATTTTTCACTATTCTTGGAGAGGTAAATATTTGCATCTTGAGAAAAGTTACAAGTTATTAACAAGTTATTTAAAACTCCCTCTTTCTTTCTAAGACATGGTAAATTTTCCATAAATATCATGGAAATTGGTGATTTTGTCAATTTTTTCAGTAAAAATAGCATAATTCTTGAGTATTTTCATAAAAATAACATAGAGCAGGATTGTGAACAGCTTTTCCCTTTTTGACTATGTACAGACATGCATGGGTAACATAATGTCCAGATATAAGTTGTTCACAAGCCTTCTTGACACTAGCTTATATGGCAGTTTGTCAAAATTTAGCCCCAAATGATGTTTTTTCAAAACTTTGGCAAAATGGAAGTCTGTCAAAATTTAGCCCCAAATGATGTTTTTCAAAATTTTGGCAAAATGTACTATTTTTAAGGCTGAAATTCTATAAAAATGAGAAAGGAAGAGAAGGTTGTGTTTCCTACATTGTAGAATAAATTTTGTTAGAAATTCATTTATTTACCTCTTGAAACATGTGAAACCGAAATACATTTTTGTATTTTGATTAAAAGGGAACCACTTTACTTTATAAACCATATATATACTCCTTTGCTATTCTTCAATGACTAGCTGCTCATTATCCCATTGGCATACTCAGCATTTATTTTACAGATCCATCAATATGGGTTTATTCACCATTTTATATGACTTACAAACTTGTATAGCTGTAACATTTTATGCATGTATTAATTTGAAAAAGCTTTAAGGATGAATATTTTTCAAAATTCATGTTTTTCCTGAGGAACTGTGATTTTGCCTCCATTAAAGTAACATGAACACTTACATAGGTTAATGTTCACCAAATGTTCACTCTCAGATAAGCTCTCCAATCATAGTTATATGGACTAGTAGGCGTATTTATATTCTCCATTCAATCATAATTTTTGGGCCCATGATTCATCTTCCATTCCTTATCCTGCCGTCTTATTATGTCATACAGCCCAAAGGACAATCAGAGGTCTGTGTAATCAATACAGGGGCTCTGGAGATTTCGGCTATCTTAAGTTTGTATTTTAGGCATGCAACATGTTAGCATTCCTAATAAACAGAATAAACTACCGGCAAATTACAATAATTGATATGCCGTCAGACAAGAAATATGCATTTTCCCCATCACAGATGTCAATTCTAGAAATAAATGTTATATTTGATGATGCGCAATGATTCTCATTGAGAGCATAGTTTGCATGCAAAGAAAGGCAAGATGTGAAGACATGGCAATTTGATTATTATGGAGTACATTAATGTGCAAACTATATGATTAACATTCATATGAAATGCAAACTTTGTTATAAACAAGTAATTTGAAATGCAAATGCTGAGATATTTCTGAATCAGATTGATTGACAAGAGGGCAAAGCTGGGAAATTCAAGACAAATTGAGATATGTTATTCATGTATGACCACTAAATACCTAATGCCATCCAAATGCCCTAATCTTAATCAGATTGGCATACTCAAGTAAAATAGAATGAAGTAACTAAATGCAGAGATTTTCTATCTTTTTAGTCAAAGAAATGTAAAATAAAGCACAATGTTGCTTGTATGTTTTAGGAGAAGAGTGAGGACTTGCCGCCAGGATGGCAGAAATGTGAAGATGAGGACGGGCCGTATTACTGGCACATAAAGAGCGGCACAATACAGAGGGAGCCACCTTCACCCGCTCCACCAGATGTCAAACAAAGGACTCTCAGATCCCTGTCTGTCAAAAGTGACACAGTGAGTACATATATGTGATGTCCTGATGTAGGTCTCAGATGTAGGTCTCAGATGCAGGTCTCAGATGTAGGTCTGATGTAGGTCTCAGATGTAGGTCTCAGATGTAGGTCTCAGATGTAGGTCTGATGTAGGTCTCAGATGTAGGTCTGATGTAGGTCTCAGATGTAGGTCTCAGATGTAGGTCTGATGTAGGTCTCAGATGTAGGTCTGATGTAGGTCTCAGATGTAGGTCTCAGATGTAGGTCCTGATGTAGGTCTCAGATGTAGGTCTCAGATGTAGGTCCTGATGTAGGTCTCAGATGTAGGTCTCAGATGTAGGTCTCAGATGTAGGTCTCAGATGTAGGTCTGATGTAGGTCTCAGATGTAGGTCCTGATGTAGGTCTCAGATGTAGGTCCTGATGTAGGTCTCAGATGTAGGTCTCAGATGTAGGTCTCAGATGTAGGTCAGATGTAGGTCTCAGATGTAGGTCCTGATGTAGGTCTCAGATGTAGGTCCTGATGTAGGTCTCAGATGTAGGTCTCAGATGTACAATGTAGGTCTCAGATGTAGTTCTCAGATGTACAATGTAGGTCTCAGATGTAGGTCTCAGATGTACAATGTAGGTCTCAGATGTAGGTCTCAGATGTAGGTCCTGATGTAGGTCTCAGATGTAGGTCTGATGTAGGTCTCAGAATGGAGTATTATAATTGCCATAGTAGTTTGTGTATTCTAAATGCAGCACTCTCATATCCCTGTTTGTGAATTTGATAGAGTGGGCAGTCCTCATCCTTCAAAGATATTTGAGATTCTTTATCATACCATTTTTAAAAACTTTTTTATACCATACATGAAGTGAATTGTAAATCTGATTAAATGAGAATCGTATTCATACCATATAGTTGATACAGATCTTATGTCATGCCACATAGATATTGTGAATCAATCATTATTCCATATAAATGATGGGATCTTACATTATACTTTATAAAATTGAAAAATTCTACATAATACCATGCAAATCTGAAAAATTGTACATCTTGTCATGTAAATGTAAAAGATCATACCTTATTCCATGTAAATGTAAAAGATCATTTCTTATTCCATGTAAATCAGACACTGAGATGATTTATTTTACTACATTAATACGTAAGAATCTGCATTATGACATTAAACCAAGATTATATCATACCATGTAATACTTGATCACTTTAATTCTGTCTATCTGTTATCAAACCAGTTTACCTCATGAATATAGAAGAGGAAAATATTAGATTTAAAGATCTCAAAACATGTCCATGATTTAGGTCAATGCCGTACAAAATAGTGAAATCAGTCAATCTTCAAAATCCTGCCTTTTGATAGTGATAGGGTAAAAATGAGAATGATAGATTTAAAAGATAAAAACGAACATATATATTTATTCATGTAAAATCAAACAAAGCAGTAATCTCAATATAAACTGAAAGTATTATTAGGTTAAAATTTATAAAGGAATATCAGCTACACATATTAATTGGCACAGAGGTGAAATTCAGCAACCCCAGGTCTTTATTAAAGCAGAGGGTATCATCTTTTAAAAATAGTTACTCAGCATAACAATGTCATTAGAAAACACTATTTTTTATTGAGAAAAATAAAAATGGTTATTAATACGAAAAAAAAATTGAAAAAAAAATCAAAACATTAAATGGAATGCAGAGTATGAAATGTTAACATGAGAAAGGGACATGTTTTACTGTGGCTGTTAATTATAAATACAGTTATAACGCACCAATTTATTATGCTCCAATAAACCAATGTTCTGGTTTTGATTCAAAATAAATATGAATTAGTGGCCTATTACAGAGTCAAGAAGTTCAGATGAAGCATAATTTTCTCCTTTTTCAAATGAAAATTGTGCGTTTTATCTGCTGACCCAGACTATAATTATTCAGTTGAAAGGACTCTAATTCGAGCGTGCTGTGGAAGCGTAGAAAATATTGAAATTCTGTCAAGTAATCTGGCCACTGTTCACCTCTGAGTGTGAATTGTAGAAATGTTCTTCATTATTTTGATTTCTCTTGGGAAGATATTGAAATGGAAGTAAGTGCCATGGTAATGCAGTGAGAATTTCACCAGTAATTAAAGTAAAGAAATGCTATGTAAATCAGTGGACAGGAGCTCTGAAATTCCTAGTACAAGAACGTTTTGAGTGGCGTTTATATCAAATATCGGAAGATTTCATTTGCATCTAGATTTACCATGATTACTGCAACTGTCATTTATGATGAATGATAGAAACTAATTCTATAAAACAAACTGCATGTTGTTGGGATTTATTCGTTTAGCTTACGTAATCGAATCCCTTGATATCTTGAAAAATGAAGGCAATTTATGCATCTCCAGTAAAGCCTTCAATCTTCCTTTGACATATCACCATTTTGCTATACTATATCTTAGTTGAAGCAGAAAAAGTGATGTATTATATAATAAGACTTAGAAAAGTGAAAGATAATTGTAAAAAGAGAAGTACTACAATTTTAATCCATTTTTATCTCATCTTTCATGATTTTTTATTAAAAAGGAAAATTAATTAGGATTGTAGTCATATATAGGTGACATTATTTAAGATGCTATAAAAGCATTCAAAGAATCATATTTTAAAAGTGCAAAACAAGAAACTTGCAATATAATGTAATTGAATTCTGATGACGCAGATAGAAAGTAAAGTTGACACTATTAGATAGCTGACAGCACACCATCAGTACTTGTGTCCCTCACAGGAGTATAATGTATCATCACTAATTACAATCACCCTGTGGCAAGTTTACTTTATTTTCTCCCCGCTGTTCTTGAAATAAAAATTCCTCTAAGTCTTAGAGACCAGAATATTGCTTTAGTGTTATGTAGTGCATTTTCATTGTTAAATGAGTGCGACTGCACAAAGAGCCTGTAATTTATTGAGTTTTCTTTCATAATGGGTTTCCATGTTTTATTTAACGATGTTCAGGTATGTGTCTCCTATGTATTCTACATGAAGCTCTATGCTGGCAGCTATCATGCTGCTGAACATACTAAATATTTTATTACTGAATGAAGACTTTTTGAACTCCTGCAGTTTGTAAACTCACCAATCATTACCCATCAATTATTAATGATTTCTTCCTTATCACTGGTGGTGTAGGTGTGTAAAAGAATAAATTTTTTAAATTCTAATTGTTCTCTACGATACTTTGTCACAAGTCATTAGTTATGTGGAATGTTCAACCATAACAGTTCTACTTGAGGGCCTTTTCCATCTGCTTTTTGAATGCATAGAGTGTTCAGAAATTATTAGTTTGTCAACTTCTCTGTTCTCACTTAAACTTCTTTGATTAAGCGATCACCTTCAACTGATTGAAGATAACATCTGTTTGATTGGTCAAAGTAATTATTAATTCTATATGGAAACTGAGAGGGCTGCCATGTACAGGTTCCTTCAATTGTATGCCTCTCTTTTGTCAAAAATGTCATTCATTTTCTGCTTTTTATAGAAAAGAATTACATAATATCTCGTATTCAGGCCCAGATTATTAGTTCAAAGTTTTCTGAGTTTGTTTCAGAGTACGCTATCTACAGCCAGTAATGGTTCACAGCCCTCCACCCCAAACAGTGCATCATCTAATGAATTATCTATGCATAATGAACTTTCTATGTTAAAGAGTACATTATCTATAGCCATTCACAGTTCACAACCCCCACCCCCTAACAGTTTGTCATCTAATGAACAATCTATGATAATGAACTTTCTATGTTTCAGAGTACACTATCTACAGCCAGTAATGGTTCTCAGCCTTCCACCCCGAACAGTGTGTCATCCAATACAGAGGAACCACTCAAGGCTTTTGAAGGCCATGCTCTGCAGTACGCTGTCAAATCTCTACAGAATATGTAAGACTTTGTAGACTGTATCAACATATATGTATTGTTGTTGGTAAATTGATAAAAAAAATTCAACTATGAGAAAATAAAGTTATTATAACTCTTCAAATTTTACGAAAACAAATTGCTAAATTCACAATGCTGTTACCTCAGACCAACAAACTTTGAACCTTAGTCTGACTTCAAAAATGCAATGTGACATCATTAGCTCTACTGGTCTCAGACCAGTCGAGCTTATGCGATCACCCTTTGTCCGGCGTCCGTCCGTCTGTCCGTCTGTCTGTCTGTCCGTCTGTCCGTAAACAATTCTTGTCCGGACAACTCCTCTGAAATTGTTAGAGATAGAAAGTTAATTCTTTTTTGCATTTTACTTGGACCATGGTCTAGTTGTGCACCTGACATTTAGTTTCAGTCCCTGACCCCCAGGGTCTTAGAAAATGGGCATGGTCATTAAATTCTATGTAATCTTGTCCGGACAACTCCTCTGACACTATAAATGATGGAGACTTAATTCATTTTGCAATATGATGGGTCTGTGGTCCTGTTGTGCACCTGATATTTTGTTTGAGCCCCTGACCCCCAGGGTCTTAGAAATGGGTGTGGTCATTTTCTCCTATATATCTCTATTTAACGTTGTGTTTGCAACTCCTCTGACACTATAAATGATGGACACTTAAATCTTTTTGCAATGTGATGGGTCTGTGGTCTTGTTGTGGACCTGATATTTTGTTTGAGCCCCTGACCCCCAGGGTCTTAGAAATGGGTGTGGTCATTTTCTCCTATATAACTGTATGTAATCTTGTGCTCGCAACTCCTCTAACACTATAAATGATGGAGACTTAATTCTTTTTGCAATGTGATGGGTCTGTGGTCTAGTTATGCACCTGATATTTTGTTTGAGCCCCTGACCCTAATGGTCATAGAAATGGGTGTGGTCATTTTCTCCTATATAACTCTATGTAATCTTGTGCTCGCAACTCCTCTGACACTATTAATGATGGAGACTAAATTCTTTTTGCAATATGATGGGTCTCTGTCCTAGTTGTGCACCTGATATTATGTTTTAGCCCCTGACCCTTAGGGTCTCAGAAATGGGTGTGGTCATTTTCTCCTATATAACTCTATGTAATCTTGTGTTCGCAACTCCTCTGACACTATAAATGATGGAGACTTATATCAATTCTTTTTGCAATGTGATGGATCTATGATCTGGTTGTGCACCTGATATATTTTGTTTGAGCCCCTGACACCCAGGGTCTAAGAAATCGGTGTGGTCATTTTCTCCTATATTACTCTATGTAATCTTGTGCTTGCAACTCCTCTGACACTATAAATGATGGAGACTTAATTCGTTTTGCAATATGATTGGTCTGTAGTCTCGTTGTGCACCTTACATTATGTTTGAGCCCCAGACCCCCATGGTCTTAGAAATGGGTGTGGTTATTTTCTCCTATATAACTCTATATAATCTTGTGCTCGCAAATCTTCTGACAATATAAATGACGGAGACTTAATTCTTTTTGCAATACGATGGGTCTGTGGTCTTGTTGTGCACCTGATACTTTGTTTGAGCCCCTGACCCCCAGGGTCTTAGAAATGGGTGTGGTCATTTTCTCCTATATAACTCTATGTAATCTTGTGCTCACAACTCCTCTGACACTATAAATGATGGAGACTTAATTCTTTTTGCAATGTGATGGGACTGACGTGGTCTGGTTGTGCTGATATTTTGTTTGAGCCCCTGACCCCAAGGGTCATAGAAATGGGTGTGGTCATTTTCTCCTATGTAACTCTATGTAATCTTGTGCTCACAACTCCTCTGATACTATAAACGATGGAGACTTAATTCTTATTGCAATATTAGGGGTCTCTGGTCTAGTTGTGCACCTGATATTATGTTTTAGCCCCTGACCCTTAGGGTCTCAGAAATGGGTGTGGTCATTTTCTCCTATATAAGTTAATGTTATCTTGTGCTTGCAACTCCTCTGACACTATAAATGATGTAGAATTAATTCTTTTTGCAATGATTGGTCTGTAGCATAGTTGTGCACCTGATATTTTGTTTTAGCCCTATACCCCCAGGGTCTTTGAAAATGGGTGTGGTAATTTTTCCTATATAGTTGTGCTCTCTACTCGTTTAAAGCTATTAATGATGGGGAGTTAATTCTTTATCCAATATTATGGATCTTTAGTCTTGATGTGTCATTGATAGTTCATTTGAGCTAGCAGCCCTTGGCCCCTAGGATCTTGGAAATGGGTGTGACATTCTTTTTAGAAATACTTTATCTCGGATATTATGAATTATATGAGTGCTATTATAGTTGCAGTATAATGGATATGTAGTTTTGTCATGCTACTTAAAATTTGTTAGAGCGCCTGCTCCTTATGGTCTTGGTTTAAAAAAAAGAGAAAGGAAATTGATGTTTTAGAAAAAGCAACCAGGAGAGCTACAGTCTCGTCAGAGACTTCTGGTTTTCTAAAAATGTTCATGCGATCAGAATGGTCAATTGCTTTATATGGTATAAAAACTTTTAGCATGTAGAAAATGGATCACAATTTACAAGTATGGACTGATCTCAAGGGATATGATTCTTTCATTGTTTCCTAAAGTGAACTATTTTATAGGGCTGTATCCTGAGTGAAACAGTGTACTATTTCATTGAGAAATAGTTCACTTTGTTCAAGTTGTATATAATTTAGAATCTAAGGAGCACTGTTTGGAAAACTCTAGATAATTACTATAGTTTTAAAGTAGATAAAAACTATGTTTTGAATTGTGAAAGGTCTTTTGTATTTTTGCCCACGTGTAATTATAAGAAATAATAAATCTAATCATAGGTGGCTTTAGAACTTAAAAACCAACTTGTACTAATTGATCTGTTTACATGGATTGATTATACCACCAGCCCAGCTCGTAGGAGTGTATGCACTTTAACATAGTATTTACACCCAAGGCTGTTTCATAGAAACATTAGATGTGGTAGATTACTTGATAATGCTATAAATAAAATAAACACAATTATCTTATTTCGTTCTTTGTTTATCTTTCATTCATGTAAAAGAAGACAAAATGGAATTTAAGTACAATAAATTCAGAACATAGGATCGTTATTTTGACTTTTGTATATTTTACGGAATTCAATTTACATTATTTCTTCATTACTTTGACTTCTAGTTCTAGTGGACAGCAGGCCCGGCCAATGGTTGTGGATACCACACCCATCGAGCCGGCAGAAAAACCGGCGAGATTTGCCGTCAGATCCCTGGGGTGGGTCAGGATAGCCGAGGAGGATCTTACCCCTGAGAGGAGCAGTCGGGCCGTTAATAAATGTATCGTAGATCTGTCTCTGGGAAGGAACGATATTAATGATGTGGTGGGAAGGTGGGGAGATGTGAGTATATGGTTGAGATGAGGTATTTTTATGGTAAATAAACTGATTATCTAGATAGCGTAATACACAGTGTTCATTTTAACAAGTAGGTTTTTCATTACCAGAGTTCTCATTTTATACCATATTTTTACCAACTTTTGTAGAAAACTTTATCCTGGGCCATATTTCTGGAACTATTATGGGTAGGATTTTGCTATTTCACATGTAAAAAAGTTTAAAGCAATGGAATTTCAGTTGGTTATTAAACCATGTAATATTGTTATGTATTACCGGTATACTCTATATTTTATCAAAAGTGTATTTGATGTATCTAAGGGGGCAATCATTCCATCTAAAAGGGAACAACATGAGGAAAGATTTTGAAAGCCAAATTTTCCTACTCAAGGCAACCCTCCCCATTTTCGTGTCGAAATGACAGGGCCAGTTAAATGAAATTAAAATCCCCTCTTTGAATTGTGATATTGCATCTGACATATCAATCTTACCTTCTTTGCAGGGTAAAGATTTATACCTGGAGTTAGACAAGGAGAGCTTGAGGCTGATAGACCCCCAGGATTTCTCTATTCTCAATGCCCAGGCCATACAGTCCATACGTGTGTGGGGTGTGGGGAGGGATAATGGCAGGTAAGGCACACACACGCCTGTATTTACACATTTGCTCAATGACCACATTTACAAATACAATACAGTCAGTGTCTTATTTCTAGCTCAGTACAAGATTTAATTATAGATTCTCAGAATTTTTCATCATACAAAAAATAGAAAGAACATTGAAAGAACAAACCTATGATATATCATGAGAATCCTTTTATGAAATGCATTTCTTGGAAAAAGTGAGAATCTAATTTTCGTATGATTTCAAAGAATCCATCTTCAGAAATGTAATTATAGTATGATGCCATATAATAAGTATTTACCATCTCTGTGAAATGAAATGATATAGTATTGCTTTTTTCCGATTATGTAACGGTGAATTATGTCTTGTATCACCAGTCAGACAATTTGTTTATCTTAAGTCGACATAAGTCGGTATAGAAATTAATGAAAATGACAGAGATTTACTGAATTGATTTTGTACTTCATCGCTCCAGGGAGAGGTATTATTGATTTCACAGCATTGAAAATATATGGCATGCTCTGGTTTGATTTCATTCACAGACAGATTTCAGATTTAAGAGTGCAATGTTCTAATTTTCTGTACAGTGTACTTCTATTTTTCCTTTGACCAGAATTTTCTTTCATAAGCCATTGAGTTCTATCTTCTTTTATAAGTCAACAAATTCTAAAGATTATTCTAAAAAGGTCAGAGCTATAAGATTAAGTACAAAAGGAAAAAAAATACATAAAAACTTAACTTTATAATACATTTACTGTATAAATAGAGGAACACATTTTCCATCTATAGGGGGCAATAATCAGGCACACACACCACTATAACTTCAAATGAAGGATTACAAAAAATTAGATTTGTTATAGTTACTTAAAAAAAGAAGAAAAACAGGCACAAAAACACACAAAATTTGAGCAGCTCAAAGTAGTTGATTACTGTTGATACAGATGTCCATATCTCTTTACCTAAAGCTAGTTACCTTAACAATAGGGAGAGGTGAATCATGTTACCTTGATCTAAAAGAGAACCATTAAACCTTGACTTAGGAAAAGAAAATGATATAAAGTGACAAGAAGATTATGTCTTATATTGAAGGAGTATTTGCTTAGTGTAAAGTGTTTTTATTTCTATGTGAAAAGAGCTTTTATCTTGATGTTTTATTACTTTATAAGATGATAACTGAAAGTCAATGTTGTGTGCTTAAGTCATTTTTAAGAAACGAACCTTTTATTATGTTTTAAATATCTTTTTTCTAATTTATGCATGTCATCGTTTAAATAAATTCTGTACTTTTGAAGAAGTATATCTTATGTTCAGCACTTGGTGCAAATTCTAAAATGATATGTTACATGTACTTCCAAAATTATAGCAAATGACAATATCCAGATAATCTATTCGGGATATGATTCTATCGATTTAGCTACAAATTTTGAACTTTCATGTTCCAAATCAGATGACGGGAATTAACAAAACTATGAAATATGGTAACTTTTGGAGGATGAAAATTATTACATGTATAACTATTAACAAAAATCTCATATAAAATTATAGCATGCCTGTGCATGGATTTTTGTGTTGGTAATTGAGTGTCTTATTACTTTAGGGACTTTGCCTATGTAGCCAGAGATAAGACAACGAGAAAGCACATGTGTCACGTATTCCGCTGTGACACACCCGCTCGGCAAATTGCCAATGCCCTGAGAGACATATGTAAGAAGATCATGACTGAGAGACGGATACAACAAAATGCTGTGGCACAGAGACTCAGCCGACCTACTGACCTCCCTAACCTTGACAAAAACGGCAAGGCTGAAGGTCAAAAGGTCACATTCCAAAGTGTTATTTCCAGTATGTACTTTTGGTTATTGGTTATAATTTTCTTTGATGTTTCATAATAAAAGAAAACATTTACAGACTTTATCATATCACACAGGTTGAGTTTTACTTAAGCCGGGCTTCCACTGTCGCGAATGCAGAGGCGATAGAGCTATGATTAGGTGATTTTGTTTAATCGTAGCGCATTCTCCTCTCAATCGCGGGCATTCTCATCTCATCGTGTCACTATCGTGTCATGTTCTCCTGCATTCTCCTCTATTCGCGGCACCGACGCAAATGCTTCAAACTGTTTAAAACATTCGTGTCTGAATTCTTATTTGCCTCACACTCGCGGCACATGTGCAGCGCATTCGCCTTGCATTCTCCTCCATTCCCGGCGCGTTCTCCTCACATTCGTGTGCATTCTTGTTCCAAAGGTGGAGGAGAATGAGCCACGTTAGAGCCCCAATGAAGCCACGATAGAGCCCCGACAAGAAAGAATCTGACGCGAATGTGATGCGAATGCGCCGAGAATGTGACGCGAATGAAAAAATCAACGCGATTTAGCCACGATCTTGACACGATATTGCCACGATAGTACTACATACACACACGACAGTGACAATAATAATTATCTCAGAATTGATGTAAAAGTGTGCGGATCAATGTTTTGAAAACTTTGACAATGCCTTTCAAGAGAAAACAACCTGGAAAGAGGTCGAAGTCAACAAAGGGTATTGATGTTCCTGGATATGTCAAATGATTTTGATTTTGCTCTTGTCACATTCTTGTCATGATCGCAGTGCTATCGGGTTAAAGTCGTGTCTCAATCTCCTGCATCGCAGCGCTATCAGGTTAAAGTCGTGTCTCAATCTCCTGTATTCGCCTCTCATTCGCCTCGGTGTCTTTTTATCGTGGCACATTCGTGTCGCATTCTTCTCTATTCTTGTCACTCTCGCCTCACTATCGCGGCGGACGCGTAGCATATTCTTCTTGCATTCGCGGCGCTATCGTGCGCCTATCGCGCCAAGAAATACTTGATGAGAACAGACAAGAATGTGAAACGATTGTTCAGTCGCCTCTGATCGTAGCTCATTCTCCTCTACATTCGCGACAGTGGAAGCCCGGCTTTACAGTCATGAATATAGTCTATAACTGTCATTTCTTTGATCTTTTGATAGTATGGGTTTGAGTTACTTGTATGTTAATTTACATATCATATCAAAGAAAGGTATCATTTTCATTTTTGATATGATCATTTCTTTTTCAATTCAGATGGATCATTCCCCACTCCAATGGAAGAACCAAAAAAAGTCATACGATGTCATTATATTGGCTGTACAAGTGTATTGAAGCCCACTGGTAAGTATACGATCAACTTATCTCTACCTTCATATGAGGAGATACTCAACTGAAAAATGTAGCTGAAAGTACGATTTTCTAGTGAGCAGTGATGAATGTCGTAGCTTGATCGTCGGTGTCATCATGTGTATCGACAAAACCTGGGCTACATCTCATGAACTAGAAGGGGTAGGGTTTTGATATTACCATGTATATTTTTCTCATGACCAGACCTTTCATTTGGGACCTTGACTATTGACCTTGACCTTGGAGTTTGACCTACTTTTAACCTTGGCCATATCTCTTTTTAAAAAAAATCGTATTTTACTATCAAAAACCTACATTGCAAGCGATGTTGTCTTCTGACTTGTCATATTTAATGTTGCCGTAACACAAGGCTGGCATATAGGGATAGCTGTCTGGTGGTCACAATTTACATACATTTCTAAAACTTAACAATTATTATGCATCATACTTCCATCAGACCTGATTAGACTTAAAGCCACATGATGTTAAGGTCAAAGTGATACAATCAATGGTTAAAAATGTGGCAGAGGAGATATCTATTTTTGAACATTCTTGTTTGATAGAAGTAAAATATAATATGTATTTTATTGTTATAATAAGTACAATACTATGTTCATCTACGTACTTGTTTTCACAAATGTTAGGGACACAAAATATGCATTAAATTTCATATGCAGTGAAAATACTAAATAAAAAAATATTGCGTTATACAAAAATGTATTTTAAATTCTATATACCTCCTGCAGGTATTGATGTCCTTAATACAGCAATAGATGCTGCATATATGAAGATTCCTCCAGAGAAGTGGATCTTTGTCAATGTAGCTATAGCCCCCTCTACCATCACAATTACAGAACATGGGGTAAGATTTCTGAGATCTTTGTCAATGTAGCTATAGCCCCCTCTACCATCACAATTACGGAACATGGGGTAAGATTTCTGAGATCTTTGTCAATGTAGCTATAGCCCCCTCTACCATCACAATTACAGAACATGGGGTAAGATTTCTGAGATCTTAGTCAATGTAGCTATAGCCCCCTCTACCATCACAATTACAGAACATGGGGTAAGATTTCTGAGATCTTTGTCAATGTAGCTATAGCCCCCTCTACCATCACAATTACAGAACATGGGGTAAGATTTCTGAGATCTTTGTCAATGTAACTATAGCCCCCTCTACCATCACAATTACAGAACATGGGGTAAGATTTCTGAGATCTTTGTCAATGTAGCTATAGCCCCCTCTACCATCACAATTACAGAACATGGGGTAAGATTTCTGAGATCTTTGTCAATGTAGCTATAGCCCCCTCTACCATCTGTTCTGTTCTGTTCTGTTCTAGGTAGTAAATCCCTCCAGCGTTGGAGAACCTCTTGTGAGTAAAAAGTTTGGGATGGGCCGCAACCATAGACGCATAAAATCCAGTAAAAAGTTTAAGATATATACACTATATACACTTGCACAGGTATGGGGAGTCACTAAAATTTGGATATAAAAAATCCACTGGACGACAGGAGTGGCGATTAAAATTTGTATAACAGTCTAAAAAGTATATTATGAAGTGTGCAATCTACAACCCATATCTCCTTCTCGTAGGTAGAAGTGCAAATAGTTTTTTACGTTCACAGTGTAGCGCATGACAGAGACGTCGTGTGTGTCTATCTATTTCTGCGAGATATTCTGTGTTCTTATTGTGAACCACATCCACTGTAGATTAAACATCTAGTATAATCCGTAGCTGATCACTGGTACATAACTGAGAGAAATTGATATTTTCACCACAGGCACTTGCGATGTCACAAAGGATCTGGACTCTCACATGTTGGAGTTTTGTACAATGCAATATGAAGTGTTCTAAGGTTTCTGTTGAAGTTTTGCAAAGCAGACATGTTGGATCCACATCTAGATTATTGAATGCCGCTCTTGTTGATTGCAGGGAGTAGGTACCCGTCACTAATTTCATTTTTCACTGGTAGTCGATTCACTTCTCTAGACTGAGTCTGGGTTTCAGTGATACGCAAAAGTGGGTGAATTTTCCCTGGATTGTAGTGACCAACACTCAGATATTCCAGACTGGAGTAAGTTAACGCCTGTTGCTTGATGCGCTTCCCCCAATAAGCATAGACAGCTCTTAATGTAACAGTTTTCCATTGAGATTTCGACACTGGATCCCTGAGGATTTCCATAGGATTCGGGAGTTCATATTTTGTTGTAATGATAGCCAAATTTGAGAACCAACTGCTTCCAGTATGTCCATGAATAGTAAGTTGTCTATATGCTAATCTTTTTTCGATCCAAAAGTCATCTAGAAGCGCAATATTTCCAAAAAGGCTCAAAGCACGGAGATGTATTATCGCTTCAACTGGAACGAGGCCAGATAGGATGAAAGATGCAGGATCAGCAGTGGTTACGGGAATAGAGAGAATCTGCTTTAACACCTTTTTCAAAAACATCTCAAGAGGTCGAATATCATTAGGAGAGGGTAGGTAGATTTCCAGTCCATAGGTTAGAATCGGAATGACATATGTGCGGAAGAGATGAATACATGTTTCAGGATCTAAACCATTTTCCCCATGGAGGCCAGCAGACATAAGGCTGTATAGCGTGCGACGAGCTTTTTGTAGGTTTTTCTGTATAGCAGTAGTAGGTGAATTATCAGACGTTCTCACTACTCCTACATGTGTCGTTTTATCCACAACTGGCATCTGCTGATCGCCAAGAAAGATAACTGGTGTATCCGTTGTTTTAGAGCGTTTTTTCAAATGCGGGAGTACTACACTCTTCTTTGGTTGCAATTCATATCTCTCCATTTTACTGTAGTCATTTGCGATGCTGCATAACATCTGAAGTTCCTGTGTAGAATCACCAAGAGTTGAGAGATCATCAGCGCAGGTTGGAGCGTTACATATAATGTCTCCTATCTTAGCACCGAAACCGCAGTAGTATAGTCTATCAAGTAGTTGGTTTATGTAGACCTTGTATAAGTCAGCACTAAGGATCCCACCCTGTCTGACTCCCTGCTCTATAATGAATTCATCTGAGGTGTTACCCCCGACAACACTGCTTGCATGTTCATAAAAGCTGCAGAGAATATTCCATAGTCCACCCCCTATCCCCATGTGATATAACTTCCTAAGAAGGCTGTTGTGATACACCACATCAAAGGCTGTTTTTGCATCTAAATAGGCAGTGAGCGAAGTGCATTTTTTTCCAGTCGTTTCACGGATAAATTCCTCGATGATTAGTGCACAAAATAAGGGAGAAGCCCCACAAGTAAATCCACGTTGCTGAGGATTCTGATGTCGATTGATAAAATTGCGCAGCCTGTCACGCAGTATAAGTTCCAGAATTTTCGCAATGACTGGTAGGACTGTGATTCCCCTGTAGTTTTTTGCATCCAGTTTACTACCCTTGTTTTTATATACGGGGGTAATAGTACCAGCTTTCAAGATATCTGGAACAGACTGATGGTAGAAAATTGCGTTGAAAATATCACACAAAGTCGCAATCAATGCATCTCCTCCAAAGACAATATTCTCGGCAGTGATACCAAAGACATCAGGAGATTTCCCCTTGTTGAGCGATTCAATAGCTCTAGTGACTTCTTCTATTGATGTTTCAGTGACTGGTTCATGTTCATCCTGAAAGATGTCCTTTATCACATCAATATCATAATCCACAATGCATTGGTAGCTATTATCAAAATGTGGGGAAGAAGAAGAAGTGGCTAGAGCCTCAAAGTGTAATTTCCATCCTAAACGTATGTCGTCCTCCCCCCGGTGTATGGTACCATGAACCTCAAGCTGTGGAACCACGGCACTCGAGCTACCTCTCTGTTATTTTACCAGTTTGTGAAATAATTTAGAATCATCTCTCCTAGCAGCCATGATGTCAGATCTTAACTTTGTTTGATGTTTAGCATCCTCCAAAGTTAAGATCTGACATCATGGCTGCTAGGAGAGATGATTCTAAATTATTTATCACAATTACAGAACATGGGGTAAGATTTCTGAGATCTTTGTCAATGTAGCTATTGCCCCCTCTACCATCACAATTACAGAACATGGGGTAAGATTTCTGAGATCTTTGTCAATGTAGCTATAGCCCCCTCTACCATCACAATCACAGAACATGGGGTAAGAAGCAAGGAAAATATGCTTTGGAATGTTTTCTGCTTTAGGAAAGAACAAATAACCAAAAGATGGATTTTTAAAATGTTTGAATTGTTGACAAAAGATTACTAATATCACCAGAATTTTTCAATTTTGTGGAAAAACTTGATTTGTTGGCAAGCATTCACCAAAATAAAAAAAAAAAACCTTTGTGCTTAGAAGATACACGTTTAAAGATGATCTTTCATTATAATACTGTGATTTTACACTTTGATATGTTCTCTACTGAAAAATAAATCCATATTTTGAAGAAAGTATGTTTATCATTTAATTTAGCTTTTAGAGCTATGGAAACACTGAAATCATGAAAATCATGAAAAATTTATATGTAAAAGATTATCATCATATCTTTTTATTTTTGAAAGTTTTATCTTAGTTAACACATATGACCACATCAAATTTTTCCAGAAAAGACAAATTTTTCAACAACTTTGTTATCTTTTGTCATTAACGTCAAAATGATGTCACTTGATGATGTCATAACTCGTCCAATGGTGCTTTGTTTGGTGATTTTTTCTTTTCATTAAAAGTGGTAAACATTTATTGATATTTGATAGATAAGAAGTATTCTTAGGAAATTTTATTATAAGGAAAGTTTTAGGGCCAATTCAGGTGTCTCCTGGCCCTATCCCTTTTATCTCAGAGAAATGAAACCTACTGATAAATGTCTAACTTATGTAGTAAAGAGTTTTAATTACATGTATTTAGAGAAGTGGACAAAATATGAAATCATAAATAGATACATGTATTAAATGAAGCACAGTGTTAAGAAATATGACTACTATTTGGACATTGTTATAATGTCGGTCTCTGTGTAACTGAATGATTTTGTTTCAGAAACCGGATAACAAGATAGACGAATGTCGAGTCAGGTTTTTGTCATTCATGGGAATAGCTGTAGAAAATATCAAGTAAGTGGATTTGTTAGTTTACTGAAAGCTTCACTGACTCACTTAAAAGTCATATCACATGTTACATTAAGAGATTTAAGAAGTTTTTACATATTGTGCATATTAATCTTGTTAATCTTGTTGTATTCACTACGTAAGAAATAAAGAAGTATACATCAAAAACATATTAGGATCTGGTTTGAATTATCATAATGCTGATTACAAAAAATCTATTATTGTCTATATTTGAACACACTTACTTATTGATAATTACTGATTTCCTTTAATGAATTTTATTTAAAACTTGACCGAAAGTTGAACTATTCGTTCTTACCACTAATTATGAGTACATGTATTTCATTAGGAATTACTTAGATGAATTTCACTATGACTAAATATACTTTTTATAGATTGTGTGGATTTATTATGCACGGAGCAGAGGATAAGTTCAGTGCTCACATATTCCACTGTGAACCCTCGGCAGGACCTCTCTGTAAAACCATTGAGGCCGCTTGTAAGGTAGGGTTAAACAGCATTTATATATCTAATGCTGTAGACGCAAGAGTAATTTAAAAGTAATTTTGTTTTCATTCTCAAACAGAATAAATGATGTAAAAGATAATGGAGTAGGATTAGACTTTTAAGAATAAAACTGCAAATACATGTGTATGTTGTCTTTCTAAGTTTGCACAATGAATATAAAACGATTTCATTAACTTGCATTTTCCAATATTAATTAGATCAGTTTGTCTGTCTGAAACTATATTGTAGATTTTGTATTGTATAAAGGGGTAGGGCCACGAAGCCCGATATTGGCCCTAATTTTGATAAATTTTGAACATTGTACTTCATAGAATTTTTAACTGTTATTTGACATTTTGAAACGTTCTCTACTGAATCACGAATCTACTTTTTGTAAACATTGCTTTTATCAACACCTTTTAGCCCTTTGAAAACACCAAAATAGATCAAATTCGCCGAAATTGATGCAAAAACTCAATATTTCTATTAAATTAGCAATGGCCGCATGCATTAACTATGATGGAAAATTTTTATGTGAAAGATTATTATTATATCCTTTTGTCATAAACATTTTATCTCAGTTAACGCATGCGGCCACATGGAATACAAAATTCGCAGCAATTTTCGCCATATTTTGTCAATAACGTCAAAATGACGTCACTTCATGACGTCATTACAGTTAAATGGTACATTGTTTGGTGATATTATTCTTTTCATGAAAAGCGGTAAACATTCCTGTATTTTCATGAGAGATATCAAGTATTCCTCATGAAATTTATTTTAAGAGAAAAATCAAGGGCCGATTTAGGGGTCTCGTGGCCCTATCCCTTTACATGAAAGGATTCTTAATATTTCATGCAACTATTCCCAAAATATTTGACCTTATGACCTTGACACTGATCTTGTCATATGATCTAATCTTTACACCATAGATACATGTAATTGCTAATAAGATATGCGTCTTTTATTTTAAAAAAAACAACCAAAATATCTTTCAGTATGTGCATTCATATATTAATCAGGTGATAAAGTTTACAATGTACACGATATACTGAAACCATTCTGAAAAGAATCATAGATTTGATTGATTTTGATGGATGTATCTGCATATATATTAGAATTAAACGTAACACAAGTGGCTTTTCTTTGAGATTATTAAACTAATATTTGACTTATACAACAAGAAAAAATTAATGTTTTCTGAACAGATGTAATCTTTTTCTTCAGTTACGTTACCAGAAATGTTTAGATGCACACCCCCAGACCCCCACTCCTACACAAACTAAAAGCAAGGTACGTATAAGACACATTGTCGTAGATCATGCAGCTTTTATATTGTGCTCTTTTCTTTAGTCACCTCTCAGACTCTGTCTGTTTTGTTTTACAAGTCTATTTTTCATGTAAATAAGAAATTAAATTGATAACAAGGTCTGTGGCAAAGTGACCTCCTATTTTAAAATGTTCCATTGGTTCATTATCATGCAGCATATTATCTTTATTTTCACATTATTTTATCCTTATTTGCCGTGCCTTTTCATTATGATTTATGTCTCACTTTCCTCTCCTTATTGATGTTGTGCTTATTATTTCTGTTAGTTGGAGATGGTAGAAAACCTTGGTTCTTCACTAAAGTCTGGAGTTAAAGCGGGAGCTCAGACTGTACAGACAGGCTTCAAGGCCAGCGTGCAAGGCGTCCAGTCTATGTTTAGCTTAATAAAAAGCAAAGTCAAATCTGACAGTAATCAAACTTGAGAATCAAAAGACTGGTAGTCAAGGTATTACAGTATGTTTATTTCAAATTCTAAGAAAGGCCTCATTTTCCCCCTTGAATTCAGTTGCCTCTTTTTCATCATTGATGTGTTCTTTCTCTAAAAGTCTTTTTCTCTATAAGTCTGTTCTCTAAAAAGTTACTTGGGTATAATATACCAGTAGGCAGACTGATGAATTGAAAATTGTCAAGACAATTATGTCAAGATTTCTAACAAGCTTTGATGATTAGAGTTATCTTTCTTAATGATTACTCACCATATAAGGTCACACTAAAAAGACCATCATCAAGTGTGATTTCGGGCTTTTGGCAATTACAAAGTTGAAACTTTCAAATTCTCGAATTTTGTTCTCTGCATTGGGTGTTTTGTGGTTTTGCTGTGGGTGCTGCAATCGAGTGTCGTTGGAGGGGATCTCTTTTCTTTCTCACATAATACAAAAACAAGATTAACATTAAGAAACGAAATCATTTCCTTTAAAGTCTTGTAGAAATTTAAACATGATCAATGTCACTTTAATTATTCAAATTGTTCCTTTTGGATTGAATGAAGACTTTCACTGCTTTACCCTCCTGACTCCATATACGGCTATAATTTCTTTGTAACTTTTACTAAAATCTGAACTACATTTGATATTGATACAAACAGAAAAATATTGTCAAATAACACAATATAATATACCACTGTGGTTTGAGTACATGAAATGTCTCTTATGGGCTTCATATATAAATACAATGTACTTAAAAAAGGTAAGATGCATGTATTCAAAAGCGCATAATCGAAACGAGATTATTTTACAACTAATTGCACATTTGTACTTTTATTTCAGACATTTGGTGCTTGTTTCCGACATAGTGTTCAAACTTTTGTTGAAACCCTCAAATCACCGACCAAGTAGATAGAGAATAGTTGCCTAGCAACCACAGAAATGGTTACTAAGCAGACAAGGGACCAAAGATTTTCTTGTTCGTATTTGAATGAATGCAGAGAAATAACTCTACATGGCTGGTGTCAACGATTCTATGGGATTCTGACTTGTTCTAACTTACAGTCATTTCATTTGAGAAATTAATTATCAAGATGCACAACATTTCATAGTCTTTGAAAGCTGCGTTGTATTTCCTAAGACCTTATTATGTAGTGTGCAATACATTTGTAGAGGTACTACGACTATAGCTAGTCTAGGTTGTATATTACGTCATGTAAATCCAACATGTGCAATATTTGATGAGGCATTTTGTCACAAATTACATGTATCTACATTACTGTTGTAGAAACTTTGTTATATGTACCATATTTTATGATATTGCCAGTATTTTTGTTCGGTTGTGTTTGAAAACGCAGATTTTGCTGATTCAGGGTATATTATGAAATACAGTTGTTATTTTATTTCATATTTAGCTATGTTAAATCTAAAATATCTTTCAAGCAGAAATTTTAGCACTGTTGTGTCAAGGTTTAAAGTTAAACATATGAACCAAGTTTATATTTTCATCAAATTCAATTCAAAAGATACATGGCATTATAAATCTGTGATATCCTTTGGCATTCCAAGCAAATTAAACCCCGTTTGAAATCTCGCTTATAGACAAGGGCTGATTGATATGTTGTGAGCTCGTTTTGCACAGATGCAGAAGCTATTCTGCTAATAGATTATCTCCAAAAAGGACAAACAATCAATGGCTCATACTATGTTTCATTTCTGACACAGTTACAGGAAAATATTAAACTTAAGAACCGTGGAAAGCTCACTAGTTAAAGTTATGTTGTTCCATCAGGACAATGCTCCTGTTTACAAGTCTGTCACTGCCACGGCTGCAAGTCATGCTTGTGGCTTTAATTTGACTGAGCATCCGCCTTATTCACCTGATCTTGCTCCATCAGACATTCATCTATTCCAACATGAAAGCAGCTATTTCTGGCACCCACTTTCAGT
This sequence comes from Pinctada imbricata, assembly GCA_033119305.1. Classification (NCBI taxonomy): domain Eukaryota; kingdom Metazoa; phylum Mollusca; class Bivalvia; order Pterioida; family Pteriidae; genus Pinctada; species Pinctada imbricata. The sequence continues at coordinate 50,847,546 of VSWD01000006.1, read as the reverse complement.
CCGATGATGACGTCATACTTGCAGTGGATGCCTTTCTGACCAGTCAAGATAATGATTTCTTTAAAAGTGGTATTGAGGCCCTTAAACACTTATGGCAAAAGTGTATAGATACTGAAGGGGATTATGTAGAAAAATAGTGCAAAATGTCTGATATAATTCAAATTCTTCAATACGAGGCTCACAACATATCAATCAGCCCTCGTTAATGTAAGTACAGCAATTCTCTGTTTTGTGTATCATTTATGTATAAACTGCTGTTTTGTTCATTCATTGTTACATATTTTGAATATAGAGTAATATATCAAGCAATTTATTCGTAAGTGTGATTGGTTAAGCAAAGAAAATTATTATACTTGACCTCTTAAAGAGTGCATTCATATCATATCGCACCATTTTTGAAACACCCTGAATATTGCCCTATATATTCTTGGATTTATGTTATTTGGGTCAAGCTGTACGACTTTGTAAGTAAGTTTAGAAAATTAATCATTATAAAATGATTCTAAAGTACAAAATATATTAAAAGATGAATTTGTTTCAACTTTGTGACTTATTTTCAAATGTTTGCTTTGCTTTTCTAGACACTATTCAGATGATGAATTTTGATCCATTTGTTTTAAGAATATTTAAGCGATGGTTTTAACTGCCTATACTTACGTTGCCATACAATTGTGATGCTGAATTTTTTTATGAGTTTTTACATTTCAGAAAATTTTTATACGTTTTATTTATACATGAACCTCATCAGCTTTAAATGTTGTACATTGTCAACTGTATACATCATTTTTCAAGCAAAATATACGTCTCTCTACTGAAGCACTTCAATTCGGTTTGAAATATAGGAATTTTACAAGGAATTCAGGCTGTGGAAAATTATGTGTTGATCGATCCATTGAACATGAACATTGTTTACATATTTAAAGATTATAATGGGCTCATTTTACTGATAAAATTTTAAAAACTGGAACAGCTTTTTATAATTTTTGTCAAAAATAATATCGAAGATTTACAAAGTCAGAGATATTACTGTACCTAAACCTGTATTGATTTACTCAAAATAATAAAATATATAAACCAATTATATAACTAGAAATAGTACACATCTACAAACTTAGTTAACAATATAATTAAGCCTTTGATAGATTTTCCTTGTTCTCTTTACAGGTAATGTAGTAGATTTACTTTGTAAACATCTACAGAGTGAAATATTATAAAATGTTTTGTCTTAGAGGACAGGATGAGTGTTTGTTTCATGCTCCAACTCTATACCATGTACATGTTTTTAATGCCTTAATAACCGATGTGAATACCATAGAATGCATTTTATGCCCAAAAAGAGAGCAGTCAATTCAGTTATGTGCCGCAAGTGAAGAATTGAATACACTTCTACTTCAAACTTTAACAGGATATTTGATAATCATAATGTAATTGTCAAAAGGTTCAATGTTGGATATTTAGCATCGATGATCATGCAATTGTTAAACGTGTAATTCCAAAAAAGTATCATTTGGTGTTAATTAAAGTCATCTAAAAAAAAAAATTAAAACGTATTTGGAAAAGAGCACAATATCTATTCATAATTGAAATATTTATTATTCTTTAATGTTTATGAAATTTAGTTGTAAAGACAGCTTTCTCAACTTTCCATGGCCTATGTCCATTGTTAAAACATATTCTTTGTGTAAAGAATTTGCTTCCATTTAACAGTTTTATTTAATTTTTTAAAAATCCTTTTTTTTTTCATTTTAGATAAGGAAATTTAAAGAATTTATTCCAATGTTGATTATCTTGTGCCAAAAGTACATGGACTAGACAAGTTACACTCTTAAAATGTATCTCAATCATGAACACCATATTGTGTATCCTTTTCATGTCATATTCCTTTTTTGTGATATTTTGCAAGAATTAGGAAAAGTCTGACTACAAGCATAATATTCTTTCTTGAAATTAGGCTTTGTAATGATTAATTTTTACTGATCATAAGTGAAAAAGAATTTCAGCTTTTTCGTGAAGACTGTAATAAAGTTCTTCCCCTCGGCAAACACATTTTGTCCTTTCGATCGCATATTTGAACTCAAGATACCAATGAATCAAAAAATAAAGCTTAGTTCATTCTCTTTTATGTGGAACATTTTTGTTTTCGCAGTAACCCAATAATTTTTTACTTTAATATTAATTTTACATTGCATATATTTACCTGTGCTCTTCCATTATTATTTCTTCCAGTTTTAATTTGCTTTATTCATAATTTCACATTCACAGATGTAATTTGTTTTGTTCCAGTGAATCCTCTGATTTTGTTTTTGATACAGTTTTCCACTGGAAACTCGAAATATCAATGTGTATGAAATTCAAGGATAATTTCTTTGAAATCAGTTTGGGGACTTAATGAAATGCATTCAGTTGAGATTATAATAGTTTTATTGTTGCGGAAGTGCGGGGACATTAAAACCGTCCCATCTGTCTGTCTGTCTGTCCGTCTGTCTGTGTGACAGTCATAAAAACTTTAATATTCTTACAACCTTTAACGTCAGATTCATGAAACTTTTATCACAAACATTTTGTAGTTTTTTTCTAGCTGAGGATGATTTCATTGTTTTGTAAACTTAACTATCGTCAAGGGATCTGTGATTTTCTCATGTAAAGCAGTTCATGTACTATTTATGGCATAATTGTTGTACGTTATATCATATTAAATGTACGTGTCTTTGTCACTCTGTGATTATCCAGTACATTCATTATTACATTTACCACTAAGTCTATTAAGTTTATATCGCATACATTCATATTTATGTTGAATGTTGGATTAGATTTTGATGACTTTGTTTTGCAGAAAATAAACAATGCTAGCTTGTAAAGAATTTGTTCTTCTATGAATAGGTGGACAATGTCCAAGATATGAAGAATGTTTAACTCACCAATTTTTTTTATCAGCTATTTTTCCCTTGCAGTGCCAGGTTTTACAAAAATTCTTAAAATTTTCAGGAATTTTCTAACCCTTCTGTTATCAAAATTTCTAAAACGTGGGTCCTGTAGCATCATATTCCACCCATCCTGCTACGTCTTTCGGTACATTTTTTGACATGATAACTTTCAAACTCTTTGGCCATATTGCATCGTTTAGATTTAGGATTACTGATGAGGGTTAAATACCCGAAACGTGCATGTCTAGTCCATGCTGCAAACTTATTTGTTCTTATATGATGCTATTGAATTTGAAGATGTTTAACCTTAATCACTATGCTCTTTGATAAATTAAACTTTGGAGTGTTCGTTTCTGTCTTGTATTTAGTACAGAAAAATTATTTATAGAAAAAATATGGAATGATCTAAATGAAAAAATGTTAAACTCTTTTCTCTAATAACAAAAGTTATTTCTGAAAATAATTGTAAGAATTTTTGTAAAACCTGAACATTTGTAAGAAAGGAAGTTGAAAAGTTTGTGTATAGGTTGGCCATCTGGTAGAATTATTTGTTAGTTAAAGAACACTGAATGATATTATGAAAGTAGAAAACATGTATGGTATAGATTTATGAAATAACTAAATGCAAGAAATAAGAAAACCTAGTATACTTTCAATTCTTTACTTCTTGTCAACATTTACAATAATTATATAATAATTTAAATGCGTAAATCTTCCTTTTGTTAAAACACATATGTACATAATAATAAATTAACATAAATAACAGATGAAAGTCGTAAAATTGATAAACTACAAACATTTTAAATAATCAAACTTTCAGTAAGAGTTGTCCCTCTTTTTCCCCAATTCTCCTTGACTGTACAACTTTCTTAATTCATAAAACAATGGAAAAGGAAATCTTTCCTCAATATGGACGGAGTATACCACTGACTTGGGCTGGCAGGAATGAATGTAAAAATTGCACTAAAAATAGACTAATAATATGAAATCTTTATGTAGCACTAGATGTATACAATTGAAATTGCAGTAACTTTTAACTGCAAACAACAGAACATTTATACACTATTAACATATGTACATAGATGATGTACATACATGTATAGTAATCTCATTCCAAGAGTAAATGTCCAGTAACTTTACTGTTCATCACTAATGACATGATGCGACGAGTTATTCATATCTGGCGTAGTAATAATCAGCATTCAGTCTGTGTTGTGTATAGCCACATAGTCCTTGAATGACGGTCTTAACATTATGATAAAACAGAATTACAGATAGAATTTTCTTCATAATACTTATGGATAGCACATATATAACAGCATGGTCATATTACGATGGGGGAAGCAGGATATGCACTATATTTAGAACAGCAGATCCAAAGCACTGCCCCTACTTCCGTGACTTAACTCGTCTCTTGACCCGCCTCCTATATCAGCCAATAATAAAACAAGCAAAGTTCGTTATAATGCTGATCAAGCAGAAATAGCACTGGGTTGCACAAAATACGTTTTTCATATATAGCCAATTGCTGGTTGACAGCACCATGCAATAATTAATAAACCAATTTTTACAGCAGAATTTATATGCAAAGCACCATCTCAAACAATAATTTCCCATTAAGACATGCAAATGATAATCATATGATTGATAATATTTGCGTTTCCGATATTGGATCAATATAATCTGGGAGTATTGCATTAGCACGATGAGAGAGTCACATATTTCACAAAAAGCTACATAATGACGATGATAATTTTCAAAATCATTGCAAACGCTTCATATTTATGCTCAAGGTAAAATTCAATATGCAATATGTAGAATAGTATACATATTAAATATAAGGCATGCAATGAAATGCTTCATCTCACCATCCCTGTGAACTCAACTGTCTCTGTACAGAAACAAAAACATAGTGTTATATTATATTGGTGAAAAATAACACGAAAATGTGTCACACAAAATGACAAATGCAATCCTTCACAGTGGTTTACAAGAGTGACAGTGCAAAACTCCTTTTGTTATGTATCTTTACTATAATGTGTTTAATACTCTTCCTTATAGGGAGGAAATATTGATGTTAAAAATAGATCTTGTAAGATTTTTGAAAAATAAGAGTTAAACTTCACAATATTATGAAAATTGCACAAATATACGTCTACTTTCACATACTAAGAAAAATATCTTTAATCTTTGTTAGATAAAAATATTACCACTTTTCAATTCTTCATTCAAAAATATGTCGCTAATTTGATAAAACATTAAATCTGAAGTTATTCTTCAATGAAAACTATGAAGGTAATGACAGTTTTTTTTTCTCCATAAAACAATCTACCGACTGATACAATGAAAATGTGTCTGAAAACAATTACAAATTAGCACCTACAAACAATGAATATTAAAGATAATACTGACTAGGGGTATCCAATGATAATGTATGAACTTGTGGTCAATGCTTCCTCATAATACAATTCAAAGTGTATGTTAGACCAATATTGCAAAGTGCTTCACTGATACATGACATGGTACATTGGTAAATAAATGATCATTTTCTATATCACAGTTTTCAGCATTTAAGAGAATTGTCTCTCTCCAAGTTACATATTTTTCTCTGAAAATAATCTTTCAATTTTTAGATGCAGTTTCAATGTACCATTAACAAAGTGTATGTGGAACTCTGCTCACTCAAGCATGCAGACAATATATTCACCTGAATGGTGCAGGGTGCTTGACAACTCTGACATGCTCGGGTAATTTTGGTTTCCTGTTTATATTTTCGTCACTGTTCCTCCTGACAGCGTTGTACAGCCGCGTGGCATGAGCTACGCCATTGGGTCGTGGGTTACCATTCTGTCGTGATTTGAGGGGTGTGTGTATATATTTGTGTATTGGACTACTAGCGTTTGGCTTCGTGTACGTGCTTACAACAATAGGATTAGGGGCTGATGCTGTACCCCGTGCTGGGATTTTGCGTTCCACTTTTCGTGTTCTTTTTGATAGAAGTTTTGAAGCTTCAGGCACTGCGTGTCCATTTGTGAGTGGTGTGTCTATCTCCTCACCATTTTGTTCATCAAATAATTGCGGTTTTCTTTCTCTGGACTTTTTACCACTGAGAAGCCCTTTGGCTTGTGCCCGGGCTAAAACATCTCTGGCTGCCTCTTTAGCATCCTCAGGCTGTAACATAAAAGGATATTTCAAAATTTTCAAACAATACTGACAATGTTCTTTGACTCCTCAAAAAATATCAAATGAAAATCCATATACGTCTCTACATAAAAGATCTTGACTTTATTGCAATACTATATTTACAAAGTTAAACAATATACCTAACAAAATGTCTGTAACACGAATGCCTCCACTGTAACAATTTGACCTTTGTTATTGTTTGGCTCTTGCAACTGCAATCAACGTTCCCTAGTAACCTTGACCTTTGACCTATTGACCCTTCCCATCTATAGGTTATCCTCTTGATAAGAATTCATGTAAATAAGTTAATAGGTAGGTGAGTTATCATCTGTAATTTCTATTTGAAGTTTATTCCATTGTAGTGACCTTGGGTTCTTGAGTTATCATCTGTAAACTAAAAGTGTGACAGAATGACAGACAAACTGAACTCTTAATGCTACACCATGACATGGTAGTGACATCAAAACAGTGCCCACATACCTCTCTTGTAACTACAGCTACAAAACAGCCACTTGTCCTATCAGACGGTTGGAACTTTATGAATTTACCATGTATGCCAATCTTTCTATCTATTGCTTCACTGGTGAATGGCAGAACAGGGGGCACAACTCTGTATGGGAATTTTCTTTGCTGTACCATGTTCACATACTCTATTGCTTTTTGTACAACATTTTCATTCTCTGCTTCATACATAGACCGTGTTGTATATACTACAGCTTGTACTTTATTGACTAGAAAATATATGTAAAGAAATATTGAAATGCTTTGAAAATGAGATTGAAAATACTGTAGAGAAGTTTCATATTTTAATATATCTTTCTCGGTGAAAAATGACAATACCATATCATTTTAAATTTTAAGTATGTCCTCAGCTTGACAATGACATCTTGTCCTTTGTTGAATGTGGAAAATACAAATTTCATATTTGAAAACATGAAATGGGCATTTAATCTTACACACAATCAATTTTTCAATACAAAACCCCACCAGAAATAAGCAAGTTTTTGACATATAGGATTTAATGTGACTTACATCGTAAGGCATGTTTGAGTATGTTGAGGTGGTTTGCTGTAAGTTCACCAAGTTTAGTTAAGTCTGTTTCCCCTGTTGATAAATCCTTTAGGATCTTCATATCTAAAGACAAATTATATACACTGTATATTAATGTATCAAATATAAAGCACATAAAGTGAATAACAGCAATGGATCACGTAATACAAGATAGAGGGAAGTCCCCATTTCTATTTTGAATATCTATCTTACGCAAAACGAAACGTTGGTAAAATGTATTTACGATGTATTTTATTGCCTAATAATGGAAGTATGATATCGCTAAATTTTATGTTTATTTATGCATGGTCAAATCAAACTTCTTTAAAAAAAAAATCATAAAAATCTTTTTTAAAAAAACCCTTAATCATTGCATAATTTTAACAATTTTCATGATTCCGCTTTCTCAAAGTAAGAAAGATGAGTGAATTGTTGCAATGCAAATTAAGCCTTGATTTCGTGTGGCCAACGGATACAAAAAGTTTGTAACGTACAATTATATAAAGGTTAGAACATTTATGCTTACCTTCCCCCTCGTTGACAATAAAGTCTATAGGGTTAGTGACACCTGATTTACTACAATCTGCAGTGACCAGTATCACACGGACATTCTTAAACCGATGGTCATCTGCCTCCACGTCCAGAAAATTATCGTTCATCGCTTTCACACCTGAAATTTATAAAATAAGCTTAAAATTAACATTCTAATTCATATACATGTACGACGACAAACTAACGTCGAATCCCATTGTTTGATCCAAAATGCAGGGCATAAATCGAGCATACTCGACGTTAACGTTGCTAATATCATACATGTATACTTTTAAAATAGAGATTTGCATTAGAATGAGAAGAGCTATATTGTGACGTTATGATAGCGGCAGCTTCTTGCTGATTTTAGCAAGTGTATTTTTTTCTGACTTCACAATGCATCTTTAGAAAAATCTGTTTGCACCATTAAAAAGTTTTTTTGTAGGTAATACAAACGTATACAGGAACGTGTAGAGGTTTGGAACAGACTAGCGCCGCTTATCGGACGATACTTTTTATGAAAATTACCAAACATTCAAATAATAAGAACGACGAGAAGATTTAGAGCATTCTTTCTATTTCGCTAAATACGAAACAGAAAAACTTTCCAAGTAACAAATTTCGGTATCCTTAAATAATTACAAGCTCTTTGAAATTCCTGTTTCAATGGAGCAATATTAAATTTTCAATTTAAGTTGGAGTACCATAAAATGAAGTGTTTTGTCCTTCGCCTTAGTCCATTCTACAGAAATAGCCCCTTTTATGATTTATAATCCCGATTGTCCGTTTCACGGGACCATAAAATAGTCACTTCACATACCAGATAAACTTAAATAAAATCAGACCAGTAAAGAAGAATAGCAACTTCAATGTTGTCTTACCGATAAGGAAATTGTACCGAAATTCTTTTTTGGATCAAAAAAAGTCAAGTATCCCATAGACGACAGATTTTGCTCGCTTATAACCTCTCTCTAAAACGAGTTTCTACATAGAAGACTTGAGTTTGTTATGTAAGTTTCAGCAATCTATAGTTATTATTTACATGTATTTTCACCCGACCTTTTTCTTTCTTTAAATTTAGTGCAGTCATTTAAGAATTTCCCACACGGTGTATGGAAGTTCAGAATTCGATTTCAACGGTTTCGGATGGTTGATCAAAAGCAATATGCAGTTTCAGCACTATCGGTTTTCTGCTCTTACCATCTCTCTTTTCTTACGATTTAATGAATAAATAAAGTCTCTAGGCTTGTTTCAAGTAAGATGAAACAGAATTTCTAAGCTTCTTGTGTTATATTTTCGCGTGATAGTATGATGCAAGACAAAAAGGAATGATCTTTTTTCAGGCCAGGTCAACCAAGTCTCCAAGTAGATGTTCAGAATTCTTGTAATCAAACGAAAATGCACGTTCACCATGCTTTTTTAGAAACAATAGATGAAAAGGCAGAATCCATTAAAAATGTATGTTTCACGTATTTTTCACGTATTCCCTAGGGTCTATATTTCAGAGTTTGTGACCTCTACTGTTCAAAATCCCGCATCTATTGGAACGGTCGTGTCAAAAATCTCTGTCAACACATATAATACTATACTAGTCAATGATTAATGTATAACTATGGTAACAAAAGATGGTAAGTATATAAAGATACCTTTAATTCCAAGTCTGTCCATGTTCTGGATGAAGGACATGTTATTTTTAGCACCAAAGGCGAACACGTGACCTCCCCAGTCTTCCATGACGCTGACAAAGTGGGCGGTGGTCATTCCCGACCCACAGTTCACGTGGATGACGTCAGTATCCTCTCCCACGAGATATTTGACAGAATGTGGCGCTAAACTGCTGGATTTGTCCTAAAAATGGAACAGAATATATTGTTTGTGTCGTTATGGAAACCTCTAAATTCAAAATCACAATTTCCGTTCAGAAACAGAATTCTTTGTTTTGGAAAATAAATGAAGCAAAGAGCAAGTTTACAGCACGCATTGAATTTTAATTTATTCAATCATTCTATCATTACGATAGTCATTTCTTCATTTTAGTTTTGGCATTTCAGACAATTGAAGGATGGTAGTGTTGCTGCAGAAATTCTTGACGTACGTTTAATATATACAAATTGTTCATGTACCTGTAGCACCATTTTTCCAGTGAGCACCAGTTGGCTGTTTATGAGATTTTCCCTACAGTCAGGTGGGAACATGAGAACATCATTGCACAGAGTGTCCGCACAGAATGACCTACCCTCCCGTCTGTCGTCAGAACTGACCAATCGGAAACCTTCGTCTTTAAGGCTTTCTATCACCTCCGATATACTGGCAAGAAAGAATTGAACCATGTGAAATTTCATGAGAAAACCTAGTTCTTACTTTTATTCATACGATGGTCATTATTTATTTGAAAACGTCCCCCCCCCCCTTTTTTTTTTCTTTGTAATGACATGCCAACATTCAACAATAGGCTGTTAATACTCAAAATTAGATGTTAGCTAATAAGCATGGAGTCAAATGCAAGAAGTGCAAGTTTTATTTCATTTTTTTCTTGTTTATTTACTTTTTCATCCCAATTAAGCACAATTATTTCTGTGAGTTTGAGATACAAAGTATGAAGATATTCCAATGACCATTGATTTGAAGAGTATAAAGAAGAATATAGAAACAATAAAAAAAAATCCGTATCGGCAATAAAAACAAAATCTTAAGACATAAATATCAATGTTTGGAACGCAGAAAAGAAATAACAATTTTCTTGACACAAAACCGATACATTGATACAAGAATAATTGTAACGATCAGATAAGGAGAGCGGGACACTGCACGCAGATATAAGGCAACCTGAAAATTGGTTTCTCGTGCTGTTTATTGTACTTTATTGGCTTTAGTGAAACATTTCATCTGCAGTAGTCAAAGGTTTTTCTCATGCATATGAGTTGATTATGAGGGTATGGCGTTGCTAAGGACGCCGTGTCGAATCGATGATAGGTAACACCTTAATGAAGAACTCGATCGCACAGATCTTTGTTACAGAAATGATGCTGAATAATATATGTAATCATCTGATGAGGTCTTGATGAAGAACTGTATTAAAACCTATCTACCTTTTTTCACCAGCAACTGAGGATCAAGAGGGAAATTACCGCATAAGAAAGGTAGTTTTACTTGGCCTATATCCACAGGGGCGAGGTATCATAGCTTGGTCACAAACCATCTCCTTATCACAAACCCTTTCCTCTACAAGTATGCAATAAATATATAGACTTGTAGAGGAAAGGGTTTGTGCTGAGGAAAGGTGATACCTCACCTCTGTGCCTATATCGCCAAATGTTACCATAACAACCAAAACTAAGTAATACTATTCCTAATTTACAACATATAAGAGTATAATCTTGAAAGCAAACTGAATATTGCCCCTCCTCACCTTGCCCTTTTCTGGTTGACCCATGCGTAGACAGGAGCACTGCATCGTATCTCCTCCTTGCTCCTCACAGACTCTGGGAGGAGATGATCGAGTGACGGCGCCTCTGCCTTGATACGATGCCTGGCCAGGGCGGCATTGAGGCGCGTCTTACACTCCGTGATAGCCTCCTCTACTTGCTGGGCCACTTGGTCCAGGGTCTCGTTAGGGAAGGGCGTTCTCAACTGGAACTTCCTCCCCTGATAGTCACAGAGTATGACCATAACCAGCCCAGAGTCCTCCATATGCTGAAAGTGGACAAAATATCGTTAACAATCTATAATTTAGGTATTGTATTGATACATGTAAGGAGGAAAACTTTTAACAGTTCATTCACAAAAGGCATTCAGTCTAGAATGGAAAAAAAATGCTATTTGTCATTCTATAGACGTGAAAAGATTAAAGAATCTCGAAAATTGTTTTGATAAGGAGGGGAACTCATTTTCTAAAAGAGGTTCAATTTAGAATTTGAACAATTGTCATTGCACGGAGGGGAGGTGTAATATTGAATGATTTTTTTTATATTGTCAGTCTGTAGGAGGGAAGTCCCCCCCCCTTCTCATATTTCTTTTCGACCTGTGTTTTTATTTCACTAAAGACTACAGACAGCATGCCAATGTCTAAACAGAGAATCCCTAATACCTTATGATAAAGTACACCTATTATTATGTTGTGAATCTTTCATAGTTCATATCAGGTTCATTCATCATATCAACAAGACACCACGCTCATGGAATTATTATCTATCACGTAAATCACACAATACAACCAGAAATTAATAGGTTTTAATTCAAAATTCCTCATCGCGTACGAACACAATGCCTTTCATTGCATGTTTTTGGTATTTGTCGGTATAAAGTAGACCATAGCATTTTTGATTACGGGAAGTAATAACAGTATAATAAGCTATTGAACGATCTATCGTTGCACATCATGCAGTGTTACAGAGATTTTATGTTGCCGGGGGAGAGCAGCAATATGGCTTTCGAGGACACAATGTAACAACTAAGGGGAACAATGCTTAACAAGACCATGGATAGTGTAAACAGATGGTCCAAGAATCCCTAACACATTTTACATATATTTTAATTATTTTGAATTTGTACAGCTAAAGTTCGCGTCTTTGGATTTCAGAAATACCAACAATAAACATTTAGCATTGCATAGAGAGCTTGGAAACAAACTTGGATAAAAACATATCTGAATAACAGCTACATAGAAACAATAAAAAGAAACACAGAACCACATTATCCTTTGAACAACAACAATGCAAAATTAACCTAGACGGACCAAAATAATCAATCTGAACGATCTGAGCATTCCATGGTCAACTTAAAGTAAAATCAATTACCCTCCCAGAAATAGGCTGTCACCTTAAAATAGATTCTTCTATAGATATTTTTTCCTATAAACTTGGTTATTCTAGGTTTATCTAAATAGACATTTGAATCGACTCTAATTGGTAACTTTTCATTTCGATTGACTTTAAATTAATTAAGACGCAAAAATCGACCCAGCCTCTCCCAAGTTCTTTGTCTGTAAGTGTACTTGGTGATTTAAGGTTTCTGTAGCTTCTACTTCAGGTGATTAATTTTCTTTTCAGTCCTGAAAAATGTACTTCTATTAGAAGAACGAAAATGCTTTTGTCATCGAATCAGTTTGACAATGCCTCTGCAAGACGTGCAAGAGAGTTATGCCAAATAAGACACCCCCCTTTTCCAACCCAAGATCAATTCCTACCCGGAGGCAACTAAAGAAAGCCCAATACTTCCCGTCAACGCATAGGAAAATCTCGGACTTTCCTTTTTCCGAGCTTGCGACTAAATTACCCGATAGGGTACTGAGTAGCCATTGATCGAAGATGGTCGAATATGCACTATATATAATGTTGCAAAAAGGTTTTGGTTACCCGGATAAGTTGTTACGGCCCTACAAATTTTAGAGATTTAGGAAGTACATGTATACACCCATAAGAATTCTACACTGTGGAATGTGATATCAATTAGGTATACAAAATAAAGTTTTTCACTCCATCTCCTATTTTTTAATCTATTTTTTATTCATTTCATGTTCATTTATTCTTTAATCTAATTCCCTGTGATCGATTATAAGACATACATTGTTGTATTTTGGTTCCTTGCCCACTATAGATCTATCTATACCGTATATCATTTTGGAAATAATTGTTTGATGTGTTAATACAAAATCCGATAATTCATCACATTTAAAATTCCCAATGGTAAAATCTGAATAAGTAATATACATTGATTTCAAAGTGGTTTCCCTCTCTCCCGATATTGGATCACTTTGATGTACTCCCATGATCGGATTTACATATTCAATTATAGGTTATGGCCTTGTTGTACCAAAGCAAACAAGACATCGGCACATTTTGAATATGCTTCACAATTCTCATCTTAAGCAAATCCCGATGGAGAGAAATAAATAATTGCAGGACAGGGAGGGTAAATACAGGGTGTTACTCGGGGAGGAAATAAAATGTAATTAATCTATAATATAACTATATAGGGTTTGTGTGTTTGTCCAGCTTCCTAATCACACCATAAATTGATATTAAGAGAACCTTATTTCCCTATAAATAAACCAAAATTCAAAATATATACATCGTAGCCTTTTGAAGTTTGCCGTGCTCCTATATTTAGCATAACATTAAAACTACATACTAGTATATGTACTAAAATTTTTGGAAACTTTTTTTTTGGGGGGGGGTCGAGAAATTGTAATCAAACATAGATGAAAGATCGTAATCGTAATCATATATACTAGAACATCATCCCATTTTTGGTCATAAAGTACCAAAATATCTTTGATTTGAAAGTTTTAGAGGTAATAAATATTAAAATGCAGCAAATATTTGTTCGACCTTGATTCATAACTGAGAAGTTACCGGTATTCCAGGATCAGGACCCAGATTCATTCCAAACTTGACATGTATTTCATTAAAGTTCTTAAATCTTGTATAAAGTACAGACAAGTTTACTGTTTGTCAACACGACATGGCCTCTGCCTACCTGCCGATGTCAAGTCAATAAATGGCTTTACATAAGAGATTTGTCTACAGGTCCACATCATGTACTTAGTCAATAAAGTGGAGTACCCAATGCTTTATTCTGTGTTTTATGTCAAGAAAACTTGAAGTGATTAATTCAGGTTACAGAATATAGTAGTCTACTAGTAATCCCTTGATGGTACATAGAATGACTTGTATATTTTGGAAAGGATTACCTAGTTTCCCAGTCTAATCTAAATATGTTCGATATACAAAAATTTCTTGATCAATACAGACATGCAAGCCATAATGTAATAAAGGAAAGTTGAAGTTAAATTGAAAATTCCAAGCTGTCTTCTCGATACTGTTTTCGAAGAAGTTACTCAAAACGAAGTGACGAAAGAAATATCAACCTGGTCAATCCAAGAATAGACAGCATAGATGAATATAGACATCCTTTTTTCATTATCAGCATTATCAGTGTTTGGTCTACTTTACAGATTCCCTTTGATCCGGTGTTCCCAAAGTACAGATACACATTTAAAGTATATAAATAGCAAGGGTCATCTGATCTTTTATCAGCCAATGCAAGAGGCATCAACTCTAGGCATTTCACGAACTTTTTGAACAGCCATCGTAACTCCAAACTTCTCATTTACAGATAACACAATTTCATATCAGAAATGTTTCATTTCAAAGTCAATAATAAACTTGTCTATAGTTGTATGAGTATTTATACAGCACTTGATCCCCAGTATGTCTAGCTGTCGGGAGGTTCCACTCTGTTCTCAATCAACCACCATCGTGCCTCCATTGTCTTAGTGATGGAGGAATGCCTACGTCAGACAGAGGCCGGGATTTACACCTCCATGTACCCCGGTATCAAACCTCAAGTCATTATAATCCAGTTTATAAGTGCTTATATACATGTCTAATGCATTATTTGAAAGGTCGAAAGATTTATTTCAATGATCTGAAATTAAATTTAAATAAGTTTTTGCGCTGCATTATTTGTTTGTGCAGGTGTGCGTATTAACCTATTTCAGATTTCGATTTCTCCAAATTATTTTACGAATGGCGCTGTATACTAGTAAATATTTACAAAGATCAAAATGATCCAGAGAAACTTAATCCCTTCTGTTCCAAACTTGATAATCAAGGCGCAAAGATAAGTCAACACGATTCAATACTAATTATTGAGTTGTTGCTGATGAACCTTTTATATTTGATACACAAGATACTCATTGTGGGTGTGGGTGGGACATGGTCCCTGTGGAAAACTTTGGCATAAACTTTTCCATCGTAGCATTGACTTTAAATCATATTCTCCGTAATTTTTATCTTTTATCTTTCTCAATTGAAAGTTTTTATATTTGGTTATTTTTGTCAAGAGGGTTGCTCTCTGTCATAACCTGTATTGGCCTCAATTGCTTTTGTTTTCTACCTTAGAGTTTAGTTGGCGCATGGTTTTGGTATTTGTCTGTTTGTTTCTGTCGAGAATTCTTTTCTCTCTTGCAGCAGAATTTAAAAGCTTCGTTTTTCTTTTAGCTCCAAACTTTGGGTGGGAGAAGGTGGAGACCGAGAATGGGGCTTGATGAAAATCACTTACCTCTGGGTATAGGGAGTAAAAAGCACAGTCTTGTAATATCTCCTCAAATAACGACTGGTCTGAAATAGAGATAAGATTCGTTATACTGTAAGTGAAACATTACAAACAGACACCATACATACATTGTACCTTTACATATCTTTGTAAAAGAATGGAGAGAGACATTTGAATGCATGTCTTGCAGCTGGCAGTATGGCTGCTATGGTTTCTTACTGGATGCTACTTTATTCTCAACCTATAAAACTAATTGGAATTCAGCAAAATATAACTGTTACAGTTATAAGTTATAGATTCGAAAAAGCTAAAATATTGTTTAGATGATGGACTTGTGGTAAGAACTTGTTGCAGTTTTGAGGAAGCATGCCCCTTCCGTTGCATCCATGACAATGCTACAGTTGAGTCAGTATGTTATGTAAGCACAGAAGCTGTAGTCTGAACTGGAATTGCGGTCATGTGTCATTAGTGCAACAGTCTTTTTATATTTTATGATATTTTTTGCATTCCCGTTTGCTTTAGTTCAACAATGTTTTATATTCAGAATACATATACTAGTATAATGATTGATACTAGTCTGATGGGGAATAACGACACCCTTTACTCAAATAATATAGACTGACTGTAACGGGATTAAGGATTACCTTCTATTGTGTGGTGCAAAAACCACTTATTCGACCTCTTGAATGTTGTTTAATGTACTGGTATAAGGGCTTCTTACAATAGCAAATATAGAAGAAGTATCGTAAGTTGTCATTTTAAGTAACATAAGCCTCACCACAATGAGGGGACTCTTGTTTTCTGACGTTTTTCAGTTTCGCCTACCACAGCAGGTTCCCTTTCTTTACATAGATAAGAAGTTAGGATAGGTTAATGTGGACGATGACTCCAGTATAGAGGGTCATAATATTGACATAACCATTCAGACCAATGCTCCGTCCCTTCTATGACGTACAAAAAAGGTTTGTTGAAATTCTACGATAAGTTTTCAATTAAAATTTGCCTGGTTAATCTGAGGTCCGGACGAGAACAGTAACCCCTCTATGTGAGAGCACTGAGTCAATACACTCCATCCCCTAGCCTCTCTGTGTGGGTTATAAGGTACGGATACATTAAACCTACCTTACAGGAGTTTCTACCTTTTATAAATAATTAAAACCTGGAAATTGGTCATTAATAAAGACTACTTTATGTATACCAGTAAGTTAGCATGAATGAATGCAGTCCATGTCACGCTGACATTCTTTTCTTACATGAGGTATCATTTATGTATTGCGGATTGTTTGTAGGTCATTGACATGAAATTACAGACAAAGCACTTCCTTTGTATTATGATTATGTTGTTCATATCAGAGCAGAGCTGTAATGGTTATCACTATTCTGCACGAAAGTCAGACTGGCTTTTCTAGAGTTTCACAGAAGCGAAGTCTTGTAGAGAGTTGAACGAACATTTCACGAAAATTCTTATTGTCGATAAGACTGAGAAATTTTATGACTGTATAATATTTAACGTAACCAGGGACTTCTATGTTTTTCATGAAGACTTGTTTTTACAAGTTTTGTTTCCACTGGAAATTCTGGTGTCCAGTCAATAATGTCAGAGTCACTGAATCTTTTGAATAAATAGTTACGTTAAGTCTTAAGCTTGTCTGATTTTTAATCGTGATTTATTTAGTAGTCATATATTATGGATAAAGTTGCACTCACATTGTGCCGGGTGTTTTCGTAAACAACTACAGAACAATGGATTGTCGCACGCCGGCGCGCGCGTGTCCCCAGGATAACCATCTCAGATATGTATCTTAATCGACCACCCTTAATAGTTATTTATTCAAGGTTACATTTAACAATTATTTTCAAATGAAGTCTTTAACTTAGTCCAGATATAAATCAGCTGGTAGAACAGATAGATATTCGAATCACGAGATATCAATGTAAATATTTTTGTACATTTATAGACAGATTTCCAGCACAGCAGAATTTATCGTCGGAAACCACGTAGTTTAACGGAGAAGATGCCGTGGGTTTCCGGAAACCACGTAGTTTAACGGAGGAGATGCCGAGGATTTCCGACCATCAGCAGAATTTGAACATCGGAGATACCGACTTTATGGCAATGGAAAATCCTATTTGAGAAAAATTTCAAAGAAAGAAGTGTGAAGTTTTTTCTGGTACGTCTATAAGAGCAATTTAAACGATACGTTACAGACCATAACAAATTCACCAATTTCACAAGACAAATCAGATGAAATTTGCCTCGGTTTGATGAAACTGTAATTTCAACGAAATTACACAAATGTATGACAAAAAAACTTTCGCGAAGCCTGATGTTAGAAAAGAAACCCAGATTTGAAATTGTTATACCCAGCATCTTGATATTCTTTTAAACTTGACAATTCATATGTCTAAATTTTGCTCATATGACAATTTTTTTTCAGTAAAGCTCGTCGAGTACCTCGGTACCGTGGTTCACGATCCGCCTATAATAGGGTCATGCAATACCATAATTGTTAGTTTTACAGCTCTACAATACAAACATGGAAATCAGCTTAAGGTATGAATCCAATACCACTTCAATAATAATCTATTAACAGGTTCAGTGCTAGATCTGTAATTGATCTGTACCTATAACTGCCGCATAATCACAATAAAACTTTTCATTAAATCTAACTAAATGGAAACAGTTTTCTTATTTAAAGCTCTGCCTTTCTGTTACGACATTTTTTGTTTGTGAAGAAAACAGGAAACAAAACGTAACGTATGTTAGAACGATCAGTAATTGACATTACGTATCGATCTAGGAACGTCTAAGAAGGAGCCATATACTAAACTTCTTTTGAGAGATTTTAATCATTTCCATACTTCAAATATCCCTAAGGTGTCGAATATTGACAAGAAATTTTGATTGCTACCTATAACACAAGAGAATTTCCTACTATGTTCTATTAAAGCTTCAAGCAATCAAGACAATCGCATGCGTTTTAGTTCATTTGATAATGCTATGGGGGTTTCTTTCCGGATATGCAATTTACAAAAGTCGAAGTAAAAGAAGATCGAGTTTTCATTTTTACCGTGTCATTGTCAGAAGGGTCACCATGTACTAACAAAAATACATTATCCATCCCACAGATATTGAGAGGTACCATGCAAAAAATTTTGTTTTATATTTTATGCCTTCAACGAGAAACAATAGAGCTCTGTATTTTTCACTTTAATACCTTATTGATTCATTAGATTACCCTTACACGGCAGTTCTCCTGTGGTACATGCAACCAGAAATCACATTTTTTTTTTTATTATTTCAGACGTCTACCTTTTTACCTGACTTTACTTGTCCTCGCCTGACATTACCTGTATCAGGATGGTGTAACTGTTAGGGTCTCTCCGCGCCAAAGTCATAAAATTCTGTCTATTTATTACTTATTGACTTTTATTTGAATTAGAGACTTGAAGAGATAGTGATATTGTGTTACGATTTAACCTTAAGAGCAGGTCGAGATTTGTCAACCAATATCCGTACGAGTTACGAATTTCGTATATGGTTTTTTTTCTTCGTTATTTTTCAATCTAAAGAGGCTCAAGATAGATGTCAATAATCTTGATGTAAATATTGTTTTTAAGATCAATTTAATGAAAAAAAGCGCACTGCAAAGGATTCTTGACAAATCATTTTGTTAATTTTTTCAATTTTATTTGCCTATCTTACTGAGTAAACCAATTTTGACATTTGAAAGAAGGAATATAGATTAAACAAGTGCACTTTTCTATCTGTACTGTTTGTGTTTTGTTTTACTTTGTTTCACAACATTTGTACAGTGGGGTAGTTCACTAAAAGCATTTCTATACAAAATAACTTTTAATGAATTTTTTGGTCTCTCCTAAATCATTTCTAACTGTCAAAGATTTTACAATGATCGATTAACTGCACTTCAAACACATTATCTTATACTTAAAATCATCATTCAAACTTTTGAAAAAAAAAACAACTTACATTTCAGCGTGGTAAAAGCCAGTTCGAATGCTCTTCTCTTGTCCTGGTCGTCCCTAAACACAAGCTGTGGAATTTCTTTGACTTTTTGTGACAATAACTCCTGATTTTTCCTCTTGAGATAAGGACTGTCTCTTTCTTCAATAGTTTCATGTTTAAGTTGCGTGAATATTTTTCCAGCATTCAAGTAAGTCTGGTGACTATATAAACAAGGCTCTTTTCTGAAAAACTGAGATCTTATATCGAATTCTGACTGAGCAAGTGCATCTTCTTCTGACATTTTCATCCTCATTCTTGCTTTTTCGTTCACTGCATGTTCCGTTAGGGACGCACTAGTTCTGACGTATGGCTTTTGGCCTGTAGTAAGGACCGAGTTGGTTTTACACCGACTAGACACGGGTCTCCTTTGTGGAATAAGTGTTTCAGCAGTGGGTGACATTATAAGTTGTCGAGAGTTCTTCTTATGAGTATAATGTAACATGAAGGTATTGATTTATGAGTTACCTCTTTTATAATCTATTGGCTATATGCAGTGTCAATCACATGGTTTTGGAAGAAGTATCAATAAAAGGTGGGCGTGGCATCCACCTCAATCTGATTCAGGTTTCTATATCAAGATGGAAAGGAATTTCTAATCTTCTACTGACTGTATGCAACTGTATTTACCTGTAAATAAGGTAAACAAAAAAGTAAATAGCAATATGATTCAGAGGAAAATAAACCCCATAGGTAACCAGTACTTGACTTGATATGATTAAATATTGTAGGCACACCTATTGTGTTACACTACAACCTTTCAGAATTAAATACTGTGAAGGATCAGAAATAATAAGCTATTTCATACAAACAATCAAGGTACTTATAAGGCTTTTGTTAAATAATTACACACAACACCAGTGAGGTCATGTTTTTTTCAAAAAGACAGATAAGTTATAAAGCTGTGTGAATCAACGACCGTAAATAGTAACGTTGGGAAATTTAATGAAAATAATTTTCTTCATTCAGAGTTTTAAACTTATGACGTTAGGGGGAAACCTTTCTTCGACGAAAGCTAATTTAATACTTTCAATTTTAGAATTAAAAAGACACTGTACTAAATACGAGGGCTGATTGATATGTTGTGGTGGTAAACTTCATTTTTGGTAAACAATTCTTTGGACAAAATATTGTTATTCAGTTTTTGTAGTGGCTAATAAAATCCTTTAATAGGTATTGTCAGAAAATTCCTGTGTTGTTCGTAAATTTCTGTGCAGTAGTTGCGGAGAAGTCGACAATGCATTTACCCATCAGACCCATTGTTTAAAACACTTTTCTTCGTTAAGGACCTTAAGCACAAGAATTTTGTTTTAAATGTGTTTTGAAGTCGAAATACGTATATAGGTCGGTCTATAGAGTCCATATAGATAGTCATCTTATTTGACGTTTTGAAAGAGAACTTTGAGAACTTGCTTCCCACAAGAACTCATTACAGACGTTGCGAAGAAGTCGAAACGCATATCGGTCAAAAGTATCCATCGGTGACCATGTATCTGGCATTAAAACATATACTAAAGGGGTCGCTATCAATACTGGTGGAGTAATACAAATTTGGTTTAGGACCTTGCATATACTGCCTGTGAGGATAATTGAAGTTCCTTGCAGTCATTACATACGCCATACAAAAATGCTATATATAATGACATACTGTAGCTTACTCGATGCTTGCGAAGCCCATGACATTTCTAGACCTTCGACAATATTCGCCATGACGAAAGTTTCATCCAGAATTATGGATAAACATGGGTATTAATGCTCCAAAACCTTCAATTCTCGGATAGTTTGAGTATAAGGAAGACACGATAAACCATTCCATGGCATTTAGACTCAGCAATGTTGATGAGAAAATCGCTTCTATTGTGCTTTATAATTAATGTATGTGGATGCGGAGAACTTACTCACTTTTCTTTTAATGTATCTAAAATGTATACCAATGTGTAATGAATTTGATATTTTCTTTTTGTTAATGAAAAGGTGTTTTATTCTATTTACTAATTTAGATTTTTTGGTGAAAACTATGTCTATGCTTGAGCATACAAACGCATATGGCGCTGCTATGCCGCTGATTACATGAGCAAAAGCAATGTATTATAACCGTTTTCTAAAATGTACAGATTTATCTACTTTTTCTTATTAATCGCGTTAACACTATGGTTTTTATTTGTCTTGGTGATATTTAAGATATTCATTAATTTTCTTGTAACAATTTCTTTTGCTTTTAATTTCTTATTTCTCTTTTTTATTCATTTTTTGGGTCCCTGTAAAGTGCGAAACGAAACAAAAACGAAACGAAACGAAACAAATCGAAACGAATCGAAACGAAACGAAACAGATCGAAACGAAACGAATCAAATCGAAACGAAACGAAACGAAACGAAACGAAACGAAACAGATCGAAACGAAACGAAACAAAACATAAAACTTTAAAAATATGAGAAAAGAAGGAAAACTTGCCGAGAGCGAATATTAAAAGACAAGATCAGCATGTAATATTGCCTTAATCAAAGAGTTCTACATTTGTAAGTAGTGCCGAGAGGGTTTCCTGAGAGAGTCAAAGTTGACAATTAAAAAAAGTAAATGTAAAATGCCATTCATGTATCTAAGAGGAATAAAGGGGAGGGGATAGAAAACCACGCTATGACACCGTAATGAGATCATAATACTGGGGGGGGGGGGGGGGGGGGTAGGGGGGGTAGGGGGGGGGGGGGGGCACAATTCCGCAAAAAAAAAAAATCCTTATCCCTTTTCAAAGGAAATGTAACCCCCCCCCCCCCCCCCCAGTATTTGTTCTCATTTTTCTGGTAAAGTTTTCAAATACACATAAAGGAACGGTTCCGTTTCCTCTGTACTAGACTCCTCCCTGCTAAATAATATTTTTTTTCCGCCTAGGAGGTTATTCATCCTGTTCACTCTCCTTTAAAATGCAATTGTGCTATATTCCGTTTATATTATGTTTTAATCGTCAACTTTGACCCTTTGAAAAACCCTCCAGCCACAAGAACTAATGATTGAAGGTAATAATATATGCAGATATTGACATCCGTGCTAGTTCTCTGCACTTAGATCAATTTTTTCTAAAGTTTTTTTTAAAGATTTATGTTTTGTTTCGTTTCGATCTGTTTCGTTTCGTTTTGTTTCGTTTCGTTTCGTTTCGATTTGTTTCGTTTCGTTTCGTTTCGATATGTTTCGTTTCGTTTCGATTTGTTTCGTTTCGTTTCGATTTGTTTCGTTTCGTTTTTGTTTCGTTTCGCACTTTACAGGTACCCTCATTTTTGGGATGAAAATTGTACATATGCTTGAGCATGCAAGCAACATGGTAGCTTTGACACTGACTACAACCCAAAAGCAAGTTTTATTCAAATTTCTGTAAAGCTGTTGAGAAAAGTGGTGAATTCTATTCAAAAGAAATCTTGATCGATCATACAACAACAAAGTCCATCCATGTATGTTAATTGTACATCAAAGTGGCACAGAAACACCTCATCACACTAGAGTTCCACATTACCTCAAAGTAACTTTTATAGTAAGAGGCGTAGCTACATGTATCGTGCTTGCTTGCATGCTAAAGCGTCCATATTTCTTCAAAATGTTAACACTAAATATTTCTTTGCTCTGTAAAGTAAAGTATTGAAATCTGAGGAGAAAAGAAAGAAAGCATTGAAAATTCGACGCTATGGACACACAATGAATAGCATCCTTCGAAAGGAAGGAGTAGAAACCTCTAGTTGGACTAAAAATTGGTTCTTTGGCAAAATCATAGGCCAAAAAAATGCTGGCTGGACAGGAGCACTCACCCATGAATTTAGTTTTAGAACGCATATGCTGTCAGAGTCCATGGAGAAAAGCTACATAACGCACATGCTGTCAGAATCCATGGAGAAAAGCTACATAACGCACATGCTGTTAGAGTCCATCGAGAAAAGACACATAACGCACTAGACCGAGAACAGGCCAAAATTAAAACTCAAGCATAAAATTTTGGCCTGTTCTCGGTCTAATAACGTACATGCTGTCAGAGTCAACCGAGGAAAGCTACATAACGCAAATGCTGTCAGAGTCAACCAAGAAAAGCTACATAACGCACATGCTGTCAGAATCCATGGAGAAAAGCTACATAACGCACATGCTGTCAGAATCCACACAGAAAAGCTACATTACGCATATGCTGTCAGAGTCCACTCAGAAAAGCTACATAACGCAATGCTGTCAGAGTACACCCAGAAAAGCTACATAATGCACATGCTGTCAGAGTCCACCGAGAAAAGCTACATAATGTACATGCTGTCAGAGCGCACCGAGAAAAGCTACATAATGCACATGCTGTCAGAGTCCACCGAGGAAAGCTACATAATGCACATGCTGTCAGAGTTCAACGAGAAAAGCTACATAACGCACAAGCTGCTAGAGTCTATCGAGAAAAGCTACATAACGCACATGCTGTCAGAGTCCATCGAGAAAAGCTACATAACGCACATGCTGTCAGAGTCCACCGAGAAAAGCTACATAAAACTTGTTTCTTATACATCAGCAGGCAAGATGAAATATTTAGAAAATTCCATTCATGTTTATATATGTAGGATTTGCTCTCATTTTATTGAGTTTGTATATACTTTTTGAACAGTTCATGCAGAAAATTATCCAGCAACTCTTTATATCTGTATTTTTATATTTTCAAAGTTTGATGTCACTAATCTGCGCTAAAATCACAGAATGCAGGTTGGTAACATATATGAGACGGGTGCTTAGAAATAAGAAATTAATAGACGAGTTTTGGTAAAAACTTTATACGTCCGACGTCTCGGTATTGAAGTTTTTCGTGATAAAATATGTAATAAAATTGACCACGAGATTAGTATTCTGCCATTTTCAAAATATTTTGGATGCAGCACTAAAGGCCCTCTTTAAAGTTGCATAACATTTTACAATGACCTGTCCAGGGTATTCCAAACTTCATGACTCATATGGAAAGGATATAGAAAAACCCAATGATAAATTCTATCTAGTTTTGACAAGAAAATTGAAAAATTAGTAAACACCTTATTAAAAGGACATCAACTTTAAAAGACCAGCAAGGAGGTTTTCATATTTATCTTACAAACTTCGTCAATCCCCTCTTCCCCGGACTTTTCGTTAATTTGTGTATATGTGATATTATAGTAATGAACAGGGTAATATTGACATTACTGCCGGGTGGTTATAGCCCTTTGAGGATTGTGATAATCCCCCTTCAAGTTTTAAAGTAGACAATATTGATTTGTTTAAAGTGCGTTTGTATCTAACATTTACTTGTATTTTAGAGTTGAGTGACTTTATGGGAGGGGTATTTATAGATAAACGATTCTGTAACAATTATGATGGTGGTATCATAAGCGTGTTGTCCTGACGAGTAATTACTGTTGAGTGTCGGGTCGTGACACCAATTGATAATTTATCAGAATCAAGTGATCATCTCATTTCACATTTTTTCCCCTTTTAAAGTAGACAAAACGATCATCCTTTATTTTCCATCGAACTATCGGATGCGTGGAAAACATATGTCCAAAATTTAAAATAATGACTTTCGGAAGACAATGATAAAAGCAAAAATAAAACACTTTGGATCGATTTTTCCTGTATTCATTGTTTTATAAAACAATTTTAAGAGTGGTGTTTTATCTTCTACCTGAAAGAAGTTTCAGTAAATGAGTTTTATATTATATGAAAGTGATGTTTTATCCTTTTATAACTATGAGAATATCAGTATTAAGTACTCAATTTGGAACATGTCTGACGGTTCAGTCAAGTTTATATGAGCATCTTTATTGGTTATCTACAATCAGGTTCAGCTGATCGACGATGTTTCTTTTATGGTTGCATTTTTAGGGGGAGGGGTGACAAAGTTTGGCTATAGTCAAAGTAAAAGACATAGAATTCCATTTCCTACAGGTACCAAAGTCTTTCATTGAAAATTATTGGTACATTCTCACGAAGTACTCAATTTATTTTAATTGAGTTAAAGAAGTTTCAATGACCAATCGCTCTTGAGAATACAATTTGACTTGTGGTATATGATTTGACTAGCGACGGACCCTATCAAATACATTTCCCACGTATAACTTATGTATTTTTGATTTATTAAAAAAATTCTTATTTGAATTTGACTGTCAATTTGTGAAATCTTTTTAACTTGAGTCCCACTTTCATTCAGATATTTTTCATCTACGTAATGAAATTTTGAGAATGTCGTCCAAATCAATTCTATCTAGTTTTCTCCATGTTTACCTTCAAATCCTTAGTATGTAATTTTAACACCTACTTATTCAAACCTTTTAGATAGGAGTAAAAGTCATTCACCTTTATAAAACCCCTCAATATGCCTGTTTGTAATGTACGACGTAAGTTTAATGATAAGTCTCTAAAACGCGTTAAAAGACCCCAGTGTCATTTACTATGCCGTTTGTTTACCCCATTACTCTGACACGATTTCTCCCTTTTTGAACAAAAACAGCGAGTTAACTGCGCAATTACTAATATTGGAATTTTAATATCACTAAAATGGAAATAATTGGAAATTATTTTTCTAAAGTGCAAAAAAAAAACCAAAAAATCAAAGCAATCAAAGCCAAATGGATTTTTTCTGTTCTTATTACCGTGATACCGAAATAGTTTAATCCTCATATTTATAATTTACTTTATTAATGTATTCATCAATTTTCGTCAATTAAATTATGTCACGCGACAAAAGACAAAATTAATTTAACCCTCCCCCCCCAAAAAAAATCTTAAAAATCTATTAATTCAATAAATGGTGAAGAAAATCGTCATTTCCGCATACTCTACTGAGATCACACAACAATGAGATAACACGAGAATGTGAAAATAATATCCTGGGTTCTATTGTCCTGTAAAGGAATATGTAATAATCAGGTCAATTTTGTCCGTGTCATTAGATACGTGCATTTCGGTATTGGTAGAAACGATGGGAAAACAGGGAAAAGTTAAGCTTCTCGCTTCCTGGCAGACCGTGTTAATGAGAATCAAATAATGGCAATAGCCTTGAGCTGAGCATTTATTAACGAAGGAAAACACACAATAAAACCTGATAATTAATGGTCGATCACGGATTTTATTTCTCAATATGCATCCAGGGAGGCAGGTAACACAGTTCTAGGGAAGTAGAAAACCTCTACCGATTGTTGGGATCAAAGGAACATTTGCTGTGTGAGAAAACTCAAAATATGAGATAATGCAATATTGATGTGTAAAACATGAAATTTAATGAAATACTGTAATAATGAAATCCGAGCAGACATTAAAAATTATAACCTGCACAAGGTTTCATCCCCTGTAATCCAAACACTGGACCATACAGATGTACATCTTTGGCCCTCAGCAAAAATTCTGTACGTGAGTCTTCAAATCCTTCAAGCGAGAAAATTATTGCCCAAACCTTGACTCCCTTGAAGTTACAAATATGACCTTGTTTCAAGGTCACGTAGCGTCTCTGGGCTCAAAGCAACTATCATATTAGGATAAAATACCGATACAAATTGAATTCGTGAAAACTTGAAAAGCAATTGCCCAGTAAAAGTTTAACCCATCGAATGCACTGTGACCTTGAAATAACCGTGACTTTGTTCAAAATGATGACAAATCCAAGGATTCTAGGCAACAATCATGTAAATTATTATTCAATCCAATTCAATTATCTATTGATATCACCAAACATGTTCGCATACATCAAAATACAAGTACAAAGTGAACAAGAGAAAACAAAATTAAAACTAACAACATGAATATATAGTTTATATTATTCAAATCCAAAAATCAAATTCAGTGGAAACTTAATTTCACTCATCGTGTGTACTGTGACCTTGACCTTTGAACCTGTTCAAGGCCATGGCGCACCCTTATAATATGAACAACAATCCTGAAAGAATTAGATAGTTAATCAAATCTAAAGACCCAAGAAAATTTGTATACATAATGTGCGCTGTGACTTTGACCTTTCACCTATGACAATGAATCAAAGCCATGACATATCGTTAGGTACTAACTGGATTACAATCTATTAAAATATCTATATAAGAAATGTAAAATGTAATGGTCTGGACAAAGTCTCTGCAATCATGTGCACTGTAACATCACGGACAAAGTTAAGACTTCAAATTTTATAAAAGTCCACAATTAACGTCGTTACTTGACCTTGAAGGTATAACGTCATTCCTTGACCTTAAAGATATAATTAACCTACTCTAAAACTCTATACCTACCACTATTCCAAAAGTATGAGTTGCATCCAGCAAGAAACTTTTCTTACAGAATGTAAGACCCAGATAATAGTGTTACAGACGGACCGACATCGCGCCGTAACAAAATCTTCCCATCAAATGACATGTATACATAAATGCTTTTGAAGAATAGAATTTTCTGTATGGCTTCGCAGATCAAAGACAGATAATGAATAAAATCAAGTGCAGCATCATGGAATTAATGTTTGATCAAACAGACTATAAATTCATACCCGGGTGGTTTGACGCAGGATCACTTATTACTTCTACATATAATACACAGAACTGCGATTCCAGACAAATAACCCCATGACGTGTTCCTTAACGCGTCGACGTGTTTCCATTCTCTTTTATTCGCCTCATTTTCTGAGTCGCCTATTTATTTAATTCGAGATTATAAAATTATATTCAATATTCTACATAGAATTCCAGTCGGCATGACTATTTTATTCAGAAACACCAAATAAAGTTTAAAACCCTTCCACTCTGTAAAATCATCAAAAGCTTTATGTCCCCAGTAATCCTCGGTCGCTGAAAGGATTAGAGAGATTCACTGAATATCGAGATTTTAAAAAGATGTTCAGAATACCTTTGGTGCATCTCTGTTCCTAGACGGCAAAATGGAATAGAAAATGTGATCTTTTCTCTCCAAATATTATTGATACAACTCACATATGAGTTAAGTATCAAATTGCAATGTTGCGAAATCTATGCAAGTTTTGGAAAGTATACATATATGACTATATCGTCTACATGAGGCCATAGGTCTAAACTCTTACTGTATGACTAACGGTTATTTTGCTGGATCTATGATCCATAAAACAATGTTAATCCTAGTACCTCTTGCAAGTAAGCTAGGAAATCCTGAGTTATTGACGTCACAATGTTAATTTTCCTGTTGACGTCGTAGTGTATTCGAACCCTATTTTCGAAAACCAGAGTTACTTCCCATTTGGGACGGTATCTGACGTAAAGTAATTATGACATCATCAAATTCTATGGAAACGGTCCCTTAACTCTGGGAAATGACGGTAAAAATGCGACGTTACAATATCATTTTCATGACGTCATAATAGCTTACTGTCAGATACCGTCTAGAATGGAAAATAAGTCTTTATTCCGCAAATACTCAATAAGAGAGGTTGAGCAAACCCAACATGTACACGTACGTCAAAAAGTTGTTTATGACATCATCACACTTTGCGTACCACACACGAGTGCTACCATTCGGATCCCCTCGCGTTTTCATTGTAACGGCATAAAAAGACTCGGACGCCAATGGTGGAAGGTTTTATATCAACTCGATATAAAAGTAAAAACGCACTTTTTCAACAATCAAAATTCTCCGACTTGAGTGAGTAATGATGTGAATAACATAATTGTCAGTTACGATCCATATTTCATGGTAGATTATAACAAAACTAATAGATCAACGGGGAACTATTTTTAAAATGGCGTCGTCTGACGTCCGAGTCTTTTTACGAAGAAAAAGGTCGAGGCTAATCCGAATAGCTGTGCTATGCGTTACACGTTCGTTAAAACGTGTAAAGCGGTACATGCAAGTACACGTTTATGCTTCCTTGTAGATTTTATAAAGCAACTGAATGCAGGTAACCTATGAAAACTATGCACTTTCTGAATATTCGCCTGTTTAATAATTTCTGAATGGCTAAAGTGGTATGTGTTGCTAACAAGGCAGGAGATGATTATTCTCCCGGACACCTGATATCATCTCCGTTGGGGATTCACTTCACGAGTCTTTGCGGAAATCAGAGTTATTTCCCATTTGAGACGGTATCTGACGTATAAACCTCATGACGTCATGAAAATGGTATATGGTATCGTCATCTCCCAGATTTTAGGGACCGTTTTCATAGAATTTTATGACGTCACATTACATGTAGTATACGTCAGATACCGTCCCAAAGGGACAGCAACTCTTGTTTTCGAAGATACCTAATATTTTTGTTCAGTTTTGTATGCCCATTCATTGAGAATTTTGGATTTGTCATCGACTTCACTTAATAATTTAAGTGAACTAGCTTCCTGAAATATTGGTTTTACAAGAAAATACATGTATACGTCATAAAACAATTGAATATTCCCTCCAAGCCTAGGTAGAACATAGACTTCTGTTTTCTTCGGAGGATGCGATTTTCTATGGAAAGGTATGCGGGGTGGATGTCAAATAGGGATGCAGCAATGTCAATCAGATTACGGCATAAACCAAATCAATGTCTAGATCAAAGACGAAATCAAAAGACTGGAGGAAACGTAAGCACTCTGTGGTCATAGGCACTACAACATTCCTTTTCCATTAAGTGAAATTATAATGTCGATTCTACATTCTTTACGCTTAGATCATCTAGCAGGTTAGGTGATCATGGTGATGTAGATTGCAATCTAATAATAGTAATTTGTCACAATCTATAATATAATGATTTCATCAGGTTATCAATACAATATTAAACCTTTATTACTTGCTCCCGCCAGAAGAGAAAATAAATATATACATTTTTCTTTCTAAGTATTGCAGGGTAGTCTTGCTGTAGATTTTTTCAATATCGTCGTACACTTTTTACGTAAAGCCATGTTTGCACATCTTCCGCACCGGTCTATTCCTCAATGATCTAAGATACAATGCTCCGGAATTTGGCAGTGACTTACTAGTATTAGGAAAAATCTAATAAATACCAGATTGAGTATTTTTTAATAAATATATATCTAGTCTTGCTACAGATTTTTTTCAATATCGTCATACACTTTACGTAAGGCCATGTTTGCACATCTTCCGCACCGTTCTCTTCCTCAATAGCCTGAGGTACAATGCTCCGAAATTTGGCAGTGACTTATTAGGAAAAATCTATCAAATGCCAGTATTTTTTTTATAATATATATTTAATCTGCTACTCACCAAGCCGATGAATGGTACATGACGCAGTGTCTGGTCTACAGTTAACAGAGGAATCTTCCCTGTGATGAAGAGAATGATAGATTTAGCTTTGATGACAACAATTTTCCAGTATGGCAAGTGGAGGGATTTTCAATTTCGCACTGTCTGGCCCAGAATAGAAAGCTTGCAGGTCGTGAGTTTTAATCTAGCATGTAAAAGCTTCATAAGAAATATATTGAAAAAGTTTTAATCCTTTGATGAGTTCTATATAGGGACATGTTTATGTTTTATTTATACATGTTTACTGAGAAAGGGCCATCGTAACCCGGGATACAAATGCAAATAATAAAAAAGGCAACTCATAAATACATATTCGTTTTCATCCAAAATTAAGTCCATTGAGCAAGTCAGTAGGAATTAACATTTACATTCTATAGCAAAAATAATAGAAACAATCCAACTTTCTAATGAAAGGTGTTAAGAAATTGTACATTTCTGAAGCGTCACATTGTACTCAATTTTTTTTCAGCTAAATGTACATCTTCTAATACTGTCTAAGGGTTCGAGGCTAGCCGAAAAATATTACATGGATGCAATTTTTAAATTGATACCGATATACATTATATTTTGTAAAGAAAAATGTCTAAACTCATTCACACGAAATCGGATGGTATAAAAGGCATATACATATTCTTTGTGTTTGGTAATTTATAAATGGCAAGGTATGTATTCAAACGAAAGCAGGGGAATTCACAAGAGAGGTACTGCATGAACAACTTATAATCAGTTTGAATGGCCTTAAACGAAAGGCAAAATGATAACGGATACAAAACGCTATCAAACTAGTGTCAAGATAGAAAGTTACAGAGCGACATTTAAATTTGATTTCGTGACAGGGTTATGCACCACAAGATAACATTTGAATTTAGCAAATCCCTCATCTGAAAGTAATCAACATGCCAGATTCTTAAATGTGTAGGTGTGATTGCTAGGTGATCACAGGTAGTCAAATAAGTCAATCGACCAAAATGAAAAACTCTTTCGAATGATGTTCGAACTTAAAGAGGTTCGAGATTAAAAAAAAAGAACAACAGGAGGAGAATAATTATATATAGCATTTTAGCACTTTTTGTCTGTTATAAATAAATTGTATAATATCTGCATATTTCAAAATCGAAACAGATATTTATAATTCAACTGACGTGAAGAAACAAATTAAAAGTGACGTGAAGAAACAAATTAAAGCATAGATACTTATACATGTTCAAGAATTTTACGTATTCTAAAATATGAAATAGACGAAGAATTTCAAAAAATATTAGTAATTTTAAATCATTAGAGAATTAATAGGTATAGCATGTACGGATGTCTCCATCAGTAAGTTCATGTATATGAAATATTCTACTGTATTGCGATTTTCTGTGCTTCTGTATTTATGTTCTATCGTTCATGTATTTCTTATATGTCATGTTATGGTTTACTGCAATCGTCCAAAAAATAAATTAATTAATTAATTAATCCACAAAAAAAAAATGAACATGCTAAGAAAGACAACTCTCTTACATATCGTTCTTCTATTTGATTCAGTGCAGTTCAGTACAGGATTTTCATTAAAATATTGTTATCCTTTTTATCTATCTACAAGAGATGATTTCGAAGGCGATATTGCCAATAATAACAAGAACTAAATTCATTTATTCAAATATATATATAAACTGAACAAAGGCCTAATCTACTACTAGTACACTGAGCTATAACAAAAGTCTGCCATGGCATACAGTATGTACGTATGAGAGATGATATTTGTTGACTGACTCAGTTTTTGGAAGTTTCTTTTTATTATTATATTACAGCACATAAGTTAACGTAATGAAACATTATTACTACTGTCCGTGCGGCTCACATCGGAAACTGAATGAACGAGATTTCGACTACTTTATGATGCAAAATTTTAATGAAGTTGATACCATTCAATTGAACTCGCCTAGTTGTAAATTTTGGTATATGTTATATGATAGTGAATACACACAATCAAACTTTATAGACAAAACAAGTTTTAGATGGGCCATTTCCCATGCTTATTTTTCCCATGATGTTGTGATCTCCCCCCCCCCCCCCCCCCCCCCCCCCACGGGGAGGAGACATATTGGTTTTGCCTTCGTCGTCTGTCTGT
This sequence comes from Pinctada imbricata, assembly GCA_033119305.1. NCBI lineage: Eukaryota > Metazoa > Mollusca > Bivalvia > Pterioida > Pteriidae > Pinctada > Pinctada imbricata. The sequence continues at coordinate 50,814,440 of VSWD01000006.1, read as the reverse complement.
CTGTCTGTCTGTCCATAGGCTCAATGTTAAACTCGGCAAGGTCATGCTGAAATTTAACATTGAAAATGCCCTATCTAAAACTTATTTTGTCTGTACAATATGATTAACCCTCGACCATGTAACATATACCAAAATTTACGACTAAGCGAGATCTATTCAATGATATAGATTTTTATTTTAATTGGTACATGAAAAAGTTATCAAAATCTCGTTCATCCATTTTCCGAAGTGAGCCGCGCCGCGCGGACAGTATAATGTGTCTATAGCTAGCCATTATTAGAACAGTACACATAACAAAAGCCTGTCGAGCTGTCAGAGTACATTCGAGATACATGTTTTCATATTATGATTAAACGCAAACCTGCTTTTGTTTTCCTCAGTTTCATGTCAATACAAAGTAATTTTTTGCATTTTCTCATTCAATCCTAATCAAATTTAGCGCCATGTAGAAGTTGAAATTGTGTCGTCATAGAAGCCCGTCAGGAAAACGAAAGTGAAGAACACTTCGAACCTCTACTATTTCGTTCCAATTGCATGCATACATTATACGGAACACTGTTTCTACTTATTTATGGATGATTCGAAATAGAAACGAGAAGGGATTGAATTCGGCGAGACTGCGTAATTCTTCGAAAAAGACCTTCAGGTTTTAGGGGGGATAGTTATACAGTACACTACTGTCCTGTTCACTAATTCCAGAGCACCCTGTTTTCCCGGTTTTCTCTAAAATATGATAATGTCATCTTTCAATAAGATATCAATTTTAAAGTACTCATTTAGTCGTAACAGAAAATAATATGAACTATGGCAAAGCCATTGTGAGGACGCAGATGAAATATAATTTCAATGAATTAATACCCATTTTTCACCATACATCATTGAACATTTTTTTTACTAAGTTGATAAGAATAAAATATGTCATACAATATGTGTTCTTGTTATTTTTTCCAGCATCATTTTTACCGTCTTTATCAGCCTTACATTAGTATTTTTCTTGAAATCCAGAATCATCTACAGGAGAGGGGATATTATAGACAATTACTAGATCGACAGCATGCACATAACTCGTAAATGCGGGGAAACAATTCTCAATGTCACAAAACAATCAGTAAACAATACTATGATGAAATCGCAATCATTATGCTTAATTTTGAAACATAAATGACAGATAAGAAAAGATCAAGTGATGTCATCTTAATCTATACATTTTAATTCCTTGGACCTTGACGAAAACCAAGGAAAAGAGAACTCTTTTACTGTCTTTTGAAGTATTTATATATTGTAAGATTAACATGTATCTTGATTATTCAATGAATTCAATTAAACTTTTAAATGTTTACTTTTTAAATTTCATGGGGTGATAAAATGTCAGTTGTCATACATGTATCAGGAATATGTACCCCCCCCCCCCCCCTTGCACCCACCCACCCCTCTCCCCTTTTACTTGCACCGGAAAAAAATAGCATTCAAAACGTAAAAAAGAGAGAAAACTTCCTTTTCGGCGCCGTCTGTAGTGTTATCAGCAATATATCGTTTTATGGGATGATCTGGAAAAGGGGGTTAAAACTTACAAATTAAGTACAGTATAACATTAGTATTACAGGATTTTCCCTTCTAAATAATGTAAATGATTTTCAAATGTAATATCTGAAGACAAAATTCTTGCTCATTCCTTTACTTTAAAAGAGGGTGAAAGGGAGGGGGAGGGGCGGGGGGAGGAGAGAGCTAGGGGAGGGGGAAGAAGGAAGGGTGTGGGAGGGGAGTTAAGGGGTGGAGAGAGCGGGTACCCCATGTCTGCTCCCCACCCCCATAAAAGGCAAGGATGAATGGGAGGGGAAGGAGGCAGCTGGAGGGAGGCAGAATGGAGGGAGGGAGAGGTTAGGAGGTGGGAGAAGGGAGCGGGACAGGGGAGAGAAGGAGAGAAGTTAGTAGAAATCTACCCCTTCCCCCCCCCTTGAATACAATCCCCTCCCCTTGCTAAAAAAATCTGAAGCCTTCACCCGGCTACCTTGGATCCGCTTATGATTTACCTCCAAGGGAAAAAAATACCCAGCCTTATTTCTGACAGAAAAAATATACTTCATGCTTTGAACAGAGCCCCAGCTGTGTTGACCTATTTGTACTAAATACTGTAAATGATGACGTAAGTTGTGACGCGTTGTAATCAGAACCATAGGCAGCAGACATTTAGAAGTTTGTGTTGGGATTTACACTGCATAGATTTCCTGTATATTCTACATGTAGATCTTATATATGTGGAGAGAAACCACATTATTCGATCTACAGGTATCAAAATATCAGCTGCAAATCATCCTCGAAAGCAGAATGAAGTTCGGTAAGTCGCTGATCGCGCTGATATTTTTTTGTTTGTTTTTTTCTCCCAGCATTATGAGTTTATCCATGGATTTTTCTGAGGGAGCTGTCGATGAAAGAAAGTCCGCGAAACAAAGTTGTATGCTGACGTCGCGTCGCATGCTGACGTCACGTTGTAATTTTCAAAGAGGATATTCGGACTAAACATGATATATGTTGGAAATGATGGTGCAATGTCAGTATTACGCGAAGCAAAGTACAAATCATACAATGGGACACTGGAGGAGTAAGCCAAACGAAGAATATTCGAAGGAGATCGAGAAATCTTGGTCATCGATGGGTTTCATTCTGTCGTCAAGTGACATTGTCAAAAAAATAAGCTTGCGCTTCACGCCGATCAAATGGGCAATGGGGAGAATGACGTCATTGACCACGGTTTTGGAACCTATAGGTATAGCATAGAATTCAATTGAAAAACACGATTTTTCCTATATATATACACGTGTTACCTTGATGAGGACTACGTCCGCGCCCGTATACATTTTATTTTTTCATATTGCGGTTTGAATAAGTTGATGTTAAACAGACTTATCGAACGTATGTGGACATAAGTCCCGTTATCTACATGGAATCAAATTCAATAGCATCATTTGAAGACGTTTAACATTTAAGGTGTGTCCCTACTCGAAGAATTAACAGATGAAATTTGTATTTTAGGGTTTTTTCCTAAACACTATTGTCCAAATGAGAAATAAAACACAGACATAGATATGTAATTTTTTTTCATCAAAGGTACAGTTCATTGTAGAAAGGTACCCTTGCACATTAAGATTGAGGAATATCAAATATCCAGCATATGCTTTTGAACCCTCCAAATTCAGTTATGGTAATAATATTTTAATTTGTTTTGATTTATTTTATGATAACAAGTCATGTAGAAGAAATGTAATACATAAAATGAAATTCAAACATAAAAATGAGCATGATAAGTCTCCAAACATAAGGGTACCCCCTTATAATTTCATGACATGTTTTACCAATAATATATACTAAATCCAACTTTTTGCAGAAAAAACAGATGAATTTTTTTCGTTTTGATATATTTCATATAATTATGTATGTAGATGAAGAAAAAAACACATACAGGTACACAGTTTTATAAATGATCAGGATATGGCTCCAAACATACGGGTACCCCTTTATAATTTCATCGCAATTTCAACTAAGAATATATAGTATATCCCACTTTTTTGCATAAAATACCCGATGGAAGTTCTTCATTTTGCATTATTTCATATTATAATGTATATAGATTGTGAAAAAAATCACATACAGGTACACAGCTTTTTAAATGATCAAGATATCGCTCCAAAGTTAAGGGTACCCTATAACAATTATATCGCTTTTTCAACTTAGAATATACCGGTGTACTATATCAATCTTTTTGCATAAAATACCTGATGGAAGTTGTTCATATTGCATTATTTCATAAGATAATGTCCATAGATGAAGAAAAATCACTTACAGGTATACATTTTTATAAATGATCAAGATATCGCTCGAAACATACTGCATAAAAGGAAAAACCTATAACGGTTCGAGTAGGGACCCACCTTAAGAACAGTTAAAGCACCAAGTATCTATATATAGAAACATGAGTTATTCCTCTTTTCTTGTGTCTCTTTCTAACTTAGTAGTCACGTGATCACTTTTAATGATTCAGAATTGAAAGTTAGAAAGGGACACTTGTTTTGCCGCTTGGAATGCCTGACATCTTATACAACCATGATTGGTTTTCCTCTCCCTCCCTAGCTGTAGATGTGGTTAAATGTGTCTGGCACCTGGTCCCACCTCTAGGTTGCTAGGGGTCCGTCGATACTCAGTTTGGTGCTCTATTGTGAGTGCTATTGAGATTATCGTCAGGATCTTCTTTAACTCATTTGTCTATTTTATCAATTCATTTCATTGATTAAAAATGACTATCTTGCTCAGCTACATTAACGGCTTCAATATTGTGTTTTCATTGTGTGTGATTGATTGTGTATATCCTACGACATATACTTTGAATAGTCGTCGTAGACCTTAAACAAGCATTTAAAGTGAAAACATTGAAAATATGCAATTTTAATGAGAACTGTACAATGTCATTGTACATGTATAGTTCACTCATTGAAAAGTAAATGAATATTGAAAAGTGGTTGAATTTGAGTATTTGAAAGTGATTGAATATTGACAGTGATTGAATATTGAAAAGTGATTGAATATTGAAAAAATGATTGAATATTGAAAAGTGATTGAATATTGAAAAGTGATTGAATATTGAAAAGTGATTGCATAATTGAAAATGATTGATAACAGATCTTTGAAATTACATTTATACAAAAGTGAATTAATTGTGAAATAATATAGTTAAAGCCATGACAGAAACTGCCAATACATGTGTTCTTATCGGTAAGTTGATGTTAACTTCCAGTTAGGACTAAAGGAGGTCAATTCCCGGAAACAATAATTTATAGCAAAATTCTTCAGACGACAGAATAAATCGCCCAAACAGGGTGCTCTGGATTTAGTGAACAGGACAGTAGGTACGTCAAAAGAAAAAAAAAAAAAAGCCAAGCAAAACAGTACCCAGCCCATCTTCTTTCGGCAAGGATAAGACTGATACTTTTTGGGGATTTTTTTGACAGATATGGCGATTTTATAAAAGCTACGGACATGTTAATAATTACAAAACACAGGGGCCGAAGTAACACACAGATGAATATGTAAACATGGAAACTGATGAATTTCAAAAACAAAGGGCGTACTGGAGATCCAGTTCATGCACTGCTGGAGCGAGCTCATGCATACATCAACCGAGGAGTCAGACCGACATACAGAGCGGACAGATGGTACATACAATGGATCTTTTTCAATATAGATTTGCCTTTCTACGATAATTAATCATTATAGATATCTTTCATTAGGTCATTTCTCAAATTCCTTTTTTTACAGCATTTTATTGTATGAATTAATGTATTGTCATTTTGTAAAATTTTTGAAAGGAATTATGTTTATCTCATACAAGAGCACCGTTCATAGGGGATTGGTTTAAACATATTTTATTTCCAATAGAAAATGAAATTGGATTGGGCGTAAGTTATTCCAACATTATTAATGCCCTCTCCTTACAATATTGGGTTGTAATACAAAGTATCATAAGTGACTGAAATGACAATATTTTCCTTAAAATGAGAATCTATCTAAGGGAGAAATATATATATATATAATACCAGAGAGAGAGAGAGAGAGAGAGAGAGAGAGAGAGAGAGACCTTGAAACACTCTAGAACCTTTTGGTTGCTTTGACAAAGTTTTGCAGATGTAACTGAATTTCTATATTTTGAGAATTTGTAAGGGCATCACATCCATATATTATGTCTTCGTGGCTTATATGATTGTAGTTCGTTAAATTATGAAAAAACCGATCACGGAAATAGTGAAAATTTTTACATTCAAATACAAAGTGGTATAAATCTTCTGTATGGTATCCACAAGAGCAGGATGCTGTGGCTGTAAGATTAACGCGGTAAAGATCAGCATTTAAACTACTACAACAGTTACGTAAACGTGTCAACAAAATATTGGATCTGCGGTCGCCAACGAGAAAATATGGAGGTACGGGGCTCTTATTGTATTGTCTTTTGAGAGCATATTTAAACTGGTTTAATGTTGGTTTATTACGAAGATCAGGACTAAGAGAATTCCATAAATTTAAGGTAGATGGTACATATGATACAATAGTGCTTTGTAGCCAGATTCACATAGACAACTATACCACCCCCAACGGAAAATATGAAACCCATCTATACTGATATCTTGATTCGTAATATTCACATCGAGGTGGGACTCAGTTACAGCGATTATATCAAAATCTGAAGCCAAATCTTCAAGGTAAGATACTTTGTTCCTCAAACTTCTAATATTCAGATGAAAAATCGACAAATATTCGCTAATAGGTCCTGGATTTGGATGTACATCCATACATAGTAAAATCAATATAAGTACAATATCGGGATTCTTCCCTTGTAACAACAATGTTTGTATGAAAACAAGTGATATGAGGAAAATAGATGCTTTTATATTCAAGATTAATTCGGAGTACATGTCTCGAAGTAAATCTTTGAAGTATACAAAGTTGAAAACAGTACTGTGTACTCGTCTGATAAATCTGCAGTAACATTTAGCATGAAATTGACCGACAACAGCCCGATATAGACATATATCAATACCAGTCATATTTATTACTGTTTAGGCACGGTCCATTTGATATTCTGGGGGGGGGGCTTGGGTTTTTTTCGAAAAAAATAATTTTGCTCTGAATTTTGATGAAAAAAATTAATTTGCTTATGGTGTGACAGAAAAAAATAATCTTGCTCTTACAAGTAATCTGAATTTGAAGAATATCCATAAAATTCGCTTAAAATTCCTGAAATTTTTTCGGCTCGCTTCGCTCGCCGCAGTTTTTACTTTCTATGAAAAATTTTTGGCTCGCTTCGCTCGCCATAGTTTTCTTCTGTAATGGCAAGTTCATATTTGAAAATATCAAAAGAATGCATGTTACTGAAACAATTAAAATGCTTATATACATTATCAATATAATTCATTACTATAATAGATACATGTATCACCATAGTGTCTGATTTTATATACAAGCTTGGAAGGAGAATTTAAATAAGTTTTTCACTAGTTTTCATTTTTACATGTAAAATCTTGCATCAGGCCCTTTTACATGTTACATGACCTTTTATACATTTTGTTAACTAAACATTATATATCGCATATTGTAAAAACCTTTCACCTCTCTCAGTTTAGATGTGAATACAAGTTTTACATAAAAATAATGTTTGGAGTATTTTCAAAAGTAATAATAAAGAATTTCTATTGAAAAACAAACATTCTTAATATTCACATCAATTGTTATAAAAAAAAATTCCTTGCTCCAACTTTGCGAGAAAAAAAATAATTTTGCCCCGGTCCGGGGCGAAAAAAATAATCTTGCTCCGACAAAAAACCCAAGCCCCCCCAGAATATCAAATGGACCTTGCCTTAGTTCTTTTTGCAGTGGAGTAATCGAGGCATGTCGGTCGAATTCTAGAGTGTTTCGATACAAAAACATGGGTGAATTTAGGTCAAGGTGAGGGAAAGAGTAGAAAGTAAACAATAGAAAAAGAACATTCGAACACGAAAATTGAGTTATGTACACAGAGTAGGAAAACGAAAGCAAATGAAACAATAAATAAAAGGAACAAATTTCCGAACTGAATTGGAACATAATATGATATTTATGTAGGAACAAACCATTTTGCTTGGAAATTAAATGAGTAAATTCTAACATTCCGAACATTGGAAAAGTAAAAGTGTTACATGAAAATAATGAGATCAAGGGTAGGTTGCAACGTTATTGATAATATAATACGTATTCATCTAAGGTATATGTTCAAAAATTGACAGTATAATTATCTAATTACATATTTTTCGTTTATAATAAAACAAATTCACTGTTTTAAATCACATTGTAACTGATAAAGATACACCAGTGCTAGATAAATTTTCGATACTTTTTCTGTACAACTTCATCATTAATTTCATGCATAAACCAAACTGTACAAGTAAATATTATTTGAAAATTCTTAAATTTGTACCAATCTCAAAATGTATTTGGTAAGTATATAACCATATTATATGAACCAGTGCTAGATAAATTTTCGATACTTTTTCTGTACAACTTCATCATTAATTTCATGCATAAACCAAACTGTACAAGTAAATATTATTTGAAAATTCTTAAATTTGTACCAATCTCAAAATGTATTTGGTAAGTATATAACCATATTATATGAACCTTATACTATAGCTTTATGATTTCAGATATTGTACCATAAATGCATGATAATTGGTGACGGGATGTAATTTTAAAATAAATAATCTCCCATTACCTCTATCAAACCAAGTAAGATTTATATACATGAAAAGGTTGGGGGAGGATTCATTTCTGAATCATATCAGGGATCAGACGATCTTTGCAAATTTTACAGAGTAATATTCATAACAAATATATATTTCAGTGTTATATTTTGCAGAGCAACAGGAAGTAAACTCATTCACTGCTGAGATGAGAGGGTGGCATGGAGGTCCTCCACAGAGCGGATAAGGATCTTACTGCCTCTCTCAGACAACTTCACGAAGATGCGGCCATCGTTGGTCCAATAAGAGGCTATCTTACGGTCGCGTTTAGCAGCACTGATGTAACGGATAATGGACTGCCTGTATGATGTCAAGTCTTCTGTGATAAATATTTTATCATCAGAGCCTCTGAGTTTCTTTTTACTCACATAAATGTTATTCTTAATCTTCCAGTTACGGAACCTGGCAATAAGCTGGACCTTGCCCTGTCTATTAGGTTGACCAATAGGATGGGACCTAGAAATATCATCCTCAGTGATAGAGACACCTAGTTTGTCCTTACACAGATCAACGATCACCTTGTCTGTATCACAACCTAGAGAAGGGATTGTGATGTTATGGAACCTGAGCGAGTTCCTCCTCCCATACTGTTCTAGTTCCTCCACTTGGCACTCAGCTTCCTCTACTCTACTAGAAAGGTCATCATTAGCCCTCTGTAAATCATGTATAGTAACCTCCTGCTCATCAATGCGCTTCTTCTGTTCCATGATAACTTTGTCTTGCTGCATGATATGGTCATGTAGTGGTTTGACAGCAGACTGTACAATAGATGTCAGATATGGATTCAGAGCATGAGCTAAGTGTGGCACCAAACTTGCTATGAAGGAGGCTGAGGGTTGCTCCATGGCTACTGGGGCTACTGGGGTTACAACAGGGGGAGCTGAGTGAGTTGTAGGTAATGCAGCTGCGGATAAATCAAGAGGTGGTACCATTGTTTGCTGAGTTGGAGAGCCAGATGGTTGGGTGGGGGTAACTACAGTAATATTGCTCTCTGGAGATTTGGATTGGTCAGCCATGGTAGTTATATCAGGTAATGAGGAAGAGCGAAATCGTCTACGAAAGCTTTTTTCAATCGGGCTGATATGTTCTGGTTGCTTCCTCTTATTCATGAATGGTATATGATGAGGAAGTGACTTGGGCAATGGCGGCTGTAATGGCGGGACAAAATAAACAATGACCACAGGAGTTGGATAGGGTCTAATGTCTAATGTATGCCTCGTACACAATCTGTGAAGTTTGTACAGTTTAACAAGATCTTCATTAACCTGCCTATATACTCAGAAATGTCTACATACAAATATTACACGTCGTCCAAGCAAAATTTTGCCCCCGATTTTACATGGTCACTTCAGCCATTTTATGACGTCACAATTATCAAGGGGATCTTAAATATTGTAAAATGCAATATAAATGACTTGCAGCATTTGGCTTTGTAATGAACAGGTCAATCAACAAACGAACCCTGAACATTTCTTGTGTTACCAAATAGGGAATAAGTGTTGAGGAATTGTATTTATCCTACTAGCGCATTTCATGCGATAAATGCACTTGCTGTGTGTTGCACACACATTATGACATTTATTCTATACATATGCGCCACAGTTTGTTTTCTGAAATCGCGTTTTTCTAGGTAAAAAGGGTGACGTTAAAATTCAGGTCATCGTTTGTTCAGTTTGCAGGTTGGAACAACCGTCACAGCATGTTTCTTTATATCTTATGCATTGTGACGTCACGATCGTTTACATGCAGAAATGGAACGCGTTCTCATCAAAATTTATATTGGTTGTGCATATATAGACAATACAAAACAGGGAACACACAAGCGTGGTAGTCTACCGTGTGGATCAATAGAGAAATGGAGTGACACCAGGTGCCCTGGAAAAGTAAGCTTCTCCTGCCGATAACCACACAGATAACTTCCGTTTGGCAGAGAGAAGTTACCTTGTAAATTCCATTTAAGAAACTTTTCAGTTCATTGATTCAAATGGTCATATGCTCTCTGTAAGAACGCTTTTCAGCATTCTTGTGTTATTGAGTTCTCCACTGGCTAAACTGCCTTTGGCGACTAAACTATAAAAGTTACGTCCCTTGTGTCGACCATTTTTTAAATAGTCTTTTTCCTGACTGAGAAGCTTATTTGACAGACGTCTTGCTTTCAGAAGATATGATATGGACGGATCCAGGATTTTTTTCCAGGGGTGGTCCTAAAGAAATAAAGTTATTGATTGTCAGTTCTGTTTCTAATTAATATGAACTATGGCAAAGCCATGAAGGGGACGTAGCACTGATAGAAAAGTTAAAAGAAAGGAGGGGATCTCCAACAACACTTGGTTGCAGCACCCACCGCAAAACCGCAAAACACCCAATGCAAAGAAAAAAAAAAGAAAGAAAAAAACCAGAAGAGACACCCACAGAAAGAGACGCAAAAAGGGACACCAACTCACACCATAGAAACATTAAACTTAAGAGACCACACATAATCTCTACCACATGGACAAAACAGCATCATGACATGAAGCTCTTATACTAGCCTCCTGAAAAGCGAAATAATATTCTATTATTGTACGTCTCTATTTTAATTTACTTCTTTTGCATTAGCATGTAGGTATATGAAAACTCATTCTATTGTAACGATTTTTGGGGGTCAAAAATGCTAAATTTTGGTTAATTTGTAATACATTTAAATTCTATTCGAAATACTAGTTTTATTTGATAATAATCTATTGTTGTTCAGTGCCAAGAGAAAACGGCTACTCCGACATGTTTTATTGTTATTGTTTTGGGGGATTAAGAGATTAAGTACCTAGATAAGTGTTAGGCATTGCAGTCGAGCCCACTGCTTCTGTTTGGATAAGTTCTATTCTTAGTAAAAATGGACACATTTATCGGGTTAATCGGACAGGGGAGAGTGACGAGTTAATCCTCTTAACGCCCGCGCAGGTCGCTCTCTATTTGGTATTTCCGGGGAGGGTTTTCAGGAACTGGGAAATTATTGACAAGCAAAAAGGGGGATAACTTTCGAATCAAGGCGTGATCATCGGAATCAAGGGCGTAGCTTCTTCCAAATTTAGGACCAGTATAAAAAGGGGGATCACGTCAAATTTCGGACTTCTAGATTAACTTAGACTACTTTTTCGCCTCTACTTCTAGACTTACTTAACTGCTTTTAGCACTTCTTACTTTTAGACGGATCTTTTTAGCGTACTCTTTTACGTACATTTTATTTCGGAATCGTAGTTATTTTGTAGATTTGTATAGCGTAAGTGCGTGGAGTAGCCGCATCTATATTGTGGAATCGAGAATTAGAATAAATTGTAGAATCTTAGAACTCTACCGTTTAGGTTAGTGTTTTCCGTAATTATATAATTAATTACGGTACAGTAAAAAAAAAAATCGTCATACTATTGATCGTTATATTATTCATGTCATAACCTCATGTAATGAGAAAGCGAAGAATAATTTGAATGAATGGATGAATGAATGAATGAATGAATGAATGAATGAAAAGGTTGAGGACCGCTATACATGTACATCAAGCTCTGACCTTGAAAACCAAAACGTGCTGTCCTATCAATTCATGGACAACACAAAGTTTCATGAAAATCTTATGTTACATGTATCTGTTGCTTTTCCATAAGTGTCTGTCTGCAATATCTGTTTGTATTCGATTTCTCGTCAAATCATAGTAAGAACACCCCCCCCCCTAAAAAAAACCCCAAAAACAAAAACAGATGAAAGGGCTGACGAAATACTTTGCCGAATCATGCTTAAGAATTAATCACCCCCCCCCCCCCCCCCACCCCTTCACCTTCCAAGGGAAAATGAAATATAATAGTAGATCCAGCATGAAATAAATTACGATTTGACATGTCATTCAGAAAAAAAAAAATGTTTTCAATCAATATTTGAAGATAAAGGGATGTAGCTATAGATAAATAAAAAATTTAGACAAATAAATAAAAATGATAGATAAAAAAATAAATACCACCCTTTTCAAGAAAAACATTGGCGGATCTAGCGAGGTGGATAGGGTGGTTGCAACCCCCCCCCCCCTTTGGTGGGACCAAAAAAAAAAACCAAGAGAGAGAGAGAGAGAGAGAGAGAGAGAGAGAGAGAGAGAGACCTTATATTAAAAAAACTAAATCTTTGTCCTTCTTACTTAACAAGCTTTCAACACCAAGATGTACAACATTTGTTACATGAAGTCTGAATAATTTAATGTTTTTAAAAGATTTGAGGCTTATAAAATAATCTTTGCTCCGATGCGTGTTTAGTTATAAATAGGAAATTGTGTTCACTTTACAAGGGCGTAGGAGAAGGGGGGGGGGGCAGCGGGGGCACATGCCTCCCCCCCCCCCCCCATTTTTCAATAAAAAAATTTTATGATGCATTAACATTGTTTAAAATAGCAACATTTTGTACCATAAATCTACAATTTTTCGGTCAATTTTCAAAATTTTTCTTTGGCTCGCTACCGCTCGCCAGTTCTTTATAGACTTTCTGAATAATTTAGCTATTCTGATCCATCCTCAACGTACATGAAGACATTTAACTCAAACTATATGTACTTGTTTATGATAGATGGTATAGAAAGTATTTTCTGACAAGTCAATATTTTGCTTAAAAAAAATTCCTAGCATGCTACCGCTCGCCAGACATTTATTCATGTACTTAAAATTTAAAATTGCGCCAGAAATGTTAAAATTTGTGCATGAAACCCCATATTTTTTTTAAATCTCTTCCTCCTCCCCCACCTTTTTTTTTTTTTTTGGCTTGTTAGAAATTTTGGGATGTTTTGCCCCTGCACTTTTTCAGGCAGAGCTACGCCGTTACTTTAAAAGATAATAAAACAGATATAGATTATCTTTGTGTAGTCAATTATGCACCCTTTAAGGTATTGTTGCGAAACAGAAGCTTTTAAAAGTATGCATTCAACACCCCCCCTTTTTTTCAAAATCTTAAACCCCCTTTGAAAAATTCCTAGATCCGCCTATGAAAAATGATAATGATAATACATCCAGATTGAAATAAATGACGACTTCCGTGTCATTCCACAAAAAAAATAAATAAATAAATAAAAAATTAAAAATTTGCAATCAATATTTTGAGATAAAGAGCTGTACAACAATACAGTAGAAACCACAGGTTGTCGATGTTTATATATCTATCAATAAAAATCAACCCTTTGTTGTTATTTATCATACGTACATGAAAAAAAAAAGATCCACCAAGGAATTTAAATTGTCAATTTGATTATCGATGCACTATATCTTTGGCGATTCCCCCTTGCTCCTTGTAGTCGCATGGCATAATTATAAGTGCACGTGTACACTACATGTGAGTGACCTAAATGTCAATGTGACGTAGTCAATGACGCACCATGCCAGACGAACTTGAAGGACATGCACCGACACTGTGTGCAGTGTGTGTAGCACTTGTGGGTATCCATGGGTTCCATTAGTTTTTAGGATGTATACTGTACAAATTCGGGTATTAGTGGATCAGACTTATTCAACATTTAGGTTGAATGTTTGATCTACTTTTGTCATTCATCTTCACCACCAGTGAAATGTATGTCCAGGTAGGTTGTTATTATCAAACGTTTCTAACTGTAGTTTCGACTGAAATCGATCTGTTACATGTTACGTGCGGTTCGGCAGTACGATCTGTACGGTGAAATATTTCATTTCGTGTTTAAATCTCTGTTCAAAAGGCATCTTCCCTCTTTATTTTTTACTTGTTTTAAAATATGTATGCGGTACACAAAACTTCACGCGCATTCATGTTTCAAAGAACGACGTCATAGTGAACATCACAAGCTGCCGATGTTTATCTGTTAAAAAGATAAATAAAAAATAAAAGCTAACCTTTTGTTGTTCTTATTTCCCTGTATGTACGATAAAAAACAACAAAAAGGTTGGTTTTTCTTTTTTGATAGATAAACATCGGCAGCCCGTGATGTGCATTTCCATTCGTAACCTTTCTATCTTCTCTAACGTTCGCCGTTTCCGCATGAGCTGTGCACACAAATTTTGAGTTGAAGGTATAGTAAGAAAGACGGGAAAATGCATGCTTTTTGCTTATTCATGTACACACGTCTATCTTGATGGCGACTTCGTCGGCGCTTCGCGCCGACTACGTCCCCTATAAATAAAACAGATGGGTGGCGAGCAAAAAAGCTTGAAATATTGAATTTTCACATCATAGTACTTGATTAATAATTGTCAGTTCTAATATGTAAATACATCAAATGGCGAGAGATAGCGAAATTTTTTTTTCAGAATTAGAATAAAATCCTCTATTCATGTCTGTTTCAATTTCATTACGGTTATATACCAAGTGGTAATATGGGTTGTAACACACCTATAATGGCTGATTTGTATAATGAATAAAAATATCCAGAAAGACAGTTGTATAGGAAAGCGCAGCATCAACTGTATGTGATAAATTCTGGCAAGCGGGAGTGATGAGCTTAAACTGGTTAGGCAGATGGTAACAGAACGTTGTTTCAAAGAAAGGGAATCAAACTTTTAGTTGTGTTGCGAAAATAAAATCGTGACAGTCGCATTTGTCATTGTGTGAGGTGTCTGCTCGTGTTTGGTAAGGTAGCATTATATCCAAATAATATCATGTAGCTTGATCCAAAATGGTCCTGCTGCTTACCTATTAATGTCCGTTTGTGTGGGTACTATTCTTTCATAGTGTTGCTTTTGGAAGAAATAGTGCCCGAGCGTCAGCCTTCTAAAAGCAACACTATGAGAGAATAGTACCCACACAAACGGGCATTTATAGGTTTACACTACATCCACTACATCCACTTCCTTGCGAATGTTCTTCATCGGATTTCAATTATTCTCCTTGTGGACACGTTATTACTGGTGACCTTAGTATAGCCAAGAACGACAAGTTGAGAGAAATGTTATAAAAGGGTCCCAAAGACAGAGAAAATATGTCCAATATGTCCTTTACATGGAACCAAAATGTCAAAATTATCATGGACTCTTGTGAGGAATATGTTAGACATTGGGCAAAGAAAGAGGATGTACAGCTCGACACCCTTTCCGAATGGATAAAATCCATCAGAGGGTTACTTTTATCTAGAATATACCGATAAAAATCAACTGTGAACACCAGATTCGAGTCTATCTCTCAAGACCCTGATGTAATCACAGAGCTTGCCTACCTCCAAGAACATTTACTTATGTCATCACACCAGCAGACAAAGCCTCAAATAATTACACATTTACTTGCAAAAATTCCGACAGTCTAGTTAAAGAGTTCCAATGGGTTTAAATTCGACACCTGGAAATCCCACTTACACCCCAATAAACCTTTCTGCCTCTGAAATAATAGATAACCACAAATCAGCTCTTGCCTCCTTTGGCTTCGACACTTACATAACGTCAGATAGTGCATGATTTTTATACATTTTCATTTCCATGCTTCATTAACATCGACGGCGGGTGCGGCTAGCCAACAGGGGATGCTTACTCCTCCCGGGCACCTGGTCCCACCTCTAGCTTGCTAGGGGTCCGTCGATGTTTAATTTTGTGCTCTATTGTGAGTGCTGTTGAGATTATCGTCAGGATCTTCTTTAACTCATTTGTGTCACACTTATGCCCTTTGCCGTGTGGAGCTCGTAAAAAAGTTCCCCGCGAGGGGTTTGACAGTAAGTGTTTTGAATATACTTCCCTGACATTGTCGCCACAGCACTTTCTATATAGAAATAACGTCAGATAGTGCATGATTTTTATACATTTTCATTTCCATGCTTCATTAACATCGACGGCGGGTGCGGCTAGCCAACAGGGGATGCTTACTCCTCCCGGGCACCTGGTCCCACCTCTAGCTTGCTAGGGGTCCGTCGATGTTTAATTTTGTGCTCTATTGTGAGTGCTGTTGAGATTATCGTCAGGATCTTCTTTAACTCATTTGTGTCACACTTATGCCCTTTGCCGTGTGGAGCTCGTAAAAAAGTTCCCCGCGAGGGGTTTGACAGTAAGTGTTTTGAATATACTTCCCTGACATTGTCGCCACAGCACTTTCTATATAGAAATAACGTCAGATAGTGCATGATTTTTATACATTTTCATTTCCATGCTTCATTAACATCGACGGCGGGTGCGGCTAGCCAACAGGGGATGCTTACTCCTCCCGGGCACCTGGTCCCACCTCTAGCTTGCTAGGGGTCCGTCGATGTTTAATTTTGTGCTCTATTGTGAGTGCTGTTGAGATTATCGTCAGGATCTTCTTTAACTCATTTGTGTCACACTTATGCCCTTTGCCGTGTGGAGCTCGTAAAAAAGTTCCCCGCGAGGGGTTTGACAGTAAGTGTTTTGAATATACTTCCCTGACATTGTCGCCACAGCACTTTCTATATAGAAATAACGTCAGATAGTGCATGATTTTTATACATTTTCATTTCCATGCTTCATTAACATCGACGGCGGGTGCGGCTAGCCAACAGGGGATGCTTACTCCTCCCGGGCACCTGGTCCCACCTCTAGCTTGCTAGGGGTCCGTCGATGTTTAATTTTGTGCTCTATTGTGAGTGCTGTTGAGATTATCGTCAGGATCTTCTTTAACTCATTTGTGTCACACTTATGCCCTTTGCCGTGTGGAGCTCGTAAAAAAGTTCCCCGCGAGGGGTTTGACAGTAAGTGTTTGAATATACTTCCCTGACATTGTCGCCACAGCACTTTCTATATAGAAATAACGTCAGATAGTGCATGATTTTTATACATTTTCATTTCCATGCTTCATTAACATCGACGGCGGGTGCGGCTAGCCAACAGGGGATGCTTACTCCTCCCGGGCACCTGGTCCCACCTCTAGCTTGCTAGGGGTCCGTCGATGTTTAATTTTGTGCTCTATTGTGAGTGCTGTTGAGATTATCGTCAGGATCTTCTTTAACTCATTTGTGTCACACTTATGCCCTTTGCCGTGTGGAGCTCGTAAAAAAGTTCCCCGCGAGGGGTTTGACAGTAAGTGTTTTGAATATACTTCCCTGACATTGTCGCCACAGCACTTTCTATATAGAAATAACGTCAGATAGTGCATGATTTTTATACATTTTCATTTCCATGCTTCATTAACATCGACGGCGGGTGCGGCTAGCCAACAGGGGATGCTTACTCCTCCCGGGCACCTGGTCCCACCTCTAGCTTGCTAGGGGTCCGTCGATGTTTAATTTTGTGCTCTATTGTGAGTGCTGTTGAGATTATCGTCAGGATCTTCTTTAACTCATTTGTGTCACACTTATGCCCTTTGCCGTGTGGAGCTCGTAAAAAAGTTCCCCGCGAGGGGTTTGACAGTAAGTGTTTTGAATATACTTCCCTGACATTGTCGCCACAGCACTTTCTATATAGAAATAACGTCAGATAGTGCATGATTTTTATACATTTTCATTTCCATGCTTCATTAACATCGACGGCGGGTGCGGCTAGCCAACAGGGGATGCTTACTCCTCCCGGGCACCTGGTCCCACCTCTAGCTTGCTAGGGGTCCGTCGATGTTTAATTTTGTGCTCTATTGTGAGTGCTGTTGAGATTATCGTCAGGATCTTCTTTAACTCATTTGTGTCACACTTATGCCCTTTGCCGTGTGGAGCTCGTAAAAAAGTTCCCCGCGAGGGGTTTGACAGTAAGTGTTTTGAATATACTTCCCTGACATTGTCGCCACAGCACTTTCTATATAGAAATAACGTCAGATAGTGCATGATTTTTATACATTTTCATTTCCATGCTTCATTAACATCGACGGCGGGTGCGGCTAGCCAACAGGGGATGCTTACTCCTCCCGGGCACCTGGTCCCACCTCTAGCTTGCTAGGGGTCCGTCGATGTTTAATTTTGTGCTCTATTGTGAGTGCTGTTGAGATTATCGTCAGGATCTTCTTTAACTCATTACAATTAAAGGGGTAGGGCCACGAGACCCCTAAATCGGCCCTTGATTTTTCTCTTAAAATACATTTCATGAGGAATACTTGATATCTCTCATGAAAATACACGAATGTTTACCGCTTTTCATGAAAAGAATAATATCACCAAAGAATGTGCCATTTAACAGTAATGACGTCATGAAGTGACGTCATTTTGACGTTATTGACAAATTATGGCGAAAATTGCTGGGAATTTTGTCTTTTGTCGTAGAATTCAATGTGGCCGCATGCGTTAACTGAGAAAAAACGTTTATGACAAAAGGATATAATGATAATCTTTCACATATAAATTTTCCATCATAGTTAATGCATGCGGCCATTGCTAATTTAATAGAAATATTGAGTTTTTGCATCAATTTCGCCGAATATGACCTATTTTGGTGTTTTCAAATGGCTAAAGGGTGTTGATAAAAGCAATGTTTACAAAAAGTAGACTCGTGATTCAGTAGAGAACGTTTCAAAATGTCAAATAACAGTTAAAAATTCTATGAAGTACAAAGTTCAAAATTTATCAAAATTAGGGCCAATATCGGGCTTCGTGGATTTAGATTTACCATACTTATGATGCATACCTAAAATGCATAAGATTACGTACAAACAATGTTTCATCGCTGGTTCCTCAAAATGTTCTACCAAATCTGTTTCGATCTTACTCACCAAAGTTTTATCTGAAATCAAATCTGGGCTTAAAAATATTGTTCAACCGTATGTTCTCGCTGTGGTATCAACCAGATGTGGATTTTAAATAATTCGAAGGAACTTTTAGAACATCTGAAATCCACTCATTTTAGTTGAGTCTATTCGATCATTTTGAAGCCTTTGATTTTTCGACACTTTACACTACAATCCCACATTCTAAATTGAAAGAAAGACTCACAAAAATTATAAGTAATGCGTTTACAAGTAAGAACGGCAATCGCAAATACAAATTTATTGTTGTTAACTATGACAAAACCTACTTTGTAAAAGAAAAGTCCGATTTTGAAAATAAGTACACTGAAACAGATATTATTCAAATGTTAAACTTCCTGATCGACAACATTTTTGTGGTGTTCGGAGGAAAGGTCTTCCAGCAAATTGTCGGAATTCCAATGGGGACCAATTGTGCTCCACTTCTTGCCGACATTTTTCTTTACTCGTACGAAGCTGAATTCATTCAATCTTTGGTCTCTGAAGGGAAAAGATACTTAGCTTTTGACTTCAACTTCACTTACAGATACATAGACGATGTGTTGTCCATCAATAATCCAAAATTCGCGGATTACCTCAGCAGTATCTATTCTTCGGAGCTTGAAGTCAAAGAAACTACAGAGAAAAATAATTCAGCATCCTATTTGGACATTATGTTGTCGTACGACACTGATGGTCACATGAACACCTCGCTCTATGACAAACGTGACTACTTCAATTTCAGCATTTCAAACTTTCCTTTTCTGAGTAGCAACATCCATTCATCGCCTGCTTATGGCATGTTCATATCTCAGTTGATACGCTATGTCAGAGCAAGTACCAAATATACGGATTTTGTTCTGAGAGCCAGGCGTCTTTCAGATAAGCTTCTCAGTCAGGGATATGTTTGTGGCCGACGAACATCGTCACTGAGGAAGTTCTACCGTCGATATGGGGAACTCGTCATACATTATATGATGTCCTTCTCTCCAGAATGGTGGATGATTCTGTCATAGACCATTTGAACAATCCAACCGAAGATTGTACTCTATGTCATCCGAAATGGAAGTAACCGGATGTGACAGTTCTACCGAATTGAAGCGGCGGGTGTTGCATGCAAGCAGGAGATGCTTACTTTTCCTGAGCACCTGGTCTCATCCCCATATCAGGAGTTCGATTCTTTTCATATGGTGGAGGATTTTGTTTGTTTGCTTTGGTTCATGTTTTATCCTGATTTTGTTTGCCTTCGGTGTCTGATTTTCTGAATCATCGATTTTGTGCTGTATACAGGGATATGGTCATTATCCATATTTGTCATTTGGTGCATCACATGACCTTGATAGCAATTTCAAAAGGACCTAATCTATTCAGATGTTTTATAATGAAGTGGCGACACCTATAGTATGAGGCTCTCCACGCGACGTAACTCTGTAAAACAAAACCAATAGTGCCCAGTCGACGGACACTATTCTCTCATAGTCCCCGCGTGCTCAACCAATGGAATTTCAAGAATTTTTCATGTGATGCACTAATTGCAAATAAAAGATGACTATCAATTCACTAAATACGCTTTGAAGTTAACAAATGACATTGCATTGATAAAAAACCATTAAAACAAAAAGTAATTTATCTCTCTCTCTCTCTCTCTCTCTCAAACACACACACACTCACACCCTGTCACGCACACCCTCATCAGTCTTTTAGCAAGCAGTCTATGCATTTTAAGGTAGGAATTCCTCCGACCCAGGCCTTGTGTTTTCGATAGATATTAATCCGGGCTTCACGCTCAAGATCCTTTTTGTAATTTACCCACGTCCTGTATGATTGGGCCTGTTCTTTGATATAGTCATGAGAAGGGAATCCTTGAATCTGGAATTTAAGGAAAACTCAAATCATGACTTTTCATAAGAAATCTAAAAAATATTAGCAACACACGTTTGTTCTACTAAAATTGATCACATTCTGATCCTGTAATAGGGAAAGGATTATTATCAACACAGGGGTTGTTGAAATGAGGCTTGAATAAAGTTCAAGTTGGAAGCTTTTTTAAATTATGTATGTAAGTAGTACTTCATATCTACTTTTTGTATAATTTAAATTGAGTCCTGCGAGAATGGTATGATTTTGCTATGGTGATCTGGATATGAACAACATTTGTGGTCGTCCTCGGTCGGTAATGTTCATAGGACTCTTGACTTTTCGTGTGGTACATATATGTATCATGAAATGTCCAATGTTTCCTTTTTTGTTATTTTGTGAAGCTGTTCTTGTTGGAAAACAATCATACAATGCCATCAACTATGCATATCTGTTACCATACGCTTATCAATTTGAGACGAAAATTCTCTTATGAAATATCTATGATATGTATTCTTACAAAGTCTGAGACTATCCTAAGAACTTTGACATTTGCTTCATTGAGAAATAAAGCTTTAGATATCAGTATACACTCCGCTCCCTCGCTGATCAAACTGAGCTGTGTGGATGGTTTGGACAGCAACGACTCTAAACCCTGACGACAATAAAAAAAGTACATAATTAGACCAAGAAATAGATATGAAGATTATCAAAATATATATACATGTATAACAATACATCGTATCGATTCATATTATTAATTATAGTTATTTTTACTTTCTTTTCAGTTTTCATACTTACAAAAATATGCCCACTCTGGAGTGACGATAATTGTGCGAATGACGTCTTTGATGTCGACTTGGGATATTTTCTGATGAATTCATCCGTCTGCAATATAAAAAGTTATCTGTGTCAACTTAACCCTTCTAAGGTCAGATGAAGAATTCGACTCCGTTCGTAATGAACTCTATGTGTGTGCGTCGCTCTAAAATGACAACACAGTATTTGTATGACCACTTCGTAAGGTACTTATACAAATCTATTGAGGGATTGTCATTGTACAATATCATAATTGCTACATAAAAATTTCTAAAATCTTTTGGAAACATACTTGCGCTATACCTTTCTAGAAGTACTAGACCGAGAACAGGCCAAAATTTCATTCTTGAGTTGGTATAAAATTTTGGCCTGTTCTCGGTCTATAGAAGTATATGTAGTACTACGTTTGTACGTTTGTCTCGAAAGGATGTAAGCAAACACTGATACTCGCAAATCAGTACAGTTTACTTACAGAACACATTATCCTATAATAAAATTGAAATATTTGAAAATATTTAGCAAAAATAGATATTCTTAATATTTCAAATTTGTGATAGGACAAAATCTTCATCAGCTTACCTTTGATAACCTTGGTATGGAAGAGCGGGCCCGGATGCTGCCATCTTGTGTTTGCCTCGTAATAGCTATAGATTAAAAAAAAGTTATCATACACCTCAATCGTGATTAGAAGCGGTGTTGCCCAGAGGAACCTTACTATGGGTTTTGCTTTACTAATTTGTTTTCTTCTAGAAGACTCCTTGGTAAGAGATATTAACGGAAGGGATCATAAGAACCGGTATATCTAGCAGTTAGGATTAGAAAAGTCACCTACTATCCTGTTCACTAAACCCAGAGCACCTTTTTCCCGGTTTTCTCTAAAATATGATATATTTTATTTTTTGTCATCTTCCAAAAAGATATCCATTTTATTGCACTCCATTAGTCGTAACAGAAAATACCATTATGTTGGTTGTACGTCAATTAAGTTAGAAATAAGACGGAAAATATAAAGTCTACGGGGATTTACTATAGTAAAATCAAAGACTTATATATGTTTATAAGTCCTTAGTAAAATCACTGAAAATGCGTGACGTCGGATGCTTTGACATCACTGTTTACTATTGTTGAAACGGAGAACAATACGGCTGCGGCTTGATATTAAATGGAAATTTCCCGTAGACATTTTGTTTTTCATATTGCAGTTAACAGGCAGCTGATAGGGTAAGTTGAAGTTAATTTCCAATTACACTTAAAGGAGGTCAATTTTCGGAAACACTAATTAATAAGAAAATTCTTCAGACGACAGAATAAATCGCTCTGGACAGTAGTGAATACTGCAATTTAACTGATTATAAGTGCCAAGGACCCTCCCAAGTTCCACACAAGCACATGCAATTTGTATCTGCAGACCCCGTTGATTAATAAGAAAGTATTTTTGACGAATACAATGATTTTGGCCCGTTGAGTGAAATTTAAAATGATAAATGATATATGAATACTAATACACGTATAGTTTTTCAATATGCAAGTTAAAATGTTCACGACGTTTCCACCAGGCGCAAAAACAATAATTGTAAATCAAAATAAATCTTGTAAAAATGTTTGATATCGAGATTGATATAGATTGATATTTGATTTACGCATATAACATGTAAATGCTAAAAATTGGAATTATTGTCTTTTTATAAAGTCTCGCAAAATGAATCTCCAGGTGTGAAGCTTGAATTACGATCGGAAGTCTGCATGGAAAAAATACTCTATTATCACTGCATTGTCATTGTAGAGGTTCATTGACACTTTGGAATACCTGCAGATTGTACATGTCTGACTGCACGGTGACATCCGGGTTCTCCGTCGTCATCGTCATTATCTGTGTGTTTTGAGGCAAAATCTCTGTGTAATGTCGTCCTTTCTGATTTAACAGATTGCTGCGAGAGTAAAAAAGTCTCAGTTATGTATAAAATATATATATACTGCATAGTATAGTCTTTTCAATAAACATCAAAGAAGTAACCAACAGTTATTTAGTCTCAAAGTCGAAAAGGAAAGGTAAAATCATTAAAATTTCCATTGGAACATTTGCGAACCCCGGATTGAACAAGAGGCCCACGATCGCTCACCTGAATACTACGTTAACTAATAATATCAAACAAGAAAAGGCTTGTAAAAGGAAAAAAAAACTTGACTTCAGAGTGGAACCAAAAATAACAACACTTCTAAAGACATCTCCCTTGATCATCCTGATGCTTTCAGTTTGTTGATACATGCTTAGGTTCTGAAGAAGAAGTTTGTCAAATGAGAGTACCCCTTGTGACCTACTTTTGTCGGTAGTGGCGCCACCCGTTGACCGGTCCGGACGAAAACAACACTTGTAGGGGAACATTAGTACTTCATACCTACCAAGATTCATGAAAATCTGAAAGTGGTTGGTGAAAAGAAGCTGAAAATGTATGAAAATCAACCCCCTTCCTTTTAACATAACAAAAAAAAACAAAACAAAACAAAACAAAAAAACAAAAAAAAAAAAAACAAAAATCATAAAAAATAAAATTTTAGCATAAAACACATATCAAAGCATTTAGTTACTTAAATGTAACAAATATGAAGTGAATGAGTGTGTAAAATAATACATTTATTGAAATTGAAGAAATTCATACATTTATTGAATTTAAATAAATAGTGCAAAAATGTGCATCTCTGACTAAGTCCAAAAGATGTCAAAAACGCGTCAAAAATTTGACTTCAGAGTGGAACTAAAAATAACAATACTTCTTAAGACATCTCTCTAGATCATCTTGATGCTTCCGGTATGTCGATATGTGCTTGGGTTCTGAAGAAGAAGTTTGTCAAAGGAGGGCACCCTATATTCTATTTTTGCCTATGGTGGCACCACCTGTTGGCCGATCCGGGCGAAAAACAACACTTGTAGGGATCATGATTACTTAATACAGATCTACCAAGTGTCATGAAAATTGAAAAGTGGTTAATAAATGGAAAAGAACCTGATAATGTATGAAAATCAACCCCCCTCTATTTTACGTAAGAAAAACAATCATAATAAATAAAAAAAAATTAGAAATTGAATGACATACATATCAAAACATTTAGTAACTTTTGACATATATGCAGTAAATGAGTGTGTAAAATCAGACATTTATTGAGTTATTTAAAGAAATAGTGCAAAAATGTGCACTTCTGACTAAGTCCGAAAAGACGTCAAAAACGCGTCAAAAATTTGACTTCGGATTGGAACCAAAAATAACAACACTTCTTGTGACTTCTCTCTAGATCAGCTTATTGAATGTAAAGACGTTTACCATTTGAACTACTTGGTGAGTGTCACTGCTGGTGGACCAAGAGTCCCCGAGGGCACATGTAGCCAAGTTCGATCAACTTCGGTTGATCGTCTTTCTCTTCAACGCATTTGAAATTTTCTGTTACAAAATTGCTTGAAATTTCTAAATCGTGGGTCCTGTAGCATCATATCCCACTCATTCTGCTACGTCTTTTGGTACATTTTTGGACATAATAATTTTCATACTTTTTGACCATATTACATTCTTTAGACTTAGGATCACTGACGAGGGTTTAGTACCCGAAACGTGCATGTCTGGTCCATGCTGTAAATTTATCAGGTTTAAAATGATGCTATTGAATCTAAAGACGTTTACCATTTGAACTACTTGGTGAGTGTCACTGCTGGTGGACCAAGAGTCCCCGAGGGCACATGTAGCCAAGTTCGATCAACTTCGGTTGATCGTCTTTCTCTTCAACGCATTTGAAATTTTCTGTTACAAAATTGCTTGAAATTTCTAAATCGTGGGTCCTGTAGCATCATATCCCACTCATTCTGCTACGTCTTTTGGTACATTTTTGGACATAATAATTTTCATACTTTTTGACCATATTACATTCTTTAGACTTAGGATCACTGACGAGGGTTTAGTACCCGAAACGTGCATGTCTGGTCCATGCTGTAAATTTATCAGGTTTAAAATGATGCTATTGAATCTAAAGACGTTTACCATTTGAACTACTTGGTGAGTGTCACTGCTGGTGGACCAAGAGTCCCCGAGGGCACATGTAGCCAAGTTCGATCAACTTCGGTTGATCGTCTTTCTCTTCAACGCATTTGAAATTTTCTGTTACAAAATTGCTTGAAATTTCTAAAACGTGGGTCCTGTAGCATCATATCCCACTCATTCTGCTACGTCTTTTGGTACATTTTTAGACATAATAATTTTCATACTTTTTGACCATATTACATTCTTTAGACTTAGGATCACTGACGAGGGTTTAGTACCCGAAACGTGCATGTCTGGTCCATGCTGTAAATTTATCAGGTTTAAAATGATGCTATTGAATCTAAAGACGTTTACCATTTGAACTACTTGGTGAGTGTCACTGCTGGTGGACCAAGAGTCCCCGAGGGCACATGTAGCCAAGTTCGATCAACTTCGGTTGATCGTCTTTCTCTTCAACGCATTTGAAATTTTCTGTTACAAAATTGCTTGAAATTTCTAAAACGTGGGTCCTGTAGCATCATATCCCACTCATTCTGCTACGTCTTTTGGTACATTTTTGGACATAATAATTTTCATACTTTTTGACCATATTACATTCTTTAGACTTAGGATCACTGACGAGGGTTTAGTAACCGAAACGTGCATGTCTGGTCCATGCTGTAAATTTATCAGGTTTAAAATGATGCTATTGAATCTAAAGACGTTTACCATTTGAACTACTTGGTGAGTGTCACTGCTGGTGGACCAAGAGTCCCCGAGGGCACATGTAGCCAAGTTCGATCAACTTCGGTTGATCGTCTTTCTCTTCAACGCATTTGAAATTTTCTGTTACAAAATTGCTTGAAATTTCTAAATCGTGGGTCCTGTAGCATCATATCCCACTCATTCTGCTACGTCTTTTGGTACATTTTTGGACATAATAATTTTCATACTTTTTGACCATATTACATTCTTTAGACTTAGGATCACTGACGAGGGTTTAGTACCCGAAACGTGCATGTCTGGTCCATGCTGTAAATTTATCAGGTTTAAAATGATGCTATTGAATCTAAAGACGTTTACCATTTGAACTACTTGGTGAGTGTCACTGCTGGTGGACCAAGAGTCCCCGAGGGCACATGTAGCCAAGTTCGATCAACTTCGGTTGATCGTCTTTCTCTTCAACGCATTTGAAATTTTCTGTTACAAAATTGCTTGAAATTTCTAAATCGTGGGTCCTGTAGCATCATATCCCACTCATTCTGCTACGTCTTTTGGTACATTTTTGGACATAATAATTTTCATACTTTTTGACCATATTACATTCTTTAGACTTAGGATCACTGACGAGGGTTTAGTACCCGAAACGTGCATGTCTGGTCCATGCTGTAAATTTATCAGGTTTAAAATGATGCTATTGAATCTAAAGACGTTTACCATTTGAACTACTTGGTGAGTGTCACTGCTGGTGGACCAAGAGTCCCCGAGGGCACATGTAGCCAAGTTCGATCAACTTCGGTTGATCGTCTTTCTCTTCAACGCATTTGAAATTTTCTGTTACAAAATTGCTTGAAATTTCTAAAACGTGGGTCCTGTAGCATCATATCCCACTCATTCTGCTACGTCTTTTGGTACATTTTTAGACATAATAATTTTCATACTTTTTGACCATATTACATTCTTTAGACTTAGGATCACTGACGAGGGTTTAGTACCCGAAACGTGCATGTCTGGTCCATGCTGTAAATTTATCAGGTTTAAAATGATGCTATTGAATCTAAAGACGTTTACCATTTGAACTACTTGGTGAGTGTCACTGCTGGTGGACCAAGAGTCCCCGAGGGCACATGTAGCCAAGTTCGATCAACTTCGGTTGATCGTCTTTCTCTTCAACGCATTTGAAATTTTCTGTTACAAAATTGCTTGAAATTTCTAAAACGTGGGTCCTGTAGCATCATATCCCACTCATTCTGCTACGTCTTTTGGTACATTTTTGGACATAATAATTTTCATACTTTTTGACCATATTACATTCTTTAGACTTAGGATCACTGACGAGGGTTTAGTACCCGAAACGTGCATGTCTGGTCCATGCTGTAAATTTATCAGGTTTAAAATGATGCTATTGAATCTAAAGACGTTTACCATTTGAACTACTTGGTGAGTGTCACTGCTGGTGGACCAAGAGTCCCCGAGGGCACATGTAGCCAAGTTCGATCAACTTCGGTTGATCGTCTTTCTCTTCAACGCATTTGAAATTTTCTGTTACAAAATTGCTTGAAATTTCTAAATCGTGGGTCCTGTAGCATCATATCCCACTCATTCTGCTACGTCTTTTGGTACATTTTTGGACATAATAATTTTCATACTTTTTGACCATATTACATTCTTTAGACTTAGGATCACTGACGAGGGTTTAGTACCCGAAACGTGCATGTCTGGTCCATGCTGTAAATTTATCAGGTTTAAAATGATGCTATTGAATCTAAAGACGTTTACCATTTGAACTACTTGGTGAGTGTCACTGCTGGTGGACCAAGAGTCCCCGAGGGCACATGTAGCCAAGTTCGATCAACTTCGGTTGATCGTCTTTCTCTTCAACGCATTTGAAATTTTCTGTTACAAAATTGCTTGAAATTTCTAAAACGTGGGTCCTGTAGCATCATATCCCACTCATTCTGCTACGTCTTTTGGTACATTTTTAGACATAATAATTTTCATACTTTTTGACCATATTACATTCTTTAGACTTAGGATCACTGACGAGGGTTTAGTACCCGAAACGTGCATGTCTGGTCCATGCTGTAAATTTATCAGGTTTAAAATGATGCTATTGAATCTAAAGACGTTTACCATTTGAACTACTTGGTGAGTGTCACTGCTGGTGGACCAAGAGTCCCCGAGGGCACATGTAGCCAAGTTCGATCAACTTCGGTTGATCGTCTTTCTCTTCAACGCATTTGAAATTTTCTGTTACAAAATTGCTTGAAATTTCTAAAACGTGGGTCCTGTAGCATCATATCCCACTCATTCTGCTACGTCTTTTGGTACATTTTTGGACATAATAATTTTCATACTTTTTGACCATATTACATTCTTTAGACTTAGGATCACTGACGAGGGTTTAGTACCCGAAACGTGCATGTCTGGTCCATGCTGTAAATTTATCAGGTTTAAAATGATGCTATTGAATCTAAAGACGTTTACCATTTGAACTACTTGGTGAGTGTCACTGCTGGTGGACCAAGAGTCCCCGAGGGCACATGTAGCCAAGTTCGATCAACTTCGGTTGATCGTCTTTCTCTTCAACGCATTTGAAATTTTCTGTTACAAAATTGCTTGAAATTTCTAAAACGTGGGTCCTGTAGCATCATATCCCACTCATTCTGCTACGTCTTTTGGTACATTTTTGGACATAATAATTTTCATACTTTTTGACCATATTACATTCTTTAGACTTAGGATCACTGACGAGGGTTTAGTACCCGAAACGTGCATGTCTGGTCCATGCTGTAAATTTATCAGGTTTAAAATGATGCTATTGAATCTAAAGACGTTTACCATTTGAACTACTTGGTGAGTGTCACTGCTGGTGGACCAAGAGTCCCCGAGGGCACATGTAGCCAAGTTCGATCAACTTCGGTTGATCGTCTTTCTCTTCAACGCATTTGAAATTTTCTGTTACAAAATTGCTTGAAATTTCTAAAACGTGGGTCCTGTAGCATCATATCCCACTCATTCTGCTACGTCTTTTGGTACATTTTTAGACATAATAATTTTCATACTTTTTGACCATATTACATTCTTTAGACTTAGGATCACTGACGAGGGTTTAGTACCCGAAACGTGCATGTCTGGTCCATGCTGTAAATTTATCAGGTTTAAAATGATGCTATTGAATCTAAAGACGTTTACCAATTGATGCTTTCGGTTTGTCGATAAGTGCTTCGGTTCTGAAGATGAAGTTTATCAAAGGACGGTAACCCCCATGACCTACTTTTGCCTGTGGTGGCGCCACCTCTTGACGGATGTAGAGACCATTAGTACTTCATACCTACCAAGTTTCACCAAAATTCCTTCACCGTTCTGGAGAAGAGGTGAAATGTGAAAAGTTTACGACGGACAGCACGCTATGACTTGAGCTTCACTCAGGTGAGCTAAAAACATTCCGACGTGAGACCAGGTGCCGTTGCAACATCTCCATGAAATTCTTGATTGTCAATTAAACTGATTTATTTTTGAGGTACGGGTATGTATATTGCCGAGATTCTCTTTGAAAACTAAGCAATGGCAAATTGGTTGGTAGTTCGCCTCGGGAAATAGCTAGGTCTGGTCTCGGGGAACCAGAATCGTGCTAACTCCCTCAATGGTATACTTTAACTGTTTTATTATACCGAAACAAACATTATACTGAAACAAACATATGCAGAAACAAACATTATACTGAAGCGAACATATCTCTTAGGTTCACAGGGTTCAAATGGAAATTCTATTGATTTTGCCTTGCCTTCTCGACTGAATGACTGAGTAACGGAAAATATTAATGTTTGATGATAAGATAGACAGAAACATCATTTATCATACTCATACATGTTTAATTTTTGATTGTTTTATTTCATTGCGGATTCATTTATGTGTTAAGCGGATAGGAGGCGGATTACTCTGCTCGCGTATTGATAGCGACATCCGATCAACCTTCAACGGCGCTGATTGGCTGATACTGACACACCCCCAAGGAAGCTCCGCCCCATTTTGAAACTAACTCCATAGGGAAATAGTCTTCTCAACTAACGCACCCCTTAGCAGGGAAATAGTCTTATCAAGCGATTTTCGGGGATTTAGTTAAATTTAATGAGTCTCTTTTTATATAGGAAAAAATCAGTAGAGGTATAATAATATATAATAATCATTGTTACTGTTCCTTTATAATGCTAATTTGAAGGAACAACACAACTTCTCCGACTTATTTGAAGAACAACACAACCTTTCCGACTAACAGTAAAATCAATTACATATAAATTCATCCATATCAGAACATCAGAGGGCAATATCCTAAATAATGTTTACAAGGTAAAAACCTAAGATGATAATGATTCAGAAGCAAATTCAGAGAATTGTGGTCCCACACTTCTGGTTGTGTATCATTATAGTAGGTGAGGATACAATGTCAAAATTGTTGTTATGAAGAAAGAAAACCTTGGCACAGACTTAAGGAATATGCATGTAGGTTTAAAACTTGAAAGTCATATCACTTTCCATTCAAAAGCTTTATAATGATAACATATTTTTAATCATTGGACATCATAAGAACAGAGCAAGTGAAAACAAGATCAAATCCTGTTACATCAACATTTTTGAGATGTCTGTGACGTTGAATTACCAACGATAAAGTCGAATATGATGCATCCACGTACCCTGTGATGAAATGAAAAAAATAAATGATTTTGGTCTTTGGATCTTTTCCCATTCATAAAACCATATCACTAACACCTTATAAGGGTGAGTCTGTCTGTGTGGCCAAGAATGAATGAATGAATTTATGAGACCTTGGATGTCAAAGGTAAGAATAATTTGAAGGAAAAACATAACTTCGTTTATCCCAAAGCAAGGACACCCTGAATCGACATTGCTTAAATATTATGTGCAAAAGTTACGATGAAATCTTGGATCTTATAATCATCAACTTATTTTATCCGTATCGTTAAGTAAGATGCTTGTGGTCTAAGGAGGGAAAATTTCCCAACTAATGCTATTTCAGCAACATGATCGTCAGATACTGATGAATAACCCTGTGATGATAAAATTAGATGAAGTTGGTACTATATTTTCCTATACACCTGTATTAAGCCATATATAACTAACAAATAAACTTCATATTGTTTTAGGAGAAAGGAGGGGATCTCCAACAACACTAGGTTGCAGCACCCACAGCAAAATCCCAAAACACCCATGCAAAAAACACAGAACAGATACCCACAGAAAGAGACGCAAAAGGGACAAAGAACACCAATTCCGTTTGGGCGGCCAAATAAGTGAATATGAAAAGAAAAGTTGCGGCCTTTTCTTGGTAGTAATATTAGACATCTACACAGACCTTGGATCGCTCTCCGTTTTTCGTCAACAGCTCTGTCAGTTTCCTTCTATCGATGGTTCCATTCACTCCAATATGCAGAGTATCAGCCACGCAGCTCTTTGAATCTGTTTCTAAGATGCACCAAAAGTCATAAAAATACTTTCAATTTTTATTTGAAAATTGATTTTAATATTTTTAAAACTCATAGATAGATCAAAGTATAATCTCCGAAATAAATTGAATATTGAATCGCCTGATTTACTTGGTCTTGATGAGGAGGCGTGAATTTTCTTGATGGTGGTATACTCAGGAAAGGCGTGTTCGAATTCCGGCTCAAACATGCGAAGAACGTCCAGGTGAGTTCTCGTTGCTTTTTCTTTGAAAGTGCTGACGACTTTACATATCCCCTGTGTAAAGTTTTGAAAATGTTTTCATTCATCACTTATGATTGACAACATTGACAAAATAAAACTATACCCGACTTATTTTGTAAGAATTACAAATTTTTGACAGAACCACTCACCGCCTTGACAACAATGATGTATTTACTGGCTAGACTGTCCTTTACAATTACGTCTCCTTCCCTAGAGTTATAAAAATTAAAGAAAAATACTGAGTGCAATTATTTTCCCAATCTATTAAATGTTTCGCAACAAAATATTTGACATCGGATATGAATCCCTTATATTTCATAGCATTGTCATCTGAATTGTTTTTACATTACAGTCCGAACTAATTCATGTGTTTAAGTTATCATATGAGTATGTCATTGAGAAAATAATGATGCAGTTACCATATGACATCTTGTCCAAAATCTGTCTCAAGACTATTGCAGACCATTAAGGGCAACATTCCAATGGTTACGTCGGTGATACTTTCTATAGTTACTGTACATTGTAGTTTTTGCTTTGTCATTTAGGTTCACGCTTTGTGCACTCCTAATTTTCATAATTTTTATCCAATCAATTATCGATCCGTCTCAAATTGATAACCTATCATGTCAGAGTTTACCTAAACTTTGTACGAGATGCCTGGATTACCTGAAATACTGGTAGAAGAACTGAGTGGGATTGTGGACGAAGACATCACAGGGAAAGTCTTTGAAGATAGGAAGCGATCTGTCAACAGGTAAAATGATTATTCTTTTAAAATTTCAAGAGACCTAAAGACTAGTTTAAACAGACTGCGAATTATCTCCTTATAAAAATAGGGTATAGCTTTAGAGATAAAGAAAAGATGAGAAAATATAATCAGTAATATTTCAAAAGGAGCTACAGGTAGATAGTTACATACTTGCAAAACTCTACATGTTGGAGTCTCTGAATCCGTAATGGTTCTCTTATTATGACATCAAAATCCTACAATATTAAAACAAGTTCATATAAACGAAACGACACTTTTTTGTTTTCTAACATTCATTTTAACTAATATATGCTTGTTGTTATTCATTGTAACACAGTCACATTAGAGATTTTCCCCTTTTTAACATTGATTAGAGTTATCCATATTTGAAGCTTTCCCAATTTTGATGATTTCACTCGATGTGTAAATCAATTTTTGAAATGTAGAAACTAGTTTTTGCCAGAGACCACTATTAACATGATAACTTGGTTGTTTGGCCTTTCAGTCGATAAAAATAGGAGAAATAATCGACAAAACAAAAAGAAAAAAAAGTCATGTGAAATCAGACACAGACAGATTAAAAGATACTAGATTATGAGAGGAGTGATGGAGACAGATGGAAATATAAGTAGCCCCCCCCCCCCCAAAAAAAAACCAAAAACTTGGTTTTCCATAAACTAGTACAAGTATGAGTCATTTACCTCTTTATGGACTACCAGGAACTCGCACGTGGTCTTACAGATTATAGAAGCTGTTCTGACACATCCTTCAAGAAGCGCAATTTCCTTTAAAAAACCATAACTGTCTTATTAAAAAATTGATATCAATAAGAAAGTTATCACGAACCTTGTCAATAATCACAGAGAAATCATGATATAATAGACAGATCATTTATATATGAGATTAAAAAATCCCAATTAAATTAACTAATAAGACAGATTATTCTATCGTTCGTAATAAATTTCATGATGTTCATTCTTATCTTTCATTCAATGAACCAAAAAAAGCTTAATATTAAAATATTTCGTAATGGTTTCCGGCAGCAAATGGACCATAATCTTACACCGAAAGTGTCCCCAGCGTTGAGAGTATGGACTGTCCGTACAAATTTGACGCCTGTGGTGGGGTTAGTATCCAATATGTTGACGATTGCCGTTCCGGTCAGCATAATGTAAAACATGGACGGAGGGTGGCCTTGCTTCAGAATTACACGACGGGCCTCGTAACTGAATATAGAAATAAAAATAGCAATCCAAGGAATGCTTGTGTCGCCTGCGAAGCGGTTTGATTATTATTCTGGAAAGTGGATCAAAATTATTGGTATCAGTAGAAAAGTCTTGTCAAATGAAATTCATTTGAAATATCAGACCTCTTAATTACAAATTAAAAGATATGGTCATTCTCAAATTTTCAGAAAAGAGTGTTAATCACCTAGGTCAAGGTCACTACGTAAAAATTTGTAATAAAAAGGTCTCATCATAGAAATGATAAAGACCTATCACCTACCAATTAAAAGATATATGCAACCTTAATTTCTTGGAAAAGAAGGTGAAATAGCTAGGTCAAAAGGTAATAAATTATGGGATGTGTAGAAAGGCATTGTTACAAGGAAAATACATGTGAAATATCAAAGCCCTATTACCTACCAATCAAAAGATATATAGCCAATTTTACTTTTCTTGAAAAGAAGGTCAAATATCTAGGTCAATGTCACAAGGTCAAATGTTATGGTCTGTGTAGAAGGGTCTTGTCACAAGGAATACACATGAGAAATACCAAAGCCCTATCACTTACCAATCAAAAGATATATACAATCTTAATTTTTTTGAAAAGTAGGTCAAATATGTAGGTCAAGGTCAATAGGTAAAAAATTATGGTAAGTGTAAAAAGGCGTTGTTACAAGGAATACACATGTGAAATATCAAAGCCCTATCACTTACCAATCAAAAGATATAGCGAATATTATCTTTATATCAAAAGTAGGTCAAATATCTAGGTCAAGGTCAGTCTTTGGCTATGTCTGGTTCATGCTGCAAATCTATCCGTTCTAATTTGAAGACGTGCAACATCAGACGACTAGCTTGCTTGTCTTATACACAGGAGTTCGATGCCACAAGAATACCCGCCACTACTTTCCTTACTTTGACTAGAGAGAGATGAGAAGGGGCGGGTGTCATTGAGGGTTGTTGGCATCGAGCTCATGTGGTCTTATACTACGGTATCTCATGAGGAAAGAAAGCAATCAAATGTAAAGTTGTTCATAATACAAGCTGCCATGTGCCGGCTTTACTTCCGAGAAAGTTTTACTATTAGTTCCTAGAATGACAACCCGTTCGTCCATGATGTTGGAATTTCTTTTCTGGTTGAGAGCAATTTAATTACTGATATAACCATACTTGAAATTGACCTGATTTGACAATTTCACGCAGGTAGGAGACACTGACTCTCCTCGGGTACCTGGTACCATTTTTGAAGGGGTGGGGAGGAGGGTTCTGTTTTTCTGGTAGTCTTTAGTTTAAGGATAGCTGACATACATGAAATTGGATGTACACAATGGTATCTTTGACTTACTGTTGGTATTCCATACATCTCGCCATTTGTATCTGTGTATGTACGGGGTAGTCTTGAAATGATGCGTTGTCCCTCATCAACGCCATTATCTGTAATAATCCTCAGTTTCATCACATATTGTCGACATTAGCTTGCAAAGATTTATGCCGCGAAAGAAATCTGTTTCTCCTTTTTCACGTACGGGAAGCATAAACTGGTGAAATGTGAATATAACTATATGCTGTCGTGTGGGATGAGAAAAGCCCACCCGAGGGGTCTGGTTTCTGGTCAGGGAACGAGGCTTGCCGAGTTCCCTGACCAGAAACCAGACCCCGAGGGTGGGCTTTTCTCATCCCACATCACAAACATATGGTTGATCGTTTTTCTCCCATTTCTAGGGGCCTTTCTTGAAATTCTATTAAATCATGAAATCGTCAACTTTATCGAATTCGAAAAATAAAGGAATATTCGTTTTCAGCGCCCTCAAAAATTGTTTATTCTAAAAGAATAAACCGTAGTCCTTAGCCCTTATCGATTTAGTAAGAATTAGAGTGCAAAAAAAAAAAGAGTTTCAACACGACGTTTTTGTTGAGAGGTCGCCGCTTTAGGTGCAAAAGTCATGACGTCACAATGGATAACAACGACGTCACAATATGGATACAGCCTATAAGGCCGACGTCAAAAGTCACGCGAGGTACATGTGGGATACAGTGACCCTACATGACGCGTCGCTATGGGCAAACTATATCCCACATGGGGGCAGATGGGAGAAAAGATGTTCCGTACATTTGGACTTTGAGAAATGAAAAACATACTGTAGCGATATGAAAAGTGACTAAATGTTTCTTACTACTTGGATATTCTGCATTGTTCTTCTTTCCTTTGGTATTGCTAAGAGGTCTTTTAATTTTTCCCTTAACTGCAAAACATGAAATCATAACATGTACTAAGTATTAGATATTGCGCTTAATCGAAATAATTTCTTAAATCTAGAAGTGGTTAAGTTCCGTTGGGGACATCGCCTCTTCACGTAAACAAATTGTGCCTTGATGAAGCGAAGTTACGACGCGAAGAAGCGAAGTAATCTGACATATTTTCTGCCTTTTGAATACCACATCAGTACATTCATACGGCATTCTTACAAAAAAGTTGCGAAAATTACCACTCGGTTGCCAGCACTCGTCGACCTGAACGTCTATTTGTGTTGTGCGTGGTGTTGTCTAGGTGTCGTTCTAGATACATGTACTTTTGAAGTAACATAGTACTATCGTATTAGATTTCAATAATTGTAAAAATTTTATTATTTCTACTCACTGGTTCGCATTTTCCATAACTGTTCACATTGAAGGTGAGAATCTGATTCAGATCATCACGTAGATGGATGTACATTTCCACGAAAGACCACTGGCTAGTATCTGGCTTCAAAACGTACCTTTGAGGAAAAATCATCTTTCTCAATACATGTACGTATAGTTTTTACTGAGCTCGAAAAGGTTTTCTTAGGAAATTTTGAAAAAAGAAAATTCATTCCATCAATGAGAGTTGCTTTATTACCTCTTCATCCATAACCATATTCCTGAGACTATTTTTACCACACGACCTGCTCGTCGGAATCTATCCAGGGGCTGAAATCAACACCATTCTTATATTAGATGCATCAGAATGACGATATTAACTATTCAATAGTAAGAGAGAAAGAGAGAGAGACAAATCTATGATTCATAAAACAAGAAATGCATATGGATTCACAAGTAATTCTTACAGGTTCTTTGAATACGTTCTCCTCCATCGGGGAAGGAGGCGTTGGTAATTGTATGACAGCTCGACTGGTACGTCTTCTTCGTCTATAAAATTTCCCGACCCCTCGGCTCAGTAAACAAAATTGTGTCTCATACTGTGAAAGAGACGTCACGGAACTTCGACGTCGCACTGGCGAAACTTTTCCGGAACTTCGTATACTTCCAGTACCGGAACTTAAGGTTTTTTGCTTCCACTTTGGTTCAACTTCCAGTGTAATTTGCGCTGGATTATCTTTGAATTCCTTTTGTAATAGTTTGTACTGACTTTCCGTTTCCGACCTTGTGAGCGATGTTCCCAGTCTGACAATAAATTCAGGGATATCCTGTGACTTTGGTACTTCCTGCAGGTGCTCACCGGGATCCTGTAAATGGGGGACCGCGACGGACGGCAAGGGCGTGGACGTTAGATTGCGTTCCTCTGATTTCACAGAATCTGTATCCTCCATCTTACTTCCGGTTATTTTAATCTTGGATTTGATTACTCACTCGAACGTTTATAAATCCTCATGATTATCAAAAGGAACTCTAGAAGTACTCGATCATGATTTATTATTTTCTTCCGTAAAAACCCCCTTAAGTTCCATTGTCAAATAAACACTAGATCAATCTAAAGATCGAGTATTCTCGTACGGGATAAA
Organism: Pinctada imbricata; assembly: GCA_033119305.1. Classification (NCBI taxonomy): domain Eukaryota; kingdom Metazoa; phylum Mollusca; class Bivalvia; order Pterioida; family Pteriidae; genus Pinctada; species Pinctada imbricata. Next base: position 50,776,652 of record VSWD01000006.1, on the reverse strand, counting down.
ATTTCGTTTCATCTCAGGGCGAAAATGAATACATTTTATAAGAGTATGATTAAAAGAATTAGCGGAATAATAGAATTGGTTTTCCAATTTAAGAATGGCTACGTTACCAAGAGAAATGAGATACTATTGTTAATGTTATCAAAAATAAACCACATTGTAGGGTATGAATGATTGAAACACGTGAAATCAAAACTTATCAGCCTTAACCGTCTATGTATAATCTAATACCTTGCCATTTCAGCTAAAGTAAACACATTTACTGAATGGCAAAAGTAGCGACCGTAATGAATTGTAATTGTCTCTCAGACCACACGTTTTAGGTGAAAAAGATAGTGTACATAAAAAGCTTTTATTAAACTCAGTTCTATGTAACTCGTTTAAAAGGTCAATGTGTTTAGCCGGAAAATACATTTCTAATGAAAAGAAGTTGTAAAAGGCAATTCTTTTAACCAACTTTTAAAGTCCCACCAACAACTTCCAATACGGATTTAAAATTAAGATGCAGCATATATCTGCATCCAACTTTGTTTCAACAACTAGAAGGTCAAAATGCCAACGATAATACGTATCTTCTATTATTTATTATCCACAGTATGCCATGCCTGGTAGTGTTGTCCAGAAGGCCGCTTTCAAAATGTTATGCCTTGTTAGATATTTTCATACTAGGAAAGCGATTACTTCTTTTCTTTATTTTAAAATTAATAATTGATTATTAGACTACATTTTTTGTTTCATTATACTCAACAGTAAACATGTATTTTCAATTATTTTTTTTATGAAGTTCCAATATCTACAAACAAACGCCTTGGAAATCAGAAAAGACTAAGAACAATCCCTGTTAAAGGTATGTTCATATCAAATCATACTTTCAACACTTGTACAAGTCCCGCCTATGAATATGATAGAAAAGATTATATTAAAAGGAAAAACATAACGTTTATATATGGGCCATATCGCTCACCTGAGAGCATTTGAAATCTGACAGTGATTGTGTTTAAGGATTTATAAAATCTGGTATATCAATCTACATCCTGTTATCGTAATACTTATGAGAACAGCATTATTTTACATTAGAAGGAAGAAAAATACTCAAATGTAACAAATAATGCAAATAAATTAGATTAAAACAATGCTTTCCATTGATATAATCATAGAAATAACACGAAAATTAAAAACCACATCTCTGCTTCAACCGTAAGGAACATGTCGTAAAATCTGAATTCAAAAATTTTATAAAGGACAAAATCTAATAAGATAATCATAACCCCCTCCCGCACACACTCACACACACCCACAAAAAAAACTTTCTGCTATATCACGACTCTGAGTTATCCCTCTTTGAATTTCAGTAGCTGTGTGATGTGTCACTTTATGTAAGTAACGATTTGACACTGCTAGATGTGAACGACTTTTGATATAGTTAAACCCTTATACTTATATTAGTATTTATTGTCAGAAATGAAACGTATATTTTATACTCTACAGTTACATTAATTTTGTAAAGAGACAAAAAGCTTAATGCTTACATCAATGGTTGGGTTAAATATACGACGAGGAATTGATGAACATGACAAATAATGTCACATTACGAATGCAATCATTACACATGAAACCTGTAACAATTAGAATCCAAATCTTCTTCAGATGCACGATCCAAATTGGTATTTCCAAACATTTTGAAAATATATTTTCAGAATTTCAATGGGGATTTTTATCAGGAAAACCCAACGTTCTTCAAGTCAACCGCCATATATGAAATAATCGCCCTGGAATTTCCAGCAAATTTTAAAATAATGTTGGATTTTCCGTATTTTTGATAACTTAAAAACATATTGTTACAAATTTATGCCATAATTCAAAATGGCAAAACGATTATAGAATATCAGATGAAGCATTACACCATGGATTGAATTTATTATGATGACCTTCTCAAGGTCTCAAAACAGCTAACATAGCATTATTTCAAAAAACAAGACCATATAAGGGCATCGTGTGCAAAAACACGTGAATGTATTCATTGAAATTCTATCAACATAGTTTTGGATATTTCCTCCTCTACATTTGGAAACAACTTTCACGAAATTGGATCACCAGAATCATGATGATTGTGCTTTATGTGAAAGAAGTGCGTGTGAATACACTTCAAAATCTATTAATTAATGTCCAAATTGTCAATACTAAAAAATCTTAGTGCGTCATATGCATATCTCAACTCAGTGATCCAAAGTGTGTTGAAGGATCTTTACTCCTAGAAACTTGGACAAAAAAAATTCCCATAACCCTTTTCCTACTTTTTTAGGGGCATGTCACTTGTATTTGAATGCATGTTATGTGTGTTTCTAATTTCGTAATGAATAAGAAAATTCTATAACCTTTAGTGATATCGTTACTTATGTAATGGGAATGATAATTTGGAATGTACGAAGTTGTAAATGTACCACCCAAACGCCAATAGTCGTGTAATTATCCATGTATTTGCTGAACATCAACCTTTTCTTCTTCAAAATTAATTGTCATACACCTAAATTGTTTCTGTTTCAAAATATTCCACAAAATATCTTAAGCTTCTTTTTGGATTTTCCAAATATTTATCTGGAAAACCCAGTGTCCATATATAAACTTTTTTTGAGAAATTCAACTTTTAGTATGGAAATTCCAACAAAATACAAAATAACATGGAAATTCCAACATTTTAATTTTGGAAATCCCAAATTTTTGGTAACTTCATGATGTTGACAAAACAAGAAACATACAGTAGACGCCATATTAATGTGCATGCATTTCAACATATATTTCAATAATGATAATTTCAACCACTAGGAAAGTAATTCTACTGGTATATTGTTAGTCTGCCAGGATACCGTTCCCATAGTTTTACAGTGTTTCGGATATATATTTGAAATATATTTGTAAACTCTATGTCATCAAATTCGATAACTACATGTATTCTAAAACTAAGGGGTATATCCCTGAAGGAATAGCTCTGTCCCAAGCAGGTTCTTAGGCGTTATGGCAATATTTGGAATTCACTCTTACTATATTCATATTTTGATTTCGTATATTTCGACATTGAGCATCACTGATGATACATTACTTGTTGAAATGGGCATATGGTGCTCTGATTTTTCCTCCAATAGATCATATATATCTCAATATTGATAATTTATAATGCCGTGGTAAGATCTCTATTTGAACCGTCTAGCACAGACTACGGCAACTCAGTAGAATTGACATAATTGACGACCGGATGGCTCCTCGTAATGTAAAAATAGAACACAAAATCTTACATCCCTTGACTCTTAATGTTTCAATATATAATTTAAGAATTTACAACGATTGCTTATAAGATTTTCAAATTGTTTGAAAAATAAATTATCGTAGTGAAGATATAAGGAATTATGAACATATTAAAATTGTTAGTATACTAGTATTGCCTTTTTGGTGTTGATGAGTTAATTTGGTAAGTTCCGTCGCAATGCCCGTAAACTGATAATTCCACAGTATGGTAAATTGGTTGTGATTAACAAGCTTTCGGTTTCGATATATACGACGTTCCAAACACTCTTGTGCAACTTAGAATTTGAACGTACGAGTAGAAATAAGACGAAATGATAACATCAATATGGGGCTTTCAATACACGTGTGCATTCCTCAAGGGAAGAAACAATACCAAACTACTAAGATACAATAATTTCAAATCACATGTATGTATACTCGGTATCCTGTATCACAGGGCAATATGTAAATGTACGAATGAGAACGAAATGTAACGTGCAAAGCATTGGTGACTAGATTTGCATACGTATAAACAAAGTTGTCTGAATGTAAAATATACTGTTACTGCTTCAAAAATAACCCAGTGAATACCTCGTCTTGACCGATTTATAGTTACACAGTGTATGCACTGGCGGGAATGTAAAGTAAACGTTCCAAATTAGAGTTATCTTCTCTTACACATTCTACACCATTGAAAATATCCCATTAATATGTTTGCGGTCAGATTACACCAAGTGTACAATGTACATGACTACTGTTATTCAGTATCTTTTTTGTGGTTCTTGATGACATTTTTCATGTTTGCGGACTTCAGACTTCGCACACTGCACTTCGAAGGAACTGTATTACAAAAGCAAAATGTTGATTCTATTCCAATGAACTTAAAATACTTTGTGTGAAGAATTTATTTGTTTTCATGTGTTTTCGTGTTCTCTAGAGTACATTCATCCATTGTGTGTTCAGATTTCTTTCATATGACCCCTAACGTGCGAAGTCCGGAGTTCGAAGTCCGAAGTACGTCAACTAGAAAAATGTCCATTAACTGCAATAAGTAGCACGGCACAGCTTTTTAAGCGCCACCACCTACATTGCATTCTTTGCTTACATTGTACTCTGAGAGATTCTTCATAGGACTAGGTTGTCCTCAAACTGTGTTATTGTTTCCTTCTATTTGTCCTACTTTTCTTTTCTCGTGAAAAAAGTTCTGTTTTATATTTTTCAAGAATTTGTAAACCTTTTGACTGTGACTTTAAGTATATTACTTTGGGTATTTCGGAGACATGATTAACAAAATAAGAAGGGTCAAAAGCATACAGAATTACCATCGAAATTGTGTTAGAATCAACAAACGACTTTTATACCGTGGATATAATCATTCTGTCACCGGACGGACACTTGGTTTGTACTGGATCAACCTCAGACTTCTAAAGAATTGCACTGTGACTGACTGTGACGACAGGACGCCATGACGGGCCCTGTCCAAACCTCTTTAGAAAAGACAAGGCCCCGACCACCTGTCCTCTATGAATGTCAGTCAGATTCCTCGGGTGATCACATGTATGAGCTCGCTACAGCCGGCAGAGCACTGACTGTATTTCGTATGCCTTCAGTTTTTTATATCCATTTATATATCCATCTGTGTTCCTTGGGTCCTACGTCATGCTGTATGTTTGTATGTTCATCTTACAGTGAGGAGGTTATTTTACACCAAATTGTGCGTTCTTCGAGACCTCTGGGTGATCTGAAAAGTGGGAGGGTTGTGCACATGTAATCCAGGATAACCACATCGTCTGCTACTGACGTAGCAGATGGCCGTCCCAAGTTTGCACCGATTGCCCATTTGTCTCGTTGGTTTGTGTTTGATGTTTTTCTGTGATTTGGCATTCCTGGTACCATTTGCGTCTCTTTCTAGGCGAGTCTCCTTTGTGTTTTACAGTGCGTGTTTTGGGGTTTTGCTGTTGGCGCTGCAACTAGGTGTTCTTGGGGATCCCCTCCTTTCCTTTAAATCTGAATTTAATTTTGAATTGACGTCTGAGTTCGGGTTTTGTTTTGATTTTCATGAACTATTTTCATTTTATTTTACATACGAAAATAGCATGTTTATCATAGCAGCATGGGAACGAAATGTAACGTGCAAAACATTAGTGACTAGATTTGCATACGTATGAACAAAGTTGTCTGAATGTAAAATGAACCGTTAAACTACTGCTTCAAAAAAAAAAAAACCCAGTGAATACCTCGTCTTGGCCGACTTATAGTTACACAGTGTATGCACTGGCGGGAATGTAAAGTAAACGTTCCAAATAAGAGTTATCTTCTTTTACACATTCTACACCATTGAAAATATCCCATTAATAATTAGGGTAAATGAATAAGAAAATTATAAAAGATGAAAGGAATTTTTTAAATCAATTATAGGAATGTATATTGGTTTGATACAAATTCGTACTTTCCCCGCGAGTGTTTTAAATATATGATCTCTGACATAGTCGCCATGGCACTTTCTAAATAGAAACCTAAGACAGTGCATCTTTTGTAGATATTATATGTATTTTCGTGCTTGAACATCGACGGCGGGTGCGGCTAGCCAAACAGGGAATACTTCTAATCCTCCCGGGTACCTGGTCACACCTCTAGCTTGCTAGGGGTACGTCGATGCTCAATTTGGTGCTCTATTGTGAGTGCTGTTGAGATTGTCGTCTGGATCTTCTTTATCTCATTTGCTTCGAAAAACACAAAACAAATGGTAATTGTTTCAAAGTCGGAGAGCGAATATGCTATAATTAATAACCTTAAACCTGAAATTTTCACTTATCCTATTGAATTTGAAGACGTAAATCATTTGTACCACTTGGTGAGTGTCAAGATCTACTGGTGGACCAGGAATCTTCGAAGGCACATGTAGCCAAGTTCGATCAACTTCGGTTGATCGTTTCTTCAATGCACTCGAAATTTCTGTTATCGAAATTTATTGAAATTTCTAAAACGGTCCTGTAACATCATATGTCACCCATCCTGCTACGTTTTTCGGTACATTCTTGGAGATGATAACTTTCACACTCTTTAGCGATATTACATTGTTTAGATTGAGGATCACTGACGAGGGTTAAGTACCCGAAACGTGCATGTCTGGCGCATGCTGCAAATTGATCTGTTCTTAAATGCTATCACATAACATTTGAAAACCAATTTCAATTTTACGGAATTTTCCGGATATTCCTCGATATCTTCATAGACACTTTTTTCGACTTGCTACCTTTTTGTACAAGGAAAAGTCTCTTGTTGCTTTAAGAATAATGCAGAAAATGCATTGAATCAATTTGATACTATGTGTTAACAATTGGTTTGGAAAAAACGAAAGGTCTAATATATGGGCCTCAAGCGCCCTCCTGGCTTCCTGGCCAATTCATATCACATTTGTACGATTGAATATCGAAAACTTTATATCTGATACACAGAATTTGTCTCCGGTTTTATCTTAAGGAAGATGCCCTCTGGAAGTATTGTTTTTATCTAAGAATATGTCCTCTTAAAGTATGGCTTTCACATTTCGATTTATCTTGGTTAGACTTCATGGATTGGATTCATAATTTTGCCGAGACGAAACCAAAAATGTGTTGGCGAGTCAGATGTATTGGCGACAACTTTGATGATAGGAATATGTTAATTAGAGAACATTGAATATTTGCTTCTTGAAAAATTTAATGACAATTTGTGCTTTAGTATCGAAGAAGTGGTAATACTGTGTAAGCCAGGTATAACTCTCATTGGTCACATTTGCAGAGGGATCAGGTCGAAGATTAATGGTATCGAGGATTTCAAAATGTCAAGATTCTTCAAGTGGTGAAGTGTTCGTTTCAGGTTGTCTTAGGTGATCTGTCACAATATCTAAATAAACTGTCCACTTTAAACAGAGATAATTAGACACTAAAATGTTTATTTCAGAAATGGATCTCATATGTTTTTCTGTTGATGCAGGTATTACCCGAAAAATTGGACAGAAAAATGCATCAATGCGCGTAGCGTCCAATTTTTCGGGTGATACCTGCATCAACAGAAAAAATATAAGATTAATTTCTCATCATTTTATTATCATCTATTTATGGAAAACAGACTGTTTTCTTGGATCTAAAAGCAATCAATCACCGCACTATATTTTGTAAGTCGGAGGGTTTCGCAGTGATACCTCTGCCAAAACAAGTTATGGCAGCCGCCGTGATTCAAACAGCGAACGATCGTCTCTCTATATCTTTGGAATAAGGACCAGTTTGAGCAAATTCTACATGCACTGTTAATTTTTGAATAAGAAGAAAAGAAATGGTACCCTATATACAATAAAATAACAAGCAATCATCAACAAATTGTATTTTCAGCAACGATTTCATTCGTGTTTGAGGGAACTCCTGGTTCTAAAAATAGTGCTATAAACAGACTTCCGTGAAAAATTGTCTTGATCGATGTATCAACAAAATTTCTCAGCCAATCAGAATATCTTCGTTTCATTAAAATGACAATGGAAATTACATAATTATATAATAAGGTAAACATCATGACATCATGGGTTTCCATATTGAAAATACATCAATCACGACCCGGATTCTTTCGCAGTAGAATCTAGTCTGTAGTATTTGTATTGACATATTTTTTCGAATTGCTTGGAAATTTGATGACGTTTAGCTTGTCACTTGGTAGTTCTAGAAATGATATTTATGGAAGGTTTAAGGTAAATGTCCTCCTTACATCAAATACGAATTTAGTAATATTATGGTAACATAGGCATGACCTGTCTAATTTGTAATAAACTGAGCACATTATGTAAACTTTCTTGATTTCCATACGTTCTTCGTGACAAAATGATACTGATTTCGTAATGTTTTACGATTTATAAAATATGAATATTTTTTTCTATTTCTTTATTTTACATATTTTTTTTCAAATCTCATCAAAGTACATAAGTAGTATAGATAAACCTTTTTTGATAACAAAAATTCATAAAACAACTGAAAGTTTTTTTTAAAACAATATTCGTTCCCATTAATGTTTATATTTGGCTGTGTTTACACCAATATGAAATACATGATACAGAACAAATAACAATGTTAAAACTGCAATCAATGTTTTCCCGTGTAAAAAGTTGTATTTTGAATTTGATGGTATATTACTACTCTGTAAACACTTCAATGTACTGTAGCTCTCATACTTTCACAAAAGATCGTTTTCTTTGTCCCATCGGTGCCTCCAGGTATTGCTGAACTGCTGCCAGAACAGTCTTGTCCTCACTCTCAAATAGTCTCCTTCAAAAACGTATAACAATAAAAGATATAAAAATCATTGTTACCAACGAAGTAAACCCAGGGTAGGGAATGTCAGTCTATCAGCCCATACAGTATGAACATCATTTCTCCTGTTGATCGAAGGCAAAACTTCATAAAAGGATAGTGTCTAAAGAAGTATTTGGACATAATTATTTCAGATTTGATGTACCAGGCATGTATGATTAGGATTGTTTAACCTCATACAGAACGTTACTGAGAAGCCAAAGTAAACGTACCATTTCATTCATTCATAGTTCAGATAGCTTTTTCTTCAAAATATTGTAACAATAGGGTGGGCCCCAACTTAAAGATTTAACAGATATTTTTTTGTTATTTAAAGGACTTTTTCTATGCATACTGATACAGATGACATATCGAACATTTTTTCTGCAAAGAAACAGTACATTTTAGAAAGATACCCTTGTACATTAAGATTTAGGAATATCAAATATCTAGTACATAAATTTCTATAGGTATGCTTTTACAGTTCAGTAAATATAAGCCAGAGGTCAATTGTTTACTTTTAAATTTGAAAAATAAGTAATATAATAGAAATATAGTGCATAAAACGATACTATAAGATGTAGATAAGAATGATATGTTGACAAACACAGGTGTACCCCCTTAAAATTTCATGGCATTTTCGACAAATAAAATACACTAAATCCGACTTTTTGCCAAAAAAAAATGTTCAGATAGAAATTTGTTCATTTCGCATTATTTTATAAGATAATGTATACAGATGAGGGTAAACAAACATAGAGGTACAATTGTTTAGTATCAAGATCAATTCCAATTTCCAATTTCGATATACATGTATCTCAGCCAACCATCTAACAGAAACAACAGTTCATTTTGTTTTTAAAGTTTAGTACACGAGTCCTTTTTTTTTAATCTTATTTTTTGTTGCTGATGTCATATCATATAACACAACAGTTCAAAATTGATGCTTTTGACATTCTTTCACCAGATCAAATTGTTACTGCATAATATATTGGTTTGAAATTTCCTTCAAGAATGTATAGAGTTGGAACCCTTCCGCATTTTTTTTAAAGAAAAAGACCAAAAATTAGAGTAAAATAATTGTTTGTGATAATACACAAGAGCATCCCCTAAAATTCAAAAGATGTTTGGTATACAGTAACTACACAGAAAGTCATAAAAAATAGTCAAATTTTCAATAATCTTCAATAGACAAAAGTTTAAGGTAAAACAACTTATATTTGTCAGTATTGAATGTTTATGGTACAAATATTTTGATTCAACCTTAAGAACAATTTGGAATAAAAAACCTATAGTGGTTAGGTAGGGGCATGTCTTAGTAAATCATCTGGCATGTGGAATTCTGAAGATAGCATCACTTCCCAGTCTGAAGTTTAACACTATTTTACAGATTTCGGGAGTTCGCTTCTTTTCATGTGGTGGAGGTTTTTGTTTGTTTGCTTTGGTTCCTGTTTTATCCTGATTTTGTATGCCTTCGGTTTATGATTTTCTTAATTATAGATTTTGTTATGTATATAGGGATATGGTCATTATATTTGTCATTGAACTATATGTTCTCTGGTACTTAACATATACTGATACTTATTAATTTAATATTTAATATTCGAAACATGTGTCTGGTGCGTGGAAATTGGTTTGGAATTTTCTTAAAGAAGGTATAGAGTTGGAACCCTTCGACATTATTATTCAAATATAATTGTTAGTTTTTCTCACAAGAGAAAGAATAAAGTTTTATATTGATGTAATGTTAAATGTCTTGAAATTTAATAGCATCATTTAAGAACAGATAAATTGGCAGCATGGACCAGACATGCACATGTAAGTGACCTAATAATGATTGAGATTGAACGCCTAAACAGATGATTTAAAATTACATATCTGTTCAATATACTAGCATTAACATTGATATGCATCCGTGATTGACATGGTGGAATCTACAATTTACATCAAACGTCTTAAAAATTCATTACATAATTTAGAAGAGGATGACGTAGAAGCGAATCGGGAAAATCCGTTGTGGCTTTATTAAACCTGTTTGATATGAAATACTGCTGACGAGGATTTAATATCCGAAACTCGTGTCTAGTACAATAAAATTGGTACTATAGAGTAATAGACTTATATTTCTATATTTTGACAATTTAAATTTTGCAAACAGACTACCGCGAAAATGTTTTTTTTTTCGGATTGAAAGTGATTTTGTTTTTCTTTTCTTTTTTGATCAGTTGTAGAACTTTGAAGCGCTGGATTATTAATGCACTGCGCTGTCATGCAATAAAATAGCCGTAGAAATGTACAAATGGCACTTTGTTTGGTTGGCTTGGTTTAAACGGAAATCAGGATATACATGTACAATACAATAATGCAGCCATTAAATTTCATGAAACCTCTAAATATATCCCGCATTTCTATTTTATCCAAACTCACTTTCTTTTGATAAGGTAGGTGACGATGATGGCAGCTGCTGAAAGTGCTATGGCAGCACCCACTGCTGCGGCGACAAACATGGCTGTGTTAGCTGTACTATCTGTGACGAAAGTTTTCAAAAAGGCAATCAACTGTCATCAGAATGGATTTGTAATTGCATTAAAAACAATGACATTTGAATTCGTTTAGAAATAAGGAAAATCTGAAATCAAATAGAAACCCCAAATATGAGTATTACCAAATACTACTATAAATCAAGAGAAGAGTTGTCTAAATCAGATTTAAATTGGCCTATGCTGCAATTCTACCGACCGTCTGACTCACATGTGTAAAATTACACCAGACTTAGAATACAAAGAAAAAAAAAATGTTGAACGCTTTGCCACTTTCTTCGTGACAAGTGCATTTCAACTTACCCGTGGTGTCTGTTGAAGGTAACTGCACATTGCTACTTTTGGACGTACTATTAGCTATAACGTCTGTAGTGACATCGGAAGTGACATCAGTAGAAATCACAGTTGAGTCCAAGGTGGTTGACACAGCCGTCGTTGTGATGGTAGAATCTACAGTGGTAGTGTCGCTTACTTTGGGAGTGGGTGGGGTCGGACAATTGGCGACAAGGGCTGATGTAATATTACTGTCTGTAAGTAGAGAAAAGGACACAAATGTATATCAAGTATGTGTCAAGTTCGTTTAGATTGGTTGGAAACAAAAGGAAGGAAAAAGAAACTTTCTGTCGATATGGTTAAAGAACTTCCTTTTAATAACAGGTAAATGAGAGAATTCGAAAATTTCTGTTATCAAAATTTCTTGAATTTTCTAAAACATGGGTCCTGTAGCATCATATGCCAACCATTCTGCTACGATTTTCGGTGTACAATTTTGGAAATCATAACATTCACACCTTTTGGCCATATTCCATTGTTTAGATCGAGGATCACTGACGAGGTCCATGCTGCAAATTTATCTGTTCTTAAATGACGCTATTGTCAATATTATAAGTCGGGGACTTACAGTCCACCAGCAGCGATACCAGCCTAGTGGTTGAAATTGTGAATTTTGAAATATATGTTCTATAGTACCAATTTTGTTGTACTAGAGACGTGTTTCGGATACTTTCCTCCTCGTCAGTATTACTTCATGTTAAACAGTTATTAAATTTGAAGACGTTTAACATTCCCAAACCATGTTGTGAAATTGAGTTCTGACAAATTCAACAAATCTAACAAATGAAGGATACGTTTATTCTACAAACTGCTCAAAATTAGAAATGAATTTGAACTATTGAAAACAAAAATCATTTCTATTGAAGAATTTTGATGAATTTGCTTACCAAGTTTTGGTACTAAGGCTGGAACTAAGTTGCAAAGATAAACATAAGTATCTACATAGTGCACATAATAGGAGTCCGGATCGCTGGCTATCCCCCTCAATTCATCATTAGAGTTCGAAACAGCTGCACCGATTCCGATGGAGAATACCTCCGCTCCGATTTCGCTCCGGATTTTATTGGCTGCTTCAACTGTTGCATTCAGACTGTTTGACAAACCATCGGTCATAACTATCACAGTTTTAAGAGCGTTCGATCTCCCGCCATTTATGAAATCGAATGAATTATCTCTGACGTAATCGATTGCGTCATATGTATACGTATATCCAGTTGTCCTTGTTCCTTTCAAAGAATTTATTCCATCAAGTAATGTGGTGTTTCTATAATATCTATTTAAATTGAATTCAAGACTCGTCCTTGTTGAATATGTAACGATGGATACTTGTATATCGTTTGGACCTATTTCTAACCATTTCGTAACGTTGTAAACAAAATCAATGCCTTCGTCAAAGTCGGATTCTTGTACGCTTCCAGATTTATCTATGATGTACACAATATCTGAAAAAGGGGAAAATGAGGTTTGTGTCATACACAGGTATTTGAATAAGGATGTAAATCAAGTTCATAACGGTCATCAGAAGATAATATAAGAAGGAAGTAAATTAGAGACATATTTCTATGATCATGTAATACGATAAGTACACTAAGTTAATGGAAGATGTTGTATAACCCACTTGTTTCATGGCAATTGTCATGCCATCAAATAATTCTACATTGCAAGTTAAAGAAAGCTGCTTCATGATAGGCAGGCAACAACGTAGCCAATCATCCAATCATTACTTCAATCACTAATCTAATCATTGCTACACAATTAAAATTATTGGACCGCCTGGGAAGGTGTAAATTACCGTCCACAATGTAGATCGTGTAACAAATCTAATTATTTTACATCTTTCTTATTTTTCTTTTTTTAGAGATTTAGAAAACCACTTTTAGATTTAGAAATGACCACAGCGGAACACACCCGCTGGATGTACCAAACCATGAACGTCAGATTAAACAACTTTGGACAACAACAAAAAACAGCGGACAATGAGACACACAACGCCTACTCCCAATGGTCCGTCAAACACACAAAGAAGAGGCATAAGAACATGATTGACATAAACTGAGACCAATACTACCTAGGTAACAAAAAGACTTTGTAAATACATGTACATATCAAAAGTACATGTATTTGGCAAAATTTAGAAAGGACTGTGTGTAATAAATTTCGTTCGTCTTATTTACGAATTTGCTCATTATATTTTCTCTAGAATATATATAAGTTTAAATTTATTCTATAAATTGAACCTCTGTTGTATAATTGGTAGCCTATAGCATCATAAAGAGCTTTCATTTTATAAGTTTTACATTGCCCATAGCTTGGTACCTGTCGCCGATCGCCACTGTCCGGGGTTGATTTTTATATAGGTCATTTTAACACACATTTTTATGTAAGCCATTCGAAAGAATTAATTAATGCAACGCCTATGTTGTATACATATCTGTTTATCTTAATCTAATTGAGCGATATTTATAAAATTTGGACATCAGTTCAAGGTACCATGTTAATTATTTGAAATAACGAAAATTGTACCGTAAACTATTTTTAACGACAGTTTCCTTTGCGTTCTGCATCAATATGACTTAGTCTGAAATACGTACATATCGTCCAAAATAAATTTAAGTTTTAATGTGACAATATTATTGTATGAAAATGTGTACAATTTATTATGCATGTACTTCCGAAATTTATCTATAAATATCATAGAACTTAAAGGAGTTTAACATCTTAGCACCATCCCTCCAATGATATTTTGAACATAGATTTTATTTGGATATGCTACTGAATCGAACAGGAAATTTGGAGCCGCGCGCTCTCTGTAATGTAAATGTAAAAATCTAACTTCAAAAAATTAAAGAGGGCGCTACTGAAATTATTTTTGGTGGCTCCGCTGAAAGCATCACTGATGAGAATTTAACATTCGAAACACGTGTCTGGTGCATGTAAACTGGTTTGGAATTTTCTTCAAGAAGGTAGAGAGTTGGAACCCTTCGACATTATTCCGATGCGTAGATACAGTGTACATTGCTACAAAAAGCTATTTTCTGAATCAGACTTTGGGTTTTGTTGGTGACAAACTCAGTATGCTTACAAGACCAACCTTCAGAAAGTCAACTATAGTTACCGCTTCAACCGTCTGCACCATACATTTATATTGCACTTTCAACATAGTATTTTCCCCTGGCTTTACGGTGACGTTCCCAGACTACCGCCATACGGCATTTACATAGCACAGTTCATCCGATACGCTAGATCATGTACTACTGTTTTTGATTTTCATAGTAGAAATGTACATATAACCAAGAAACTTTTAAATGTAGGTCAAAATTTCCGCTTTTACCAACTAGTAAAGACTTTTTGGAAATTTTACAAAAATTGCAGTCAGCTTCTTTTAAAGTGCGGACCTACACCAGCAACAGAGTATATTACTTTCGGTATTTCACAGACTACATTTTACGGTAACATAATAAACAAAATAAGAGGAATCAAAGGCAACATCATAACCATCGAAATTGCATCAGAATCATCAAGCGCCTTTTATACCGTGTATATGATCCTAATGTCACTAGACGGACACTCGGCATGGTACTGGACCAATCTACAGCCTTGTACCAGCGCATCCTTAAGACTTACACTCTGACGACGTGACTCTATGACGGGCCCTGTCCAAACTTCTTTAGAGAAGACAGGGCCCGATCACCTGTCCTCTTTGAATTTCGGTCGGACTCCTCGGGTGATAACATGCATGAGCTTGCTGCAGCCGGCAGAGCACGGACTGCATTTCGTACGCCCCTACCCTATTTTTATATACATGTACATATTCATCTGTGTTCTTTGGGCCCCTACGTTGTGCTGTCTTGTTTGTATGGTCATCTTACAGTGAGGAGGTTATTTTACACAACAGTTGTGCGTTTTTCGAGACCTTTGGGTGACCGGAAAAGTGGGACGGTTGTGCGCGCTTAATCCAGGATAACTACACCATCTGTTACTAACATGGCTGATGGCCGTCCTAAGTCGGCACCGATTGCCCATGGGTCTCGTTGGTTTATTTGTTGTCTTTTATGTTCGATGTTTGAAGTCTCGTTTGCTGTTCCTTGTCTCTTGCTGTGTGTGTCTTCTCTGTGTTTTGACTTGGGGGTGTTTGGTGTGTTGGTGCTGCAACCGAGTCTTGTTGGAAATCCCATCCTTTCTTCCATGACATGAATAGATCCATTGATCTGTAATATTTCTTATGGGTTGGCGGGGATGGTTCACAATGGGATACATACCCCTTCTAAATATGATCCATCCCTCGCCCACCCCATCCACCACCCTTGATAAAAAATACATGATCCGCACATGAATACAGGACGATGGAACCGCGCAAGCTGAGATGTAAGATGCTTAATTAAAATTTTTTCTACTGAAAAAAAAAAAAGAATTTAAAAACTCATCTTCTTGGCATCTATAGACCGAGTTCTGTATAATCAGATATTATCTTACATGGAAGTGAGACGAATTCATGGTACATATAATTAGAATTCGAAAAAAATACAAAATGAAGAAATCGCTGCTAGATTCCTGACATCAAGTACAGAATTCGATCAAAAAACCAGACGAGCATTCTAATATGAAAAAAGAAAAAAATGCATATTTATGAAATGTTTTAGATTACTGAAGGACACCAACATTTACATATCTATTTCCTTGAGTGTAAAATCCTATTTTAAAGTTTCATACCTTTGACGACAGCATGAAGGACATGTGGTATAAATACAAAGCAGTAAATCATTAATGTCACACGTCCCATAGTTAGCACCACTTCATTTTTTTATCCAGTATCTTTCCTATTTTATGCACTTTTAACATGGGTCATGCATTTTTGACAATTTAGACGATGGATCAAAACATTTACTGCATTCTATTTTGTCATTTTCTCCTAAGACTTATATCAAATTAAAAGAAAATAGCTTAAGTATACACATCTTCATTTATTAAAGTTATAAGGCGATTAGTAGGCGAATGTTTTCTTAAGATGAATACGTTTTAAACAGTAATGAAATGTAGAGATTCTTTAAACAGGTTTATTGATAATGTTTTCGTTCCTATTTAACCTCAACAGGTCAAAAGGAGAAGAAACATCTGTTGTTATGTGTTGGCTGCAGTCTTGCATTATTGCAATCTATTTTGATTATATATCAATCAAAGCAGATCGGAATTCCTTGACATTTAACATTAATTCAAAATTTCTGCATGAAAGTTAAGCATATATATTTGTTTAAATTTCAAAATGAAAAACGATACTATTATGGAAATACATCCTAAAATTACGTTTTCAAGAATCTACAATTCGTGTGTTGCTGATATTTTTTTGCAATAATGGGTAATACTGTTAAAATGGAATACAATCAGAATTTCTAAAATCAAATAGTTTGATGCCAACAGGACTCTTATTGAAGAAATGAAAAAATGCGTGTTGTTGCATTTAGCGTAACAAATCGTCCATAATACATTTACAAGAGTGATAAAAAAGAATTTGAATGTAAAACGACTTCAAATTCGATAGCATCATTTAAGAGCAGATAAATTTACAGCATGGACCAGACAAGCACGTTTCGGGTACTGAACCGAAAACAGAAGAACCATAATTAGCCTTTCTTTTGCAGCCTCCTTAAAAATTTAACTTCTTTTATCTAATTCTTACGATGAACAGAACAAATTCCATAAAAAGTTAGTCTTACTTTTATTTATCTCATTTAGGCTTAATTGTAAGACCTGGATGATTCGGTATATTGTAGTGGACATAATTTCTGTAAGCAAAATCATACTTCAAGATTTCTTTTTACAGCTGTGTATACGCCTAATTACGGAAAAGCTGGTGTTGTTTTTGTATTCGTTGATAGCGATCTCTTATCTACGAGGTAGCAATTTACGAGATAGAAAAAAACATCAGATGACCCTTATCGGCTTCCGTACCTGATCACCACACCATGTTGTAAATATATTAATGATACGTAATGCTGATTACATGTCTGAATAATTAAGATGAGATATGGTTGTAGTGACCTGCATATTAATAGATATTGACAAAAAAGATATAGACGAAACACAACATTATCTAATTTTAAGTTGTAAATTAAGAACTGAAAAGATGGGTTTTCCAGGAGACGAAAGACGCATAAAGAGCGTGATACATGAAAAGAAGGGTTTTCCATTTTGACTCTATTTTAATCCTTAAGCACTAAATTATTAGGAAATTGAGGACCTTTGAAAATTGAAATTATGGGGTTTTCAAAAGGAATTTCTTTTTATGAATAAGGGGAAGGAATCTTTAAAAAGACCGTAAATGATCCACGCCAGATCATACGCATAAAAATTTAAATTAAAAGACAAATGAATTGGGTCGTAACTTCTTTCTATCAAACCACTTCTATTC
Source organism: Pinctada imbricata (assembly GCA_033119305.1). Classification (NCBI taxonomy): domain Eukaryota; kingdom Metazoa; phylum Mollusca; class Bivalvia; order Pterioida; family Pteriidae; genus Pinctada; species Pinctada imbricata. Next base: position 50,758,779 of record VSWD01000006.1, on the reverse strand, counting down.
ACAATACACGTGTTTAGGATAGTAGATCCTCAACTGAAGTACGTCAAGCCAAAGTGATTTACAGAAGCGCCCTCTAGTCTGATTCCTGATTTTGTGTATCTATTTTGTGAAGAATGCGCGGATCCAAATTTCCTGTAGGAGATTCGGTAGCATGATAAATATCCAATGATCATTTGAGGGATGGTGCCAGGATGTTAATTGCCTTTAATATCAATTGTTTTTTAGGATGAAATGACAAATTTCCAAAACGGCGAAGCAATATATAATGTCAAATTGATAAATCGCGGATACAAAGCTTCGATCAGGCAACAGAACAAGAAAAAAAATTCATTCATGACAAAACAGCCAGACAAAACTCCTATTATGCGATCGATAAATACAGAACCATTTTAAGTAGTTTGAAATACAGTGGCTTGATCAACAACATTTATGCAAAAACAATTTTTCCCTGACTATAAATTTTGGTATTTCAATCCTTTATCTAGAAAAAGTCATTTTTGTGTCGCCTGCGAAGCATAGCGACACTTAGGGATTACTTTGACCGTTGTCTGTCTGTCTGTCCGTCTGTCTGTCACACTTGGATGTCACACCCTATAAAAGTGATTCCTGGGTGTGCCAATATGTTTCGCAGGCGACACATGCAATTTTTTTTATAGTATCTTTGTATGGCACAGTTTATATTCAATATTCTTCTTCTTCATTTTTTAAATTCGAAACAACAAGGAGCTGTTAAGATAAGACGTAGAATCTGCCCTGAAAAGTCGAAATTTCAAAATGCAAAAATTGAGAATCTTTTTCGGTAGAAATTTCAAGTAACTTGGTCCGCATATGAATGTGCTTTCGGATGGGATAATTTATGAAAAATAAGACCGATATTTGGGTCAAAACAAGCGTTTTTTTTACAGAAATCAATGGAAAACGGAAAAGTTTTATACAACATCGTTCCCCCCTCGCTTTACAATGCCACTTTTACCAAAGGTGTATATCAATAAAACACATTTTCTGGCCAAGTGGGGTTCTGAAGCGAGGGGGGGAACAATGTCCCACAGGCGAAAAACAAAAAAAGGGGGGCTGGATGGCTATTTTTAAATTTGTCTCTAGAGCGTTAAAGTACGTTATATTGTCGTCTTTTTCTTTTTATATCACCGAACAATCTATTCACAGCGTGTTCCGATCAAATATTTAACCGTTTGGAAGGAAATAAACGAGAAAGTTGTCTATTTCTACGCCGTGTGTATTTCGCGCCAGAAAGCTACATAAATGGTTGAGAAGACCGAAATAAAACCGTTTTTCAGTTTCCGGATTGCAGAGTTTGCCGATTATATTGATATAATAACCTCAAAGTTAATTTTGCTTATCCAATTTTGACATGAAAAGGTAACAGAAGCATAATAAACATAAAAATGTTTAAAATAATGCATTTTTGTGCATTTTCGATCGATATTTAACGTTTTCGGTCATCCGTACCCCTAACTAATCAACCCGTAATTATAACATCTTTCCCCAAATTTATTTAAATAAAATACCTACTAGGAATCTTGTTATACTTTATATTTTTATCTTGACCAACTTTTATATAAATAGGAAGGACAGCGCACGATACATAATCGAGTGATTTCAGGGCTAAATCCGGCCCTTATCTTAACAGCTCCTTTGTAGCACCGTTGTTTGAAAAATATTCTTATGACAAAGCTCTTATCAGGAAAAATGAATAAATGTTATTTCAATTGCGTCTGGATATAAATATGAAGAACCATGGCTGCAGAGGTCAATATCCTTTCCGTACACATGGTTCAGTTGACTTATTCTTGAATTAATTTATACATATAATTGTCTAGAAAGACGAAATATTACATTTGATTTTAATGCTTTTCTTGTGTCTTAATTGCGCCTTTTGTGACAAGGCATTTATTAAGAAATTGTCTTAGACAAAAATCAGAGTTGATGTATAAGGTAATTAGGGAACACCTATTATATGTAGCATGTCATAAACATTCAAACCAAGATTCTTCAAAACCGAACTATAAGCCAGAACAAAGAAATAAATTGAATAATCAGAAATAATAAAAGAATCTTTACTCACTGGACACCTGATTTCATCGTAGCTCTACTCCTTGTTGCATACCCATCCTGCTGCGTCTTTCGGTACATTTTTGGACATAATAACTTTCACACTCTTTGGTCATACTATATTGTTTAGATTGAAGATCACTGACTAAATACCCGAACGTGCATGTCTGGTCCATGCTGTAAATCTGTACTGAAATGACGACATTGAATTTGAAGACGTTTAACATATATGCCCATGAATTGGAATTTAATATTTTGAGTTCTGAGTAATTTTTTTTCACTTGGATATTCCTAATACATGTATCGATAAATCTTTCCTTTCTCTAAGCTGCACTCTTGATTGATCTCCCATTATTTAGAAGTTTATTCATAGATAAATGTTCGTTGTTCACTTTAAACTGCACGAAAATCACACAATAGAAAAAGATACATATGGACATTGACTACAATACTACACCGACAATTATAAGCCAGTGACCATAATTTTCCAAGTAATTTCCATTAGACCATTATTATCACAGTACACATATTTTGGTATAGATTATCCCCTGTTGGTCTTTGAATGCCATAGATGATTAAAAGTCAAACATAAAAGCAGAAATCAGAGTCCAAAAATTACAATCGAAAGGCTTAGAAGTTCTTTAAAAAATATAAAACAGAACTTCTCACGGGAAAAGTAAAATGGACACTGTCACAGCTTCATAAAAACACGGTCAACTATATCTTATGAACGATCTCCGGAGTCCAATACAAGTGCGGAATACACTGTAGGTGGCGCTGTTACAACGCATCGTGCTTATTTGCAAAGTTAACACATATTCAGAATATTACATATCCAATGCAAGTGAGTAAGAACAAAAAGGACACTTATGGCTTGTTCTTTCCCTCTTCGTATTATTTAAAGTTACGTCGTTGGGTGCGCTTTTTCGACATAGTAACTTTCATACTTTTTTGGCATATTACATTGTTAAGATTTTAGGATCACTGAGGAGGGTGCGTGTCTGGTCCATGCTGCCAATTTAACTGTTCTTAAATGATGCGATGCAATTTGAACACGTTTAACATGAAGGGGGGGGGGGGGGGGTTCGCTCATTGGCCAATTAATATGAAGTTCTGATGATCAAGGGGATTTTCAGTCATAATCATTAGACAGAAAAAATAATGAATTTAATGTTTAAAATCAGACTTGAATGCTCAAACTAATTATAATTGCCAGACAGTATTTTTTGAAAGTAGATACGTTTTGAATAATTCAAGTTACATTAAAAAATTGTTTTTTAGCCTGTTGAACATTTCTCTATCTCAAAGTAATATACTGTGTTACACATACACGTATTCTTTTTTCACTTTTAGATACCAAAGCAAAATGTTTTATATAGTCATAAAGCAACTTTACTTACGTATTGCAAAAATGGTACAAGTGACATAAATAATTATATAAGATGAAAAAACAAGGTTAAAAAAGCAAAGTCAATTTCTATACTGTATACCAATATTTTTGTCAGAACCATCAGCCTATTTTCATTTATTACCTTTTATGTAAATTGTCCTGCATTGCCATCAAATGAATATGTAAATATTGATCTTTGAACAATAATTGTAATCAAGCTGCCATAAAACAAGTGTGGCCTTAAGATGACATACAACCTTTGTTAATGTAAATTTTACCAAAAAGTTTCGAGAACAATGTAAAACGATTCTCGTGAAACATGAATGCTATTTTCTTCTTCAAGTGTGATAAAAACCCATTTTGAAATTCTAAAACGCAAACATTTTGTAAATTTTCATTCAAGGGAAAGAATTCAACAAACTTTGTAATGGATATCAGCACATTTACACAATTGCAAAAAAAAAAAAACCAAAACCAAAAAGCAAACAACAACAACAAAACACCCCCCCCCCCCGAAAAAAAACCCAAATAGATAAATAAATTAAAATGATTCATAAAAATACCTTCCCCCTCAAGAAACTCCATGCGCTGTTTGTTTTAAGCGCGTTTGTATTCAATCAGTCCAGGAGTAAATGAAGATAGGACAGTGGGCCGGGGTCTAATCTATCTGATGACTTTTGGGTTGTACCCTTCATAGAGATGTACATTCACTGTTGGTTAACGTTCAATGATTGAACATATGTATAAAAATAGATATGAATTTTATATCATGGATATATTTTGTCATGTTTTCAAGTTCTTACATGTGTGACATGTTCAGAAGGTAATTAAAAAATATGGTATGGTATATTTTCTTTCCAATAATATTCTAACCGAGTTGCAAAACTCGGCTCTTTAAAATTTGATACAAATGTATGAGACGGGCGGGCGAGCGTCTGGGCGGGCGGACGTCAACAATTGGTTTCCGGACTATAAGTCAAGTATGATATGTGCTTGTGCAATGAAACGTCATATACTTACTCACCATGAGTCCAAAGGTCAAGGTTACAGGACTCTGATTATTAAAAATGGTTTCTGGACCATGTTAGAGCCTGTATTGCATATCGGGAGTTCGCTTCTTTTCATATGGTGGAGGTTTTTGATTGTTTGCTTTGGTTCCTGTTTTATCCTGATTTCGTATGCCTTCGGTTTCTGATTTTCTGAATTATCGATTTTGTGCTGTATACAGGGATATGGTCATTATCCATATTTGTCATTATCTCTATTGATTTTAGAATTCAAAGGTGAAGGTCATAGGACTCAGGTGATTGAAAATGGTTTCCGGACCATATTAAAGCATGTATTGCACTTATGATCAAGAAACTTGCCAGAAATCTTTCCCATGGATAAAGGATGACCCCTTTTGATTTTCGGGTCAAAAGTTCAAAGGTAAAGGTAATAGGAGTCAGATGACTCAAAATGGTTTCAGGACCATATTAGAGTCTGTATTGCACCTATGATTATGAAACTTGCATAAAATGCTTGCCATGAATCAAGGATACCCTCTTGATATTGGGGTCAAACGGCCAAGGTCATAGGATTCAGAAAGTGGTTTCCGGACCATATTGAGCCTATAATGCACCTATAATCATGAAACTTGCCAGAAATGTTTTCCACGAATCAAGCATGATACTTATTAATTTTTAGCTCACCTTATCCAAAAGCTCAAAGTGAGCTTTTGTCATACCAGTTTGTCCGGCGTCCGTTAACTATTCATATTTTCGACATCTCTGAAACAGCATGGAGGAAGTACTAGTGGTCCTATACTAAGTTTTTTTTTCCATTTCGACTTGATCCCTTTAGGGAAGGATCCAGGGCGGGTCAAATAAATCCCAGAGGGTACCCCTCTTAAAAATCTTCTTTTCCAGAACCGCTGCATGGATTGAAAAACTACTGGCATCTAAGTGATTAGGAAGGATACATTATTCAAGTTTGTTAATGTTGAAATCCGCTAACTAATTTTTTGTGCATTCTTGACTTAGTTATTTTAATGCAACAATTGAGATTTCTTTTAATTTTTTTTCCTCTTGGTGAAGTTTTCTGCCCCAGTTTTATTTTAGCCATAATAACCCAGAGGAATGCTTTTCTGAAAGAATGTTGCTGAAAAGTTTTTTTTATTTCGTATGAATATTTTTTTCAATTGCAAAAAGGAAGGGGGGGGGGGGGTGGTGCTAATATTCTCCTCTGAAATTGTTCATAACCTTTTTGATATTTATGGTAAGAAATGTAATTGTGAAAGAGTTTTACCTGAATAATTTCAATTTCATTTCTGTTCCATCTTTGTGCTCTTCAAAAATTTTTCCAATATTTTCCCCTAATTTAAGAAAATATTGATGTACTTTTAGTGGTTTTTATGTATGAATTTATCATCATTCTTTTTAGCTTGAAATTCTGGAACTGAACAGTGAGATTTTGGACTGCGCTTGACAGACTTTGGGTTACAGCCCTTATTGCGAGCCATGTCATCTATGATTACCCTATGTTTCATAAGGCTTACGATAAGCATTTAACAGGTATTTTCACATTCGCTGCTCGATGTCCAGTGTTCTCAGGTGAGCGATGTGCCTCTTGTGTCATGTTTTTGATACCAATAGACATGACAAGACTTTCCAATTTGTATCAAAATATGAACTTTCTGACCTTGCTCTTTTAATTTCAGAATTTTGTATGTAAACTTCCAAAAGCAAGGGAACGAAATTCTTGCAGTGAAGAAATCGGTCAATCCATGTTAAATGTCTTCAAATTCAATCGCATCATTTAAGAACAGATAAATTTGGAGCATGGGACATGTTTCGGGTACAGAAATTTAAAGTTAATCGGGTTATTACAAAGTCGTTTCTGGAATAGAAAAGTTAGCATTTTCTGCAATATCATAACGCGGTCAATGGTTTTTTGTTATGTTTTATTTTCGTATCTACTATTATTCATGATTGATAGACATTTTTGTTCACATTTGCATTTATATAAATGCATCTAAATTATGACATTAAGCTATTTTTCTTTACTGTCTCATAGCATTAAAGTAGATGTCAACCAATTATACCAAAGACACAAATTGACAAGTGTCGTCTTACACCTGGCAAAGTATACGTGTAATAATAATTTTTTTAAGTATACGTGTAATAATAATTTTTTTATGGTATAAAATACAACGTAATGTCGTTAAGATCAAAATCTTTATCTTTGTGAATATATATGGAGATGAACTGGGCACATTCTGTTCATGTTCATGCAGCGAAAAATAATGTTGATGCGCTGTTTCATCTTTCAATTGATAAGCGTGTTATTGACATGAACCGTCATACTGTTTCAGAGAAGACAAATACCATTAATGATTGGATTTACCTCATTTATTGAATACACAAATAACTAAAAATACAAACACATTATCTTGTATAGGCTATATAATATCTAGATTAAGCATTTTAAATGACTAAGAATGAAATATCAGGAATTCATAAGGTAAAATATGATATTTTACCGTTTTTTCTGCAGTAATTAAAGCAAATCTTTGAAATAATAAAATCGTGTATAAAAATATGTAAAAAGATACAATGATAAAGCGATACAAAATGTTAAAATTACATGAAATATATTTGCCTCTCTCACTCATAATAATTCAACGAAAGACACTGTACAATAATATTAAAGGAAATAACTGGCCATGTACGAAAGTTTTCAATAAATGAATGCCCTATGAATATATCCAGAATGAATGACAAAAAATCTGAGTATATTATCTCAAAATAATAGAGTTTTACATTTTATATGAGTATTCATTTATACATGCTAAGTTATTCTGAGTTTCTGATTTTTCTTCAAGATGACAATGAGTCTCTGAATAACAATACTATAGGTTGTTCCTTTTAAAATACATGCACATTTCCTAGTACAGAAAATAATTACCCCCGTAACCGTCCTCTGAAAACTCATGGACAGAGTACGAAGTAAGGAGAGGAATTATATTGTTAGATGAGGAGAATTCGTTGGCCGTACTCCTGTTCGTGTTCGCTTCTTGCATTCTAGACATTGCATCAGTAGAACTTGTTTCAGGGTCGTTCGGTGTATGTTCGCTGATGAACTCTTTTTCGATGTAGGTAGAAGACGCCGTGGTCGTAGAGTATGCACCATTGACTTGATTGCCCATTGTACAGGTAACCTGGCAATCTGGAAAGGTGTGTTGTTGGTCCTGCATAACTTCAAATTGTTGAGATTCTTGATAGACAGGGATATTATAACAGCGGTCATCGCTGGCTTTTGTACTCTGACATGAACTATCCTCTTCTTTTAAGCTTTCTGTTTTCGGAATTTTCAGAGACGGAATGTCGTCAAAGTAATCGTCTAATGAGGATGAGAACATCGAAAATTCACCAACGAACTTTGAGTTAGTGTGTGTGGAATTATCCCCAGGTATGCCAGTTCTCAGTGTTTCTTCTTGATGGAACGTTGGGGAAAATCTTTCAGACGACGTTCAAATTCAGCTATAAAGGTTTGTTGCAGCTTCTTGTCATTCTCCACCATCAATACAATGTTATTTCTCGTCTCATGACTAGGTGAATTCAACAGGAGATCTACCACCTTTTCAATAAAGAGTCGCGTTCCAATATCGACAATGTGTAAATCTGATCCCCTCTCAGCCTGCTGTATTATCCATTTTGGTTAAATTTTGTTGCTACATAAGATACTGCTGCTTTCTTAGTAATATCGCTTTGACTTGAAAGAAAACTTCTTGTTCGTTGATAATTAAAAGTATTGGACTTTTATAACAGCTGCAAATGTCTTTGAAAAGGCTTTGTTGAAAACTTTCAAAGTCCAGAAGTGGTTATGTTATTCTTATCCACTATTCACAGCCTCTTCCGTCATGTTACTGATCAAATATGGAATAATACCTTTCTTTTATACCTTAGCTAATTCAACGACACGATTTATGGTCCTATGGATGCATGAAATAATAGTAAATATACATGTGTATAAAACACATATCTCTTTGACAAAAAATTATACTACGTAATCATGCGCAACGTTGTATTATTCTTAGGTCGGATTTTCCAGTTACGCAACGCTTAATGTAATGGAGGACATATAAATAGCGATTTCATTCGCACAACATATGTCAACACGATTGACAATTTTATTTTGATGAAAACGTGACCTCTCATTATAATAAAACATTGAACAGGACAAAATTAATAGCCTAAACTGTAATATCAATTAGAACAGTTTATGTAAATTACTTTTTTACGTTAAAAAATGTAAAATTATTGAAAAAAGTCGGAAATTCTAACATAGATTCTGAACTATATAGATTTTGGAATTAAAATCGGCTTATAATGTGCAGAATTTACAAACGATGAAAATATACACAATATTGATGCAATTTTATTTCTACCTAAATAAATATTTGATTTGTTTGTCCAGTATTTAGCTCTCGATAGAATATATAAATTTCAATAAGATCATCGTTCGCCTAGTTTCACAATGCTTCTCCACTGACTTGATATATGTCTGTAAAAATTCTAATTTTGATTAATTAATCTGAAGCGAAGTAATATCTCCCTAATTGCATGACTCTTTCCTTAGCTGGCTTTTTCGCATACATTTTAGGTAATCTTTGGAGTTTTACTCTTCACTTATTCAAGTTTAGATTTCCTCTCTTTCGGTCTCTAGCACCACTGATGGTTCATTAATTGATTGAAATGCGCATATGGTGCACTAGATTATTACGATATAACTTATATTTCAATATGATAATTTCAACAACTAGATTGGGGTGCCTGGTGGAATGTTTGTCCCCGAGTATGTCGTTCGCCTAGGTCTACAGTTTTACCGTGCTTCCGTATTAACTTGAAATATGTTTCTAAATTTTTAACGTGGGTCCTAATTATGCATCAATACCCACCCATTCTGCAACGTCTTTTGATACGTTTTGGACATAATAACTTTTACACTCTTTGGCCATATAACATTGTTTATATTTAGGATCACTGACGATGGTTTAGTACCCGAAACGTGCATGTCTGGTCCACGTTGCAAATTTATATGTACTTAAATGATAGTATTGAATTTAAAGACGTTTAACATCAGAACAAATACTTATTTGTATCGAAGACCCGACTTGAACGTGCATGTTTGGTCCATGCTGCAAAATATCTGTACTTCATGAACAGGATTGGTGTAAACTTCTTTTGGTCTATTAAACATTCAGGGGATGTGATTGACAAAATGAAATCAAGAAATTTTGAAGCAAATACGATATCTTCATACGACTTTTCTAATATGTACAACACGCTTCCTCATGACAAAATAAATGATGGACAGTCCAAACTAATTAAATGATGTTTTGATCGAGAGGGGAAAACTTATATTTTTGTACATCTGAATCAAAGGGTTTCTTTTCCGCTACAGATTACAAATGGTACACATCATGGACATGTGGTGACCTGTGTATTGCCTTGCGCTTCCTTTTGGACAATATTTATGTAAGATTTGGTGAGAAACTCTACAAGCAGGTTGAAGGAATTCCTTTGGGTACTAATTGTGCGCCTCTTGTTGCAGATTTATTTTCATACATATATGAAAAGGAATTTATCCAAAATCTTCAAAAGCAACGAAAAAATGATGATGTGAAATGTTTCATTGGTACTTCAAGGTACCTGGATGATATTCTTATCATCGGCAATCCTGTTTTTGAAAAGTATAAAATGTTATTTATCCACAAGAATTGATTCTAAACAAGGCAAACGTTTCAAACACAGAAACACCATTTTTGGACCTAAATATCAAACTTGTTAATGGAGAGATCCATACAAGTGTGTATGACAAAAAAAATGATTTTGGATTTAACATAGTAAATTTCCCCTGGCTTGACGGTGATATATATTTCACAGCTCATCCGGTATGCTAGAGCATGAGCTGATGTTTTGGATTTTCATAGTAGAAATTTACAAATTACCAAGAAACTTTTGGGACAAGGTTTTCACTTTTACAAACTAGTAAAGACTCTCTGGAAATTTTACAAAAATTACGGTCAACTTCTTCTGAAATACGGACCAATACAGGCAACAGAGTATATTACTTTGGGTATTTCACAACCTGCATTTTATGGTGACATAATTCACAAGATAAGAAGGATCAAAGATAAACAATATCACTATCGAAAATGTGGCAGAATCATCAAACGCCTTTTATACCGTGGATATGATCCTAATGTCACCAGACGGACACAAGACTTGGTACTTGACCAATCTAGAGTCTTGTACCAGCGCATTCTTAAAACTTGCACATTGACTGACTGTGACGGGACTCCATGACGGGCCCTGTCCAAACCTCTTTAGAGAAGACAGGGCCCCGACCACCTGTCCTCTCTGAATGTCAGTCGGACTCCTCGGGTGATAACATACTGAATTTTTATCTGAAGAAAATGATCTAAGCGCAATCATAACAGTTAGTGAAACAATGGAAGCGATAAAAGCTTTAAAGAGTGGAAAATCAAGTAGTTTAGACATGATCAAGAATGAAATGTTGAAAGTTGCAGCAAATTGTTGCGCAAATATGTTTACGAAACTCTTTAATAAGATTCTTAAAACGGGAAATTTTCCTTTAGAATGGAGTAGAAGCATAATCGTACCTCTACATAAAGCGAGCAATTGCCACGATACAAATAATTACCGTGGACTGGCATTAACTAGCTGTTTGGGAAAAGTTTTTACATCAATTCTAAATAAAAGGCTGAATAAGTTTACAAAAGATAGAGATATTATTAGTAAATTACAAATTGGATTCAGTGAAAAAAGTCAGACCTTAGATCACATGTTCGTCTTGAAAACATTAATGGACAAGTATAAGTTTGAAAACAAGAAACTATACCTTGGATTTGTTGATTTTAAGAAAGCTTATGACACCGTTTGGAGAGATGGATTAATGTATAAACTTAATAAAAATGGAATAAATGGTAAAATATTCAATGTTATAAAGGATATGTATTCAAAATCGGAAACATGTATAAAAGTTGACGGAAAACGAACAGATTTCTTCAAAGACAATGTCGGTGTCAAACAGGGTGAAGTTTTAAGTCCACTTCTATTTAATATCTATATTAATGATGTGGTCGATGTATTGGGTGATATTGATAGTCCTGTCTTAAATGAGAGTGTAATAGACTGTCTTTTATATGCTGATGATTTAGTTATTTTGTCTTCTACTTTTGGAGGATTGCAGAGGAAATTTGATAATCTAGCGAAGTACTGCGACCGCTGGAAACTTGAAATAAATGAATCAAAATCAATGGTCTTGCAAGTGTCAAAACATGGACGAATTTCTTCAGATACTATTAAGCTCAAGCATTCTGTTTTGACAAACACTAGTAAATACAAATACCTTGGTGTAATATTTGATTCCACTGGAAATTTTCATCCAGCTAAGAAGAACATGTATGACAGAGGCGCCAAAGCACTATATAAACTCAAGTCAGTAATTGATAGAGAAATAATGTCGCCAAAAATTAGTTTTGATCTGTTTAATAAAACTGTTAAACCAGTATGTCTGTATGGAAGTGAAATGTGGACAAGCACACTAAAAATCAATCGCCAAGATCTGAGTTCGAACACTAAAGTTTCTCTTGATAAAATTTGCAATTCTCTACCAATAGAGAAGATTAATATTTCCTATATGAAGTGGATACTTGGTGTTCATAAGTATGCATCAAATGTAGCTGTAATGGGGGAGTTAGCTCAGTATCCCATGGCCATTGACGCTGTAATAAATTCCTTTAATTACTGGAAACGTGTGAAAGTAAGATGCAAAAATAGACCATTACTGGAAAATTGTTTGCTAGAAGCTGAATATATTGATAACAAAGGCGGACGATCATGGATAACATGGATTAAAACAATTGATAATTTACTGAAATATAACTTAGAGTCTTATGATACTAAGAAATTACGTAAAGAATTAAGAGCTAATTATCGAGAAATCTGGGAAGAAAAACTCTGTGAAAATAGAAATGGTAAACTAAGAAACTACTGTAACTTTAAAACACGTTTCGAGCTTGAGGAGTATTTGGATTCAAATATGTCATTTAAAGTACGGCGTGACCTTGCACGGTTCCGTATAAGTGCCCATAAGCTCAAAGTTGAAACCGGAAGACATACAAGGCCGGTTACTCCATTAAATGACAGGTTATGTGACAAGTGTAATACTGGAGAGATTGAAGACGAAAAACATGTAATTTTACGTTGTTCTGCGTATAAACAACAAAGAAAGAAATTCTTTGATATACTTTTTGAAAAATGTCCAAATCTTATTTATTTGGACGAAGAAAGTAAAATGAGTTTTATTTTCAATAATGGTGACATGAATTTGATAAATAGTTTGGGTCATTTTGTACACGATATATTAAACTAAATTCAAGAAGCTCCCCAGGAGGTTCAAATGCACATATAGATCACGATGTGAGTATGGGTATATAAATGTGTTGTTACTTTTATATGCATGATGACTTTATAGTGAGTTAATGCAATAAATGAATTTGAATTTGAATTTTTATTTACATGCACTCGCTACAGCCGGCAGAGCATGGACTGTATTACGTACGCCCTCTTTTGATATCCATTTACATATTCATCTTGGGCCCTTGCGTTTTGCGATCTTGTTTGTGTGTGGTCATCTGACAGTGAGGATGTTGTTTTACACCACAATTGTACGTTCTTCGAGACCTCTGGGTAATCGGAAACGCGGGAGGTTTGTGCACACGTAAAACCAGGATAACCATACCTTCTGCTATTTCCGTGGCAGATGGCCGTCCTAAGTCGGCACCGGTTGTCTCGTTGGTTTATGTGTAGTCCTTTGTGTTTGATGTTTTTGTGTTGTGCGTTGATGTTCCTTGTGCCTTATGCGTCTCTTTCTGTGCTTGTCTGCTTTGTGTTTTTGCATTGTGTGTTTTGGAATTTTGCTGCGGGTGCTGCAACCTGGTTTTGTTGGAGATCCCCTCCTTTGATTCATGAGTTAAAGAAGATCCTGACGATAATCTCAACAGCACTTACAATAGAGCACCAAATTGAGCATCGACGGACCCCAACTGAATTTGAAGACATTTAACTTTAAATAAAGGAGGGGATATCCAACAACATCAGGTTGCAGCACCCACAACAAAAATTTGTTTTATTAAAATCTCATTGTTGACATAGCTCTGTCTTTTAAGGGTTATTTTGCATGAATTTCAAAATATGTTCAATATTTCGTCATTCATCAATTCATGATTTTGATTACCTCTATTATTAGTCCCCTACCGGCAACGCCGAAGGGGACTCTTAGTTACCTCTCGGTCTGTCTGTCTGTCCCTCCGTCTGTTCGTCTGTTCGAATATCAGTTTTCCGGACTTTTTTTCTGCAACGGATGAAGATTTTCAGATGAAATAATACACAGCTTGGTCTTGGATAGTTACAGAGCAATTCGAGTTTCGTCACGCTTGATCTATTTTTATTCAGTTTTTGTCAGTTTTCCGGACTTTCCTCTGCAACAAATAGCGATATTCAAGTGAAATTTGATACACAGCTTGATCTTGGATAGTTACAGAGTAAGTTCGACTTTCGTCACGGTTGACCTATTTTTAGAGGAGTTATGCCCCTTGATGACTTGGAAAATTCAGTTTTAGTCTTGGACTTGGAAAATTCAGTTTTTGTCAGTTTTCCGGACTTTTTTTTCAACAAATAGAGATATTCAAGTAAAATTTGATACCCAGCTTGGTCTTGGATAGTTATAAACGAAGTTTGACTTTCGTCACGCTTGACCCATTTTTCGAGGAGTTATGCCCCTTGATTACTTGGAAAAATCAGTTTTTGTCAGTTTTCCGGACTTTTTTCTGCAACAAATAGAGATATTCAGGTGAAATTTGTTCTCACATTAGTCTTGGATAGTTACCGAGCAAGTTCAAATTTCGTCACGCTAGACCTATTTTTCGAGGACTTATGTCCCTTTATGTGTGATGTCATCTTACAGTGAGGAGGTTGTTTTACACCACAATTGTACGTTCTTCGAGACCTCTGGGTAATTGGAGAAGTGAGAGGGTTGTGCGCACGTAATCCAGGATAACCACACCATTTGCTACTTGCGTGACAGATGGCCGTCCAAAGTCGGCACCGGTTACCCATTGGTCTCGTCGGTTTATGTGTAGTCTTTTGTGTTTGATGTTTACATGTCGTGTGTATCTTTTCCGTCTCGTGCTGTACTCGTCTTTTGTGTTTTTGCATCGGGTGTTTTGGTGTTTTACTGCTGATGCTGCAACGGGGTCTTGTTGGAGATCTCCTCCCTTCTTTTTATGACTTTGAAAATTCAGTTTTTGTCAGTTTTCCGGACTTTTTTCTGCAAGAAATTGAGATATTCAGGTGAAATTCGATACACAGCTTACTCTTGTATAGTTACAGAGCAAGTTCAACTTTCATCACGCTTGACCTCTTTTTCGAATCGATAAAGCAGATAAAACTTCAAAACTGAGCTGCACAGTTTATTTAAAACCCATGTCTAATTGAAGAGTAATTCATAGGCAGAGTTGCAGGACATAGATATATGCCGCCGTTAGGGGACTAATATCGCTCAGCGATCATAACATTTTTTTTTTATCTATTTTTCTAATTTAAATTATATTTGAAAGAATAAAAGACTAAATATTGTCAATAATTGTTTTGAAAGAATGTTTCAGTATTGTATAAATAATACGGAAATGTTACAACACTATACCTTCCCGAAGAAAATTACAAACCAATTTATTATGCATCAGCCACGTGTTTCGGATATTTTAAAATCCTATCAGTGATGCTTTCATCCAAAGTGAACAAAACATTGACAACTTTTATCATTCAATTATGTAATACGTAATATGTTCTCTGAAGATATATGATTTGATATATTTGTAGGTTTTCCACTTTATAACATTAAATGGTATTTCCAATGAACGTTACTTATTCAAATAAGTGGGTTTCCTATAAAGTCACGTCATCAATTTGAATAATTGCCTCTAAGGATATTTTATTTTGAATAGTAATAATTAGTTCATTAACCTTTAAAAAAGGTAATTTTGTACACGAACTACATTGCCATTTAATATTGATTTTGTTCTTAGGATTGTCTACAGTCACAAAACGTACTATTCGCCGTGTGTCCAATAGTTTGTATGACAAATATGGATAATTCAAAAAATCATAAACAAAGTATATGATTAAGATATTCATATACAAAGTATTCATCACGCCTCAGACAAAAATTGTCGCAATCTTATTGGACAAATCGTTGTCACGTGACGCCATGAAAAAAAAACCGTATTAGGCGTCCGATTTCCATGGACGAGTAATGCATTCAGCCATGGGTCTGAGATGTCAAACGGGTTTTCTTTTCACACCATGTATTTTTCCGTATCAGGTCACTAACTTACTAAGTAACTAATAGTATTCGTGTTGCCAAAGGTACATGCATTTCACGGTCTTGTTTGTAAGGTATTGATACATGTAGTGAAAATATACAATTGTTGTACGTCTTGGAAAACACGTGTTTTTTTTTTTTTCGGATAAACGGAATTGTTATTCAAACCTTATTCGGATAACCACGACATATGTTTTTCTATAAAGCAGGTGAACGTCTTAACGCCACCGGGAGGGCATTCGACTCCCTTAATTTATACACTGTCATAAACGAGCACTGATTGATATGTTTTGAGTCTTTTATTTAAGAATTTGAATTTTATCAGGCAGTTTGCATTACTTTTCTACATAATCTCCTTTAGTATCTATTCATTTTTGCCACCGGTGTTTCAGGGCCTCAATACCAATTTTAGACAACGCCTTATCTTCACTGGTCAGAAAACCATCCACTGCAAATATGAAGTCATCATCGGACTGAAAGTGGTGTCAGAAATAGCTGCTTTTAGTGTTGGAAATAGATGAAAGTCTGATGGCGCAAAATCAGGTGAATAAGGCGAATGCTCAGTCAAATTATAGCCACAACCATGAATGTCAGCCAGACAGTGACAGACTTGTGACCAGAAGCATTGTCCTGATAGAACAACACACCTTTCAAAATGAACATTTTGGGAAACGAACATCTTTTCCATGCGGATTTTGTGCCACAGTTCCTACGCAAAGATTTCCGCGGCGCTTAATCTTAGTATTTTCCCGTAACTGTGTCAGAAGTGACGCATAGTATGTGCCATTGATTGTTTGTCCTTTTTGGAGATAATCTATCAGCAGAATATCTTCTGCAACCTCAAAAAACCAAGGCTCACAACATATCGATCAGCCCTCGTATGTTTCTTATTTCGATGTTTCTGCTTTGTTAGTGCTTGGTCTACATCAATCTCGTTTGTTAGCTACGTATTTAGCGCTAACCAATGGACTGAAAACGCTCATTTTTACAATTTGTTACATTGATGTAACAACAGTTCACGACATGGGGAATTGGGAATTTCCAGAAAACGTGGCATCAGAATTTTACAGATTCAATTTTTCGAGTAAAACTCAGGAATGTATTTACTTTTGAAAAGGTCTTTATGAGAAGATCATTTTAAAATGTGTATGATTAAATCGGACTTGAAACAAAAATAATTTAACGAAAAGAACTTTGATGAATTGTTTTATAAAATTGTTCATGAATTTATTTCTTAGTTTTAAATTCATGTATTACAGTACAGACGTGTTTGGTATCAAATGATTCAGAATTTGGTGCTGAAAATGAATATTAACAAAATAATGCAATAAAACTTTTGAATAAAGATAAATAAATTTGGTTCGGTTTGTCGGCATTTCAAAGACTTGACTATTCGTCATCGAGTGCTTTATTGTAATTACCTCATCTTTATTTCAACAGCAAGGGGCGTGGCTATATTCAAGAATATGAACAGTTTATTCCGAAGGTTTTCGTTCAGACCGGGGCTGATAAGTCAAAACCCGCCTACTAAAACTCGTATATAACTAACTGACAGAAAGGAAAAAAAATAAATATTTACAAACCTGTTTTAATAAGTCAAAACCCGCCTCCCAAAGTTCTTACATGAATAATTGATAAAAGGATATAAACTTAATGGAAATTTATACATTTATACTTTTTTCTCAATTTTTTTAATCACTTTACATTGTCTCTTTTTTCTTTTCTCTTGAAAATGTTTTTTAAGAGCCAACTTCAAATTTAAAATTTGAATAAACCGAAAAGCAGTGCAGACAGAAATCTTCATGAATAAAAATATTTTTGTGTCGCTTGCTTTAATTTGGGATCACCTTGTCCGGTGTCTGTCTGTCTGCCTGTCTGTCTTCCTGCCTGTCCTCAGGCCAGATTCCGTCTTCTGTAAGTGATAAAAGTTGATATTCGTACCCATGTACATATTAAGATATTTTGCACAAACCAAAATTTTTAACCTGGTAACATTGAATTTGGACATTGAACGACTTTTGAAAAATGGTCTCTCATATTTCTCTTGTATATACCTTTTGAAAAGACACTTATGCTAATACCAGTATTTTCGACATTGTTCCTTACTAAGATACTGTGACAAATATTACCGTTGCGTATCACGTGATATGCAAATAATCTCTTGCATGGGAATCCCCTTCGATTAACAAATTAATGCTGTCCAAATCTACATTATCTGAATTTATTTTAGGCCTATCATACGATAATCGTTATAAATTATATGATGGTTATCTATTCTGGTCAAGAATAGAGTTATTCCCAGAGAACACCTGAACAGAAAGTTTTGTTTACTTACGTGCACCATAACATAACATGTAAACAAAATAGAAAATTTTCTGTGTAAGTGTTCTCTTATTATTTCTCTATTCTTGACCAGAAAAGATTACAATCATATTCATAATAGTTTCGTGTGAAGTAGATTTAGACAGTATTTACCTTGTTTAATCGAAGGGGATTCCCTTGTAAGAGATTACTTGCACATCACGTGATACGCTACGGTCAAATATGGACAATGACTATTACCCAATACACAGTACAAGATCGATAATTCAAGAAATCACAAACCACAGGCATACTAAATCAGGAATAAAACATGAACCAAAGCAAACAAACAAAAAACTTCCACCACACGAAAAAGGCGAATTCCCAATTAGGAGTGAGGATTATGGTCTGTGGTTAAATGGTTCAAATGGTCTAAGATATCGGGAGTTCGCTTCTTTTCATATGGTGGAGGTTTTTGTTTGTTTGCTTTGGTTCCCGTTTTATCCTGATTTTGTATGCCTTCGGTTTCTGATTTTCTGGGTTATCGATTTTGTGCTGTAAACAGGGATATGGTCATTATCCATATTTGTCATAGAATATCATTCACCATTTTGGACAATGGGAGATCATAGTGTATGACGAGTTCACCTTATCGACCGTATAACTTCCTCAGTGACGATGTTAGTCGATCACAAACATATCCCTGAAGCTTTTCTGAAAGACGCCTAGCTCTCAGATCAAAATCTGTATATTGCTACTTTCTCCCGGGCACCTGGTCCCCTTCTAGCTTTCTAGATGCTTAATTTTGTGCTCTGTTGTGAGTGCTGTTGAGATTATCGTCAGGATCTTCTTTAACTTATTTGCCATGGCATAACGTATCAATTGGGATATCTTTGACTTCAAGCTCCGAAGGATAGATACTGCTGAGGCAATCCGCGAATTTTGGATTATTGATGGACAACACATCGTCCATATATCTGTAAGTGAAGGTAGAGTCCGACGCTAAGTATCTTTTCCCTTCAGAGGCCAAAGATTGAATGAATTCAGCTTCGTACGAGTAAAGAAAAATGTCGGCAAGGAGTGGGGCACAATTGGTCCCCAATTTGTTGGATGATCTTTCCTCAAACACAACACAAATGTTGTCGATCAGGAAGTTTAACATCTGAATAACATCTGTTCAGTTTACTTATTTTCAAAATCGGACTTTTCTTTTGTCATACTAAAGAACAATAAATTTGTATTTGCGATTGCCGTTCGTGCTTGTAAAAGCATTATTTATAACTTGTGCGAGTCTTTCTTTCAATTTTGAATGTGGGATTATAGTATAAAGTGTCGAAAAATCAAAGGCTTTTATCGAAGGACTGAGTGGATTTCAGATGTTCTAAAAGTTCCTTTGAATTCTTTAAAATCTGGTCAATATCGCTACGAGAATATACTGTCGAACAATATTTTTGAAGTCGAGATTTGAAAATTTATCTGTTTTTAATGATGCTATTGAATTTGAAGACGTTTAATATTCAGATAAAACTTTGTGAGTAAGATCGATGCAGATTTTGAGAAACCTGCGATGAAACGTTGTTTTCACGGATTCTTATGCATTTTAGGTAAACAGTTTGAGTGTGGTAAATCTAAATCTAAATTGTTTATGCCAAAGCCAATGGAAGCAAGAGCTGATTTGTGGTTATCTATTTAATTCAGAGGCAGAAAGGTTTATTGGGGTGTAAGTGGGATTTTCAGGTTTAAACCCAATTCTTTAACAAGGCTGTCGAAGTAGTGCTTTTTGCAAGTAAACGTGTAATTATTTGAGGCTTTGTCTGCTGGTGTGATGACATAATGTTCTTGGAGGTAGGTAAGCACTGTGATAGCATCAGGGTCTTTAAAGATAGACTCGAATCTGGTGTTCACGGAAGATTGTAGATGGTAAATTGTGAAATGTCCAATGTAATATACTCTGTTGCTTGTATGGGTCCGAATTTCAGAAGAAGTTGACCATAATTTTTGTAAAATTTCCAGAAAGATTTCACTAATTTGTGAAAGCGAAAACCTTGACTTAAAAGTTTCTTTTCAATTTGAAAATTTCTACTATGAAAATCCAAAACATCATTACAAGCTCTAGCATAACGGATGAGCTATGAAATGTAAATACCGTATGAAGGTAACCTCGGAACATCAACGTCAAGCCAGGGAAAATTTACTATGTTGAATCCAAAATAATCTCTTTTGTCATACAATTTTGATATTTAGGATTTTACAGGAAAATATGTGACAAATTGAAGAACTATAAAAAGAACCCGAAATTGCAAACAAATCTGTCCTCTTTTATATTCAATAAGAACATTACAGAAAAAATACTGCATTGAATGTTGAGGTTGCTTATTAAAATAAATAAAACACCCCCAAAATAAGTTATAAAAATTATAAAGGTGAAAGTTGTTTATTTGACGATTAAAGTTTTGTTTTAATCAATTCTACCTAATGGTGAAAGTCCGAGTACCGCACCCACGCTACGTAGTTTATACTACATATATCTTTTATTTGATATTTAGTTTTTATCAACCAGTTTAACTTTAAAAAGAAAAATTGACTAAAATCTTGGCAACTGAAATCTTTACCATAAGATTTTTATAAATAGAATAATACAACAAGTACTATCTCACCATTTAGGTTTTGAATTATAAAAATCTATAACTTATACTTGGCATGGTTGGTGACTACGTTATACCTAGCACATGATACTGACATGTAATTTGAGTGATAATATAACATTCTTGTTCACTAAAATGTATACATGTAGCAGAATTTTCTACATCAGTTTCATTTCAGTCTGAATGTAACTGAACATTTCCACGAATAATGAATTAATTCCATCACACATACCGTTTGAACATTTTTTCCTTTCGGCGAAATGTGAATCGATAACTGCTGAATGTTGATCTAATACGATATTCATTAACGTAGCTACAAACTATTTTATAAAAAATATTTTCAATGGTATATCTAGAAAAAGATATAATTAATTGGTCTTGATCATTTTTATTGTAAAATATGTACATGTACTCATTCTAAACAACTCAGTAACCATCCCCCTTCTTTCGGACCGTTCGCTAAAAAGACATGAACAAAACAGCTGTTTGAAAACCAGCTTTATATCAATTTCATGCAAAGAAAAAATGATGGTTTCATAAACTTTATGATAAGCAGAAATATATGTAAATCGAGAGGGAAAAAAGGGGCGTGGTGCAAAACGTACATGCCAGGCATCGATTATTCTTGTACAGTATTTATTCCACATCAAGTTAAAATTGTAATGACAGACGTCAATTAAATTGACAGATAGTGCATTGTTTTTAAGATTTTGTTTTAGTCAGATATTTAAATGATTATTTGAATTTTTGCAATATTTCGACAAAATTAACCTTTTAACAGCAATTATCTGTAAGGATCAAAGAATTTCAATGACATGTTGGCACGACAGGTCATGGATTTTAGAGATTTTTGGTATGGAAGTTCAATATGAAGTACTAGTATGTAACTCAACCTCAGTTTTTTTTTTCAAAAAGGTTGTCGTTGTCATGGTAACCGTGTCTGAAGTTTCAAAAATCGGGAAAATTTATAGGACGAGGCATAGTTACTATCAAAATATGTTCATTTTTTATCTTTAATTACTCTGATTATTTCCTTCCAATCCTTATTGGTATCCATAATTGTAAATTTTTTACATTCATTTCGGATGCCTTTTGTATACAAGTTGGTATACTTATTGGTATCCATAATTGTATTTTTTTCACATTCATTTCGGATGCCTTTTGTATACAGTAAGTGTTTTGAATACTTTCCCTGACATGGTCGCCATAGCAATGGCATCTGACAGTGCAGTTCATGTTTTTCATATGTTTTCATTTTCGTGCATGATCATCGAAGGCGGGTGCGGCTAGCCAACAGGGATGCTTACTCCTCCCGGGCACCTGGTCCCACATCTAGCTTGCTAGGGGTCCGTCGATGCTCAATTTGGTGCTCTATTGTGAGTGCTGTTGAGATTATCGTCGGGATCTTCTTTAACTCATTTGTGCCACACTTATGCCCTTTGCCGTGTGGAGCTCGTAAAAAAGTTCCCCGCGAGGGGTTTGACAGTAAGTGTTTTGAATACTTTCCCTGACATGGTCGCCATAGCACTTTCTACATAGAAATGCCTCAGACAGTGCAGTTCATGTTTTTCATATGTTTTCATTTTCGTGCATGATCATCGACGGCGGGGGCGGCTAGCCAACAAGGGATGCTTACTCCTCCCGGGTGCCTGGTCCCACCTCTAGCTTGCTAGGTGTCCGTCGATGCTCAATTTGGTGCTCTATTGTTAGTGCTGTTGAGATTATCGTCGGGATCTTCTTTAACTCATTTGTGCCACACTTATGCCCTTTGCCGTGTGGAGCTCGTAAAAAAGTTCCCCGCGAGGGGTTTGACAGTAAGTGTTTTGAATACTTTCCCTGACATGGTCGCCATAGCACTTTCTACATAGAAATGGCCTCAGGCAGTGCAGTTCATGTTTTTCATATGTTTTCATTTTCGTGCATGATCATCGACGGCGGGTGCGGCAAGCCAACAGGGGATGCTTTCTCCTCCCGGGCACCTGGTCCCACCTCTAGCTTGCTAGGGGTCCGTCGATGCTCAATTTGGTGCTCTATTGTGAGTGCTGTTGAGGTTATCGTCGAGATCTTCTTTAACTCATTGGAAAATTATGCCAAAACAGGGTTCCAAAAGGCTCTGTTTTTGGCACTTAAAGACCCCCTTTTTTTTATATTTTACTGTTTAACAAGGTTGAAAATTTCGTAAAAGCACCAGTTTTTGAAGTCTAAATATTCTAGTTATCGAATTAGTATCGTCTTTGAATTTTACATTTAAAAGCAGCATCAAATTAAGTTGCTATGGCAACAATCGGCTAAAAGGTTTCGATACGATGAATTTGAACACAATCTCTATCATACTATCCACTCATGATATTGGAACAGAAGTTCATGTATACATCTATCGGAGACGTTTTAATATAAAGATGACCTTGAAAATATTTCCAGGTCACCTACTGTATTTCCAAGGTCTTTAAACTTAAAGTGACCAGATTTGACGAATTAAATGAAAGTGCCAATATCTTAGAAATCTTGATATATTGAACTTGTCAGTCATATGCCGTAAAATGATTCATCTAACACAAATTTCTTAGAACTATTGTTAAAGTTTCTCCACATCTTTGAATATCTAATTTCTTTGTGAGTATTTTGATAAAAAAGGAACTAAATCTGTATTTTCTTGTTCTTTGACAGAAAAAAATATTTTCCTATTAAATTGCTACAGTTCAATAAATTCTAAGATTTTTCTTTCTTATATTCATGGGCTTTCATAATGAATATGACCTATGAAAATATGTAAATTCATTATATTCGTAACATAAAATTACATTTTGACAATTTAATTGTACTCTTAAGAGTAATAAAATCAAATTCAAAAGTTAATATGAAACAAACAAAAAAGTCTAATATTGCCATGGCAATGGTTTTTGACGTCTGAATTAAGGTAAAACTCTTAAATAACACACTCCAATTTTTTGTACATTATATTTGTCAGTAACATATATTTCCTTTGATGAAAATCAATGGATTCCTTTTGGTGCATTTGGTAATATTTAACATTGAAAATGGCCTCATGGCAAATATGGACAATGACCATATTCCAATACACTGTGCAAAATCGAAAATTCAGGAAATGACAAACCAAAGGCATACGAAATCACGATAAAACAGGAACCAAAGTAAACAAACGAAAACCTCCACCATATGAAAAGAAGCGAATTCCCAATAAGGAGTGAGACCAGGTGCCCAGGAAGAGTCAGCATGTCCTGCTTGCATGCAACATCTGTCGCTTCAATTCGGCAGCAATATCACATCCGGTTGCTTCCATTTCGGAAGATACAAGTATAGTCAGTGGTTCAATGGTTGAAATGGTCTAAGCTAGAGGTGGGGCCAGGTACCCGGGAGGAGTAAGCATCCCCTGTTGGCTAGCCACATCCGCCGTCGATGTTCTGTGGCAATAAAGTTTCCACACTTATATCTGTGGCAATAGAGTTCGACACTTTGTGCTGTGGCAGTAGAGTTCGACACTTTTTGCTGTGGTAGCGGAATCCAGATTATTTTAAGCTGTAAGAACTGACAAAACAGAAGAAATAATGAAAGAACCATTTATGAAATAAAAATTTGCAAACAAAGGAATCGATAAGATAAATCTTGGTTTTGAATCACAAACTTGTAAAATTAAAATATTCCACCTTATTTCAAAAGAAAGAAACACCATGTATACCCTACAGCTACACAACAACTGTTGCATCCAAAATTAGCAATTACAAACGGTTTTTGCAGGGGGATCTCCAACAAGTTGCAGCACCAACAGCAAAACACCAAACACCCGATGCAAAACACAAAAGACGAGCATACTACATGTATGAGACGGAAAAGAGACATACGACATATAAACACCAAACACAAAAGACTACACATCAACCGACGAGACCAATGGGCAACCGGTGCCGACTTTGGAAGGCCATTTGCCACGCAAGTAGCAAATGGTGTGGTCATCCTGGATTACGTGAGCACAACCCTCTCACTTCTCCAATTACCCAGAGGTCTCGAAGAACGTACAATTGTGGTGTAAAACAACCTCCTCACTGTTAGCTGACCTCACACAAACAAGACCGCAAAACGTAGGGACCCCAGCAACACAGATGAATATCTAAATTGATATAAAAAGAGGGCTTGCGTAACACATTCCGTGCTCTGTCGGCATTAGCGAGCTCATGTATGTAATGTCGAGTTTCATGATCGATAATATTTTGTGGTCTTTGGAGGTAAGGTCTACCAACAGATTGTGCCCCGCTCCTTGCTGACATATTTATATACTCATCCATGTACGAAGCTGAATTCATTCAATCCTTGATCTCTGAATGCAAAAGACAGTTAGCTCTAAACTTTAACTTCACGTACAGATACATTGTACATTGATTATCTACTGTCTATCAATAATCCAAAATTTGCAAATTACCTCGCCGTAATCTTTTCCGTTGAACTTAAGAAGTTAAAGAAACGACAGAGATCAATAATTAAGCGTTCTATATGAATACCACGTTGTCTTTTGACGCCCATTGTTATATGAACACCTCACTCTATGACAGACGGGACGACTTCAATTTCAATATAACAAATTTTCCTTTTAAGAGTAGCAACATCCCGTCGTCACCAGTATATGCCGTTTTCATTTCTCAATTAATACGTTATGCTCGGGAAAGCTCCAAGTACTCAGATTTTGTTCTAGGCTTTCAGTTAAGCTTCTCAATCATAGATACATTGTGACAGACAAACATCGTCACTGAGGAAGTTGGTCGATATTGGGAAATGGTAGCACTCTATGACGTCCCCTTATCCAGAGTCATAAATGACATTCTGACGTAGACCTTTTATGGCATGACATACCAATTTATTCGTATTCGTTTTCCTTTGTGGGAGTTACCGATTGTGACCTTTCTACCGAATTGTGGGATTTACCGATTGTGACCTTTCTATCGAATTGTAGGAGTTACAGATTGTGACCTTTCTACCGAATTGTGGGATATACCGATTGTGGCCTTTCTACCGAATTGTAGGATTCATCGATTGTGACCTTTCTACTGAATTGAAGTGACGGGTGTTGCATGCAAGCAGGAGATGTTCACTCTTCCTGGTCACCTGATCTCACTCCTTCGAAGGGAGTTCACTTCTCTTAATATTGTAGTTTTTTTTTATCTATTTCTGTTCCTTAGCCTTAGTTCTGGTTTTATCCTGGTTTTCTATGCCCTTGTTAGATGATTTTTCGATGAACGATTTTGTACTTCTTGATAAGGATATGTTTTTTTTTCATATTTGCCATTTATACCACTGCCCATGTGTCTCTGCTGGTGGACAGTTTGTTATGTATATACAACTGGATAAGCCTCCATAAAGAGAAAATCTAATTGTAGTTTTTTTTAGAATACAGGAAACAGATTTGGACTTTGGAAAATCCTACATGTACATTTTGATAGAGATATTAAACAAAATGTACTTTAAAGGAGGAAATCGAAATGCATGGGAAAGTACATGTATCATGCTTTACATTTATGAAGAATCGTTTATTTCTCGAGTTCGTACATTGCATTTCATCATACGTGTAGTTTAAAGAAAATCCCAAACTTTCATAAGTAGACAATATGTTTTTTTCTTTCAAAGAGTACGTTAAACTCATTAGCTGTTTAGTTATGAAATCCCTTTCTCGTTACATATCGCAACAATAAAAGTCAGCTTATAGTCTAGTCAAACTAGGGGAAAATGTGAACAAATTGCGACAGTGTGTTTCTATGCGGGAATATGAAGTGATATACCATATGTACAACGAATGAAAAGTTAAGAAAAATTTATTCAAGGGAAAGATGTTATTTGAATGATTAAAATTTTGCTTGAATCTAAAAATATAAATCCCTTGCCGTTAAAGAAAAAGTCAGATTTTTTAAACTCTTGCGCGCTTCGGGGTTTACTGTCGGGGTTTACTGTTCGGTATACATTTTATGCGATATTTATTATATGGCAGTGCTCAACGTCTTCCTACCTGAAAAAGTTGTTTATTGAACATGTAAAGGCTATCTAGTCAATGATAGGACAATTAAACTGATGTTCTCTATAATCTAACAAAGTTTAGAGGTACACATAAAGATTTGACTAGGATTTAAGAAGCATTTATTTACACATGTAATAGCTATTCTCTATCCTAAAGGGCGAAAATCGAGTGGCACGGCATGTCATGGATTTTGATGATTTTCGGTATAATGGGTATATATAAAGTACTGACGATGAAAATAACACTTTTCCGCCAAAGTGACCTCTGGCTTCCATGGTAACGAGGTCATTCTATTTATAGAACTTTTGATGTATTGAAATGATACATCGTTGCCATGGATACTACTGTAACATCTTGTTCGTTTTTCCATAAGCTTTTCTTCATCACTTCCATTCTTACTTAGTAAACTTTGTTATGTTATAAATATTACAGGAGGCTTATTGTATTAATCCAAAATCAGTTAAAATGAAGCCAAAAAATAGAGGTGAAAATAAGGGCCAATTTAGTATGTTTTGTTCTGAGAGCAAGGCGTCTTTCAGATAAGCTTTTCAGTCAGGGAAACGTTTGTGATCGACTAACATCGTCACTAAGGAAGTTCTACGGTCTATACGGGGAACTCGTCATACACTATGATGTCCCATTGTCAAGAATGGTGAATGATATTCCGCCAGAGCTTCATTGTCCAGAAAAATGTGCATTGGCACGCCAGAGTTAGAACACTTCTTATTTGACAGTAAGTGTTTTGAATATATTTCCCTGACATTGTCGCCATAGCACTTTCTATGTAGACATAACGTCAGACAGTGCATGAAGTTTATATATTGTTTTCATTTTCGTGCTTAACCATCGACGGCGGGTGCGGCTAGCCAACAGGGGATGCTTACTCCTCCCGGGCACCTGGTCCCACCTCTAGCTTGCTAGGGGTCCGTCGATGCTTAATTTTGTGCTCTATTGTGAGTGCTGTTGAGATTATCGTCAGGATCTTCTTTAACTCATTATTAATGGTTCCCATCCTGTTTAGTTTAAACATGTTTTATTTCTCAGATGAAGAAATGGGAATTCGGCTAAATTTTCGAAACATTACATGTGCCTTTTCTCATCCAGTATCTACACATCTAATGTTTTTTTTCATTCTGTACAATATATTTAAAACCATAAAATATATTTCAAATATTTTGAACATTCTTCTTCTCTCTGAAGTAAAAGAGATTGTTTCATTTCATTTTATTCTTGTTGTTGAAAGTCGCCTCAACAAACCTGAGAAATGGAACAACTCACGACGAAATATGGATGGAAGTGGAAAAAGGCTCTTAGATGCTGGTATTTTCATAAATGATAAAACAATCTTAAAGATAGCCAAATGCATGGAAATAATCAACCTAAATTGAAATTCCACGTCCCATTAATGGGATCAGACAAATAAAAATATTCTGTACCAGTTTTATTTTTTAAGATAGACATGTGGATAATAAAGAATAAACACTTCTTTCGTGATCTACCCAAATAAAGAATGAACACATGAGACAGATTGGTTTCATGAACACAAGATACGATTTGTGGATCGAGGAAAGATTTTAATCGGTGTAAATTGTAAATGCAAACGTAAATTTCTTTCTCATGAAGACTTGAAAACATGCATATTCTCAATTTCTTAATAAGTAGGCTATTGTACATTTTCACATACATTTCCATAAATTACCACGCAATGTCGCAAATTTTGACCAGTGAAGAAAGTCTTGGGATTTCTATAGATTTGTAAAATAAAAAGTGTTGTTTTTCTAATTTGACAACTTAATGTAATAAACTTGGGTCAAATTATTTTTATTACTGTTAATGTGATTTTTTTCTTCAAGAAAAAAGCTTACATAAAAAATAAAATGTTCCCTTTCATCAATTTCGTAAAGAAAATTGATTCATCAGTATATAAGCATGTTTAGTACTTTGAAGTCATTCATTGAGATACATCACATAAAAACTTTTTATTATATAACATCAAAATAGAAAAATTATGTATAAACTTTGATATGAATTTTGGGGCAATGTAAAGGACACATCAAGGAATAAAAAAAAAAACATCTTAATATTATTCTTTATTTTATTTGCACATTCCTCTTTTAAAGTTTTAATGACCGAAGAAATAAAAAAAATATCTCCTTGTTTTTTTTTCTCTCACAAAACAAATTTATAACTTTAAAAACATCAGATCATTATTCCAATTTAAAAACAATTTTAAGTGCTCCCATTTCTGTCTTTTATCTAAATTAATAACATTAATGAAAACCCCTTTGTACAGTTCTTTGTTCTTCGAGACCACTTTGTAACCAGAAAAGTGGGAGGAATATGCGCATTTAATCCGGGTGATACACCATTTCAACTTACATTGCAGATGACCGTCCTAAACCGGTACCAATTTTCTATTGGTCTCGTTTGATTATGTGTAGTCGCAGGGAATGTTTCCACGAAATAAATATCCTTACCCACCATATCAATAAAACCGGAAGTGCTACAGACTCGTAAAGCACCAGAAACCATATGAGCGTATTACTACAAAACATTTTCAAACGCCAATATTCTAAAAATTGAAAAACAAATCATACGATAACCAATAGCTTCAATTTTACTTAGGTCTCACACGTAACACGTAGTCGCACACACAAAATTAACCGAATAGAAATAACGTGTGAGACGGGCGAAATATTAAAGGTAGATAACCATAAGAACTTTTCTATGGTAACCTTCTTATGTCAAGAGACAGTGTATTCTGTAAAGCGGACGATTTTGTTTGCTTAAATGCTGTTATTGAATTTGAAAAACGAGATGATTTTGGATTCAACAAATGATGACAAACGAGATGATTTTGGAATCATTTAATTTCCATTGTCATTTTCAAGAAACGAAGATTCTGATTGGCTTAGAAATTTTGTTGATACATCGATCAACAGAATTTTTCACGGAAGTCTATTTAAAGCACTATTTTTAGAACTGGGGGTTCCCTCAAACACGAATGAACTCGTTGCTGAAAATACAATTTGTTGATGTTTGCTTATGATTTCAAGGGTACCATTTCTTTTCTACTTACTCAAAAGTTAACAGTGCATGTAGAATTTGCTCAAACTGGTCCTTATTCCAAAGATATAGAGGGACGATCGTTCGCTGTTTGAATCATGGCAGCTGCCATAACTTGTTTTGGCAGACGTATCACTGCAAAACCTTCCGACTTACGAAATATAGTGCGGTGATTGATTGTTTATAGATCCAAGAAAACAGTCTGTTTTCCACAATTAAATGATAAGAAATGAATTATATATTTTTTCTGTTGATGCAGGTATCACCCGAAAAATTGAACAGAAAACTTTTGCATCAACGCGCTACGCGCATTGATGCAGTTTTCTGTCCAATTTTTCGGGTGATACCTGCATCAACAGAAAAAATATAAGATTCATTTCTTAATTCAACATAGTAAATTTCCCCTGGCTTGACGGTGATGTCTCTAGATTACCGTCATACGGTATCTACATTTCACAGCTCATCCGGTATGCTAGAGCATGTACTGATGTTTTGGATTTTCATAATAGAAATCTACAAATTACAAAGAAAATTTTAGGTCAAGGTTTTCGCTTTCACAAACTAGTAAAGACTTTCTGGAAATTTTACAAAAATTATGATCAACTTCTTTTGAAATTCGGACCCATACAAGCAACGGAGTATATTACTTTAGGTATTTCACAACCTGCATTTTATGGTGACATAATTAACAAAATAAGAAGGATCAAAGGTAAACAGCATATGTATCGAAAATGCGTCAGAGTCATCAAACGCCTTTTATACCATGGATATGATCCTAATGTCACCAGACGGACACTAGGCTTGGTACTCGACCAATATACAGTCTTGTACGAGCGCATTCTTAAGACTTGCACTCTGACTGACTGTGACGACGGGACTCCATGACGGGCCCTGTCCAAACCTCCTTAGAGAAGACAGGGCCCCGACCACCTTTCCTCTCTGAATGTCAGTCGGACTCCTCGGATGATAACATATATGAGCTCGCTACAGCCGGCAGAGCACGGACTGTATTACGCACGTCCTCTTTTTATATCCATTTACATATTCATCTGTGTTGCTTGGACCCCTGTGTTTTACGGTCTTGTTTGTGTGTGGTCATCTAACAGTGAGGAGGTTGTTTTACACCATAATTATGCGTTCTTCGAGACCTCTGGGAAATCGGAATAGTGGGAGGGTTGTGCGCAAGTAATCATGGATAACCACGCCGTCTGCTATTTACGTGGCGGATGGCCGTCCTAAGTCGGCAACGGTTGCCCATTGGTCTCGTTGGTTTATGTGTAGTCTTTTATGTTTCATGTTTCTATGTTGTGAGTTGGTGTTCCTTGTCCCTTTTGCGTCTCTTTCTGTGGGTGTCTGTTCTGTGTTTTTTGCATGGGTGTTTTGGGATTTTGCTGTGGGTGCTGCAACCTGGTGTTGTTGGAGATCCCCTCCTTTCTTGAAGATGACAAATATGGATAATGACCATATCCCTGTATACAGCACAAAATCGATAATTCAAAAATCAGAAACCGAAGGCATACAAAATCAGGACAAAACAGGAACCAAAGCAAACAAACAAAAACCTCCACCATATGAAAAGAAGCGAACTCCCGATATGGGAGTGAGACCAGGTGCCCAGGAAGAGTAAGCATCTCCTGCTTGCATGCAACACCCGTCGCCCCAATTCGGTAGAACTGTCACATCCGGTTACTTCCATTTTGGAAGGTATAGAGTACAATCTTTGGCTGGATGGTTCAAATGGTCTATGACAGAATATCATCCACCATTCTTGAGAGTGGAACATCATAGTGTATGACGAGTTCCCCATATCGACCGTAGAACTTCCTCAGTGACGATGTTAGTCGGTCACAAACATATCCCTGACTGAGAAGCTTATCTGAAAGACGCCTAGCTCTCAGAACAAAATCCGTATATTTGGTACTTGCTCTGGCATAGCGTATCAACTGAGATATGAACACGCCATAAGCAGGCGATGAAGGGATGTTGCTACTCAGAAAAGGAAAGTTTGTAATGCTGAAATTGAAGTCGTCACGTTTGTCATAGAGTGAGGTGTTCATGTGACCATCAGTGTCGTAGGACAACATTATGTCCAAATAGGATGCTGAATTATTTGTCTCTGTGGTTTCTTTGACTTCAAGCTCCGAAGGATAGATACTGCTCAGGTAATCCGCGAATTTTGGATTATTGATGGACAACACATCGTCTATGTATCTGTAAGTGAAGTTAAAGTCAGAAGCTAAGTATCTTTTCCCTTCAGAGACCAAAGATTGAATGAATTCAGCTTCGTACGAGTAAAGGAAAATGTCGGCAAGGAGTGGGGCACAATTGGTCCCCATTGGAATTCCGACAATTTGCTGGAAGACCTTTCCTCCAAACACCACAAAAATGTTGTCGATCAGAAAGTTTAACATCTGAATAATGTCTGTTTCAGTGTACTTATTTTCAGAATCTGACTTTTCTTTTACAAAGTAGGTTTTGTCATAGTTAACAACAATAAATTTGTATTTGCGATTACCGTTCTTACTTGTAAACGCATTACTTATAATTTTTGCGAGTCTTTCTTTCAATTTAGAATGTGGAATTGTAGTGTAAAGTGTCGAAAAATCAAAGGCTTTGATCGAATGCACTCTACTAAAATGAGTGGATTTCAGATGTTCTAAAAGTTCCTTCGAATTCTTTAAAATCCACATCTGGTTGATACCACTGCGAGAATACACTGTCGAACAATATTTTTGAAGCCCAGATTTGATTTCAGATAAAACTTTGGTGAGTAAGATCGATACAGATTTGGTAGAACATTTTGAGGAACCAGCGATGAAACGTTGTTTGTACGGATTCTTATGCATTTTAGGTATGCAGTACAAGTATGGTAAATCTAAATCTAAATTGGTAGTGTCGAAGCCAAAGGAAGTAAGAGCTGATTTGTGGTTATCTATTATTTCAGAGGCAGAAAGGTTTGTTGGGGTGTAATTGGGGACACATCACAGGATGATTACTTTTTGCCTTTCTCTGGAAGGACTTTCGTTGTTTTTATGAATATAACCTAATTGAATTTTATACCAGTCATGATATTCAAGTAACAAGTAAAATGGTAGGTTTTCAGAAAGTGTGACTGGTATACATGGAATATTTGACAAGATGTTTGAACGTTTATATTTTCTTTAGCTTTCTTTTTGGCGAGTGTCACTGCTGGCGGCCCAGGAGTCCCCGAGGGCACATGTAGCCAATACCGATCAATTTCGGTTGGTCGTTTCTTCAAACTTATTCGAAAATTTCTGTTTACAAAATTTGACATATTTTGCACAGATTTTGGCAATTGTCATTGTTTAAATCACTGACGAGGGCTTAATACCCGAAACGTGCATGTCTGGTCCATGCTGTAAAGCTATCTGCTTTTAAATGATGCTAATGAATATGAGGACGTTTAGCATTTGTGCCACATGGTGAGTGTCACTGCTGGTGGACCAGGAGTCCCCGAGGGCACATGTAGCCAAGTTCGATCAATTTCGGTTAGTCGTTTCTTCCCCTTCTTTGTTTCATACGCATTCGAAAATTTCTGTGTACAAAGTTTTCTCAAATTTCTGAATCCTCTGCTCTGTAGCATCATACCCCAGCCATCTTGATACGTCTTTTGGTATATTTTGGACATAATTTTCACAGATTTTGGACATATTTCATTGTTTGGATTGATGATAACTGACGGAGGTAAAATACCCAAAACGTGCATGTCTGGTCCATGCTTTATATTAACTGTTCTTAAATGATGCGAATGTATTTGAAGAAGTTTAAAACATTCTTCCTTTCAAAGTAGGTATGATTTATATGGGGTTCCGTCATTCACCTTGGTGCATGATTGTGTATACCGCGATGTCACTAGATAAACTTTATGACATTACTGCTGAAGTCTTATATAAGTTTTACAAAGTTGTGAAATGAATAAACACCACAGTTAGAAATTTCCGTCAGAAGGCAGCCCGTAGTAAGTAAAGTGTCCAAGTAGGAAGGACCAAAAAGAAAGCCAAATGCCGCATCCCAATTCTGTCCTAGTGTCACACACAGTTTCTCTGTTTGACCACGAAATGACAAAATAACAGTATTACGCCTAAATAAATTCTGTGCAATTTCTTCGTCGACGGTGATTTAGATACGTGTCGTTACGGTAGATTATTGTGTCTGTAGCGGTTTGTGAATGTTGTTCATCTAACGTGTAATAAGACTCGTCACAGGTAGATTATTGTAAATAAATTCTGTGCAATTTCTTCGAAGATGGCAGGAATTTCAATTACCTGGACAGTGTGTGCGGTGAAGCAAAACATAACGGTCCGCATTTATGTTCTATTCTTCTTATATAACAATTCATAATGAAACATAAGAATGAAAGTAAACTGCAAATTTAGAAATCACTTATATAAGTAAATTATTTGCAATGCTTAAATGCTTCAAATTGAGACGCAAGCAGTTCCAAGATCATTTAACAGAAAATTATACTTATGATATTGTAATGTTCTCTCGCGCGCAAATTAATAAAAGAATGAGTTATACAGATCGAATGCTATGTTTTTTTAAACAAAAGTCAATTGAGATTTTATCGTGTCCATAATGATAATGTATAGTATAAATACTAGATATTTTAAAGTAGCCTTTGCAATCTTCAAACATTAGGATATACTAGTAAAATGCATACATCAAATTATCACGACAGAGAGTATTAAACAGTTAAAGTCTGATCTACAATCGAACTTCGCTAAATGCCAGTTCGACAGGATTCAAATCCGAAGAATAAGTGAAATACAGATGTACTCTACAACAAAATCATTAAAGAAAATTGATAGTGCCACCCCCGGTTCCGGGTCGTTTCGCCCCTTTTCCCCTTTGCCCCGGGTCGATTCGCCCCGGGTCGTTTCGCCCCTAAGGTGGGTCGTTTCGCCCCTCCAGGGTGGGTCGTTTCGCCCCTCAAGTTGGGTCGTTTCGCCCCTCAAGATGGATTGTTTAACCTCTCATCGTGGGTCGTTTCGCCCAACATGGCGGGTCGTTTCGCTCACTTTTTAAAGAACACTTTCTCTGAATGGTGGGTCGTTTCGCCCCTCTATACGTAACATCTTAATCTATTTATTTATTTATTATTTTATCTATTTGGTTTTTTTTTAATTCTTCTTTTATTCTTATTCCTTCACCTATATATTTCTTTATCTATTTATTTCTTTTTTTTTAATCTATTTG
Source organism: Pinctada imbricata (assembly GCA_033119305.1). Lineage (NCBI taxonomy): Eukaryota > Metazoa > Mollusca > Bivalvia > Pterioida > Pteriidae > Pinctada > Pinctada imbricata. The sequence continues at coordinate 50,723,618 of VSWD01000006.1, read as the reverse complement.
AGTCGATTCTCCCCTCTATACGTAACATCTTTATTCATTTATAAGTTATTTTATCTCCTTTTTTATTACATTTTTTCTTCTTTTATTCTCATTTGTTCACCTACTTGCATATTTCTTCACTTATTTATTTCATTAATTTCCTATCTTTTTTTTTCAATTTAATTTTTTTGTTCTTTTATTCTCATTTGTTCACCTACATATTTCTTTTTCAATTAATTTTTTGTTTGATTAACAACAAGCCATAAAAGCCGCCAATAAACAAATATTAATGTCGCAACACAAGCCCAATATAATAGCGTAATTAAATAATTATCAAATGAGGGCGAAACGACCCACCAATAACAACAAAAAAATAAGGGCGAAACGACTCACCATGCAGAGAGAGTATTCCTAGAAAGAGGGGCGAAACGACCAACCTTAAGGGGCGAAACGACCCACCTTGAGGGGCGAATCGACCCGGGGCGAAAGGGAAAAGGGGCGAAACGACCAGGGAGCGAAGGGGAAAAAGGGCGAAACGACCCGACACCCCACCCCCTCCCCTTGATGCGTTGTCTGCTACAACAATGTCGCCTGGACATATTGCATATTCGCCGTGTTCAGTGTAAGCTTCCACAGATAAAAAAATAGATTTATCAGTGGCACCTTTACAACGTTACAATGCATCACTCCATGTAATTCATGTAACAGATTAAGAGTAATATATGGTGATCTAGAGGCTTTAAATGCCTCAAAAGCTCGACCTTACTCGTGAATTAAAGCCAGCTTCGTAAAAAAAAAATTATTTCATGAGCCTATTTTTTATGCATATAGTTCATAAATGCTTGAGTGTATTACATATTTGCACCAGTAAATCTTTCTGTAGATGGTTTTGAAAGTTACTGTAATTGGTACCGATGACAATGAACTTTTAATAGCCATTCTCTGTTAGGACCAAAATCGTTCGGCACGGCATGTCATGGATTTTGATGATTTTCGGTATAATGGGTATATATTAAGTACTGACCATGATTATAACACTTTTAAGCCAATGTGACCTCTGGTTGCCATGGTAACGAGGTCATTCTATTTATAGCACTTTTGGGACCATGAAATAAGCCAGCTCCGGACACTTCGTTGCCATGGATACCACTGTACCAGCTTGTTCATCTTTATATTATCTATTCTTCCTTACTTCCATTCTTACTTAGTACACTTAGATATGTGATATTTATTACAGGAAGCTTATTGTATTAATCCAAAATAAGTCAAAATAAAGCGAAAAATAGAGGTGAAAATAAGGGCCAATTTTGTGTGTTTTTGACCATTTTCAATCTTAAATATCACAAAAGGCACCAATAGGAGACTAGTGATATTCATCAATGGAAATGTATGTTTATTGACAAATAAAATGAACGAAAAATTGGAGTGGGTATTTAAGAGTTTTACCTAAATTCTTTCGTCAAAGACCGTTGCCATGGAAACATTAGACCTTTTTGCTTGTTTCATATTATCTTTGAAATTGATTTTATTCCTCTTTAGGGTTACATAAGATTGTCAAAATGTATGCATGTATAAATATGACTTATATCTTTTACATAAGAACAATTAAAATGTTCAAGGTCATTCGCTTGATGTTCAAGGACATTTATACTTTGAGACTCAAATTTTGCATAAAATATTGATTTTCTAATTTTTTTTGTTACCGATTTTAGTGATTTTTTTATTTAAATATTTTCATAGGTCATATATATTATGAAAGCACATGAATATTAGAAAGACAAATCTTAGAATTTATTGAATTGTAGCAGTTCAATAGGAAATATTTTACCGTCAAAAAACAAGAAAAACAGAGATTTCGTCCCTTTTTTTTATCAAAATACTCACCAAGAATTAGGATATTCGAAGATGTGAAGAAACGTAATCAATAGTTCTAAGAAATAAGTGATACATTTATCATTTTATGGCAAATAACTGTTAAGTTCAATATTTCAAGGTTTCTAAAATATTGACACCTTTAGTATATGAAAAATCAGGATTTTTCGTCAAATCTGGTCACTTAAAGTTTAATGACCTTGAAAATTCAGTGGGTGACCTTGAAATATTTTCAAGGTCATTTTTATATCAAAACGCCTCTGATAGATGTATACATGAACTTCTGTTCCAATATCATGCGTAGATAGTTTGATAGGGGTTGTGTTTAAATTCATCGTATTGAAACCTTTCAGCCAATTGTTGCCATAGCAACTAAATTTGATGCTGCTTTGCATATAAAAGGACAAATTAGCCCAATTAATTTTTTATATTCATGTAGAGTTCAAAGATGATACTAATTGGATAACTAGAATTTGGACTTCAAAAATTGGTGCTTTTAAGAAATTTTCAACCTTGTAAAACAGTAAAAACATGCAAAAAAGGGTCTTTTAGTGCCCAAAACAAAGCCTTTTGATACCCTGTTTTGGCCCAATTTTTCAACTTGTATACATAAGGCATCCGAGATGAATGTAAAAAACTTTACAAATATGCATAATAAAAAGGATTAAAAGAAAACAATCAAAGCAATTTACGATTTAAAATGTACCTGTTTCCATGGTAACGAAGCCTACAAATATGCCTTGTCCTATATATTTTCCCGATTTTTGAAACTTCAGACACGGTTACCATGGCAACGAAAACCTTTTTGAAAAAACTGGGGTTGATTTTCATACTAGTACTTCATATTGAACTTCCATACCAAAAATCTCAAAAATCCATGACATGCCGTGCCAAAATGTTTTGAAATTCTTTGGTTCTTACAGAGAATTGCTGTTAATAGCTTTATTGATAGTTGTGATGCTCACTGGTTTGTTGCAATTACTTAAAATTCTATCCTGTAGTTCTCTATGAGTAATCGTTGCATTATTTCGTTTTAAAAATTCGAGATATTTCAAGTCATTCATTTCGAACAATTTTGATCTCCTAACATTGGACAGCAAATCTGCTTTTTGTCGAATTTTTCATTCGCTAACTATGATTCCCAAACACGTGTAACACAGTTTTTAACTCGTCTGCGACCTTTTGCTTTACTCCTCTGGGAATAGTTCCATTTTCTTCATTGGCACCGCAATCTTTAAGTTTTTAAGAATTTACGTGCATTAACATTAAAGATCATCGTCAAGTGTCCTTCCTTTTATGTAAATCCTGCCAGTTTTACCTTCAGAATTAGCAATTTTAACGATTTTTCTCCGAAAATATATGGACTCTCTTGAAGATTCAAATTATAATTAATTAATCCATTGCTAATCACCAAGGGTGGATGCAGTTTTGGGTGCTTATTTTACTTTAAATAAGTTCAACTATGAAAAACTCATATTTAATAATTCCAACCTGAAAAAAAAGTTCTTTGGAAAATTAATATGTTATGTAATAACTGTATACCAAACATCTCTGGTAGTTTAGGAGTTAAGGGGTACCCACCAATTTGATTTTAATCAAATTCGTTCAAAACTAAATTTCAATAGTATATTTTCATCTACAAAGATAACACTTAAAACACAGTTTTGCATTGACCCATAGAGGGATTCCTTTCTTTTGCCCTTGTGTGATAAGGATAAATTATCATCGAGTCTTAAACTGAAAATGTATACATTTCGGCTTCTTGATTCATATGTTTTTTTTTTCAACTTGTCTTTTATTACACAATAGACATTATAAGGCAGACACAATTTTCATCTAAATTGCGAAAGAATCATTGATCGCCTTTTATACCGTGAATAATCTGCATGATGCATGACTAAATTAAAACCTTGTACTACCGTATTCTTGCACTCTGACTGTAACGACGATACACCATATAATGGACTCTCTCCAAAACTCTTTGTAGAAGGCAGGGTCCGGAATACCTGTCCTGCTCTCTGAAAGCTGGTCAGAATAATTTCACGAATGAGCTCGCTCCAGTCAGCAGGGCAACTGTGGCCCATAGGTTTTGAAATCTTGTTTGATATGATCTCAAAGTAAAAAGGGATTAATACATAACATCTTTGCGTCAAGACGACTCGGTAAATGGATTATTGGGAGGGATGTGCGCATGTAAAACGGATATCAACGCCATTTGATTCTTGGCAGATGGTGATTCTTAGTTCGCACTGATAACAAGGTTGTCTTAATATGATGCTACTGAATTTGAAGACGTTTATCATTTGATACATTTTGATCTAGATAACCTTAACTGCACTATAGCTACCACTCACCTTCAACAAAAGGGCCCCAGGTGAGCCAAACCACCATGATGGCTCATGGGATAAATATTGTACATCACCATGGCCCGGATCAGAATTATGGTTCGATGTAGTTTCATTTTGTCCAAAATGCATTCCTGGTGTGGCTGGAATACGGTGTGAAATGGGTGAGTATCAGAAGAGTGGTTACTATAGTGCAGTTTAGTTTATTAAATGATAAATGTCTTCAAATTCAGTAGTCAGTGTATCAGTATCATACACCTCTTCAAGCTGTCTACCTCGCTGCTTATGTTTTCATATTCGATTGGATATATTTGCCTTGGCATTGTACTTTTCAAAGTCTTTTGTCAGACAAGTAAGTTGCAATGTTAGCTACTATATGAAGGTGCCTTGACCTTTCATCCATCACATTTTATGTTTGTAAAGTTTACAAGTTTATTTCAATCTCATCATTTAATACTTAATGAGACAATATACAGTACAACAAAATATCAAATACATAGTCAAATGAAATAAAATGAACAAAGATGCCATGTGTCTTCTTTCTTTTCAGATTGTAATTTGGTATCAACTGTTGATTTGCTGATTCGGGTGGGGACACACAGAGCGGATTTGAAGTTCCACAAAACAGTTATACCTACAATTAATAAACTCATAAGTTACCTGAAAATTTCACAATCATATGTTAAGGACGTGAGGATTATCACAGATTTCACCGAATATCATTCTGAAGATGAGTTACAATGACTCAGAGCCTCAATCCGCAGAGTAGATAATATTGGCAATACATCATATGCTCTGTCTTTTGCTAAGGAATTATTTACTTTTTATTTTCTCTACATGAGCTCGCGTCGGCAGAGCACGAATTGTATTACGTACGCTCTCGTTTTCCATTTACATTTTCATCTGTGTTGCTTGGGCCTCTGCGTTTTGCGGTCTTGTTTGTGTATGGTCATCTGACAGTTAGGAGGTCGTTTTAAGCCCGGTACACACGGTAAGACTAGTCTTATAAGACTTGAATTATAAGATTTTATGTCTCATAAGACTCTACTGTACACACGGTAATACAAATCGTGAAAGACTGTCAACAAATAATCTACTCAACGTGGTTTTCTCCCGCTAAAATATCCCATTAATTGAAGACAAGTTAATTGCAACAACATGTTTTACAAGCGTGAAAGAAATTGATTCAAAAAGGAAAAGATTAAAAGTAGATACTGGACAACGCCATGCACGAAGTGGAGAGAAGCATTTAGTATCCATCATGGACTCCTAACGAAAGCACCCCTAAAAGTAACAGAAAATCTAACCAGAGCTCTACCACTTGAATATTATTGGTAAAACACTTCCCGTGAAGGATTCCATAATTCCCCTTCCACTTCCGAATATGTAAAATCAATCAAAGTTAATTTTTCTATGTCTAATTTGGGAATTTGATCACCATATAAGCACATGTATTTCGGGTTTTCCAAGTATAAATATTTTTAGTTACAAATGTTGGTGAATAATGAGGACAGAGCAATTTCATTGGCCAGAGATAAAACAATCTTATAAGACTTGTATTAAGGATAGAGCAGTGCTCTATCGCTAATACAGTCTTATATGTTTTTGAAAATCGTATAATACGGTGTATTAAGGGTGTACACACGGTAAGATTCTGTATTATAATACAAGTCTTATAAGACAAATCTTACCGTGCGTACCGAGCTTTACACCATTGTATGTTCTTCGAGACCTCTGGGAAATCGGAAAAGTGGGAGGATTGTGCGCACGTAATCCAGGATAACTACATCATTTGTTACCTGCGTAGCAGATGGCCGTCCTAAGTCGGAACCGGTTGCCCATTGGTCTCGTTGGCTTATGTGTTGTCTTCTTTGTTTATTGTTTCTATGGCGTGTGTCTCTTTTTCGTCTCTTGCTGTACTCGTCTTCTCTGTATTTGCGCTTCGGGGGTTTTGTATTCTCTTGTTGGTCTGGTTGGAGAATTCCATCTCTTCTTATTAAGAAGCATGGTTCAAGGGATAATGCACGTAAAATTCTTCCGAATTAGGCTAATCAATGTCAAAACCTATTTTCTGTGGTATATTTCGATAGATTAATTCATACTGAATCTTCATACGAAATTTGAAATCGGTACCTCCCTTACGAGCCGAGATATGCCCAATACCGCACTCTTATAAGCGCCGTATTTCTAGGTCGGACAAAAAGGTGTCCGGTGATAATCAAGCAGTATAGACAAAATTTGGTTACTGCTTGATCGTTTAAAGGTCCGAACACTTCAAAGACATACAACTGCATGATTATCTACTCTTCACATGCTTTTTACCATCTCAAACATCGCTGGTATATGAAAATCCCCCATATAGCTACAGCTGCATGCACGTATATGTCTTTCATAACTCTGCACAAGTTGAATTTAATCTCACTTAAATCCGACGCTTTTCTTATTTCAAAGTCGTCAAAAAAGACTTTATTTGAAATTGTACTAAGCATATATGGGACTATTTCATGCAATGTTATGTATTTGAAATGTTCGAATCATTGAATGGTCAAGCGGTGCCTCGAGTTGAATACTGATGCCTGATTATCATCGGACACCTTTTTGTCCGACCTAGAAATACGGCGCTTATAAGAGAGCGGTATTGGGCATATCTCGGCTCGTAAGGGAGGTTTCAAATTTCGTATGAAGATTCAGTATGAATTAATCTATCGAAATATACCACAGAAAATAGGTTTTGACAATGATTAGCCTAATTCGGAAGACTTAAAGATGACTTGTCGATTTTTCGTTAAACGTCGAGTTAGATCCCTTTAACACATATATATAGTAAATACAGCAAACGGTATTAGCGTGATAAATCCCTGTGATCTGGACCTATCTAAGCGCGTCTGGTTTTTCAAAGTCTATATCCAGATTATTTTAAAACAGAACAGTTAAAGAACAGGACGGTTCATACGTGTAGCAAGTCTCACCCCCCTAAAATATGACATTGAACTTGAAGTTATTTCGAGCCTCAATGGATGCTTAAAAGGAGGAGATTTCCAAAAAGCCTCGTTATCAGAACCTTCAGCAAAACATCAAAGCATCGAGTGTTGTCAACTTGTCTACAATCTTCGGACAGCATACTCAGGGCCCGACAGCCTGTCCTCTCTGAATGTCGTTCGGACTCCTTGGGTGAGCTCGCTACAGCTGAAAGGGCATGGGTTGTATTTTGTATGCCCCTTTTTAATATCGATTTACATATTCATCTGTGTTCCTTTGGCCCCTGTGTTTTGCTGGTTTATGTCTTATAGTCTTTTTTGTATAGATTTTTGATTTCGTTTTTGGTGTTCCTTTTCCCCTTTCCGTCTCTCGCTGTATATGTCTTGGTTTCAATGGTAAAGTATTGTTACAAGGAATACACATGTGACATATGTAAGAGCTATCACTTACCAATAAAAAGTTATGGCCAAAGTTTCAGTTTTTCAAAAGTAGGTCAGTTATCAATGTCAAGGTCACAAGGTAAAAAAATGGTATCCATGGAAAGGTTTTGTCACAAGGAATACTCATCTGAAATATGAAAGCCCTATCACTTACTATTCAAAAGTTATGGCCAATGTAAAAGTTTTTGTGGAAAAACAGACAGAGAAACGGACAAGCCAAACAATATATGCCCCCGAATCTATGATAACGGGGGCATAAAAATAATTGATATAGTTGTGAGGGACCAAAGGAGTATATTTCATCTACATTTAACGTTTTGCTGAATTCCGTTCGTCTTCTCACGTTGCATTCGGATGTGACCACTTCAGGGTCGACTTTGTTCATTTCTTCCTTTTACGTATTTTGTCACTGATAAAATAAGAGATACAGAAATAATACAATAGAGCTTTTATTGCATTATAGGCACAGAATCATATCCTAGCAGCGTACATTGAGTAAACCTCATGTCAAAGGACACACCTTTAAAAATATGTACCAGTCGTGCAATATCACGTTGATTTCTAATTTTCCATTATGCTTCTCTTTCCTTTCAACTGCAAAAGAAGAGAGTTAGATCAAAGTTGGGGATGAATACATGTAAAATGAATTCATCTTGTTGATAATAAAAAAGCATTAAATCAGGTTAAGGTTCCTTAGCTGGCTATTTGTCATACATTTTAGGCAATGTTTTGAATTTCGCTCTTCATAATATTCACTATTCGGGATTCCTCTAGATGATACATTATTTATCGAAATGTGCATATGGTGCACTTATTTCTAACGATATAATATATATTACAGTATGATATTTCTTATCCATTAAGATCAACCCCTTTGCGTCTTTTTTAATATAGAATTATTTTGATAGGTCTGATACAAGAATTTGATGTTCGAAAAAAGTAACAACCTACCTCTTCGGTAATTCAGAAGTACAGAGTGATACAAAACGAGGAAACGTTTCTTACCCCCTACCTTCTACAGTTTGTATCCAGAGAATGCTGACCATCCGTGACCCCTCAGATATGTTTCTGTATGAAATGTCCTAATCCAGACTTGGTTGTTCTTTGTCAGACGACCAGTATACATCTGACTTCCGGTGTCGTGAGCGTCTGTTGGAAAATTTGCTGCAGCATGGTTTCCGACTTTGATATTTCCATCTACGACCAATTCCGTTCGGAACACATTGTTCGTATGCGTCATACAAGTCCAATGAAAAACGTAGATGCCTTCCTCAGGTACTGTGAATTTACCAGTTCTAGTGCTGTACCCGTTGCCAACGTTGATCGCAACATTATCGAAGACGACTACTGTATGTGCGGTCATGGTGGATCCGATTGTTCTCACTAATTTCGCTTGGAATGCAACATCCGCTCCTATTCAAATAATTTAATAATTTTTAAAAATGTGACAAGGATTTTCATTGGCTTAAAAGTTGAGGTTATTTTCCATAACCTGGAAAATATTAGGATACGCCCCCTTTTCTGGAACTACTTCCCATATTAAGCAAAATGGTGGATGCCGTAAACATGATACACTGAATTTCACCCCTAGAACGAGGACTGAATACACGATATACGTCATTTATGCCACTACCATCTTTATATATACACAAAAAATCAAGTGTAGCAACACGTAAACGATTAAATGAAGTACTTAAAACGAGATTATTGGTAAACAAATTGCATCGGTGCGATGATAGGTCACGCTGTTGAAAGATTGCATTTTAAACCAAATCTACCACTATCAAACATTTGCCTGATTGTCAGATACCGTATGACGGTAATCTAGGAACATCACCGTCGAGCCAGAGAAAATTTACTATGTTGGATCCAAAATCATCTCTTTTGTCATACACACTTGATGAATCTCTCCATTAACAATTCTTATATTAAGGTCCAAACATGGTGTTTCTGTGTTTGTGGCGTTTGCCTTGTTTAGAATCAATTCTTGTGGATAAATATCATTTTTATACTTTTTCAAAAACAGGATTGTCGATAGTAAGAATATCATCCAGGTACCTAGAAGAACCAATGAAACATTTCACATCATCATGTTTTCTTTGCTTTTGAAGATTTTTGATAAATTCTTTTTCATACGTGTATGAAAATAAATCTGCAAAAAGAGGCGCACAATTAGTATCCATAGGGATTCCTACAACCTGCTTGTAGAGATTCTCACCATATCTTACATAATTGTTGTCCAAGAGGAAGGACAAGGCAATGCAGATGCACAAATATAAGTACCATTGTATGGGTTTGGACGATTGAAAATTAATTTTGTCGTGAGGAACCGTGGTGTACATATTTGAAAAGTCTTATGAAGAAAAGGGAATGATATCCACAGGACCACCCTACACACACTCAGCAAAACAAAACCACAAGAAAATGACACATAATGACAGCAGACAAAACTACAAACCGCAAAAAAGAAGCTATCTAGAACGCAATACAAAGTTATCGAAACAGACATACAGAAACATCAAATATGAAAGAAAAACACATAAAAGGAGGGAGACCAATGTGCACCCGGCGCCGACTTTGGACAGCCATTTGCTATTCGCAAATGGTGTGGTTATCCGGAAAGAAATCGTATTTGCTCGAAAATTTCTAGATTTCAATTTGTCAATCACATTCCCTGAATTTTAAATAGACCAAAAAATTATTTGATAAATTTACATCATACATCATCAAGTCATGGGGAATGATTTTAACTGATCCACACTGCAACAAGAAATAAGTGTTTATAATAATAATGATACGGAAGTGTTCCAACTCTATACCTTCTTGAACAACATTTCAAACCAATTTTTATGCACCAGACACGTGTTTCGGTTAGTAAATCATAATCAGTGATGCTTCCAGCCAAAGTGGTTTTCAGAAGCCACCAAAATTCATTTCCGTAGCGCCCTCTGGTGTTAATCTTTTAATGTATTATTTCAGATAAATTTGTGTTGGCGTTAAATGATTACAAATAGAATTATAAGAATAATAAGAAAGAAAAAAAATGAAGCCATACCTTTAAGAAGCCGGATAGTTTCATTCTGTTTCTGTACTTCAGATCTAAGCGATTCAATTGAAGTGTTTAGTGTTGCCCATTGGTTCATTTGATTTGACATGTCCTGTAAGGCTAACGACATATGGCTCAGCTGCTTTTTCATCTCCAAATTTTCTAACTTTGCATCTGTAAAATCGATACTCAAAGTTCGATATCTCTGAGCCATTGCCGACAATTCCTGGTCGAACTGTATTCTTACTGTTGTTTCATGATTTAACTGATTTCGTAGGTCCTGTAGCTCTTTCTGAACGTCAAATTTTATAACTGAAGTGCTATGATCTGAACCAGTATCACAGACAATGTACACAATGCAAACTAAACAGATTATAAGAGGTAAACCCGTCTTCATTTTTTCTATTTCTCAGAACCTTCTTTCTTGTTCAATATCTCTTGTTCTCCTACTGAATAACCACTCTTTTCCATAATTCTTGTCAGTCAAGGTACGTTACTCTGCATGGGAGACTGCTGATTGACGTGTTTACGAAAACAGTTTTCTCTATACTTATTAAATTAAGGACGTCGTACGAAACATATTTGTTAAACGGTACCCATTCTAAAAAAAATATTTATCTTTTGAAACCATTCATTCCTAACACCATAAATTCATTTCTACACTTTTTTTCTGACGGTTATTTCAATATTCATAAATTGCATCATGCTTTCTTTTTTTACACACGCTATCCGCTCATTTTATATCATTTTCATCAGACAGACATTGGCAATACTAGTTAACTTTCTCATCATTTTTAAAGCAAAATCTGTAACGGACGACAAACGTTAATGAAAAAAAGATAAATGGATTGATACCGTACAATAGATATTACGAGACAATGATGCATTTGCAAGCAGAAGATGCGTACTCAATTAAGTTTTGATCCTTTGAGGAATGTTTTGTTGTTTTGTGTAGATTTGCATTTCGTTGATTTTGTATGCTGATTGATCGGTGCTTTGAATTCTGACTTTAAATTTTGTGTTTCACATTCATTCAAGAAAACGTAGTTGTTTGGATCACCTTTACGTATTGACTTCAATTGTCAAAAACAGAAAAATACGAAAGAAAGATACGTACATGTGTTTTATTGATGCAAAGAAAGCATTCGACAATGTTGACCACGACCTATTATGGTTTAAACTTTGGCGCCTAAGCATCACTGGACCAAATATGAATGTGCTCAAATCATTATATGACGTAAAACTCGGCAAGTACACAACGGATATATTTCCGGTTCGATACGGCGTGAAACAACGTTGCAAAATGTCGCCCACCTTGTACTCTATGTACATAAATGACTTGACTGAGGATATTAATGCCTTAGTAGCTGGAATAGATATTGAAGATGGTGTGAATATTGGAATCCTTCTATACGGTGCAAACATCCGTTTTTCTGGCGACGCGTTAGCGGAGCCAGTAAAACGGAGTTTGCCACCGTAAAATCAGCATTTACCTTCCGCAAACATAATGTCAGAAGCTAGCTACTCCCTAAATAGTGGGAGAGTTACGAACACGTAATCCGAATAGCCATTTCATATGCTAATGAGATGGCAGATGATTTTTTGTCAGCACCGATTGCACATTTGTCACGTTGGTTTATGCGTAATCTTTAGTGTTTAGTGTTTTTATGTCTCACTCGGTGCTCCTGATGTTAAACGTCTTTAAATTGAATAGCATCATTCAAAACCTGATAAATTTACAGCATGGACCAGACATGCACGTTTCGGGTACTTAACCCTCGTCAGTGATCCTCAGTCTAAACAATGTGATATGACCGAAAAGTATGAAAATTATTATGTCCAAAAATGTACCAAAAGACGTAGCAGAATGGGTGGGATATGATGCTACAGGACCCACGTTTTAGAAATTCCAAGAATTTTTGTAACAGAAAATTTCAAATGCGTCGAAAAGACAGACGATCAACCAAAGCTGATCAAACTTGGCTACATGGGCCCTCGGGGACCCTTGGTCCACCAACAGTGACACTCACCAAGTAGTTCAAATGTTAAACGTCTTTAAATTGAATAGCATCATTCAAAACCTGATAAATTTACAGCATGGACCAGACATGCACGTTTCGGGTACTTAACCCTCGTCAGTGATCCTCAGTCTAAACAATGTGATATGACCGAAAAGTATGAAAATTATTATGTCCAAAAATGTACCAAAAGACGTAGCAGAATGGATGGGATATGATGCTACAGGACCCACGTTTTAGAAATTCCAAGAAATTTTGTAACAGAAAATTTCAAATGCGTCGAAAAGACAGACGATCAACCAAAGCTGATCAAACTTGGATACATGTGCCCTCGGGGACCCTTGGTCCACCAGCAGTGACACTCACCAAGTAGTTCAAATGTTAAACGTCTTTAAATTGAATAGCATCATTCAAAACCTGATAAATTTACAGCATGGACCAGACATGCACGTTTCGGGTACTTAACCCTCGTCAGTGATCCTCAGTCTAAACAATGTGATATGACCGAAAAGTATGAAAATTATTATGTCCAAAAATGTACCAAAAGACGTAGCAGAATGGGTGGGATATGATGCTACAGGACCCACGTTTTAGAAATTCCAAGAAATTTTGTAACAGAAAATTTCAAATGCGTCGAAAAGACAGACGATCAACCAAAGCTGATCAAACTTGGCTACATGTGCCCTCGGGGACCCTTGGTCCACCAGCAGTGACACTCACCAAGTAGTTCAAATGTTAAACGTCTTTAAATTGAATAGCATCATTCAAAACCTGATAAATTTACAGCATGGACCAGACATGCACGTTTCGGGTACTTAACCCTCGTCAGTGATCCTCAGTCTAAACAATGTGATATGACCGAAAAGTATGAAAATTATTATGTCCAAAAATGTACCAAAAGACGTAGCAGAATGGATGGGATATGATGCTACAGGACCCACGTTTTAGAAATTTCAAGAAATTATACAGATACTGATTGTGCCTCTTCTTGTGCTTTGCTACTCTGCGTTATCATATAGGAGTGGTTATATGATCTGTTGTGGGTACTTCAACCGAGTCTTGTTGGAGATCCCCTTTTTATACTTGTAATAAAGGGGCAATTTCATTCATATATGTGTTTAAACTAATACTAGTAGTTCACTTAAACTTTTCCTCGCCATTTTGCCCTTCAGTCCTACATATTCAGTATATGTACGTCTATAATCACTTTTGAATATGCTATAATTGCATTAATATTATATCTTGCTTTTCACTTCTTTTTAGCAGTTTGAGAAAGGTCCTTTTGTGACATAATTCAGATCTTTCTTTTTAGCCGAGTTGCAAAACTCGGCTCTTAATTTGATGTGAGACGGACGGGCGGGCGTAAACAATTGGGTTGTAAGTCAAGTATGCTAGTGTAATGAGACTTCATACACTTACTCATCATCAGTCAAGGATGACCCCTATTGATTTTTGGGTCAAAAGGTAAAAGGTCAAGATCACAGGACTCTGATAAAACAGTTTCCGGGCCATATAAGAGCCTGTATTTCACCTATAATCATCAAGATTGCCAGAAATGTTTCCCATGAATCAAGGATTACCCTTATTGATTTTAGGGTCAGAAGGTCAAAGGTCATAGGACTCAGATGATTGAAAATGGTTTCCGGGCCATATTAGAGCATGTATTGCACCTATGATCATGAAACTTGCCAGAAATGTTTCCCATGAATCAAGGATTAACCCTATTGATTTTGGGATCAAAAGATCAAAGGTCAAATTCAAAGGACTCGAGTAATTGAAAATAGTTTCTTAATTATATATGAATGTGTATCAACCTGAAACTTGTTAGTAATGTTTCCAATCTGTCGAGACCATATAGTTATACAATTCATTTGTATTTTAATTAGTCTGCATTATTATTCATACTTTGCACTTTGCGTCTTTTATGCATTTTAAACTTAGTTTTTATTTCATTGGCCTTACTTTGAAAGCAATAAGAATAAATCTTGTGCAAATAACACTCTAAGATCACTGAGTGAAAGTCTGAAACATCACTAGATATTTGTTAGATAGGGTTAAGCTAATGGGGAAGTCATTTGTTGTTTTCCTAAAACTCTGATAAGAAACTTAAAACATTCAAATCGCATCATCTTTATTCATATCTGGAAAATGTTTTATAAAAATGTTTACATGTACTAGAAGTAAAGATCAGATCAAATAAAGATAACGGTTAAACGCAGGTGCAGCTTACATAATAGTGCATTGTCGTTTCGCTAACGTTTTCCAAAAACATGAAGTTTCCAGAACGCTGAAAGACAAGCTATTTTGAAGAAAAATTCTTGTTATCTACATTATAAGCATTCTGACATGTTTATTTTCTTTATCAGATCTATCAAACATATACATACGTATTATTATATTATGTAAATCAGTTGTTTTAACACCATATTCTTTTAAATTCTCTGACAATAATAGGGATATCGGGTACAGAGATTAAACTTAATATAATCACCATGACAACGATGCCTATACTACCAATGGCAACAGAGGCTGGTCGGTCGTCGTAAATGGATATTTTTGTTCTTGTATAAGAAGATAAGCTTCTTTTATCTACAGTCAAATTGTTCTTCCTTTCTTCTATTTCTTTGTTAATCTGTTCTTCACTTTTATTGACAGATGATACACATCCACAACAAGCAATTGTAGCTGGTGAGGAATACCTCATAGTCACTGAAAAAAAAAAACCGAAATAGCCAAGAAAATTTTATTTTCTCTGTAGAGTAAGTTATATTTTCGAAAAGTATGAAAAAAAATTCAGTATAGGAATAGAATAAGCCCTTTTCACATAACTGCGTGAATAGATTTTGTGGACGGCAAGTACCGACTTTCATGACGTCACAGTTAAAAAGTGATTGTTCTTGACGTCATATTGCGGGAACTGTTCTTATTTTGCCGTCCAAAACAACTGGACCGCAGTTATGTGAAAAAGGCTTATACGAAATCAGTGATCTGAATAGTTGATGAGAAATGAAGGATCTACCAAAGCCCAGCACAATGTCGTTGCTCGTGTTTAGAGTTTCCCTCTTCATATATTCATTTACATTTTTTTCTATTTCGGCCTCGCGCATCACTGATGATACATTGCTTGCTGAAATGCACATATGGTGCACTAGATTATTACGATAGAACATATATCTAAATACGCTAAAATCAACATACTACGTCGTGCTACATTGTAACACAATTCATTGTGCAAGGCTAAAACATAAAAAATACAAACCATCATATGTAGACGCCGTACTTCTCTCTGTAATGCCTGCGAATCAGAAAAAATATGCATTTTTGGAATGTTCGTATACTTGAATACATATGAATCTGTGTAGACATTGCAGTTAATCAATCCATGCAAACCGAATTATCAGTGTTTTCAATAAAGCAAATATGAAAACATGTATTGAACAGTCATTTATTTATTTCATTACAATTGCATGTACATTGTATATGAATTTGTCAAAGGAGTAGGTGCGTTAACCTGCCATTTCGGCCCTATCTTCAAAGGTATTCAGATAATCATAATTTACTAGTTCACAAAAATTCAAATGTATGGTACATCGGAAAAAAGGAAAAACTGTTTTGGTTCACAGTACCATATTAATACTAAATACTACGACGTTCAAAACGTCTAGAAACTTGAAATCATTGAAAATATCAATAAATGGTCGAAAATTCGATACAAAATTATGAAACTAGCGACACCAGCCCATGCACATAATGAGTTTAATACAAATTGATAGAATTCTGATCGATCTTTCAATTTGCAAAAAATATTGTTGGCAAGGCAAATGCGAATACTAATTTTGAAGATTTGCGATTGCGAAAAATGACGATTTTCCTTTGCTGTCGACTTTTTATGAGAAATGACGTCAGAATATGGCGTCATATATGACGCATGTGACGTGATAAGGAATAAAATTATGACGAAGTTTTTCAAAAAAATCAACATCGCAATCAGTGATAATTATTCCTTTAATAAAAGAAATTCTATCAAAATAATAGGGCTGATTTGAGAGGATAGCGCAACTAGTCCCTTGGCGAACAATTATTTATTCCCGACAAATTTTAACTTACAGGGTAGATTTGTATTCTTTATCTCTAATGGTGTCCGTATATCAGTCAAAACTTCAAAAGAAAAACAAAAACAAAAGGTAAACGTAATTGATCTGAAAGTTGTTGATCCACAAGTATTCGAAAACATGTTTTTGCTCCAAACGCTTTGTTGAATAATTATTATGAAAATGTTATGATCGCTAAGCGAAATAATTCCCCTACCGGCGGCTTATATTCTGCCTATGAATAACTCTTCAATTAAACATTAGTTTAATAACTCCTCGAAAAATAGGTCAAAAGTGATAAAAGTCGAACTTCCTCTGTAACTATCCAAGACTAAGCTGAGCATCAAATTTCACCTGAATATCTCTTTTAGTTGCTGGAAAAAGTCCGGAAATCTGACAAAATCTTAATTTTCCAAGTCATCAAGGGACATTACTCCTCGAAAAATAGGAGAAGCGTGACGAAAGGTAACTTGCTCTGTAACTATCCAAGAGAAAGCTATGTATCAAATTTCACCTGAATATCTCTATTTGTTGCAGAAAAAAGTCCGGAAAAGTGACAAAAACTGCATTTTCCAAGTCATCAAGGGGCGTAACTCCTCGAAAAATAGGTCAAGCGTGACGAAAGTCAAACTTGCTCTGTAACTATCCTAGACCAAGCTGTGTATAAAATTTCACCTGAATATCTCTATTTGTTGCAGAAAAAAAGTCCGGAAAACTGAACAAAAAATTAATGTTCCAATTCATCAAGGGGCACAACTCCTCGAAAAATAGGTCAAGCGTGACGAAAGTCGAAGATGCTCTGTAACTATCCAAGACCAAGCTGTATATCAAATTTCATCTGAATATCTCCATCCATTGCAGAAAAAAAGTCCTGAAAATTGATAATCGGGCAGGTGGACATGACGGACGAACAGACGGACGGACGGACAGACCGAAAGAGTCCCCTTCGGTGTTGCCGGTAGGGGACTAATAGCGATGGATTGAGTGTTTCTTTTCAAACTTGTTTTCTTTCAGTGCTAATTTGCTTCTAATTTATGTTAAAATCAATAACAAATCTGTTAGTTTTTGTTGTCATATAAATATGATTACACTTAATTTTGTTCCGATTACCTTTTGTTGGATGGTCGTCATCCAATAATTTATATGTAATAATAGAATTGATATCAGGATCGTCCACCAATGTGACGTTGGCTTCTTATTGACATTGATAAGGTATGCTAGAAGACAGGAGGTAGTGCCGTTTGGAAACGTGATGAAACTTCCAATAACAATTCGTCCTGCTTCTTACGAACCTGTCTCCAACATCTCTCGTAATCATAGTGATCAAAGTTGTAGGCAAAATATAGATTGGAGTCTAGGACAATTGATTTATTATAGTACTCCATAAGTAATGACGAGACTGAAAAAATGAAATGTAAAATTAAGAATTTCTCTCTGACCGTCCTATCAGCCATTCAAGATATCTAGTGAGAGAAAGGATAAGTTTTTTAGTTTGGTCATCGTGAGCCATTTCAACCATTTCCAGTCGTAACGATAGGACTATATGATCTTAACGATGTCAGAGAAGAATAGGCCTTCCTCCGTTGTCGTAGTCTGAAGTTGGTATGGCTTCTCAGATGATTGATCATAAGTCCCCTTTGATACATATTCACGTACTTTTTGGATTATGTAGGACCCCTGTTATTAACTGCCTTGTTTGTAATGTCACCTCACAGTGAGAAGGCATACAATAGCTATTGTGTACCTAAGCAAACCGTTTTGTAACCGGATAAGAAGAACTACATGCGTACGTTATCTGAATATATATAGGAGATGACCGACAAAAGTTTATACATGTACCAGATGCAAATTGTTCTCCTTCAATCTATTTGTTTTCCCTAATATTTTGGAGTGTCTGCTCTGATTTGTTAGGATCAATCTAATATTGGTGCCGTAACTCGATGTCTCTTATTGTTCTTTAATTATGTTGATTTGTCTAATGACAATTGTTTGTCCTTTTTTCGTCTATTTCTCTCTCTTGGGAGTCTGTTTTCCTATGATCATGTCGTCATGGTTGGTATTCTGTTCTTGAAGTTTTTGTCAGTGTATTCCGCTGTGGTCAGTGCAAAGTTGTATTGAAAATATTTTCTATATTCTTCTTCCTTTTATTCTTTATTGTGCTTGTTTCGAGAAAAGTCCATTTAAAGTTAATTTCAGTTCCCCGTGACTTAATGTTTGAAGTGTAGTAAACTTTCTGTCCACTTTTGACGCCTGAAAGAAGCTTTGTTTTGACCTTGTTTGTGCGTTCTTCGAGACATCTGGGTAATAGGAAAAGTGGGAGAGCTGTGCGCACGTAATCCAGGATAACCTCACAATTTGCTACTTGTATAGCAAATGGCAGTCCTCAGTGGGCACCGCATACCGATTGGTCTCGTTGGTTTATGTGTAGTTTTTTGTGGGTTTGATGTTTCTATATCGCATGTCTCTTTTTCTTATCTAAGTGTGCTCGTCTTTGTACTTTCGCATAGGGTGTTTTGATGTTTTGCTGTTGGTGCAGCAACAGGGTCTGGTGGGAGATCACCTCCCTTCTTTTTTATCAATTTGACATCATATATATTAATATTTTGCTATTTCGAAAACAAACTTGTCAGCAACAGGGTCTGGTGGGAGATCACCTCCCTTCTTCTTTATCAATTGGACATCATATATATTAATATTTTGCTATTTCGAAAACAAACTTGTCATTTCATCCAGAACTAACATCGAAATTAAAGGAGGTAAACATCTGAGAACCATCCCTCCAATGCTAATTTGTTCATTGATCTTTTTTAACTATGCGACTAAATCTTTGGAGTTGCACAGATTTAAATTCAAAAGAAGAAAATCTGAGAGCACTACTGAAATGAAGTTTTGCTGTGTCTGAAAATCACTTCGGCTGGAAGCATCACTGATGAGGATTTATTAACCGAAACACGTGTCTGGTGCATTTAAAATTGGTTTGAAATTTTATTTAAGTAGGTAAAGAGTTGAACCACGTGTCATACGTATTTCCTTTATTTTCAGAATGTTACTTCTCACCTCCCGATGTATCTTTATAGCAAATAACTGAATGACTTTCTTGACATTTAGATGACCAAAATGTGTACTCCTCATCCACTGCAGACATGTTGACAATCAAACACTCTTCTGGTACCACTGGATCATCTCTAGTGTTGATATTTATGCCATAGTATTTGTCTGAGCAATCTACTGTGTACAACCATTCTTTAGTTCCAGATGGTTTGGTTAGGGAAAACCAAAGGTGCTGAGACGTTGACCTGTTGATAGTCTTCATGAGCTTCTTGTGAAAATCTTAAGCATTTCTAGAGTATATTCTAACGAGAGGCCAAGACGCTTATACACCCATAATACCATATATATTGTCCTACATACAACTTGTTTCCTGATATAGAGAATAAGTGTCTTCATTTGTGTTTTACTTCTCTCCAGCTCTGTCGCCTGAAAGAAGCTTTGTTTTGGCCCTTTATCGATTTGACATCATATGTATTTTTTTGCTATTTCGGAAACTTGCCATTTCATCGAAAAATATCATCGAAATGAAAGGAGGTTAACATCTTAGTACCATCCCTCCAATGCTATTTTGAACATAGATTTTATTTGAATATGCTACTGAATCGACCCGACAGGAAATTTGGAGCCACGCACTCTTGGTAAAATAAATGTACAAATTAAAATTCAATTATTTGAGAGGGCGCCAGTGTAATGAATTTGGGCGGCTTACATGTTTGAAGAGCACTTTGGCTGGAAGCATCACTGATGAGAATTTGATTTTCGGAACACGTGTCTGGTGCATGGAAATAGGTTAAAAAATTCTTCAAGAAGAAATAATGATAAATTCGTTTTAGGGTATATTCCTGTCATGATAAATTCGTTACATGTATAGGGTTTATTCCTGTCATACTTCCTACTCAAAGTAGGTGTGTTAATACGTAGGTCATTGCACTAATTTACATACCTACTTTGAGTAGGAAGTATGACAGGGACATACCCTATAACTAATAGTAGACGGTCAGTAACAAACCTAGATATTAATATAAGAGCGGGACACATATCCTTTTCAAGTCTTTTAAACAAAGATACATTTTTGTTTCATATAATGTTTCCTTCACTAGGTTTGCTTGTTTTATTTGAAGGGAGGGGTATATCTGTGTCATTTTTATGTTTGAATTCTTTTACACAATCAGAGGATGATTCCAATTTCGTGTAAGTCTACGTGATGTTGGTCTTAGGTATCCCTCCATTTTGTATGTGGTCTGTCTTGTTTCAATGGTATTTTGGCCTAGTTTTTCGTCAATTTGGTGTTTCTGACCTTTATTGGCATGTTTATAATGATTGGTGTCTCCCGATTCATTAGTCCGTTTTTTTTCAATGCAATATAATCATAATTGAGATCTTTTCCTTATTCTTTGATGTATGCTTCATTGTTTACGATTCAGCGAAATAAAAACAACTCCCCGGAAATCATGACTTCTCTTACCAGTTGAAATGGTTCAGTAGCTCGTATTTTATGAAGAGATATTGGTTGTTTGAGAAAAGGTATGTAAATGGGGTATATCCTCTGTCCTGGCACACGTCTGTCCATAAACCTTCACTCATGACGTAGTCCTCGATGACGTAATAAATCCTTGGGGTCAGTATACCAAACCTTCCTATAAAGCAGAAGATTGGATGTCACGTTTTACTCTTTCACTAGGAAACAATCGACGATTTGAAAACATAGTAAAACAAAGTGTTTTATGTATTCGCGCTTATATGATATGAACCTGAAAAACATCGAAGAAGTACCCATCAATAATTCAGTATGAAAGTCGAGAAGGAAAGGCCATAAGTTAAGAACTTCAATTGTAACTGTTCCGAACCCTGGATTAAACAACATTCCTAAGTGAGACCGGGTGCTCGATGAAAGTAATCATCTCCTACTTGCATGCAACACCCTTTACAACAGGTCAATAAAAACTTAAATTCGGTAATGGTCTCGATTTGCATAATGATAAGATAAAGATGTCTTGTTTGGTTTCAAGCGCAATCCAGAATGTCACTGAACATTCTGGAAAGAGGGATCTCATCTGCACGGTGATATGTTAAGCAATTTCTAATTTGTACAAGTGTACCTGGAAGGTATGAAAAATTCGAAAAGAAATTGAATAATGTGTATCTAAGTGAATGAAAGTCAAACACAAACCCGAAATTAGAATAAAAAAAGTTCTTGAAAAAAATATATATCAGAACTTCTTTAAAAAAAAGAAAAAGAAAAATAGGACACAATATACAAAAACATAGCTTCATAGAAACACGAATGACAGCTTTATGTAATGAACAATCTCAGAGTCCAGTGCAAAGTACACATGGCATTGCTTTAATCATATTGCTTCATCGTGGAATATGGTAGAAGTCTGTAACGTATCCTGCATTGCACTATTCATCGGTTAGGAATTATGCTTGACATAACGTTGCTCTCTGTGGTGACCACGTGTACCCTCGTCGAATGGATATCAAACGAGTATGACTTATTGTAAATATGTTGCTATAACTTACCTTGTAAAGTTATGTTATCAGCTTTTACAATACCACTATGGCCTGCAAGGACTGGAAGTGAAAATGTTTACCATCAATATTCAAGACTGAAAGGATTTTTTTCTCATAATTTTATTCTATTTTTTAATAAATCTAATTGATATATACTCAGTTCTCATTTTGTATTGAGGTCACAATCATACGTAAAAAGGTGATCTTGCATCAAATTCTGAAGTTATTTTACAGAACATTATTTCAACAGTGGAGTAGATTTTGACCCCGACATGACCTTAGGTTAGCTCTGTCCTTACTCTTTAGTAGGTACTAAGCATCCATTTCAGACCATTTTAGAATTGCGCTGTTCGTATATTCATTATTTCGATTTCTACTCTTTTGGACTCGCGTATTACCATGATCACTTAAGACATAACTTGTTGAGTATTCCAGTAGAACATCTATTCAAATATTGATTACTCCAAAGGGTGATTACAATGATGTTGAAGGGTTCCAACTCTGTACCCTCTTGAAGAAAATTAGAAACCAATTTCAATGCACCTTACACGTTTTTCGAATATTAAATTCTCATCAGTGATGCTTCCAGTGGAGCCACCAAAAATCATTTCAGTAGCGCCCTCTTTAATTTTTTGAATTTAGATTTGTACATTTACATTACAGAGAGTGAGCGGCTCCAAATTTCCTGTAGGGTCGATTCAGTAGAATATCCAAATTAACTCTATGTTCAAAATACCATTGGAGGGATTTGTATGCATAAAATTCCAGTGTTCATACTCGGTACCTTCTTGATCAGCATTTCAAACCTTTTTTTTAATGCAACAGATACGTGTTTCGGATAGTAAATCCTACTCAATGGTACTTCAAGATGGCAACGCATGGTCAGGGCTTAGATTTAGTCAGATTTCATTTATATCAAATATATAACGGATCAAAGAAATAACAAGTTGACTTTGCAAATGTATATTAATCTCAATATTAGAAATATTTAATTTGGTGAGCTCCTAAGTTGTATTCCGTACTCACATGTACACAATATTAGAGAAATCTCCGCAATCCTGCTCCATTCAAATTCGTCCATTTCGGGTTTTTTGTGCTTTTCTTTTAAACAATTCTTCTCGTAAATGAACGAATGTTTCGTTCCCGTGTCCATAAGATAACCTAATGTCTCTATCCCTGATAACATGTACCCATTCTCATATGTAATCAAGTTATAGCAGCTTACTCTTTAGTTGAGCTGTATTGAAGTTTCTTTGTTCCATGATCAGCTTAGAGTATCTGCTAATGTCTGTCAATATCAAAGTGCTTTTTTGCATTGTCTGTTTAAAGTCAATGATCTGTTACCCTAACATTGTCGAACAACAGTCTTTTGCGTTAATGTATTTTATTGATTAGGATTGTACCTAAAATTCAACCAGATAGCAGTGGGTATTTTATTCTTTCCATTATGTATTTACATTAAAACGTTTTTAAAAAGCTCTGAAAATTAGAAGTAATTGTGTTAAAATTCTAAACAATAAAATGTTCTAATGAAAGGTTTTTAAAGTGCAGCGTCTGAAAAGCCCATGAAATGATGATTTTTGTTTTTCGTCTTATTGTATATTTGTATAATAGTTTTATCAAATTCTAATATCATTGTTGAGTAAGAAATCAGATGTAATCAATATTTTTTAATCTATTTAATTATGCATGGAGAACCTCATCATTGACGGATTTTTTCTAGACAAAACAGCACGTTATACGTTCATATATTTCTAAACAAAATGAAGATATAGGGGGGGGGGGAGAGGAATCGAACATTCTGAGTTTTAGAACCTTCGACACTTATTAGTTCATAGTACTAGAAAGTTTCCAGTTTTCTTTCGCCATGATCATAATATCGGTGAGCATGGTCTTCTTGTAATTATTTAATTATTGTTTTTATATTTCATCAATTGCAACGGAAGTTCATATGTTGCAGCACACTTTGAATTATAAAATAAAATGCCGCTGCTTTGGTCTTGCTGGCTTGATGGAAAACATTACCCTTATTTGTTGTAAGTGTAATGACAAACACGTTTTATGCACGTTATCCGGATACCCACACTATTCGCAACCAAGTGAATTAAAGAATATCCTGATGATAATCTCAACAGCACTCACAATAGAGCACCACATTGAGCATCGACGGACCCCTAGCAAGCTAGAGATGGGATCAGGTGCCCGGGAGGAGCTAGCATCCCCTGTTGGCTAACCCGCCGTCGATGTTCACGCACGAAAATGAAAACGATATATAAAATACATATACTGACGAGGTTATGTCTATATAGAAAGTGTTATGGCGACAATGTCAGGGGAAATTATTCAAACACTTAATGTCAAACCCCTCAATGGGAACTTTTTTACGACAAAGGGCATAAGTGTGACACAAATGAGCTAAAGAACATCCTGACGATAATCTCAACAGCACTCACAATAGAACATTGAATTGAGCATCGAGGGACCCCTAGCAAGCAGCCGGAACGCCAATCCCTATTTTGACGGTTGGAAGCATTGTTTCTTAAAGGGGCGGATAACTCTTGACACAAAAAGTAGCAGAATAAGAATAAATTGGGCTAAACGACCTTAATTGTTTATCTCAAACTTTAAATATTATTATACAACAAATGTTACTCGGATATAATTCACTACATATAACTGAAATTCCTCTGAAAGGGATTTTTGATATTTTTCAGCCCTGCTAAAGATCCAACGAAAATTGTGCATACACCGTTGGTTTTAAAAGCTGACACAAATGCTCCCCTTTGCACTTCTGGTCAAAATTCAATGATAATCTTTTCAACAGAATCCCAATTATGATACCTATATAGAATTTTAGCCGGTAAGTACTCTATAAATAGGAATAAAAACGCTTTAACAAGGACAAGACTTTAATTGAAATTCATCATTACGGACTCAGAATACACCAAATTCAAGTGGCAATGGAATTTTTAACATTTGTTTTATGGTTTGATACCTTGTAGATGATTTTGTGCCAATGCCATGTTTCATTTTGGCAAATCTAACCACTTCGCAGCACCGACTTGGGTACATGTGTACTCGTGTATTCGCGGTTTACAAACGAGTTTCCATACGTTGACATGGAAGATGGACGCCCGAACAGCATATCGAAGTTTGAAAGGTGACACAAACCCCTTAAGGCAACGATCGGCATAGTGTTTTTGGTTTTGGTGACTTCGGTGATATATAAAGTTTACATTCAGACTGTTCCCAATCATTCCCAGCCGGGATTTTAAAAGAAAATAAGCAATAAAATGCAAGTAAACAGATCGCTGGCGAAAAACTGCCCTTGACAACGCCCGATTTATTTCAAAATGCCACAAAATTTACCTGATTAAGTGTTATGACTTGAAACGGTATCTCTATTGCCATCAAAATCACCTGTGTCATTCTTGTTTACACATGCAGCACAGTCAGTATGACGCGTTTTTGATGACGTGGTACAATGTCGTCATATTCAAAACATTTGTCACGTGACTTCGTTTTTAAACTTCAAAGACAAGTGCCGACTGGCGTTCCGGCTGAAGGTAGCAGATGACCGTCTAAGTCAACACCGGTTGTCCCTTGGTCTCTTACGAGAGCTGATTTATATGTTGTGAGCCTCGTATTGAAGAATTATAACATAATCCCCTTCAGTATCTTTACACTTTTGCCACCGATGTTTAAGGGCATCAATGCCATTTTTAAAGAACTCTCTATCTTGACTGGTCAGAGAGCCATCCACTGCAAGCATGACGTCATCATTGGACTGAAAGTAAGTGCCAGTGGCTGCTTTCAGTTTTGAGAATATATGAAAGTCTGATGAAGCAAGATCAGGTAAATAAGGCGGATGCTCTATCAAATTAATAGCTATTCTCTGTAAGCATTTGCACTTTTATGAAGGACGTATGGCACAGCATGTCTCAGATTTTGATAAAATTTGTACATAAGGTTGGGTCTGACCCAAAAGTAAAAATTCATCAAAAATTTTCTTAATATCACATTCGGTTGCCATGGAAACGGACTTTGAGTATTGAAAAAATGCATTTTTGGGCGTTTTTGAAGTCACATACATAATTTATGCAGCATAATCTAAAACAAACACTAATGAATTATCAGTACCCTATCATTGCTCTTTCAAGTTAAGTAATAATAGTGTTGGGTTTATGGTCTTATCTATATGTTTCCATAGCAACAACACAGGTATCCTATCAAAATAGTATTTATGGCATTTTTTCAAAATTCAACGATAAATAACTTACATTTTTGAGTTTTTTATGCAAATAAAACATAAGCATTTATATTGGGACAAAGTTTCTGTTCGTTGCTATGGCAACATGACCTCAAATCGCAAAAATGAAAGCAATTTTGGACAATATTTAGAGTCCTTTTCTTACTGGATCATCGAATTCTAATTCAAAGTGATGAAAATTAATTAATGTATTCAAGTAGATCTTTCATTACACGAAAGAATTTTTTTTTAAATATTCAGGAAATAGCCCGTTGCTATGGGAACGATTGTGTAAAATTGCACATAGGCCCACTTTGAGTCCTTGGATACGGGCATCAAAAGTTAAGTAATCTGAAATTGTTTAAATCTAAAATAAAGTTTAGACTTTGCTTTATCGTATATGTAAAAAAGGTTGTGTAAGCCTGTTTCGTTTTTTCAGGAAAAGGCATAGAAAAACAACAAAAAATGCTTATTTTTATAATGTATGGCCAAATTACTATAGCAACCATTAATTATTTGAAACTTTTTTATTATATTTTGATAGAGGCTTACTTGATCTTTATTGTTATTAAATTTGAACTTCCTGGGATTGATAATTACTGTTTTATGAAAATAATAATAAATGGTTGCCATGGTAACAAATGTTCCCCATAGCTTTTTCACGGTTTTTGAAAGAGCTCTTTGTGTTGGATATTTCCCAACAATTTTTAACTGCTCATCATGATGCAAATTTTTTTTAAATGACTGTGAAGTTGAAAAATAAGTAATATTAAAGACCATAGTTACCGTTGCCAAGGTAACTAATGTACATAGCAACAAGTGGGTTTATCTTGAATTTACTCATTTTATAAAATAAATACTATTTCCTTATCATATACCCATCAAGAGAGAAGAAAAATTGGAAAATACAAACAGCATTTTGAAATCAATATATCAAAATTAGCTAATTATGTTGTCATGGTAACCAGCATTTTTTACAATATCAGACACTACTAGTGAGCTTATTTAAAATTTTATGTCCTAATCTTTAGGATACATAAAAAATCTTCCATTGATGTCACATATAGACTAAATTATAGAGCTTCAAATTAGCTCAATTTTGCCAATTTTTCAACTTTAAAGGCCGTTGCCATGGTAACCAGTGACCTAGAATTAAATTTTTTGTCAAATTTTCCTTTTTTCATAAGTCCCTACTTATATGTGAAATTTCATGAAAATCGGAGGCTATGCGTGCCGAAATTGTTTAAATGGTTACAGAGAATTGCTATTAAAGCCGCAATCATGAATGGCAGCCATGACAGTGACAGACTTGTGATTAGAAGTATTGTGGTGAGCTTTCCCCGGCGCTTAATATTTTCCCGTAACTGTGTCAGAAGTGAAGCATAGTATGTGCCAATGATTGTTGTCCCTTTTGGAGATAACTATTAGAAGAATACCTTCTACATCCAAGATAAACAAGGATCACAACATATCAATCAGCCTTCGTATCTTAAAAGATTTGATGTGGTCTTTGATGTTTAATGTCTTATGTGTAATGTTTCCTGTCTTGTTGTTCTTATCCATGTTTTGCTGACTGTGTTGTAAATGAGTACTAGTCCTGTAAGTGATCCCATCCTTTATTGCAAAGAAGATGTATATCATTAACATTTACAAATCCTTATTTTTCCTAAGTTTGACTTCAGTGCCCGTCATGTAAGTTATTTCAGGATTCCAGGACGGACGTTTATGTTCTTTTTGTATTCACTTATTTGCAGAAAACATGAAATTCTAAGTCGCCCCGAGTAGTTAGATTCATGTTCTGCATCAGATATTGAGAATTGGAAAATGAATAGCATATATAAAAGAGTTTGTTTCTACAAATCATATTTCTTCGATTTCATAATAAAAGCTATAGTTTATTGTTTTTTCGTTTTGTTGTTAGGTTTCCTTGCAGCCAAAGCGTTTGATACATCAATCATCACTATTAAGAAAGCAATCGAAACAAGAACAACAACAGCCAAATGTCCTAATGCAGCAGACGATGTCCTGGGATCGCCTGCAGAAACTTTGAGAAGTTTATAAGACACGAGTGTCTTCCTATCAAGGAGAAGCTGTTCCCTGATATGTGAAAAATATCTCTCCTGTTCTATTCTATTGAATATTTTTTGCTCGGAGCAATAGCAAATCTGGTTTTGAGAGGAACAGTTGTTAGGATCTGAAATGATAAACGAATTAAAATTATATTGTCGATCAGGAAGTTTAACATCTGAATAATATCTGCTTCAGTGTAGGGTTTCAAACATTATATTTGAAAATAAATTTGTATCCATACTAGAAAATGTAGGTTTAGTACCTTTTTTTTAAATTCATCCTTTATAAGTCTTGCATTACTTACCAGTACTATTCGCGTCAACATGACTACTGTATTCGCGATGACCTAAAATAATTAGAACATGTTTTCCATGAAAGTAATATGAGTTTAATCAGATATATTATCTCCAATAAGATGACGAAGAATGAGATAAAAAGGACGGAGGCAGTGCGGGTAGAAGTAATTAACAATGTGGAGAATGTATTACAGATCTTCAGTATGACCTCCCTGAAATTACTAAAGTTTAACACTCCCGGACGCTATTTGGGACCAGACACAAAGTAACACCCACACACTAACAAACAATTATATCAGAAACACTTTAACACAAATGCGGATGAGCATATTTAGATTGGTAAAGACCAATATGCACCTGACACTGCCTTTAGACGGTCATTTGCTATATGGTAGCGAATGATGTAGCTATGAGATCTCCAGTAAGACCTCCCTACAGTGAAACACACCCGCAGGGTATAGGGGACCAGAAACAAAGTAGCATCCACAAACTAACAAACACACTATGACACAAAAATGCGAATGAGCATATTTAGATTGGGGAAGACCAATCTGCACCTGGCACTGACTTTAGACGGTCATTTGCTATATGGTTGCAAATTTTTATTTATCAGGATTACGTGCGCATAACCCTTCTATTTATCTGGATACACTGAGACACTGAAGCATGGACGACGGCTGTTACAGTCAAAGGAATGAGAAAAGCTACCGCTATCTAAATTATTTGGGATGACTGAAATTAAAAACTGTTTAACGAAAAAAGAAAATGACAGGAACACCATAAATCAAAACAAAAAGTTCATACTCACACGGGAGTGATGTATTTTGGATGGAAATCTTTGGTCTTTTATCGATAACAACTGTAAGAATATAAGAAAAGGAGTGTTTAAAATGATGTATTTGTTTCCATTCAATACAAAATATATCAAAATGCAAAACACTTTTTATTGATTCGGTAGTGTGATTTTGGAACGAGGTTCAAAATGGAGACGATTAACATTCATCATTCAACATTAAAATGTTGAACCGCGTTCTAGAACGCAGTTCAACATTTGAATGTTGAATGTTGAACCGCGTTCCAAAATCACACTACATATAGATTGAAGCAAGTCTCTTTTGTTAATTAACGTATTTTTTCATTCCTTCATAGACCAGACAATGACATAATGTACCTTTTGTTCTGTATTCTTCCTCGATCTCTTTATAAAATACAGTTGATTCGTAGTCCACGTCAATCAGACTGAAGACTCCTTCTTCACTTAAGGAAATGAGTTCTCCAGTCAGACAGCTGGTATTCCCGTTGACTAGAAGTAAAGACTGAAACCACAATGTGTCTCCAAACTAATTTCTTTTTGCATTTCTTCAGATCTATTTTTGTATTTTCTTTTATTTGCAGATTTGATGCCGGTATAAGGATCTTCTTTTTGTACGTTCTTATTTTACTGGATCCTAGAATACAGATTTAAGACAGATATCAAATAAAGATACACACAGTTTTAGATTGAGAATTATTGTATCTTGTTGATGTTTCTACTTAAAGCAAACTCTTTAGATGTTACACTGCTTTGAATTTATATCTGTCTTCCAAACTATTCTATTTTATGTATTTGTTTTCAATCATATAATCCGGATAACAAAACCATTTGCACATTCGTTTGTGGCTTTGCCTTCAAGGAATTCATTCCATTTTTCATGTGTCATATATTGAAGTTTCTTCTTAATAATAAATAATATATTTATTACAATGCGTTCTTATTTAAGGACTGTTTGAATAGCTGTTGTGCTTTATCGGTGTGTATTGGCAGTAGGAAAAGGAAACAAAATACAAATGTACGTAAAGCAAGTGCATGAAGTGCTTTTGATGAATTTTGTTTCCATTCCCTACTGCCAATACACACAGGTAAAGCGCAAAAGGATAGATCTATAAACGTTACCTTCATTATTATCTTCATAACAGACAAACGAGTTCTGACTGAAGCAAGATGTTGTCCAAAGAATCTTATCTTTCTCATTTGCTGTAATGTTGATAATCGAACACTCTGGTAGTTCTTGCTTATACGAATTATTCACTATTTTGAAAGCAAGACCGTATTGTTGGCAGTCCTGAATTCGTATCCAGTCTGGTTTATGAACATCTACCCTGATGTAAGGGACCCATAGATTGTCATCCGTTGACCTATTTATAAAACGATATAAAATGTGATCATTTTTTAAATCTAATTTCGCATTAACATTTAACAAATAGGAGTATCCAGTATAACGGAATATCGCAACAACAAAAATGAAGGGAGCGGAGCAATCCCTATAACAGCTTCATTACAAAACTATAAATATTTCATATGAAAATATATGTTAAACATGTTTAAAGTATCATATACTTAAAACCTACCATTCACTGCTCCGCATCAACACATCCCTTATAAAGATAATTTGTTGATAAAACTTAAATCTGTCATAAAGTTTCAGGTCTCGACTTTCACAAATGTTCTCCGTGGCTCCCGCGGTCATGCTGTATTTCTCAGTTATGTAGTATATCCTTTGCGAATACTCACCGAAATATCCTGTAAACGATTTACGAAATTAAACGTACAGTGAGAATATGACATTTATACCATCTAGAATACAATAAATATAATTGCTTGATCGGTTCAAAATAATGCTAAAAAGAATGAAACTCTGATATTTCGTGCTCAATAAAAAAAATGAGAAAATTCAATGATTCAACACATATTCCATATATTCATTTATTTCCGAAGAAGGATATTTAAAAACTGGAGTTCTCGCATGCATAACTTGTTCTTTGGTCTCGTACGTCTTCTTTAGTCTTCTTTGGAATTGTTGATATTGAAGTATGTGCTCTATCATAAAATTTAGTGCACCATATGCGCATTTTAACAAGTTATGTCTCATCAGTGATGTTCGAGGCCGAAAAAGAGGAAATCCATATAACGTGAAATAATGAAGAACAAAAGCCTAAACTTGACCTACAATTTTTGCCAAAGTACATCCTTAGAATAGAGCTATACCATCAGGCAGTTTTCTGTAGTTTTAGAAACATTTCGTTAAACTTTGCAACGGAAAATGTACAAATACATTTCAAGTAGAGTGCCGAAACACTTTGAAACTAGGCGAACAATATCCCCGGGGACTGAACAATCCACCAGCAGAGATACATGTATCAACTCAGTGCTTTATATTGTCAATATTAAATTTAAATATATGTTATATTATAAGATTTTAGTGCACCATATGCGCATTTCAACAAGTTATGTTTCATCAGTGATGTTCGAGGACGAATTGTCATTTCATCCAAAATATCATCGAAATTTAAGGAGGTTACAATGACAAATATGGATAATGACCATATCCCTGTATACAGCACAAAATCGATAATTCAGAAAATCAGAATCCGAAGGCATATAAAATCAGGATAAAATAGGAACCAAAGCAAACAAACAAAAACCTCCACCACATGAAAAGAAGCGAACTCCCGATATGGGAGTGAGACCAGGTACCCATGTAACATCCTAGCAACATCTCTCTAATGCTATTTTGGTCATAGCTTTGCTATTGAATAGACCCTTCATAAAATTCTTTAGCCACACACTCTCTGCTGAGTAGATAGACAAAATTAAAAAAAATCAAACTAGAGGGCGCTACTAAAATGAATTTGGCTGTGTCTGAAAATCACTTTGGCTTGAAGCATTACTGATGAGGATTTATTAACCGAAACACATGTCTGGCGCATTAAAATTGGTTAATGGTGTTGAAACACTTCCATATCATTTTGGTATTATTCTTGGTCTCATTTAGAATACTTTGAAGGATTTCCTCTTAAGACTTTTTCAACATCGAACAACACTGATGCGACACGTTTTATAGAATGTGTATGTGTTGCATTTCAATATATATTTTTCATAGAATATATATTCTATGTTGTAAACAATATGTTCATTTGAAGAGGGAAATACGTTTTCTACTGTGTAAATACTGCCATGTGAATGACACTTTCGTAGAGATTAAAAGTGAGGTTAGCGATCAAGGATGAAAAATAAAAAAAAAACGAATTCTCCTAGTCTGGTACCGTAGAGCAGGCCTTATTGACAAACATGTCTGGTCCATGCTGTAAATTTATCAGGTCTTAAATGATGCTATTGAATTTGAAGATGTTTAACATTTGAACTACTTGGTGAGTGTCACTGCTGGTGGACCAAGAGTCCCCGAGGGCACATGTCGCCAAGTTCGATCAACTTCGGTTGATCGTCTGTCTCTTTAACGCATTTGAAATTTTCTGTGACAAAATTTCTTGAAATTTCTAAAAAGTGGGTCCTGTAGCATCATATCCCACCCATTCTGCAACGTCTTTTGGTACATTTTTGGACATAATTTTCATATTATTTGGCCATTTTACATTGTTTAGACTGAGGATCACTGACAAGGGTTTGGTACCCGAAACGTGCATGTCTGGTCCATGCTGTAAATTATCAGGTTTAAATGATGCTATTGAATTTGAAGACGTTTAACAAAGGAATCGTCATCAGTTTGATTGAAATTTGATAAATTGATTAAGTTTCTAAACATTATGTATCTTTTTTTTTATTAAACCGCATGGTACAACTTTCCTATGGGGTCTATTAGAAAATGAAAATGAAGATTTAAAGAAATGTCCCCAAAAAGGGTGCTAACATACTACATAAACAACAGTGAATATAAAACAACAACGCTTACCTTTCAAAGTCAAATTATTTCCTTTCACAATAATGAAGATATTGATAACTGTAAAAAAAACGCAACGTGATAGAAATTACAAAAAGAAGTCTTAATTTAAAGATTAAGATGTTGTAAAAAGTTTCATTTTAATCCAAAAATAGACCACTTGATTCAGTATATTTTGCAATTGCATATGAAGATAATACACATGTACTCACCGAAAGGGATGAAACAGTATGTACAACAAGGCTTCATTCTACAACCACTAAATAAAGTTGGACGACACCAGTACAATACATTTGTTGAAATATTCTGGATACTTAGATATTGTATTTATGGTCAACAATATAAGGATGATATTTCACTCGGATAACGATGGGTGAAAATCGCTAATACTTGTATTTCAAACCACGTTAACCTCCTTTTGTTTGAGACCACCATGTAAATTACTTATTTTGAAGATTTTTTTTCCTTTAATGGCTGAATTGATTACTTTATACAGTCATGTCAAAGGACGCTGCCTCAAACTCAAAACTTTCTAGCAAACAAAAGCCGGATTACGAAGATTTGAATCTACAGAGACATTATTCTTTCATGTAAAAAGTTGGCGGTTAATGGGAAGGATTAAATGATACAATTTTTTTTTTAAATCGATATCAAGAAAAAACGTTATCAATTCGATCATTAAAAGTTGTGATTAGAAAAAAAATATTGAAAAAATAATCTCATCTAAAGGGTTTGCATTAATAGCAATTCTCTGTAACCATTTAAACAATTTCGGCACACATGGTCTCCGATTTTCATGAAATTTCACACATAAGTAGGGACCAATGAAATAAGGAAAATTTGACAAACAATTTAATTCTAGGTCATCTGGTTACAATGACAGCGGCCTTTAAAGTTGAGAAATTGGCAACATTGAGCTGATTTGACGCTCTATAATTTGGTCTATATGTGACATCAATGGAAGATTTTTTATGCATCCTACAGATTAGGACCTAAATTTTTAAATAAGCTCACTAGTAGTGTCTGATATTGTAAGTAAGGCTGGTTACCATGACAACATAATTAGCTAATTTTGATATATTGATTTCAAAATGCTGTTTGTATTTTCCAATTTTCCTTCTCTCTTGATGGGTATATGATAAGGAAATAGGATTTATTTTATAAAATGAGCAAATTCAAGATAAACCCACTTGTTGCTATGTACATAAGTTACCTTGGCAACGGTAACTATGGTCTTTAATATTACTTATTTTGCAACTTCAGCGTCATTTTTAAAACTTTTGCATCATGATGAACAGATAAAAATTGTTGGAAAATATCCAACACAAAGAGCTCTTTCAAAAACCGTGAAAAAGCTATGGGGAACATTTGTTACCATGGCAACCATTTTTTATTATTTTCATAAAACAGTAATTATTAATCCCAGGAAGTTCAAATTCAATAACAATAAAGATCAAGTAAGCCTCTATCAAAATACAATGAAACAGTTTCAAATAATTAATGGTTGCTATAGTAATTTGGCCATACATTATAAAAATAAGCATTTTTTGTTGTTTTTCAAAGCCCTTTCCTCAAAAAACGAAACAGGCTTACACAACCTCTTTTACATATACGATTAGGCAAAGTCTAAACTTTATTTTAGATTTAAAAAAATTCAGATTACTTAACTTTTGATGCCCGTATCCAAGGACTCAAAGTGGGCCTATGTGCAATTTTAAACAATTGTACCCATAGCAACGGGCTATTTCCTGAATATTTTTCAAAAATTTTCTTTCGTGTAATGAAAGATCCACTTGAATACATTAATTAATTTTCATCAATTTGAATCAAAATTCAATGATCTAGTAAAAAAAGGACTCTAAATATTGTCCAAAATTGCTTTCATTTTTGCGATTTGAGGTCATGTTGCCATAGCAACGAACAGAAACTTTGTCCCAATTTGAATGCTTATGTTTTATTTGCATAATAAACTCAAAAATATAAGTAATTTATCGTTGAATTTTGAAAAAAATGCCAAAAATACTATTTTGATAGGGTACCTGTGTTGTTGCTATGGAAACATATAGATAAGACCATAAACCCAACATTATTATTACTTAACTTGAAAGAACAATGATAGGGTACTGATAATTCATCAGTGTTTGTTTTAGATTATGCTGCATAAATTATGTATGTGACTTCAAAAACGCCCAAAAATGCATTTTTTCAATATTCAAAGTCTGTTTCCATGGCAACCGGATGTGATATTAAGAAATTTTTAAACAAATTTTTACTTTTGGGTCAGACCCAACCTTATGTACAAATTTCATCGAAATCTGAGACATGCCGTGCCATGCGTCCTTCATAAAAGTGCAAATGCTTACAGAGAATAGCTATTAAAATGACGATGAATTTTTTATGAAGAAAGGGAATAGGAATTTATCATTACTTACTTAAGGCGCTATACTTTCCGCGCAGCTCACTTCAGAAATCGGAAAATTGAAGTTTTGTCCTTGTCAGAATAAGTTTCTATTGAAATTAATATAAGGGGATAGATCTCAAACTCTCATAACTAATGGCGTAAGTTATATGTCCCTACGACCAGTACGTCGCTCATAGTTTCCATGTTAATTTTACCGTGAAGTCGCCGATGTTTATCACTGAGCCTTTGCAGAACGTCCATGACGTCATGCTAAAATCAACATAGAAAATCTAATCTAAATCTGTTTTCCTTTACTGTGAGCGAAGTCATATAATTAGCTACGTTAGTTACGAGAGATCGAGATCCATCCCCCTATATGAATTTTAATCGGAAAATAATCGGACAAATGAGACAAAACTTCAATTTTCCGATTTCTGAAGTAATATGTGCGGACAGCAGTTATAAAGTTACACATTTCAGCGATCATTGGATCAATAATTTTCAAATTTGATATTGAAAGTAATTTCTTATAATAACAAGTGTTTTGCGCCGTATACGAATTTCAACGTTAACATTTCAACATTTTTTTCTAGTAATCGATGCCGAAATATAGAAACTTTAATAACGCCAATAGAAAGATGCTTTAAAATATTTTCGAATGATTTATCTAAGAGACATAGAATTTAATACGTTTCATGTCAGCACAGAAACACTTTGAAACCAGGATATACCAACCAAGTGGTAGAATTAATTCTGGACTCGCAGATATATGACTCGTGTTTCTCGGGATGACATTAAATATCAGAGGGAGATCATTTCCCATTGACAATAACAAAACAAATCCACAGAAACGCAACAAGCATCCAACATCATGTCCAGATAGAATGCTAAATTTTTTGTCTCTGTAGTTTTTTTTTACTTCAAGCTCCGAAGGATAGATTCTGCTGAGGTTATCCGCAAAATTTGGATTATTGATGGACAGCACATCGTCTGTGTATCTGTAAGTATAGTTAAAGTGGGAGGCTACGTATCTGTTCCCTTCAGAGACCAAAGATTGAACGAATTCAGCTTCGTATGAGTAAAGAAAAATGTCGGCAAGGAGTGGGGCACAATTAGTTCCCATTGTAATTCCGACAATTTGCCTGAAGACCTTTCCTCCAAACACCACAAAAATGTTGTCAATCAGCAAATTTAACATCTGAATAATATCTGCTTCAGTGTAGGATTTCAAACATTATATTTGAAAATCCCTACTGGAAAATGTAGGTTTTGTACCTTTTTTTGAAAATTTATTCTTTATAAAATCATGCATTACTTACCAGTACTATTCGAATCCACAAGACTGCTGTATTCGCGATGACCTAAAATATTTAGAACATGGCTTGCATGAAAGTAATATGAGTTTATTCAGATACATTATCTTCAACAAGATGACGAAGCATAAGACAAGACGGGTTGGGACAGAACGTAAATTAACAATGAGGAGAATGTATTAGAGATCTCTAGTAAGACCTCCCTGCACTTACTACAGTGGAACACACCCGCAAGGTATAGGTGACCAGACACAAAGTAACACCCACACACTAACAAACAATTATATCAGACACACTAAGACACAAAAATGCGAATGAGCATATTTAGATTGGGGAAGACCAATATGCACCTGGCACTGACTTTAGACGGTCATTTCCTACATGGTAGCGAATGATGTTGTTATCCGGATTACGTGCGCATAAACCTTCTATTTAACTGTTAGAATATGCGAAAAGGAGTGTTAAAACCGTGTGTTTGTTTCCATTCAATGCAAAATATATAAATGCAAAACAATTGATATTGATTCTGTACGTGGTTTGATTTTGGAACGAGTTTTTTTTTTTGTGAATGTTGAATGTTGAACCGCGTTCCAAAATCACACTACTTATTGATTCAAGAAAGTTTCTTGTTGTTGATTAACGTATTTCTTCATTCCTTTATATGACCAGACAATGACATGTACCTTTTGTCCTGTATTCTTCCTCGATCTCTTTATAAAATACAGTTGATTGGTAGTCAACGTCAATCAGACAGAAGACTGCTTCTTCAATTAAGGAAATTAGTTCTCCAATCAGACAACTAGTATTGCCGTTGATAGAAGAAAAGATTGAAACCACAATTTGTCTCCTAACTAATTTGTTTTTGCACTTCTTAAGATCTATTTTTGTATTTTCTTTTATTTGCAGATTTGTCATTGATATCGGTATAAGTATCTTCTCCTTGTACGTTCTTATTTTACTGGACCCTAGAATACAGATTTAAGACAGATATCAAATAAAATACATACAGTTACCTCACATTTTAATTTTGATTTTAATAATTATTATTGTTGATGTTTCTACGTAAAGTGAACTCTTTAGATGTTACACCGCCTTTGAATTTATACCTTTTCCTCTGTCTTCCACACTACTTTATTTTTTTCTGTTTGTATTCAATCATATAATCCGGATAATGATACGATTGGCACATTCGTGTGTGACTTTGCCTTCAAGGATTTCATTCCATTTACTTTTGGCAAGCCCTTTTTCAGCTTTGAAGTTTCTTCTAATAGTCTGACAATGCGTTCTTATTTAAGGATTGTTTTTCAGCTTTGCGCTTTATCGGTGTGTATTGGCAGTAGGAAAAGGAAACAAAGTATTGAAAGCACGAAGTGCTTTTCATGAATTTTGTATCCATTCCCTATCGCCAATACACACCGATAAAGCGCAAAAGCTGATAAAAAATCCCTATATTTACATTTTACGTGTTAATTAAGTTGTTTCTGTCGTTTTTTTTTTCATCCCCTTATTTTATATTTTAAATATCATCGCGGAGGGAGAACGTCATTTGACGTAACAGCAAACGAACGTTCGACGTTTTTTTTTGCAAGCTTCGAAGTAGTACCTTCTGTAAACAGAAATTTTAAATGCGTTTGAAGAAACGACCAACCGAAACCGAACTTGGCTACATATGCCCTCTGGGACTCCTGGTCCACCAGCAGTGACACTCACCAAGTGGCACAAATGTTTAAAGTCTTTAAATTCATTAGCATCATTTTACAGCAGATAAATTTACAGCATGGACCAGACATGTACGTTTCGGGTATTTAACCCTCGTCAGTGACCCTCATTCTAAACAGTGTAATATAAACAAAATCTGTGAAAATTATGTTTAGCCTGAATATATCGATAGACGTTACAAGATGACTGGGATATGATGCTACAGGACCCAGGCTTTAGAAATTTGATAAAATTTTATAAACAAAAATTTTCAAATGCGTTTGAAAAAACGACCAACCGAAATTGATCGAACTTGGCGACATGTGCCCTCGGGGACGCCTGGTCCACCAGCAGTGACATTCACTAAGTGGTACAAATGTTTAACGTATTTAAATTCATAAGCATCATTTTAGACCGGATTGATTTACATCATGGACCAGAAATGCACGTTTCGGGTATTTAACCCTCGTCAGTGACCCTCAATCTGAACAATGTAACATGGCTAAAATCTATGAAATTTATGTCCTAAATATACCTTAAGACGTAAGAAGATGACTTGGATATGAAGCGTCAGAACCCAGGTTTTAGAAATTAGAGAACAATTTATAAACACAAATTTTCAAATGGAACAACCAACCGAAATTGATCAAACTTAGCTACATGTGCCCTCGGGGACTCCTGGTTCACCAGCAGTATAACACTCACTAAGTGGCACAAATGTTTCATTAGTATAATTTTAGAGCAGATAAATTATTGTTCCCATAGGACAGATTGATAATACAAAAATGAAGAATACATTAAATTTATAAAGGATACATCTATAAACGTTACCTTCCTTATTATCCTCATAACAGACAAACGAGTTCTGACCGAAGCAAGATGTTGCCCAAAGAACCTTATCTTTCTCATTTGCTGTAATGTTGATAATAGAACTCTGGTAGTTCTTGCTTATACGAATTATTCACTATTTTGAAAGCAAGACCGTATTGTTGGCAGTCCTGAAGTAATGGATACTGGATTGTTGGAGCTAAAAGGGCCATCTCTTCACTCATACATGAATGTGTCACTTGCAGAAGGTTAAGGGGACAGCGACAACAACAGCAAATGGCCGATCTCCCTAGTGACAGGCTTACGCCCGGACCACCTTTCTCCTCCGTAGGAGTCGACACATTTGGTCCATGGAAGGTTGCTGTGCGCAAGACAAGAGGTGGTGCAGCCAACTGTAAAAGATGGGCAATACTCTTTACTTGCCTCGTCACGCGTGCAATCCACATTGAAGTTGTTGAAGAACTTTCTAGTTCCGCTTTTATAAACGTTCTTCGGCGCTTTATCTCCATCAGAGGCAAGGCCTGTAAACCTTATTCGATCTGACAGAGGAACGAACTTTGTTGGGGCCACTGACCAGTTAAAAATGGATGTCATCAATGTTGAAGACAAGGCCGTCAGAAGCTTCTTGTATAAATCCGGGACAACTTGGATTTTTAATGCTCCACACTCTTCTCACATTGGAGGAGTGTGGGAGCGAATGATCGGTGTCACTAGAAGAATTCTCGATTCTAGTCTTCTTACAGAGAAAAAAGGCCTCTCCCATGACGTTTTGACGACGTTAATGGCCGAAGTGTGCGCCATCGTCAATGCTCGGCCCATCACAACCATTTCGCACGATCCATAGGACCCTGTAATTCTTTCGCCCGCTATGCTCTTGACTATGAAACGAGGCAATTCTACCATCGATTCGGACAATTACAGTATCAAGGATATGTACAGGGCTTCTTGGAAACATGTCCAAGTCCTGTCACGTTGGCGTGGGGTGATATTGTGCTCCTAAGAGATAAACAATCCCATCGAAATCACTGGCCGTTAGGTATTGTTGAAGATGCTATACAGAGCGATGATGGACTAGTTCGCAAGGCTGTTGTCCGTGTATCTGTCGACGGAAAGATCGTTACCTACACTCGACCCGTTTGTGAACTTGTTTTGCTAGTTGACTAGCGTAATTCATTTGATGTATCAGTACTGTGTTCAGATTTAGTGTAGTCTACAGCCATCAGACGAGGAGTGTGTTGATCCTCATATTGTTTTATGTAAATTTTTATAGTATTGATTTCTCTCCTGAAATAGAGTTATCTTTCTTTCACTAGGTTCAATTAAGAAATGACTGTCTTACTTTTGGTGTTCATGGGTGTATAATTCTGGTTGGTCACGAGCAAATTCCGTGAATCGCGAAGCGATTCTCGGAAAATTTGCACGTGTTCACCAGAATTATACACCCATGAACACCAAAAGTAAGACAGTCATTACTTATATTTACATTAATCCTGATTATTGGTCATTTTTATTTGCATGAACATCGCACATTTTGCCTGTAACAGTGTCAAATGTATCTTCGCTTTGGTAAATTCTCCCTACATGCAAAACTTGCACGTGGCGTCACGATAGCAACCCAAGTTATTGGAATATAATTCTAGTTGCCTAATGGGCGTTCAACATGGGGAATTTACTAGTAATGTAAATATTACATCTTTCATTGTACATGTATAAACGCTATTTTTAGTCAAATCGGTTTTTACGTTGACGTAGAAGTGGTCAAGTCTTTGAACATTGTGAAATTTTGTGACAGGAAATTAGCTTTTACTGCTTCCCCTCACAGTAGGAGTAATCGATTTTTCTTGTGTAATTGTTTTAAGTGATATAATTTTTCATGCTTATATGCATTTTTGAAAAGTAGCGTTTAATTTGCAACTTTCTGTGTTTACTCATTTTTACGTACCATGTATGGAATGTATTTGTTGCCATAAACACTTTAACGTCAATTTTGCTATAAGTTTTGTCTCAGGTACAAAAGTATGGAAACCTGTTCCAATCATTGTTTGACATTTTTCACTTTTTCATTTTTCTTATTCCATTATTGTGTAAACGGAACCTATATCAGTGTTTTCATTTTCTTGTAGCTTTTTACCACTCTTTTATCAAACAACATTCATCATTCAATAAAGATCTTCGTCTATCAACGATTGTTGGGTTGGTTAATCTGTCTGCAACGTGGCAGAACAGACTGACTGTGACGACGAGACTCCATGACGGGCTCTGTCCAAACCTCTTTAGAGAAGACACCTGTCCTCTCTGAATGTCAGTCGGATTCCTCGGGTGATTACATACATGAGCTCGCTACAGCCGGCACAGAACGGACTGTATTACGCACGCCCTCTTTTTATATCCATTTACATATTCATCTGTTTTGCTGGGGCCCCAGCGTTTTGCGGTCTTGTTTGTGTGAGGTCATCTAACAGTGAGGAGGTTGTTTTACACCACAATTGTACGTTCTTCGAGACCTCTGGGTAATTGAAGAAGCGAGAGGGTTGTGCGCACGGAATTTCAGGATAACCACAACATTTGCTACTTGCGTGGCAAATGGCCGCCCAAAGTCGGCACCGCTTGCCCATTGGTCTCGTCGGTTTATGTGTAGTCTTTTATGTTTTATATTTATATGTCGTATGTCTCTT
Organism: Pinctada imbricata; assembly: GCA_033119305.1. Lineage (NCBI taxonomy): Eukaryota > Metazoa > Mollusca > Bivalvia > Pterioida > Pteriidae > Pinctada > Pinctada imbricata. Next base: position 50,681,038 of record VSWD01000006.1, on the reverse strand, counting down.
TTCCGTCTCAAAGTATGCACGTCTTTTGTGTTTTTGCATTCATTGGGTGTTTTGCTGTTTTGCTGTTGGTGCTGCTACTGGGTATTGTTTGAGATCCCCTTCTACAGGAACCAAAATTATTGTATACAGCCTAGAGGGTGCAGTTTTGATTTGCTCTTAACCAATCTTCATACAATGATTGCTTATGACATGAAGAACGACCATATTTTGATTCTATAGGTCATAGGTCAAAGGTCAAGGTCACATATTTAAAAAGGTCAAAATCCTTTATACAACTTAGAGGTGCACTTAAGATTGGATCTTTCCCAGGCGTCTGAACTCATTCACTTTAGGAGCATGATACCACTCTCTTCAGAGCCTGATCTCAATCACATTGGGCGACTGATCTCACTCATTTCTGGTACCTGAACTCACTTCATGCGCCTAATTTAACTCTATTTAGGCGCATGATCTCACACATGTTCATCATGGGCGCATGATCTCACTCACTTTAGGTGCAGGATTTCTGTCAATTTAGACGTCAGATCTCATTCATTTCAGGCGCCTGATCTCCCTCACTTATGGTGCCTGATCTCACTTTAGGCGCCTGATCTCACTCACTACAGGCGCCTAATTTCACTCACTTTAGGCGCCTGATCTCACTCACTACAGGCGCCTAATTTCACTCACTTTAGGCGCATTATCTCACTGCATGATCTCAATCACTATATGGACATAATCTTGCTCATTTTAGGCGCCTGATCTCACTCACTTTCAATCTAATAAAAATCCGATCTTCTTCTCTGTTGTTTCTCCAAGGGAGAAGAGCTGATTTTAATCAGATTGTTTTGGTAACTGATCTCAGATACTTTAGGCGCCTGATCTCGCTCACTTTAGGCACCTAATCTTACTCATTACAGGCGCATGATCTCATTTACTTTAGGCGCATGATCTCACTCACTTCTGGCGAATGATCTCATGCACTTTAGGGGCATGATCTCGCTCACTATAGGCGCCTGGTCTCATTCAATTTATGCGCCTAATCTCATTCATTTTGGGTGCATAATCTCATTAACTTTATACGCATTATCTCATTAACTTTGGGCTTCTGAACTCCTTAATAGGCACCTGATCTCGCTCACTGTTGGCGCCTGATCTCCCTCACTTTAGGCGCCTAAATTTTCTAATTTTATGCGCATAATCTCCATGATCGCTTTTGGCGAATGATCTCACACAGTCATTTTCTCGTTCATGTTTGGCGAATGATCTCACTTACGGCGCCTGATCTCGCTCATTGTACAAATGTAGGTGCAAGATCTGAGCTGCTCATCGTAGGCGCCTGATCTCACTCACTATTGGTGCCCTATCTCACTCACTTTAGGCACATGACCTCATTCGCTTTAGGCGGATGGATTGACCTCATTTACATTAGGCACCTGGTTTTCTCACCTAGGTCCCTGAATTCACAATTAAGCGCCTGGTCACAGTTAGGCAATATTTATGTTTATATCTCGGTTCTGTCTTCGCCCAAAAGCCATTAAGTAAGCCATGTATCCTTATCTATATAATACGACCAAATTTCATCATTAGATTCAATGTCTAATGATATCTAACAATAAGAACAGCATACGAAACTTTTCATTCTAGGCCTCTACTATCATATACTTCGAGTGCCTTAACTGTATAGCATTTCAAAGATCTCATCATAATCTTTATAATCTGACCAAGTGTAATCAATTTCCTATCTTTATTATTGAATCTGTTTTACCAATCTCTATACGTTTTAGTCCCCTACTGGCAACGCCGAAGGGGACAATCTTAGTTTCATGTCTGTCTGTCAGTCTGTCTTTCTGTCCGTCCGTCTGTCTCATTTTCAGTTTTCCGGACTTTTTTTGCCGTTGTTGCATAAATTGAGCTCATTTTTGGTATGTGGATATATCTCAATGTGATACAGATCAAGGTTGAGTTTGGTTTTGATTGACTTATTATGCCCCCCCCCCCCCTTCGAAGAAGAGGGGACATATAGGTTTGCTGCTGTCGGTCGGTCGGTCGGTCGGTCTGTCGGTCGGTCCGCGACATCAGTTTCCGTTCAATATCTCTGGAATGGAGTTTACATATTGAAATGAAATCTTCTTTTCAGACATATCAAACAAAAATCTAGGTCAAGTTCATATTTGGGTCCGATCAAAAAAATGTTGACAGAGTTATGCCCCTTGCATTTCGAAAAATACCAAAATTTCAGGGTTTCCGTTCAATATCTCTTGAATGGAGTTACATATTGAAATGAAATTTTGTAAACAGACACATCAAATGAATATCCAGGTCAAGTTCGTATTAAGGTCCGATCGAAAAAAATTTGACAGAGTTATGCCCCTTGCACTTCGAAAAATACCAAAATTTCAGGGTTTCTGTTCAATATCTCTTTAGTGGAGTTACATATTGAAATGAAATTTTGTATACAGACACATCAAATGAAAATCTAGGCCAAGTGTATATTTGGGTCCGATCAACAAAATTTTGACAGAGTTATGCCCCTTGCACTTCGATAAAAACCAAAATTTCAGGGTTTCCGTTCAATATCTCTTGAGTGGAGTTACATATTGAAATGAAATTTTGTATACGGATACATCAAATGACAATCTAGGTCAAGTTCTTATTTAGGTCCAATCAACAAAATTTTGACAGAGTAATGCCCCTTGCACTTCGAAAAATACCAAAATTTCAGGGTTTCCGTTCAATATCTCTTGAGTGGAGTTACATATATAAATGAAATTTTGTATACAGACACATCAAATGAAAATCTAGGTCAAGTTCATATTTAGGTCCGATCAAAAGAATTTGGACCGAGTTATGCCCCTTGCACTTTGAAAAATACCAAAACTTCAGGGTTTCTGCTCAATATCTCTTGAGTGGAGTAACACATGTTACATATTGAAATGAAATTTTGTATACAGACACATCAAATGAAAATCTACTAGGTCAAGTTCATATTTAGGTCCGATGAACAAAATTTTGACAGAGTTATGCCCCTTGCACTTCGAAAAATACCAAAATTTCAGGGTTTCCGTTCAATATATCTTGAGTGGAGTTACATATTGAACTGAAATCTTCTTTTCAGACACATCAAATAAAAATCTAGGTTAAGTTCATATTTGGGTTCAATCAAAAATGTTTATGCCCCCCTTTGAAGAAGAGGGGACATATTGCTTTGCCGCTGTCTGACTTTTTGTCTGTCGGTCCGTCGGTCGGTCCATGACATCAGTTTCCGTTCAATACCTCTGGAGTGGATTCACATATTGAAATGAAATTTTGTGTACAGACACATCAAATGAAAATCTAGGTCAAGTTCATATTTGGGTCCAATGAAAAAAAAATTGACAAAGTTTAGCCCCTTGCTTTTCGAAAAGTACCAAAATTACCTTGTGGAAGTTTATCAGAAGAAGAGCTTTAACAAAGCATAAATGCTGTACATACAGGTCCTCCTGACAGTTATACTTCTTTGACTTTTTTCATTACACTGTTACTTTATACCCCAATAGGTTGTATCAATGCAAGTATAAAGTTGTGACGGACTTTAATCACAGAAGGGGTGGGGGGGGGCATTAATGTCTTACAAACATGACTTTTAACTTGTTTTTACAAGAGTTATGGCCCTTGGAATTAGCAAATTTTTATCAAAGTTTCAGTTTTCCGGACTTTTTTCGCTGTTGTTGCATATATTGAGCTCATTTTTGGTATATAGATATATCTCAATGTGATACAGATCAAGTTATAGTTTGGTATTGATTTACTTATTTTACAAGAGTTACGGCCCTTGGACTTAGCAAATTTTATGAAAATTTCGGACGTTTCTTCGCTTCTATTGCAGATAATGAAATGAGTTTTTGGTTAGTGTGATACACACCAAGTTTGAGTTTGGTTTCCATTGACCTATTTTTACAAGAGTTAAAGCCCTTGCATATTTTCAGTTTTCCTTATTTTTCTTGGCTGAATACATAATAGTATGATACATATCAAATTTGAGTTTAATTTCGATTGACCCTCTTTCAAAAGAGTTATAACCCTTGTACTTAGCAAATATCATTAAAAAATCAGTTTTCCTGACTTTTCTTCAGTTCTGTTACAGATAATTATCTGAGATTTTGGTATATGAATACATCTTAGTGTGATACACACCAAGTTTTAGTTTGGTTTCCATTGACCTATTTTTACAAGAGATATGGCCCTTGAACTAAGCAGGATTCATGACATTTTCAGTTTTCCGGACATTTCTTGGCTGTTATTGAGGATAATGAACTAATATACCTTATATAGTGTGATACAGATCAATTTAGATTGACCAATTATCATAAGAGTTACGGCCCTTGGACTGTTCGTGAGATTTTCAGTTTTGGCTGTTATTGCAGATAATGAACTGATTAACAGAGATGCAGGACATAAATTTATGCCGGTAGGGGACTTATATCGCTCAGCGATCATTACATTTTTCATTCTATTTCGCGATGTTGAATAAACAACCTGATCGCACTCATGTTTTTTTGAGTTTCCTATTTTCAAATGGAGGTTTGGATTACTTCAGTGTTATATTTGCTCTTCAATGAGTCATGCCTGGATATCCGGGGTGTCATTGGTTGGGACGCCCTGTCCTACTAGAATTCGCAAAAATAGTACATGTCAGTGGTGGGTTCAATGGGGTACCCCCCCCCCCTGAAATTTGCAAATCATGGGTAAAACTATCATTTTCCATATAAAAAAGAGTAAATATTAACTACATATTAGTTAATATAATTGTCAAATGCATCAATTTCAATTTATTAATCAATTTCAGTCATGAAAATGGGCCCGAAAAGGCTGAAATTCTTTAACTTTGGGGGGGGGGGGGGGGGGGGGGGGGCTTCATCCCTGTTTCCCTACCAGGGCTCTGTCCTGGACCCGCTGGCGACCGCAGACCCCTCGCCATTTTTACGCCCCCTCTAACTCAAAAGCTGGATCCGCCACTGAACATTGATATTTTATCTTTATAATTCTGGTAACGTTGATAAAATCATACAGGTTAGGACCCCCATGCTTGCTGGATTGACATCCCTCCCAACGGCGTAGCTCTGCCCGAAAAAGTGGAGGGGCACAACATCCCCATTGATAAAGTAATATGGATATAGAATAGATCAGAATAGCTAAATTATTCAGAACTTGAAGTTTACGATAAAGAGCTGGAGAGCGGCACCGTGCCAAAGAAAAAATTTGAAAATTGACCCGAAAAATTGTAGATTTATGATACTAAATGTTGCTATTTTAAACAATGTAAATGCATCATAAAATATTGTGATTGAAAAGTGGGGGGGGGGCACAAACATGTGCCCCGGCTTCCCCCCCCCCCCCCCTACGCCCTTGCCTCCAGGAATTGTTTTCCTCACAATTCATAACTTTTTTTACTCTTACAGTTGATTTCTTTTTCACTAATTGATCGTTTTTTATATATCTCTCGTGTGGTGTTTATTTTCTTGTACCTACTCTGACGTAAAATTCAGATCCCCCTCCCCTCACACTCATCCTAGAAGGTATATTCGTCCTCATACAGACATTTTTGTTATCCTACAAGAATGTCATGCCAACTTCCTTTGTACTTTTGTAACGATACGGTCAGTGTTTCATATGTACATTTTTACACAGGTCCCTAATATTTCATTGGATGACCTCTTGAATGACCTTTTGTTGCAATTTCATTGGCTTATCACGAGCGGTCTTTTTCTCTCCCCACTTGAATTCTAGAATTCAAAGACCTTAGACGCATTTTGCATACACTGATATTATCACTGCCATTGATTTCATTTCTTCATATTTACAGAAGAAGATATTGTCACAGACGATCGTAAGTTAGCTTTTCATTACATTTTTAATTGATTTTTCACTATTTACCTTCTTTTTTTATTATCATTTTTATTTGTTCTCTTTTATTTTCGCATTGATTCACGAGTGAAGCTCGTACTAACTTCCAAACAGACCGGTAAAATTATTGCTGATTTGATTAATGTACCTCACTTTGCCCTGGTGTTCTTGTTGTTCAAAGGAGACCAATTATAATAGAGGCGGAGGGTCGGGGTTGGGTCGGGGGGGGGGGGAGAATGGCGAATGCGTGAAAATTCCCAATTATGGTTCTATTGGTTCTATATTCATATCTATTGTAAAATTCATTTAGATTTTATTTATTCTGAATTAAGAGCGTCTCTGAAAAAAAATTCATGTTGCGTATCGAATGATTTCTTCAACTTTTTTTTTTTGCAAAGTTCCTCTTGAAAAAAAATCCTAAATAATTTATGCTGTACTGTAAGTGTCAGTGGTGATTTCAAGAGGTTCGTATTTTTTTTTTAATTTTATGGTTTTGGATATGTGTAACTACACAATTTTAAAACTTAGTAATGTTACGGCTGAATATTCATCTGTATTCATATTGAACATTCCTTTGTCAAGGTCGATGATTAAAAGTTCATACCTTCTTGAAAGCAAGTAGAGAACAATAGCCTGAGCGCACCAAGTGTAAACCAAGGCGTGAGATGTTCTCTGCGCGATTCATTATGAATGAATGAATGAAGTCTACAGAAAAAAAAATATCTAGATGTAATTGGCAAAGATGATTATTTTAACTATAAATTCTTTTTTTTTTTCAAATTGATCATTTATGGCCGATAAGTCTATCTATCTATCTTCATGTACTGCCGACTCCTCAACAAGTTGATAACCATACATGTACAAGGGTTGAAAACATCTCCATGCACGTTTTATTTGAAAAAAAACCCCAAAGATTTATTTTATTCACATGACCAATTTGAATTTCGTGCGCGGGACAGCCGTCTAGCCAGGGATAATAGCTTATCATTTTTGTAACTTGAATTATATATGTACTAACCACGTAAAACGGGAACGATAAATGCCCCCCCCCCCCCTTTCATAGATCCTCGCATTTCTTATTTAACTGATCTAAATGTGTCATTCAAGGACAGGCTGCCGATGTTTTATCTATTCGAAAATAAAAATTAACCCTTCGATACTTTTTATCGTATATATATATATATAGTTTCACTCCCTGCATGAATGATAAATAAAGGGCTAATTTTTATTTCTTTTAAAACTAATATATAAAACATCGGCAGTCCGTGCTTTTTTCAAATAAACTGAACCGAAAACAAAATCATGAAAATGCACGGCTGATCCGCGGCCGACCCATAGATGAGAATGAAATTTATAAAATTGAAAATTCTGAGGATTTACTTACTGGATCAGCTCGATTAGTACGAAAAAGATTGCCCACGAGTTGACTTTAGAATATGCAAAGCGAAAGTAGGTTATCGAACACGTGTATTCCAAAGCACGGCGCGGATAATCCGAGATGATGGTAGCACCTAACGTCCCACTATGTCCAGGTAGAGAAAGGAGCTGTTAAGATAAGGATTTAGCCCTGAAATCACTCGATTATTTCTCGTGCGTTGTCCTTCCAATTTAGATAAAAGTTGGTCAGGATAAAACTATATAAACTAGATAAAGTATTATGAGATTCCTAGTAGCCTGGTATTAATGTAAATAAATTTGGTGAAAGATGTTATGATTACGAGTTGAAGAGGTAGGGGTAAAAATAATGGAAAACGTCAAATATCGAATGAAAATTAATGGACAAAAAATGCAAATAATTACACATTCTGTATGTTTATTATGCTTCTGTTAAGGGTTTACTAAACACAAAGTTAGCGTGTCAGGAATATCTCGATTATTACAAAAACTGTAGAATTATTCGGCAAAACATCTCCAATAACGAATTAACTGATAAAAAAATATTTGGCTTTCATTAAAATTATAGTTTATACTGTACTATTTTGTGAGTACAAGCATCAATCGAGTTGCTGATTTTCAAAAAAATAGAACAGACCGTAAAAGTCATTAAACAATATGATTTATGCATAAATACCTTCTTTGATTCCTTCCCGAGGGCAAGCTAGCATTCAATTTAGGATACTGATTTCCAAATCTATATTTTCCCTATTCAAATAAACCTACCCCTCTCTCACACCTTCACTTGATTATCGAACACTCTACCCATTGTGTATTATAATGAAAAGTAATCAATGTGCATGCTTTGTACAGGTATCTACACAGGTGTATACAAATTGTAGGGTTACACATTTAGGAGTTGGACTACACTTTGTAGAAATATTTTCAAACAATTTGAAAAGTAGCTTGCCCTCGGGAAGAAATTAGAAAAGGTAACTGTTCACAAATTATATTGTTTTACGACGTTTAAAACGAGTTTAATTTTTTGAAAAATTGACAACTTGTTTAAGACTGTGCTAACGAAATATCAACGTACAAGCTAAAGTTTTAATGAGAAACATTTAGTTACATGAAGATTCACTCACAAATGTGGCTGATTTGCTAAATTGTTTCATACTTTTGTGATAATCGAGATTTTCTTTTTGCGTAGATTTTGTGATTAGTAAACCCTTAACTTTTCAAGTCTAAATTGGATATCAGAGAAATGAACTTTGAGGTTATTATATCAATATAATTGGCAATCTCTGCAATCCATAAACTGAAAAACAGTTTTATTTCGTTCTTCTCAGCCACTTATGTAGCTTTCTGGTGCGAAATACACACGGTGTAGAAATAGACAACTTTCTCGTTTATTTCCTTCCAAATGGTTAAATATTTGATCAGAACACACTCTGAATATATTGTTCCATGATATAAAATGAAAAAAAAATGGCCATTAAGTACCTTTATCACTCCTGAGACACATTTAAAAATAGTTATCCATCCCCCCTTTTTTCTTTTTTTGCCTGTGGGACATTGTCCCCCCTCCCCTCGCTTCAGAACCCCACTTTGCCAGAAAATGTGCTTTATTGATATACACCTTTGATAAATGTGGCATTGTAAAGCGAGGGGGGGAGGCGATGTTGTATAAAACTTTTCCATTTTTCATTGATTTCTGTGTAAAAAAACGCTTATTTAGACCCAAATATCGGTCTTATTTTGAGTAAATTTTCCCATCTGATAGCAGTTTCATATGTAGACCAAGTTACTTGACATTTCTACCGAAAAAAATTCTTAGATTTTGCATTTTCGACTTTTCAGTGCAGATTTTACGCCTTATCTTAACAGCTCCTTTTATGTAGAGCTAGTATCTCAGTTACATGAAGAAATAGCGTCAATATCCTGTATAATACCCCTTTACAGGTCATAAAAAATATATGTATAGTATTTCTATAGATACCAGTATTCTCTTATGACCATACAGGATATTGATGCTCTTTCTACATGTGCCTGTGGCCAGTATTATTTGAATGCTGCGGGTCAATGACAAGTTTTGGGCTAATCCAATGTTTTTCATCATACGTATAGGGAGAGAGAAAACAACAAAAGGTGTTTTTTTTTTCATAGATAAACATTGGCAGCCTGTGACTTTAAGCCTCCCCTAGTTACAGTGCAACGATCTGATGATGTTCAAGACATCGTTTTCTTAGAAAGGAATAACCAAATAACTGTTTAAGAAAACAGTATCTTCCTTGCTGTGTTACTAACAGATTAAGCCTCCCCTTCCACCCTAATCTCATTTGATTTTTAGATAAAAATAAAGATTTTCCTCCAAAAATAGGTAATAATGATGACATTCTCTTCTGGCTTATTTCACTTGATCACTCATGTACCATTTAATCATTATAATGTCATTAAAGCCTCTCCTGCTTTGAAATTATGAAAATATGAAATTTTAAAATTATTCACAGAAATAAGTGATTTTTGCATACAAATTAAGTTTTTTTGCCCCAAAATAGCATAATGGTAGAATTTGTATTTCAGATATCAAATGACATTCAATCCCTTTCATTATAAGAAATAGCATCCTACCATAGCCAGAATGTGTCAATTTGGGCAGATTAAAAGGATTTATAAGTATTTTTTCAAAATAAGTGGTTTTTGCACAAAAAATACATATTTTGCCTCAAAATGCAGAATTGATAATTAACTAATTCCATTTCATATAACTTTAATTTGATCAGATAATTTATTATTTATATGAAAACAGCTTTCAGTCTTTTAAATTACACTCGGGATACGGGGATCACCCTAGGCCGCGATTTTGCGATATTCTCTCATTTTTTACTCAAATATCGCATTTTTACTGCATTGTCGCGCTAAAATATCGCATACCTCCTTTAAATGAATCGCACTTAAGTTAATATAATGCGACAGAATAGGAGATTCATCTTTAATCTTCAAATTTTCAGCTGATCATTCGAATTCCGGGTGCGGCATAACGTATGTATTTATGAACTTGGCGGGTATTGTGAACTTACACCTTGTATATACATGTACCAAATCTATTCCCTGAAATTCCTGTGTGTCGTATTGACATTTGCACGCGGGTATTTTTTTTTAATCCGTCGATGTTAGGATTTAGCTTTACGTTTCTCTAGTGGTTGTCAGCGGTACATGTACATGCTCTTTTGTCATTGTAAATTTATCAATAGAGTATGAAATATTACAATGCAGTCTTGATATTGTTTGTATAGACAAAAGACTGGAAAAGAAAAGTATTATTATACAAACACTTTTCATCAAAAGTTTACAAGTTGTATTGCGCACGGGAGTAGACTGGCTTTTTACACATGTATTTGTCGTCAATACATGGCCAGTACTAAGCAATAACTAAGTATCTTCAAAGACTTATACTCGCAGATTAGACGTTACCATAAAATGACTTGTCACGGCGAGCTGAAATACTTTTAATGTTTACCATTAAAAGCAATTATTTCTTAAAAGATGTTCACACGACACTCGATCTGTAATTTCCTTTAGATGGATAGATACTTCATCTTTTACCAGCGAGTGTAATTGAGGTACGGCGGATATTTTTTTCTGAAGTTGTGAAAAAAACATCTCGTCGGCAATATAGCGTGCTACGGTGTCTGAGAGACAAAGAATTCTAATTTTCATTTGACCTCATTGCCATTCAAACAAGGGAAATAGAAAAAGTCCAGGGCGATTCTCACATTCAAATAATGTGTTGCCAGATGTTCATGGAAAAATTTGATTTTTTCACTATTTTCAGAACAAATGCATTCAAAATCTCATTCAAATCGATAAAATCTCATTGTTTTTAAGCAAATGAGATTTTTATCTCATTACTCTGCAGGGCTAGGGTGATCCCTGAGGATAATGAATTTATTAAAATTTTCCAGAAATCTATTATTTTAAAACAAAAAACAGGCACTTTACCCCAAAATGAAATAAAAATATACCGTACTTGCTTTGAAATGCAATGCCTGAATGATTCTAAGTAATTTCAGTTGAAAATATATTCTTACTATCATTTTAAGAAATCCTATATAGATTCAATAAATATTCTCCAGAAATAAGTGAATTTTGAATGAAAAATATGTTATTTCCCCAAAATACCAAAATTATGACAAAATGTCAATTATTTTAACATTCATAAACTCAAAAAGTATGAAAAGTTATAATTACACTAGAAAATAGCTTTCAATCATTGATTTCATAACGGACAAGTGTTATTTAAATTTTATATACAGAAATCAGAGATTTCTAAATGAAAACAATATTAGGTTTTTGTATAAAAACGACTGAATTTCGAGGCTTTTGCAAGAAAATAACCATTGTAACAAAATATATCCCATTTGCGAGAGGAGACTTTAAAGTTATTTTCTACACCATCAATCAATGATCATATGCAATAGTGTTGAACTGAAAAGCTGTAAAAAGTCAAATTTACCCAAAATTTATTACTACACAAATTTTTTTTATGTCCCCATAATCGGAGATTCAACTTTTTATAGTTTTTTGCTTGTCCGTTTGTCTGTCTGTCTATTTGTATGCAAAAACTTTAACCTTGGCTATAACTTTTGTATGGTAAGTGATAGGGCCTTCATATTTCAGCTGTATACCTTAGTGTTGTTACAATTAATCGATTAATCTTTAATTGAGGTTTCTGATTATGATTAATCGATTATTTTTTTGAAAATCGATTATAATCGGAGAAAATAAAGCAGAGGTAGACAAAGCTAAAGAGAACAAAATATTCATTGGTTCAGCATGATTATAACTACCAAAAACTAACTTTCAAGTTGTAGTACCTGTAATCTGCTATTAAATGGGTTACATAATGTAGTCTATACCAGACTGCCCCCACCTTGGCTCGAACTTGAAATCTTCCCATCTAAAGCCTACTAAATGAGCCAAAGAGACATCTCTCTGACCCAGTCTCAGTCAAGCGCCAGATTACAAATAGCTAGATTCATTAACTCCCTCTAAATTACAAAATTTAGCAAGTTCAGTGACTGATGGTCAACAGTGGAATTATAATTTTTTAAAATTTAAATTTTATTTTGACCTTTCTGATCATGATCATACAGAAGCATTATATTCAGCTCCTCACGATCAGGTCTCATGACTTCAGCATTTGCTAATTCATATACTTTTAGTTAAAAGTATTGCAATTTTGGAACATTTTTGTAAGTTAAGTTAAATAAAGACATTTATTGGCCTTTTAATGCATTTTTAGTGATTTCTGATTTAATCGAAATAATATTCCAATGATACCAAAATATTTGACCTTGTGATTTTGATCTTGAAGAATGACCTACTTTTGGTAATTTTAAACCTTGGTCATTAATTTTGCATGGTAAGTGATAGCGCTTTTATATTACACATGTGTATATCTTGTGACAAGACCTTTCCAGAAATACCAAAGTATTTGATTTTGTGACTTTGACCTTGAAAATTGACCTACTTTTGGTAATTTTAAACCTTGGTCATAAGTTTTATATGGTATTATAAGTGATAGGGATTTCATACTTCACAGCATATTCCTTGTGGTAAGACCTTCCCATTTATACCAGGTATTTGACATTGAGACCTTGACCTCCCAGTATGAAATACATCACGGCTGTTTTACTGTCAAAGATGGGCATTTATGTTTCACAAACATGTTTTTTTTTTTCATGCATTGAAAATGAGGTATAATTCTATCTTGTGAATTTAATCTAAATAATCTCATTGGAAAAGCTTTTATGTTAGGGGTTAAATTGCAGGGAACTAATATCAGCCAGGAACTGCACCTCAACCAGTATTATACATTATCATGGCTGCAGCTGTGTTCTTTAGCCCATCATTATAATGTTACAGTATAACGTAACAGATTATAATGTATGGGTGATGGAGGGTGACACAACATCCACTATGTTATATAGCCCGTCATTATAATGTTACAGTATAACGTAACAGATTATAATGATATGGGTGATGGAGGGTGACACAACATCCACTATGTTATATAGCCTGTCATTATAATATGTTACAGTATGACGTAACAGATTATAATGTATGGGTGATGGAGGGCGACACAACAATTCCACTATGTCCTATATATCTAAGCCTGTCATTGTAATGTTACAGTATGACATAACAGATTATAATGTATGGGGCCATAATAAATTAAAAAATTGTTTCTTTCCCCTAACCTCGACCGGGTCAGGAAAGCCAAAAAGTCTCAATATTTTTTTCACAGAAATCGATTTACGACCATGTCCGTTTTTGAATTTTCAATCCAAATAGATTGTCAATCAACTCAATTAATTTAAAGATTTCGTATTCCTACATTAATAAGAAATCTTGCCATAGCATCTACTCCTCCCCCGACTCTCCATTCCCCTAGATAAACAGTCAAGACTCTCTCCTGTAAATTTTCTCCACGAAGTATTTGAGAACGATGAGTCGCATTTCTCCACGAAGTATTAATTGAGAACGATGAGTTGCAGATCGAGCGCCAGGTCTACGGTTGCAACAAGCAAAATGTGCCATTCGAATTATGCGAGTGTGCTAGGTATTGCGTGCCCAATCTAGTTCTCGACTACTGAAATCCAGGTGTTTCACGGATAGGTAAAGTCACCATGCAATCACTTCTTGGGAAGGGTCCGCTGAGTGGGCCAAAATTCAGACATACGGATGCATAAAATCGAGTGAATTATTTTGTTAAACTACCACCTGATCCTACATACTCGGTTACATCATCAGTTAACTTGTAACCTACATTGTACGTCAAGATTAGGATCGATATTACAATGAATTCTTGATGTTGTTCGTATAATTATTTTCTCCACATACACTTCATATAGAAAAGAAAGGTATACAAACTTATTTAATCTGTAACAATACACGCGAATACCCCGGCCAAAACATGTATAATTTGTCTGTCACACAGACATGTGGTCAAATCTATCAATACAATTTTTGTGAGATTTATATACAAGGCGTCAAAAAAGTAGAGATGTATTACAGTAATCTTAGGCCATGCAAAAAAAATTTTCTGGTTCTCAGATAATTGATCTAAAAAATATGGGTAGGTAGGTATACGGTTTTTATTTTTTGTTTTTATTTTCCGAAAACTACTTAAGCACAATTTTTTCTATTTAAGCACAATAGTTTCTCACATAACTGTGTCACTGAATAGTACGATTCCAATGGCAATATAATCCACGGCACGACTGTGTTGCCTTTAAAATTCACCTTCAAGCTGACAATCACTCGTTCCTCCCCCCGGTCGCGGTCGCCATTTTGGATCTTGTGTACAATTACAAAGTACAGTATTTCCCTCCTCAGAAGTCAGAGCACCTAAGCGTCTTGGTCGTGTAAAGTCTTAACAAAACCGACAAGCGACGTTAAAATGTAAAGCGCTGTACTGAAACAGACATTTCTACTTTTCGTTTGTACAGAAATCCCTGTTCTATTAATAGAAAATTATATTTATCAGCATGAGAAATCTGGCGGGTGGCGGCTATTTTTTTCCCTTCCCACGATAAAAACGTCTCATCGGGAGGAATTTTGAGCGCGCGGCGGTGTCTGAGAACCAGGATTTTTTTTTTATATGGCCTTACTATAGTGCATCTTATTATACTCGCAGATTTAAGACGTTGCTGTAAAATAATCCTTTAACACGGCGCTGAAACACTTGACCCACCTGTTGCGGAAATATTTATAATGACAGTATCTTGGTACAATTTTTTCTATAGAATAGATTTTACGGGACAACATAATTTTCTTTTGAAAATGTTCAATCATAAAAAGATATTTCATACTTACAACCAGTGATAGAAATTGAGACAAATTGAACGGATATTTTTTACGGAAAGTAGGCGGTGCGGCGATTTTTCCCAAAGTAAGGACTGGCGAGAAATCGACGGCTGCTGGCTTTTAGTATTTACCATGTCAATTATAAACACAGAGTGTCGACCTATCGGGCCTTTTTGATGACATATGCGTAGCTGTAAAGTGCCCGATAATATGCAAGTGGATTGAAACAACTTTAAACATATGTGATACATGTATAGCTCTGGCAGCAAAAAAAAGTACCTGCCTGCCGGGTCACTTGGAAAAAAAAGACCCGAGGTGAGGGAAACAAAAAAAAATTTTTGAATTGTGGCCTAGGTGATGGAGGGCGACACATTGTCCACTATGTTCTATAGCCAGGTGTCATTATAATGTTACAGTATGATGTAGCAGATTATAATGTATGGGTGATGGAGGGCGACACAACGTCCACTATGTTATATAAGCCTGTCATTATAATATGTTACAGTATGATGTAACAGATTTTAATGTATGGGTGATGGAGGGTGTCACGACATCCACTATGTTATATATATATATAAATATATATCCTATCATTACAATGTTACAGTATGACATAACAGATTATAATGTATATGTGAGTGGAGGGCGACATGACATCCACTATGTTATATAGCCTGTCATTATAATATGTTACATATGACGTAACAGATTTTAATGTATGGTTGATGGAGGGTGACACGACATCCACTATGTTATGTAGCCTGTCATTACAATGTTACAGTATGAGGTAACAGATTATAATGTATAGGTGATTGAGGGCGACACCACATCCACTATGTTATATATATTACAGGCTTTCTACTGTTCCTACTATTTCCTACTTTTTCCTACTTTTCCTACTTTTTTATTTTGATCCTATTTTTTCTTACTTTTTCTTCAAAACCTAGCTCCTACTATTCCTGCTTTTTCATCTCAAAAGTAAAAAATTACTTGCTACACTTGTCATCGACATATGATTAAAAGTTTTTTAAAAATTCGGGCTCGCTTCACTCGCCCATTCTGTATATTTTACATGAAAAATCAATCTGTCCTTATTTCTCTCTGTGATTTCCTCAAAGATGAACATTACCAGTCTACAATCATTGCTTACAGTGATTTGTGTGTCATACTTACTGAAAATTGTTGCTAAAAGTGATGGAAAATTTCCTACTTTTCCTTTATTAATTCCTACTTTTTCCTATTTTTCTCCTACTTTTACTCATTGACTACTCCTACTTTTTAGCTCGCCGGGACGAATGTCCGGAGAGCTATTGTCATACCCCCGGTGTCGGCGTTGGCGTCTGCGTCTGCGTCTGCGTGCGCGTGCACAAAAACTTTAACCTTGCTTATAACTTTTAAACCAATACAGATTGGGCTTTCATATTTCACATGTGCATTCCTTGTGACAAGACCTTTCCATGGATACCAAAATTTTTGACCTTGTGACCTTGACCTTGGAGATTGACCTACTTTTGAAAAACTTTAACCTTGGCCATATTTTTGGAATGGTTAGTGATAGGGCTTTGATATTTCACATGTGTATTCCTTGTGACAAGACGTTTCCATGGATACCAAAATTTTTGACCTTGTGACCTTGACCTTGGAGATTGACCTACTTTTGAAAAACTTTAACCTTGGCCATATTTTTGGAATGGTTAGTGATATGGCTTTGATATTTCACATGTGCATTCCTTGTGACAAGACGTTTCCATGGATACCAAAATTTCTGACCTTGTGACCTTGACATTGGAGATTGACCTACTTTTGAAAAACTTTAACCTTGGCCATATTTTTGGAATGGTAAGTGATAGGGCTTTGATATTTCACATGTGTATTCCTTGTGACAAGACGTTTCCATGGATACCAAAATTTCTGACCTTGACCTTGGAGATTGACCTACTTTTGAAAAACTTTAACCTTGGCCATATTTTTGGAATGGTAAGTGATAGGGCTTTGATATTTCACATGTGTATTCCTTGTGACAAGACCTTTCCATGGATACCAAAATTTTTGACCTTGTGACCTTGACCTTGGAGATTGACCTACTTTTGAAAAACTTTAACCTTGGCCATATTTTTTGAATGATAAGTGATAGGGCTTTGATATATCACATGTGTATTCCTTGTGACAAGACCTTTCCATTGATACCAAAATTTTTGACCTTGTGACCTTGACCTTGGAGATTGACCTACTTTTGTAAAACTTTAACCTTGGCCATATTTTTTGATTGGTAAGTGATAGGGCTTTGATATTTCACATGTGCATTCCTTGTGATAAGACCTTTCATGCCGTACCATAAATTTTGACCTAGTGACCTTGACCTTGAAATTTTACCTACTTTTCAAAAACTTTAAATTGGGCCATATTTTTTGAATGGTAAGTGATAGGGCTTTGATATCTCACATGTGCATTCCTTGTGATAAGACCTTTCATGCCGTACCATAAATTTTGACCTAGTGACCTTGACCTTGAAATTTTACCTACTTTTTGTTGTTGTTGCAATTTACATATGGTTGCCACCGGCGAGCTATGTTGTCATTCTGACAAGTCTGGTTTCCTACCTTTTCATCAAGGTAGAGTAGAAAGCCTGTATATATATATCCTATCATTACAATGTTACAGTATGACGTAACAGATTATAATGGATGGGTGATGGAAGGCGACATGACATCCACTATGTTCTAATATTAGCCTGTCATTATAATGTTACAGTATGACGTAACAGATTATAATGTATGGGTGAATGGAGGGCAACATGACATCCACAATGTTACAGGGATTAATCTACCTCTGCCTTCTGCATCTCTGACGCATGAAATCGCCCAGGACCAATTGATTTCCGATCGCTGCGTCCCACCGTACGCATTATTCACTTTCGTATAATGCATCCATTTTAGTTCAAGTTTACTTAAAACTTTCAAAGTCAAGAAAGTGTATTAGCCGTAAACATGGTGTTTATAATCGATTTGACATATTTTGACCACTCCTTTAAACCTAACATGTCCATGGTATTGTATGAGAAATCGTTGCGGAAACATTTTTCGATGTAAAAGTTCTTATTATGCGGATTCAAATATAATAATACAATATATTTATGAAAATTTCTTCCATGACCATGACGATAAACCTTGCAGGACATTAAAAATCAATCAATTGACATTGTTTTATTCTTCCCCAAGTACCGTCTTCGTATACTCTATATTATTGGTTTATTTGGATATCGTTCATTTAAAATATACACATGTACGAAGCATCGCTTGCATAAATAAAGCAACTAAATAAACAATCAATTTTATTTCCTAATCTGGCAAAGGGGTAGGACCACGAGACCCCTAAATGGGCCCTTGATTGGCCGGATTGCAAAGCAATTCCGGTCTATAGATTGATGATGTACGTCTGTCCGTCTGCCGTCAACATTTTGGTTAAAGTTTCTGGTTGAGGCAAAATCTAAGGAACTATATGCAGTAGAAACTTTATATTATACATGAAGGTTGCCCATGACAAGACCTTTCAATTTATGCCTTAACATTTGACCTAGTGACCTTGACCTTTGACTTTGACCTAGTTAAAGATTTTGGTTAAAGTTCCTGGTTTAAGCAAAATCTATGGAACTGTATGCAGTAGAAACTTTATATTATACATGAAGGTTGCCCATGACAAGACCTTTCAATTTATGCCGTAACATTTGACCTAGTGACCTTGACCTTGGACTTTGACCTAGTTAAAGATTTTGGTTAAATTTCCTGGTTTTAGCAAAATCTATGGAACTGTATGCAGTAGAAACTTTATATTATACATGTATGTTGCCCATGACGAGATCTTTCAATTTATGCCGTAACATTTGACCTAGTGACCTTGACCTTGGACTTTAACCTAGTTAAAGATTTTGGTTAAAGTTTCTGGTTTAAGCAAAATCTAAGGAACTGTATGCAGTAGAAACCTTATATTATACATATAGGTTGCCCATGATGAGACCTTTCAATTTATGCCGTAACATTGGACCTAGTGACCTTGACCTTGGACTTTGACCTAGTTAAAGATTTTGGTTAAAGTTTTTGGTTTAAGCAAAATCTAAGGAACTGTATGCAGTAGAAACCTTTTATTATACATTTAGGTTGCCCATGATGAGACCTTTCAATTTATGCCGTAACATTGGACCTAGTGACTTTGACCTTGGACTTTGACCTAGTTAAAGATTTTGGTTAAAGTTTCTGGTTTAAGCAAAATTTAAGGAACTGTATGCAGTAGAAACTTTATATTATACATGTAGGTTGCCCATGATGAGACCTTTCAATTTATGCCGTAACATTGGACCCAGTGACCATGACCTTGGACTTTGACCTAGTTAAAGACTTCGGTTAAAGTTCTGGTATAAGCAAAATCTAAGGAACTGTATACAGTAGAAACTTTATATTATACATGAAGGTTGCCTCTGACAAGACCTCTCAATGTATGCTGTAATATTTGACTGAGTGACCTTGACCCAGTTGGTGACAAAAACTTACTTTGCAATCCGGCCATACCGTCTTTAGCGGTGTTTTATTTTTCTCTTAAAATAAATTTCATGAGGAATACTTGATATCTCTCATGCAAATACACGAATGTTTACCGCTTTTCATGAAAAGAATAATATCACCAAACAATGTGCTATTTGACTGTAATGACGTCATGAAGTGACGTCATTTTGACGTTATTGACAAAATATGACGAAAATTGCTTGGAATTTTGTCTTTTGTCGTAGAATTCAATGTGGCCGCATGCGTTAACTGAGATAAAACGTTTATGACAAAAGGATATAATGATAATCTTTCACATATAAATTTTCCATCATAGTTAAAGCATGCGGCCATTGCTAATTTAATAGAAATATTGAGTTTTTGCATCAATTTCGCCGAATGTGACCTATTTTGGTGTTTTCAAAGGGCTAAAAGGTGTTGATAAAAGCAATGTTTACAAAAAGTAGATTCGTGATTAAGTAGAGAACATTTCAAAATGTCAAATAACAGTTAAAAATTCTATGAAGTACAATGTTCAAAATTTATCAAAATTAGGGCCAATATTGGGCTTCGTGGCCCTACCCCTTTGACTATTACATTGAAGTTTGGTAGGTAGACGTTTTATTTCTAATAATTTTTCCTGGAACATAAAGTTCTCGCGGACAAAAAATGCTGCTAACCAGTTATCTCACTTGTATTCATGAACTTAAGACGCTGCGAAAGAAAGACTGTTTACAGTGCTTGGGACGCATTAATTTTTGCTGGGACCCATTGTTATGGCTTGGGACCCAAATAGATCAAATTGTAGACTTATCCCTGATGTTATATAGCCTGTCATTATAATGTTACAGTATGACGAAACAGATTATAATGTATGGGTTCTTATTCTATACAAAATACCACATTATGTCTCCCCTCCAAAGGGGAGGAGACATATTGTTATTGCCTTTGCGTCAATCTTTCCGTCTGTCTGTCTTTCTGTCTGTCAAACATCTTGTCTGGGTTATATCTACTGAACTGTTTTCCCAATCACTTTCATATTTTAGTATGTTGTTGCTTATGACCCAAAGGTTTTACATCACTTTGTCCTAAGGTCAAGATCACTTTTTAATGAAATTGTACAGACATTCCTGTCCGGGCTATATCTCCTGAACCGTATGCTCAATCACTTTCATATTAATTGGCCGGATTGCAAAGCAATTCCGGTCTATAGATTGACAATGTCCGTACGTCCGTCTGTCTGTCTGTCCGTCCGTCCATCTGCCGTCAACATTTTGGTTAAAGTTTCTGGTTGAGGCAAAATCTAAGTAACTATATGCAGTATAAACTTTATATTATACATGAAAATTGCCCATGACAAGACCTTTCAATTTATGCTGTAACATTTGACCTAGTGACCTTGACCTTTGACTTTGACCTAGTTTAAGATTTTGGTTAAAGTTTCTGGTTGACGGCAGAATCTAAGTAACTATATGCAGTATAAACTTTATATTATACATGAAGCTTGCCCATGACAAGACCTTTCAATTTATGCTGTAACATTTGACCTAGTGACCTTGACCTTTGACTTTGACCTAGTTTAAGATTTTGGTTAAAGTTTCTGGTTGATGGCAGAATCTAAGTAACTATATGCAGTAGAAACTTTATATTATACATGAAGCTTGCCCATGACAAGACCTTTCAATTTATGCCGTAACATTTGACCTAGTGACCTTGACCTTCGACTTTGACCTACTCAAAGATTTTGGTTAAAGTTCCTGGTTTAAGCAAAATCTATGGTACTGTATGCAGTAGAAACTTTTTATTATACATGAAGCTTGCCCATCACAAGACCTTTCAATTTATGCCGTAACATTTGACCTAGTGACCTTGACCTTGGACTTTGACCTAGTTAAGGATTTTGGTTAAAGTTCCTGGTTTAAGCAAAATCTATGGAACTGTATGCAGTAGAAACTTTATATTATACATGAAGCTTGCCCATGACAAGACCTTTTAATGCGGTAACATTTGACCTAGTGACCTTGACCTTGGAATTTGACCTAGTTAAGGATTTTTGTTAAAGTTCCTGGTTTAAGCAAAATCTATGGAACTGTGTGCAGTAGAAACTTTTTTTTATACATGTAGGTTGCCTCTGACAAAACTTTTCAATTTATGCTGTATTATTTGACCTATTGACCTTGACCCAGTTAGTGACAAAAACTTACTTTGCAATCCGGCCATACCGTCTTTAGCGGTGTTTTATTTTTATACTGAACTCAGCTTGGCCTCACCTGGTATAAAACCTGATGACCTAGTATCATATCATACCGGTCGCTAGACGACTTGATATCTAATATACAATAATACCCACACCATAAAATAGCCAGTTGATATTTTTATAAGCCTGCATTGTGACATAATGACAAATGTTAGAGTAATATTCCCAGACTTCCCAGAGTCACATTTCATGAAGAATAATTTTTGTTTTTTTCTATTTTCAGGAGATGGATCTTGTTGTTGTTGCTGAGTCCATGCCTGCCATCGTGGTTATCTTTGCTTGGACCCTTGCTATGCTGGCCATTCTCTCTGTCATATCTTTTAGTAAGTATAGGGTATCAGGAGAGTTTTCTTCTGTTGCTTTGCCTCATGTTCAGGGGATTTCGCTGCCGCGTCCGTCGCTGTTGTCGCGTCCGTCGCTTTTGTCGCGTCCGTCGCTTTTGTCGCGTCCGTCGCATCTGCCGCAGTTGCCTCGTCCGATGTTGTTGCCGCGTACGTCGCTGTTGCCGCATCGGTCGTCGCAGTTGCCGCGTCCGTCGCAGTTGCCGCGTCCGTCGCAGTTGTCGCAGTTGTCGCGTCCGTTGCAGATGCCGCGTCTGTTGCCGCGTCGGCCGCAGTTGCCGCGTCCGATGCTGTTGCAGCGTCCGATGCTGTCGCCTCAGCCGCTGTTACCGCATCCGTCGCAGTTGCCGCGTCCTTCGCTGTTGTCGCGTCCGTTGCCGCGTCCGTTTCCGCGCCGGCCACAGTTGCCACGTCCGATGTTGTTGCCGCGACAAGCGCTGTTGCTGCATCTGCCGCAGTTGCCACGTCCGATGCTGTTGCCGCATCGGTCGTTGTTGCTGCGTGAGTCGCTGTTGCTGCGTCTGTTGCGGCGTCGGACACGGTTGCTGCGTCTGTTGCCGCGTCGGCCGCGTCCGATGCTGTTGCCGCGTCGTTGGCTGTAGCCGCGTCGGTTGCTGTAGCTGCGTTGATCGCAGTTAAGCCATGTCCGTCGCTGTTGCAGTATACACAATCAGGTTTCACTAAATTCTGTTCATCAACAACATCTGCTTTGTGCAAAATGATGTTGCATTCGACTGTTTACACAGTCAGGTTTCACTAAATTCTGTTAATCAACAACATCTGCTTTGTGCAAAATGATGTTTCATTTGACTGTTTACACAGTCAGGTTTGACTAAATTCTGGTTATTAATAGCAACATCTGCTTTGTGCAATATGATGTTGCATTTGACCGTTTACACAGTCAGATTTGACTTAATTCTGTACATTAACAGCAACATCTGCTTTGTGCAAATTGATGTTGCATGAGATTGTTTACACAGTCAGGTTTGATTAAATTCAGTTCTGTTCAATAACAGCAATATCATAAATTCTTGACGCGTCCATTATGGTGTCGTTGTTTTTGTGTTTGTTGTCACATCCATTTTCGTGTTTGTTGTTTTTGTATGTTTTATTTTCGCGTTCTTTATTTTCGCGTTCATTGTTGTCGTGTCGTTTGACGTGTTAGAATTCTTTGATAAATTTACCATCCTTTCTCTTTGATTCTCGTGATGTGCAGCTCCCCTGAGTTTGAACATATTAGAATTTCCTTGAGGTAATCACCACGTACCAACATCACCAAGAGAAGACTCTTCTTCTGATGATGTGGGACAACTCTTCACTTGGTGCCAAGACACATGTTAGCCAAATATGGCAGAAGAAAATGACATTAAAAAAAGTAATAAAAGTCATGGCCATGAAGAGCATATTAATTGTTTTCTTTTTCAGCTTTTCTTTTTCAGCTTTTCTTCTCAGTTTTCATTGTTGGGTATTAGGGTCCAAAACCAGGGTGGGGGTAACGGATTTCCATTGTTTGACCTCTTGACCTTAGTTTTGACCTTCTTGCAGTGTAAATAATACACTGGAATGAACAAGGAATTACACGTGACAACAGGACTGAGTATTAGTCCTGTGGTTGAACTGACAGTGGAACATTACAGACATGATCTGCTTTAAATTGATTCTTTAACTCCTTAAGTATCTTGGCTTGTTGGTTTCATGCTATCTCTCTTATTATCATTTTTTAGAATTAATCTAGGTGTGTCAGTTTGGACTCCATTAGAGCTCTCTATTGGAGATAGGGATTTCATTATTTCAGTGTTCATGGTAGACAACATTAAGGGCTAGGGTACGTGAGAGGAGTTTGTATCAATGATTAGCAGTCATCATGTCTGTAATGTTGTACAATTATGTCTTGATAAGAAGTATCAGATATTGTATGTACTGATGCTATACATTTCATCAAACTTGCACAAGTGCTTTGTTATCTTTGGGATTAACTGAGATTAACCTTAGCATTTGACCTAGTTATGTTACTATAGTAAGAGGTTTGAGTTAGCCCTATCATCAAACTTGTACAAGATAATCATCTAATGATGCTTAGATTGACCATGACCTCATTCATCCTTTTGAGGGATTTAAAGTATCAACTGTGAGCAAAGCTAGTAGAAATGTGGTATTTGTACAAAACTTGCATAATACTCAATCAGTCAAACTTTCATAAACTGACCTAATTTTTTCTCACTGGAATAATTATGCATGTTATTTTCAAATTTTGAATAATGAACATCAAAACTGATTTTGAAGTTCGAAGGATTTTTTATTCATGGCCTATAGTCTAGCTGTGCTTTACCCCAATGAAACTGAGATGTTTTATACTCTTTTAAATTGTACAAACATGCTTTTACAAAAAAAAAAAAAAAAAAAAAAAAAAAAAAAAAAACCAAAAAAAAAAAAAAAAAAATCAAAAAAAAATCCAAAAAAAAAAAAAAAAAAAAAAAAAAACCAAAAAAAAAAAAAAAAAAAAAAAAAAACTAACCCCGAAAAAAAATACTAACAACATTTGTATATAGTCTAGACTCATTCATGAACACGCAGGTTTAATTACCCTGTCAACACTTACATTGATAGCATATACCCTGGTACTTCTGAACTTTCATATACAGGTATTTAGAATATGAGTGCAAATTATTGTTAGATTTTGAAGTTTAACAAGGTCAAATGTCGAGGTCAGACATACATGTATTTATTTGCAATTGCTTATTAATTTTTGGTTCTGATGCCATAAGCTGTGTGATATAAAAATCTTACTTTGATAAGAACGGGCTAAGGTCGTACATGTATGTCAAGGTTACACATAGCATTTTTCCTATTTGATTTACAGAACTAAAGAATTAAACAGAAAGGTCAAAGGTCAGTCTTAAACAGGCATAATTTGTATAATCACTTCATTCAAACACTATTTTCATATTTCATTTATATGATTGTAAGAACAATCATGATGATGTAGGGATCATATCCTTAGATTTTTAATTTTTGGTCAAAGGTCATTGCCAATCTTTAAAAATTAAGAATGTAAAGACTAATGATTTTCCTGTTGCGGGGCCCTTTAATTTATGATTTTTCCTAATG
The DNA here is from genome assembly GCA_033119305.1 of Pinctada imbricata. Lineage (NCBI taxonomy): Eukaryota > Metazoa > Mollusca > Bivalvia > Pterioida > Pteriidae > Pinctada > Pinctada imbricata. The sequence goes on along the minus strand of VSWD01000006.1, from coordinate 50,655,686 downwards.
ACTTGATTAGGCATATATTCCTTGTGATTTTTACCATGTTAACATTGTTTTCTTTTTTCTTGCATGGCACTGCTGAGGGTCCCATGCTGGCATAGGGCATACATGGAGGATGTTGGACAACAGCCTATAATAGAGGGCGTCCAATAATCAAAGAAGATGGGCTTCCATCTTTAACAGAGAAGTAGAAATCGGTTCTTGTGGAAATTAAGGATGAAATTTATGCCACTGTAATCTGGTAATCAGGGGCGTATAGTTTTTGTCCTGTCTATTTGTCTGTTTCTCTGTTTGTTTGTTTGTCTGCAAAAATACTTTAACCCTTTGCTTTTACTTTTGAATGTGATAATGCTTTCATGTATCACATTTGTATTCCTTTTGACAAGACCTGTCCATGGATACAAAAGTTTTTACCTTATGACCTTGGCCTTTGAGTTGGTCAAAATGCACCATAAATTGATACTTAATTATTTTACCTTTTGCCCTTAACCTTGGAGTTTGACCTTCGAAATTCACCTTGACCATAATTTTTGAGTGTTATGGGATTAGGCTTTCATATTTCACGTGTATTCCTTGTGACGTGACCTTTCTATGGGCCCCAACATTTTTTTTCTTGTGACCTTGACCTTTGAGTTTGACCTTATTTGCAATAAAATTCACCTTGACCATAATTTTTTAGTGTTATGGGAGTAGGCTTTCATATTTCCCATGTGTATTCCGTGGGTCCCAACATTTTTTTCTTGTGACCTTGGAGTTGGGAAAAACTTATGAATAGGGCTTCCATATTGCACATGTGCATCCCTTGTAACACGACCTATTCTTGGACTTTAAACCTTGACCTTATAGTATGACCGTGTTTCACAAACACATGTATCTTATTTTTTGCAAAATAATTTTCTTCACTTTTCTAAAATGTTTTTCTCTGTTTTACAGATGAAAACAACTTGATGATGGAAGGCATTGGACAACTACTGATCAAATTCTGTTCCAGCGGGATAAAATAATTAATATTATCTTTACATTGTACTCCTTATCATGTAATATTGGTGCTGGTACTTGTCTCCTACCTTCCTGTCCTTCACCATGTCCATGCACTCCCATTCCTGCATGTTAACTGCTCTTAGTTAATTGTCAAAGTGTTAATTTTCATTGTTAATCTTTTGTTTCTTTCAGCTGTTATTGTTATACAATTAATCTTTGATTTATCTTTCAGCTGTTATTGTTATACCATTAATATCTTTGCTTTCTTTCAGCTGTTATTGTTTAACCGTTAATCTTTGATTTATCTTTCAGCTGTTATTGTTAAACAGTTAATCTTTGATTTATCTTTCAGCTGTTATTGTTAAACCGTTAATCTTTGATTTATCTTTCAGCTGTTATTCTTAAACTGTTAATCTTTGATTTATCTTTCAGCTGTTATTGTTAAACCGTTTATCTTTGATTTATCTTTCAGTTGTTATTGTTAAACTGTTAATCTTTGATTTATCTTTCAGCTGTTATTGTTAAACTGTTTATCTTTGATTTATCTTTCAGCTGTTATTGTTTATACTGTTAATCTTTGTGTTCTTTTTCAGCTGTTATTGTTACTTTTGCTGTACATATTTAAGCTGTTACATTTTTTGTTATGTTTTTAACATATCTGTGATATTTGAGTATCTGTGATATTAATTATTTGTCTGTGATATTGTTTTTAAACTTTGCATGTCTGTGATATTTATTTGCCTGTGATATATTCATTTTAACATAATTACTTATCTGTGATATTAATTTGTTATTATTTTTTAAAGCTTATCTGTGATGAATAATTGTTTCTGTTATTTCTAAAGTTTTATTTTTTGTTACTGTTATTTCCTTTACCTGTGATATTTGTTAAAACCTCCTTATTTTGTTTCGGTAATTATTTTCCAAAAGTATCTCTTTTGTTCTTTTGTTGTTAGATGTGAATTTCTTAAATTACTATTTGATTATTTTCATTAATTTGCATGTTTTTGTTATTAATTTTGAATATGTTAAATCTTTGTTAAATTCATAAGTTTAATGTATATATGTAATGCATTGTAAATAGTACATGGCATAAAACACATTTGAACATAAATTAATACTAAGACAACACAAGGCAGAGAGCTGTATCCTAGCCAGCTTACCTATAGCAGAGCTGAGTACAGATCATGCCATGATAAACTCACATACAACCAACCAGCATAAAGTGCCAGGTAAAAACACCACAATCAATCAGAGGGCTCTGATCACAATTAAGGTATGCATTGTAATCAGTTGGTAAGGCTACACACACTAGCACATGGGACTATATTCCAAACAAGCACAAGGTAATGTGTACAAGTAAGTAATTAAGGTAACAGTGGCTAGTAACATATGCCAGCCATTTCAATAGGACTAAGGATAAGATCCTATGATGATGTGGGAGATGTACACGGACAATGTGGAAACACATGATATGGTGAAGTTATGGCTTGCACAGACATGAGGTAAGTAATATATGTATTTTTCATTATACACTTCGCCACACTAAAATTATTAGGCTTCACGCAAATTTTTTTTCTATTATGTGTCAATTTTACAATCTGATGATAGAAAATCAAACTGCAGAAAATTGAAATGTCAATTTTGAAATTAGTTAAATTCAATTGTAACTATTATATATACTTAATACTTTACAATTACTATTGCCAGTATCATGGAAGAAAAAGGGACACATGAAGATGTCAACACAATGGTGGAACCTAGACGGGAAGATGTCAACACAATGGTGGAACCTAGACGGGAAGATGTCAACGCAATGGTGGAACAAAGATGGGAAGATGTCAACACAATGGTGGAACCTAGACAGGAAGATGATGGAATCCAGGATGATGGATGACAGAGATTTCCAGATGAGATGACAGAATCCAGGCAGGGGAGGCTACTCCATTGCTGTCATAAGGTAACTGTCTGATACTGACTTTAACATCATATTATAGTCCCATTAGTAATGTGAATGAAGAAGGAAAATGGAGTCGATTGTGTTGTTAAAATAATACATCTGTACATACATTTAATTAAGCCTTTGAATTTTTTTTAGAAAGGCAATGGGGGATGTGTACTGAAGAAAAGACAATACACAATCTGCTTAGGGTGATATTCAGGATCCAGGTTGTGGATGACAGAGATTTCCAGACAAGGTGACAGAATCCCAGCAGGGGAGGCTACTCCATTGCTGCAACAAGGTAACTGTCTAGAACATATGCTTACACTTATGATACAAACATTAGTCTGTTGTTACTGTGTCCATTTATGTGTTAAAGAGATTTTTCTCAAACATTCAAAAACTCTCACGCAGGGGTGGGTGTTCTGACAGCAGGACTTCAAGGTTTTGAGGTTAAAGGTCAAGGGCATTGATGTGAAAAACAGCTTTTACTGACATAGGTCATTCATAGTTGTCTCTAAAAGGTCAAGGTCACTCAGATAATACAACATCAAGTATCAACATTGCTGCGCTTTGGGGAGCGATTCCATCAGTTTATTTTAACTGAATCTTATATATTATATAAAGTTTTTCATTTGTATTTCAGTAAGGCAATGGAGAACGTGTATCCAACAAGAGATGCTACACATGCAGTCTACATAGGAGGATACATGGAGCTGCATGTCTACTGAAAGATGATGCACGATCTACTGAGGACGATACAAGGAGCAGTAAGTGACTAAGCTGTGGACTTTATCACTTCACTATCATAGGATTGTGATTCATACCCAATGACCAAAGATGTGACTTTCTATATGGATCTTTTCATGGAGCATATGGCGACTAAATTGTGGACTGAATGACTGAAATATCGCAGGATTGTGAGTCATACCCAAATACCATAGTGACTTATCACAGGATTGTGAGTCATACCCAAATACCATAGTGCAGTTTATGTGAGAATTTGATGGAGCACATACAAGTAACTCAACTTATTTGGACTTGCAGAGTTTCATCACATTGAAGTAAAATTTTCATGTTTATATTATAAACGTTGTTTTATTTAGTTTTTTTTCTTTGGGGCATGCTCTTTTATAACAAAACACAGAAATAAGCCAAGATCAGGTTCAAATTCAAATACTTTATTTATTAAACAATTATAACTGTGAGCAAGTAAAATGTACTATAAAGGTAAAACATAAATTTGTTAATTCAGTAGAATTTCTTAAAATCTCCAAATGAATGATGAAATTTTAAATTTTAAATTAGATCAATTAAGGTTCATAACTTGAAAATTTAGATACAGTGTGTCTAGTGCTAATTCAGTTTAAAGGTGAATTTTACAAAGTAGAATTTTTAACAATCAGGGGTATAACCTTTTAGATGTTATCACTAAAACTAAGTAATGCATTCCAGTTATTTGGGATAAAAAGCAAATCATATATTGTTTGAAGATTTTTTGGGGGGGTTTTGATAACCATAAATAAGGATTATTTAAGGTCAACTCCTATGTACTTCAAATTATTTGCACAGTGATCAGTTTTTGTCAATGCACAGTAAATTTTATTGCTGGAAAATGTTCCTCAAACATCATTTAATCAATTAGAAAATTTATTGCTTTGAAATCATTTCTATAGAAATATCATTAAAATAATACCTGGAAAGGCAGCATAAAAAAGCCTAAAATAACACATATTAGAAAGTACTAAATAACAACAAAACTTTACTTCTCTGATCTGCTTGAATTTACAATCAAAATGTAAAGCTCATTTACATTATATTATCTTCCTGATTTTATCACTTGGAATAAGATTTACAAAACAGACTGAGTAACAATAACAATTTTTGGACGCCAGAACGTTGTCCATTTCCTCCCCTTCTTATTTATAATGCAAATACGTTACAAATTAAAACGATTAAACGTCTCTAGGTTATAAAATTGACCTACACAAATAGGAGCTAATTATGTCTTAAAAGCAAGTAATAATAAATAATAATTATTGTTAACGATAACTTTAATAAGTTCAATACCCCTGACTGTTAAAAAATACAGGACCTTTTCCCTGGGGGTCACTTTGTCTTATTGTCTGTCTGTCTGTCTGTCCATCCGTCTGTTAATTTATCAATTTTGTTATCTATATTAAAATGTACTTAATGACATTGGAATGAAAACAAGTCGACAACATAATGAAACTGGTGATTAAAACTTTGAAGGTTAGAGTCTGGTCTGTCAGTGAGACCAACTTCACCGCATTAACAGATATTCATGTTTTGGATGTAAGAATAATTGACGTCTTTGCATCGGGTAAAAAGCAGAGACAATATGCTGTACTTTGATCTGATTATTCTTCCCAAGAGTGACTCTATGTGCCATTAAAACAATTTGTCAGTGGTGAGGGTTCAGTGGAAGAAGGAATAAATGGTCCATTTGATACTTTTAACAATAAGTTTATAGATATCGAGTAATCCTAAATCACGCAGAACGCGCCGCAATAGCATTTTGATGAAAAAAATGAAGACAATTGATATTGTCATGGAGTAATAATTCCATGCTTTGTTGATCTTGTAGTGGCATCAGCTTTTATTTATTTGTTTATTTCTTTCTTATAACTCCCCTTTTATGCACATTGTGCTTGCTGTATAATGTGCCATGGTAGACTGGATGTAATGAACATCAGCTTATATTTTTTTGCACATCTGTGCATGTGGTAGGCTATACTATGGTAGACTGTATGTTTAATGTACATCAGGTCATGATTTTTTTTTTTTTTTTTTTTTTTTTGGTTAAGTAATTTATTTATTTTGTCAGGCATTTTTTTTTGGTTGTGTGGTGTGCTTATGGTAGACTGATGTGTACAAGATCAACATAGTAAGATATTAAATGTAATTAGATAATTTTTCATATTACAAATTGTCAATGGAAGAAGGAATATATTGTCCGTGTGCGTTTGAAACTTTTAACAGTAAGTTGATAGATATTGAATAATCCTAATTAATCACGCAGAACGTGCCGCAATAGCATTCTGATAAAACAAATGAAGACAATTGATATTGTCATAGAGTAATAATTATATGCTTTGTTGATCTTGTAGTGGCATCAGCTTTTATTTATTTGTTTATTTCTTTCTTATAACTCCCCTTTTATGCACATTGTGCTTGCTGTATAATGTGCCATGGTAGACTGGATGTTATGAACATCAGGTTATATTTTTTTGCACATCTGTGCATGTGGTAGGCTATACTATGGTAGACTGTATGTTAAACGTACATCAGGTTATGATTTTTTTCATTTTTTTGGTTAAGTAATTTATTTATTTTGTTAGGAATTTTTTTTGCTGTGTGGTGTGCTTATGGTAGACTGATGTGTACAAGATCAACAAGAGTCAGATAAATGAAGTTAGATATAATTATTTCATATTACAATGTCGTAAGTCGTAATTACATGAGGTATTCTATCATTCGGACGCAGAAATTAGTTCATACAACAAAATCCGGAACAATTTGTTAAAATGCAAATAGAGTTGATATACATGAGACTCAAATTAAACATCAGATTCCCTCTTCCATTTAGCTAATCACACCACAGACCATTTGAAATAAACATCAAGGGTCCACTCAAAGGAAGGATGCTACGATCATAGTAAAGCCTGAAATGACTTCGCGTTTGACCAGCTTATCTAAGATCAAATTCTCTTTTATATATAGAGAAAAAAATTACCATGACCTTTGCCATGTTTACATAAGTGTGTTCAATTCTTAGGTGCGATTAGCACTGAAGGTCACAATCTTCTTTTTTATGTCGTCATGACAATGAAAATGTTGATGTACATGTCCTTTTCAAGGTCAGATTTAAGCTGAATATAGTGCGAAAAGGCACCATGCTAATTAACATACATTCAATTATTAGGTGCGATTGGGGATGAAGGTCATAATCTTCTATTTACTTTCTGTCGTCATGACGATGAATTAGATGATGTTGATTTAAGGTCTTTGTCAAGGTCAAAAGCTGAATTTAGTACAAAAAGGCAACACTTATGTTCAGATACATTAGATTTCATTGATAAACGTATCATGCTAAAACTGCATTAAGAACATTTTTTGGACTTTCACTGTCGAAAGAATAAACTATAAAGTAAATTGTAGAAAAACATTTTGATTAATGAGAAAAACCTTGGTCAGTGTACTTGGTGTAATGATGCTTTCATATTTTATAGAAAATTTCTTAAAACAAAATCCTATAAAAGAATACAAAAAAATTGTTGGAAAAGATAAAATCACTGCTGAAGCTGTAATGTATTAGATATGTTGAAAGGGAAAATCATTGCTTCACATTGAAAATATGTTACATATATATTTTTTTGATAACCATATGTTATTGAAGATACAATGTATGAGAATTTTTTTTCTTGTTTGATTTCCATGTTTAAACCTATTTTGTGTTATGAATATGAACTTCTCGTAAAATTTTCCATGTAAATAATCAGGAGTCAAAATTGTATTTGACTTTACTGTTTTATATTTTTATACTGACCTGTCTGTCAGTCAATGAACATAGTACAATTATTTGCTTTGTCTGTCATCTGTCACCCAATTTTCACATTTAGTTTCAAATGTCACCTTGAAATCCATATAAACAATCTTATCCAAACTACAGACATGCAGAGAAGGTCCATATTGGTATTGGAGATGAAAGGACAAGGTCACATATTCTGAAATATACAGACATGCAGAGAAGGTCTGTATTGGTATTTGAGACAAAAGGACAAGGTCACATTATTCTGAAATAGACACTGTCAGATATCATCAGTTTCTGGATATTTTAAAATGATTAAAGATTTATTAAGTGTCTCGAAACCCAGTAGATGCCTGTTGATCTGGGGGCAAAATGTCAAGGTCATTGAATGTACGGCCTGTGGTTCAAGGTCACTGCTCGGTAACATTGACAGAAATTAAAAGTAGTCTTGGATTATAACCCATGCACTTTATGTCCATTTCACACTTGATCATTTATCAAATTTAGAAGAGGTCATTGATTAGAGATTGCATTGTCAGGGTCATTGATAAGAGGCCATGTCAAGGTCATTGATCAAAGTAATATTGTCAAGGTCATTGATTGGAGATTGCATTGTCAAAGTCATTGATAAGAGGTCACATCGTCAAGATCGTTGGTAAGCTAAACGTCGGTATCAGAATTTTGAACAGTACATGTAGTGGTGGCATATGTTTTACTTACATTCTGTATATATAATGTTCAGTAAATTTATTGTGCAGTGAAATATGATTTAAATAAGTATGTAAATTTATAACCGTTATAAATGTTTATAGTGCAGTGAAATATGATTAAAATATGTATCTATATATGAATTTTGTAAATATATTATGTAAATTTTGACATGCTTCTTTCTATATTTTATAATTCCATACTCCATCAGATTGGTGAAGGCGCGTAGAAAGTAAAATAACTGCATTTTGCAGAGAATTGTTTCCTGCCTGTCTGTCAGTCTTGTCAACCTGAGTCTGTCCATTATCATCATTGGGATTTGATAGAATAATTCATCAGACTATCAATCTTTCACATGTCATATCCAAAATATTGGAAAAAAGAAATTGATGAAAGATTCAAGGTCTTTTTTTGAAATGAAGGTCACCAGTTTGGTTTAAATATCACTAGAGTTGTAATTCTTACACAATGAAAGACACCACATGCTATATGGGGATGAGTGTCATTCAGATAATCATACAATATAAATAAACACTGATCGATCTGCATAGATGTACAGCACAGGTTGAAAGGTCAAGGTTAGGTCTTTAAAAAAGCTGACATTTGACGCTCGTTTCGACTGAAAGAAAAAATACACTCCATCAAATTTGAACAGTACGATGATGAGGAGACCAAGGAGTAAGATTTTCTAATTCTAAGACTCTTAAAAATCAAAATACAACACAGATAAAGTGGTGTAGTTGTCCAGGTTACAGTGCTCAATCCTTTCACTTGCCAAAGACAAAGATTAATGACACAAAATTAAGCATCTCAAGTGAAAATTTTGTATCTAGAGCCATATAAAGATGGCTGCTTGCAGTTCAATTATATGGAGCTGCAATAAAAGAGGTGTGGTTATCTGGATTACATGTGCATAACCATCTAATATGTACAAGGAAGCCAATACTAGTAATCTCAACAGAAGCATGATTTACATAACAAGGCTGAAGATGTTTTGTTTGTCTGACACAGTTTGTTTTCCCTGCCATTACTCAAATGAGCCTTGAACTATGCAGATGAAACTTCACAAGTAGGGTGTGTTTTTCAATAGAAAGTGGAAATTAAGGCAGGATTCATTGTAATGTTGTGGTCAAAAGGTCAAGGTTAAACTTTTTATGATTTGAAATGGGTGTTTCAAGGTCATAACTCAGGTAATTCTTGACCTACTGTGACATTGCGATCAACAGAGGTATTTGTAGCTCACCTGATTTGTCCTCCTTGGTTAACTTCTTACATTTTAGTCAGCCACGAGGAAAGTCCGGGAGCTAATTTCATAGCCTGATCATCGGCGTCGGCAGTTGCATGGACAAAACGTTATCCTGGGCTTTATCTCGTGAAGTTTAAAGGGTAGGGCTTTGATATTTTACATGTGGATACCTCATGGCCAGATCTTTCATTTTGGACCTTGACTTGACATAGTGACCTTAACCTTGGAAGTTTGACCTACTTTTAAAAAACTTATATCAAATCAAGATTTTGGCTGATTTTGGCTGTCATTTATTAAACTTATCACACTTATTAAACTTATCACATTTTTTGAGTCCTCATGACCAGACCTTTCATTTGAGACATTGACTTTTGAGATAGTGACCTTAAAGTTTGATCTACTTGTAAAAAAACTTTAACCTAGGTTATATCTTATGTACTTTAAAGGGTAGGCCTTTGATATTTCACATGCAATATTGTTATGACCAGGCCTTTCATTGGAGACCTTGACTATTGGCCTAGTGACCTTGACATTGGAGTTTGACCTACTTTTAAAAATAAATTTAACCATTACCTAGACTATATCTTATGACTAGACCTTTCATTTGAGACATTGACTTTTGACCTGGTGACCTTATTTTTTTAACCTGGGCTATATCTTATGTAGTATAAGGGATGTGGCTTTGATATTTCCATGACTTGACCTAGTGACCTTGACCTTTGACCTATTTTTAAACTATAAGAGGTAGAGCTTTGATATTTAAAACATATAGATTCCTCGTGGTGAGATATTTCATTTGATTACTTGACTTTTGACCAAGGGGCCTTGACCTTGAAGTTTAACCTACTTTTAAGAAACTTCAACCTGAGCTTTATCTTCTGTGCAAGGATAATGCATTGATATTTCACATGTTGATTCCTTGACCAGAACTTTCATTTAAGACATTGACTTTTGATCTAGTTACCTTGCCCTTAATGTTTGACCTACTTTGGAAATAACTTTTAAGCTTGGCTATTCCTCATGATATTTTACATATAGATTCCTCATGAACAGAGTTATATTTGATACCATGACTTGACTAGTGACCTTGACCTTTCACCTACTTTTAATCTGTAAAAGATAGGGCTTTGATATTTCACATAGAGATTCCTCATGACAAGAACTTTCATTTGATAACATGACATTTGGCCAAGTGACCTTGACTTTTGACCTATTTTTATAATACAAGTGATAGAGCTTTGTTACTTTACTAGTTTCCTCTTGACCAGAGCTTTCATTTGGTACCATACCATTTGACCTAGTGACCTAGTGATCTTGACTTTGACCTATTTTTAAGGTAAGGCTTTGATATTGCACATATAGGTTTTTCATGACCAGATCTTTAATATGAGATCCTGACTTTTGACCTAGTGACCTAATTTTGACCTAATTTGGAAAAACTGTAACCTGGGCTATATCTCATGTACTATAAAAGGCATGTCTTAGATATTTTAAGTCATACTGCATTCAATGCGCCTATACTTTGAATTTTGCTTAACATGTATACATTTTAGCTCACCTGAGCCGAAGGCTCAAAGTGAGCTATTGTCATACTGGTTTGCGTCCGTCATCTGTCCGTTCACATTTTCGACTTCTTCTCTTGAACCACTAGGAGGATTTTGATGAAACTTAGTATGCATGAAGTTCTAAAGGTCTTCTACCAAGTTTGTTCATTTCAGCTGGATCTCTTCAGGGATGGATCCAGGGCAGGGTCCAATAGGCCCCAGAGGGTACCCCTCTTAAAAAATCTTCTTCTCCAGAACCACTGCATAGATTGAAAATCTAATGGCATCTGAGTAATCAGGAAGAATGTATTGTTTAACTTTGTTCATTTCCTTAAAATCTGGTAACTAATTTTTGACGCGTTTTTGATGTCCTTTTCAACTTAGTAATTTTAATACAAAACTCGAGATTTCTTTTATTCTTTTCTCTCTTGGCTAAATTTGCTGCCCAATTTAGTTCATTTTAGCCATGATAAACTAGAGGAATGCTTATGTGAAAGAATTTTGCTGAAATTTTTTTTTTCAATTTTGTATGAATTTCTTTAACTGCAAAAAAGGAAGGAGGGATGGTCATTTTTAACATTTTCAACTTCTCCCCTGCAATTGCTTACATCCTTTTTGATATTTCTGGTAAGAAATGCAACTGTGAAAGAATTTTGTCAAAATATGAACTTTTGGATTTTTAAGGATATTTTTCAAGATTGTACATAGGTATGTATGGACCCAAGGGTATTGGGTTCAAATCCCGGCAGGACCCAAAAAAATTTTTTTTATTCAATTTTTTTACTCCTTTTCTTTTGATATTTAATGTTAGAAATGTAACTGCGAAAGAATTTGTCAAAATATCATTTTTTTAGACTAAATGATTTTTTTAATTGTATATATGGTATGTTTTGCATGCCAAATGGACTCAAGGGTAGTGGGTTCAAATCCTGGTGGTACCAACAAATTTTTTCTTCTTTTTCAGTTTTGTAGCTCACCTGAGCAAAGCGCAAGTGGGCTACATGTATTGTCATAGTGTGGTGTCCGGGGTCCATCTGTCATCCGTCTGTCGTAAACTTATCACATTTTTTACTTCTCCTTCCTTTGACAAACTTCTTCTTCAGTATGGAAGCATGTATTGACAAATCAAAAGCATCAGGGTGATCTAGGGAACGTCTAAAGAAGTGTTGTTATTTTAGGTTCACTCCAAAGTCAAATTTTTGACACGTTTTTGGCGTTTTTTTCAGACTTTGTCAGAAATGCTCATTTTTGAACTTTTTCTTTGAATAACTCTATTAATGTGTGATTTTGTGCACTAAATTATGTTAATACATGTAAGACTTGTACAGAAATCATAAAAGAACATGGAGAAGAGATTGCGGATCAAAAAGAAATTTTAAGTGAAATTACGGCTATAAAAACCTATACAGTAGTAAAGATGATGATGAACTAAATGATGTTGACTTGAATCTACTCTTAAACAATTTCAATATACCTAAATTGTCAGAGGAAGAAAAAGAATCTTTATACATACCCTTAACTAAAGACGAAATTTAACTCACTTAAGACGTGTAAGAACAAAAAGACGCCGGGCACATCGGGCTTTACTACCGAATTCTACAAATTTTTCTGGAAAGATCTTGGGGATTTTCTTTTTATATCATATGATTACACTTTTCAAAAAGAAGAATTATCCACTACCCAAAAATTAGGAATAATTTCGATATTACCAAAGGGAGATAAACCTAGACAATATTTGAAAACTGGCGACCCATCTCACTTCTTAATATGTCATATAAAATTTTATCTGGAGCTATTGCCAAAAGAATAAAATCTGTACTCCCAAACATCATACATAAAAAACAAAAAGGATTTTTAGCAGGAAGATACATCGGAGAAAACGTATGATATCATAAATATTTGCAATCAAAAGAATCTCCCTGGAATTATTTTAATGTTAGATTTGGAAAAGGCGTTTGACACAATATCATGGAAATACCTCAACATTATTTAAATTTTGGTGAAAATGTATTAGATGGGTTAATATCTTCTGCGAAGACTTCAAACTCTGTGTATCCCAAAATGGTTTCTTTTCATCTTTCTTCAAATCGGACGAGGCTGCAGGCAGGGGGATCCCATATCCTCTTACATCTTTTATTATGTGTTGAGACTTTGGCAATTTTACTTAGAGAAAATAAAGATTTAAAAGGAACAAACATCTGTGGCAACGAGTTTTGCTATAAGCGGATGACACTGCTTTACTGCTTGATGGTACCGAATATTCTTTACGAAATGCTCTTACTTTAATTGTTCAATTCGCAAAATTCTCTGGTCTGAAGCCTAACTACAGTAAAACGCTCGTTATTAGTATCGGTTCTTTAGAAAATTCTAGACTTATTTTATGTGAAGAATACAATTTAACCTGGTCACAAAATCAATTCAAATTCTTAGGAATTAACTTTTCTACGAATTTGTCAAATATAGAAGAGCTGAATTTTCCGCAAAAGATACAGGAAATTAAAAAAACTTATTAATTCTTGGTCTCGAAGACTCTCGAGTACAAGATGGTAGGATTAATGTTGTAAAAACTATCTTAGTACCTTAACTTACACATTTACTTATTGCTCTTCCAAACCCATGTGAATCAACTATAAAACCTATTGAACATTTATTTTTCAAATACATATTGAATCAAAAGAAAGAGAGAATTCCTAGAAAATGCATAATCACGGACAATAGATTTGAAGGACTAAGAATGCTTTGCATTATATCTTTTATGAAAAGTCTTCAGATAACATGGATAAGAAGAATAATAAATGGAGATGAACACCTTTCATGGCTTAAACTCTTATCCGGCTTAAAGATGACTTTAGATTTTTCTTGAACTTTGGGCAGAATATTCAAAATTACTTGCAAAAGGTGTTGAGAATTCCTTTTGGAAAGATGTATTCATTTCATTTTATCAGTTTCGATTTCTTGTTGATAATGAAGATAACGTGAATGAACCACTCTGGTACAATAACTTGTTTAAAATCAACAATGAAATGCTGCATTACAAGAACCGGATAAACAAAGGAATCCTTTATATAGGCGGTCCTTTGGACAATGATGGAAAACTGTTGTCATACGAATTATTTTGTGAAAGATACCACTTCCACCCCCTTTACCTTGTACTATGGTATAAAAACATGGAAAGAAGGAAATTAGGATTTGATATGTTTTCCATATTTCATTATCAGGCAAAAATTCCAAAATATATCAGGATTCTCTGAAAAAATACAAAGGGTTCAAAAGATTTTTATTACCTTTTCATAAATAATACATATATCAGACCAAAAAGTGAGATGAAATGGGAGACTGGGTTACAACTAACGAATGACTCACTAAATTGGGAAATTATAAATTTAGCAGTACATACTAATACAAATGGTTGTAAGTACAAATAGTTCCAGTATCGTATCATTCACAGAATTCTAGGAACAAATGTAATTTTACATAATATTGGAATTAAATATTCAGATAAATGTTCCTTTTGTCTAATTTTTTGGAAAAAATTTGCCATCCATTCTTCTATCGTGAATACTTTTACAAATTACGGGAAGAATTAAAATTTTGGTTGTATGCCACATTTGAAATTGAATTAGAATTAAATATTAAAAATATTATCCTTGGTTTTACTGAGAAAAGTACAAGAGACTGAATAAAACATTACATTTTCCAACAAAAGATGGCAAAATGCATTCCATATTTTACTGGTGCGAAAATGAGTATTATTATTATTTAAAATATATATTTTAAAGAAGAATCTTCAAAGTGAAAAGTTTTCAAAGAAGTGGGGAATGTTTCAAATACTAAATCAGTAATTTTTCTTTACTTTATTCAAAATTGAATTAGGAATTGATAACATTGTACATGCAACTGGATTTCTAGGACTTCTAGCAACAGACAAAATATCGTACATTTTATGTATCACAACTAGTCACGGACATTAAATGATAAAATCATATTTTTTCCATATTTTTAATCACTTTTATGAAGCAAATGGTTAAGGAAAGTTATCAGTTGCATAGATGAACCATTTGATAAAACATTGCACGATTTAAGGTATCTGTTGTACAATAGAGTCATTTTACATAACGTTTTAATCATCTCCATTGTAAAGTATGGTAAATTTTATGCCTGGAAAGGTACTATAAACTATATATTTTCTGAAAGGTAATGATGCCCTGAGTACAGATATAAGACCCCTAGGTCTTAAAAATCAAAGGGGAAAAACTCTTGTACGACTTTGTCATTTTGCATATGTTATATAGAGAAAATAGACAATTTAAATGCGTCATCAGTTATTCCCCTTTGTTTTTCTGGCCCAAAAATTATTATTTCTGAACAGTGGGCATTATAACCTTTCAGAAAATATATAGTTTATAGTACCTTACCAGGCATCGAAAAATGCCCTATTGTACATCGGATACCTTAATATACTATTAGTCATATTAGATGCAATTTTTCTTTCAGAAATTAATTATCAGAATGATCTACTGGTATTCCCAAGCCGAGCTAAACACCGTAGTAACTACATGTACAACAGACATGTCCTCCAAAATAGTATATATGTAAAGAGGAATGCCATTTGGATTTCTCATTGATATAAAATATTCGATGAATTGTTCAGCATCGTTTCAATTATCGATAATTTTTTTTTTTTTTTTTTTTTTACAAAATTTGTGTTTTTCTATCCGGACGGTAAACTCGTCTTACTTTAAAGGTTTTGAAAACAACGGCGATAAAACAATCTTAACGTATTCCTCCCCGTGCAAAAGTTTGACGTACACAAGCACATACGCACACACCCTCCCACTTATACACTCATTTTCATACGCATGGCGGAGTTACTACATGTCTATCCCCTGCAACTATGTTGCCATGAGATAAAAAAGGTCAAAATCCTTGTATACAGCCTAAAGAAAATATCGAAAACTGAGAAATTTATGTACCAGCATCAGGAGAAAGTCAATTAACAATTATTTTCTTGAGCGGTGTGCAGGCGGACCAAAATCAAAGGATTTTTGGCCTACCATTAAGCCCTTTATCACCAACAAGGGTAAATCTATCAAAAAAGATATATAGGATCTCAAATGATTTTTCATTTCATACGATGTATTATGAAACAAGGGGATATAAAACGCACAGCGAGTTTCATAATACATCGTATGAAATGAAAATTCATGTGAGATTCTTTTTATCGCATGATTCTTCCAAAAAATGTTTATTTCCAACGTGAAATCAACGTTTCTGAGAACTAAAGGCGAACCACGCCATGACCTAGAAGTCGTCTGCTATGCTATGAGAAGGAGTTCCCCATCGTATAGATGTTCCTTGCGTAAAGAGAAAAATATTTCAACTTTGTTTAGAACTTTAATGCAATATAATAATCATTTCAACAGCAACATTTTTAATCATAGATATAAAATTTGCGTCTCAATTTAAAAATTGACCGATATTTGAAAGGTCACACTTGTCACAGTGAAGGTATCGAGGCTCCAAACTTGACCAATCGCAGTCAAGAAGAGCGATATGTAAAGTATTATCATAACATTTGATTATGAAATGGCTTTATGAAACTGCATAACATGTGATTCATGTGATAAATTGTTTTATCTGAAAATGACACTTTAGTATGTGATCAAAGTAGAGGTAGTGAGACTTTTAATGAGTTTTTGTCAATGTAGCCGAAAGATGAGGAATAAATAGCATAGATGTAGATGAAACTCATCCAAGTGTACAGAAAATTCAGAACCATCTTTGCAAAACATGTACTGAAGAACTTTTTTATTTTGGAACCAGTTGATGAGAGTTTTGTTAGTGAGTATATTGGCAAACTAGGTGTACGGAAAGCCACAGGGATTGATGGCATTTCAGCCAAAACAGTCAAGATGGTACACACCGATATTCTTAAACCTTTGACATGTATTGTTAATTTTTCTCTTTTAAAATGTACTTTTCCAGATAGAATGAAAATAGCGCAAGTGGTACAATTGCATAAGAAAAACAGCACATTAGACATAGGTAATTATCGTCTTGTTAGTGTGTTACCTGCACTGTCCATAAGTTTTGAAAGAGCTATACAATGTAAGTTAGCTGATTCAGAATTGTTTAACCATCATGTTAATGACTATTTATCAGCATTAAGATCTGGATATGGATGTCAAACTATATTGTTGAATGTTATTAAGGATTGGAAGAAAGCATTGGATGAGAATAAATATGTAGCTGCCACTCTGATGGATCTGTATAAGGCATTTGACTGTATACCACATGGGTTTTTTTTTTTGTTGCTTAAACTTAAACGACACTGATGGTCACATGAACACCTCATTCTATGACAAACGTGACGACTTTAATTTCAGCATTACAAACTCTCCTTTTCTGAGTAGCAATATCCCTTCATCGTCACTTATGGCGTGTTCATATCTCAGTTGATACGCCAGAGCAAGTACCAAATACACAGATTTTATTCTGAGAGCTATGCGTCTTTCAGATAAGCTTCTCAGTCAAGGATACGTTTGTGACCGACTAACATCGTCACTGAGGAAGTTCTACGGTCGATATGGGGAACTCGTCATACAATACGATGCCTAACTCTCCAGAATGGTGGATGATATTCTGTCATAGACCATTTGTACCGTCCAATCAAAGATGAAACTTTATATCTTCCAAAATGGAAGTAACCGGATATGACAATTCTACCGAATTGAAGCGACGGGTGTTGCATGTAAGCAGGAGATGCTGACTCTTCCTGGGCACCTGGTCTCACTCCCATTTCGGGAGTTCGCTTCTTTTCATGTGGTGGAGGCTTTTGTTTGTTTGCTTTGGTTCCTGTTTTATTCTGATTTTGTATGCCTTCGGTTTGTGATTTTCTGAATTATCGATTTTGTTTGTAAATGGGGATATGGTCATTACCCATATTTGTCACTTAAGTCATGTGGATTAGCTGATAGTGCTGTAAATCTTATTCAATCTTACCTTAGTAACAGGAAACAGTGTGTTAAGGTGAATGACCTATGTAGTGGATTTTTAGACTTGTGCAAAGGTGTGTCCCAAGGGTTCATCCTCGGGCCGATGATTTTAAACATCTTTTATACATGTTATACTTTTTACTTTGTTTCAAATTGCGACCTTTACAACTATGCAGATGACAACATCCTTTCATATTCTAGTACAAATGTTTCGGATGTTAAGTTTTTTTTGTAATCAAACAGTTCAAATTTAAGTAGATGATTATCAGATAATCAAATGCAAGCAAACCCGTACAAGTTTCAGTCTACTAGTATTTGTATTGGTATAAAAACGAAATATGCAATTAAAAAAAATTTGAGTTTTAATATCGAAGGCACAGAAATCCAGCCAGATGAATGTGTAAAATCATTATGTGTAACAATAGACTTTCAACTGAAATTCAGGCAACATTTTTCTGATATTTATAAGAAATCATCGCGCCAGTTAAATGTTCTTAAGAGAATAGGAGACAACTTAAAGAGACTAGGAAGACTCGCCGTTCACAATACTTTTATCATGTCCAATTTTAATTACTGCCCTTTGGTTTGGCACTTTTGTGGTTAGCAAGAGACTAAGATGCTCGAAAAAATTCAAGAGCGTGCTTTACGTTTTATTTATAATGATCATACCATTTCTTATGAATCCCTTTTAGTATATAAAGGAGAATGAGGACTATGGCCATCGAAACAAGATTTTGTAAATAAAGAGGAGTTTCTTTATGAATGATTAAAATTCATAAAGAAACTCCTCTTTATTTACAAAATCTTGTCTCTATGAAAAATAATGCTTACTATTTTAGGTATAGTAACATGGCAGAGATTCCTCAGGTAAGAACCACAAGTAATTAATGGCTTAAGTTCATTTCGTTATCAGCTGCAAAGCTATGGAACTCTCTTTCCGACTCTTTTAGACAAATATCTTCATTCAGTCATTTTAAAACACAAATAAACAGTTGGGAGGGGGATTCCTGCAAATGCATAGCATGTTCATGATAATTTGCTATGGACAATGCAGTTATTCATGCCGTTCCAGCTTACTGCGCTTGCTTACCCATTTATGTTGCTTTGCTTGTTAGCATGCATGCTTTTCAGTTGATAATTTAATCTAAATCGTTTTGCTTTAAATTCTATAGTTTTCTTATTGCAACTTAGAATTTGAACTTCAGAATATGTGTGATGTCATATTCCTGTGATCCCGAGAACACTACATTTTAATTAACTTTTAAGTTTATGTCTTGTCACGTCTTAGAGTAATTATATGCCTGCACTTTTATTTTCAATGTCTTAGTTTAGTTAGTTTAGTCATTTTTAAAATATTTTAGTTACATTATTGTGATAGTTTTATATGTCTAGTCGGTAAATAGCTCCCAAGAGCTAATGTTTGTACTGTTGACATGCCCGACTCTAAATGTTATTTGATTATTTGATTTGTAATGTTTCGGCAAATGAATCTTCATCAGTTCGATTGAAAGTTGAAAAATTAATCAGGTGTAGCTTTCCGCGTTCATTTCTAAACTTATTGTTTCTATTTTGATAAAACTGCACGGAACAACTTTTCTATGGGGTCTGCTCTGAAAAATGAAAATGAAGATAAAAAAAGTCACCAAAAATGGGTTAGCATACTACATAAACAACAGTGAATATAAAACAACAACGCTTACCTTTCAAAGTCAAATTATTTCCTTTCACAATAATGAAGATGTTGATAACTGTAAAAAAGCAACGTGATAGAAAATGCAAAAAGAAATCTTAATTTGAAGATTAACATGTTGTAAAAAGTTTCACTTTAATCTAAAAATCTAGACTAGTTGATTCAGCACATTTTGCATATAAAGACACGTCTTGTACTAACAAAACAGCATGACACAGTTTGTACAACAAGGCTTCATTCTGCAACCACTAAATTGGACAACACCAGTACAATAGATTTGTTGAAATATTCGGAATACTAAGAAAACTATATTTATGGTCAACAATATAAGGATGATATTTCAATCAGATCAAGATGGATTAAAATCACTCATTATAATTAGCTACTACTACTTCTGAAAACATGCACCTCCTTATCTTGGATTTTACTATGTAAATTACTTATTTTGAAGATTTTTTTTTCTTAAATGACTAAATTGATTACCTTTCACAGTCATGTCAAATGGTTCTACATCAAACGCAAAAAAAGTTTTATAAAACAAAAGCCGGATTAAGAAGATTTGAATCTATAGAGACAATCTTATTCATAGGTCTATCTTCTTTCGGGTAAAAAATTGGCGGTTAATGGTAAGGATTATATGATACCTTTTAAATCAATATCAAGAAAAAACTTAATCAATCCGATCATTAAATGTTGTGATTGAAAAAAAATGTAAGATAATCTCATCTAAGAATTGTTTGCATTAAAATGACGATGAGAAATTTTTTTTATGAAGAAAGGGGATAAGAATTGATCACTTACTTAGGCACTCTAATTGTAAACGTTAATGAGTTTACAGATTCCACCGATCAACGGAATCAACAATTTTTTTTCAAATTTGATATTGAAAGTAATTTCTTATGATAGCCAGTTTATTGCGCCATATACGAATTTCAACGTTAACATTTCAACTTTTTTTTCTGGTAATCGATGCGGAAAATAGAAAATGTTATAACACCCGTATAAAAATGCTTTCAAATACTTTCGAATGATCTATCAAATTAAGTTACATTTGAATTCAGGACGACTCGGATACCGACCTAGTGGTTAAATATATTCTTGACTCAGAGATATTTGTCCCATGTTTCTCGGGATGACATCAAATATCACTGGGAGGCCACTTACCAAATAAAGTTACATCGGATCCTGAAATACTTGAATAATTACTTGATTTTTGAGAATGTGCAACTTCTAAATATCCATACAAACCAGCTGGCAATGCATATTGCATGTGTTGTTACAGGTGAATTTTCAATTATTCAAGACAGGCAGCTCCGTGATCCTCTTAAAAAAGGACCTAGGTATAGAATCCCATCCAAGATAGATTTTATCAAATTCCGCGAAGTACTCAAGGAAGCCTTAGATAACTGTACGAAAAATGGTGTAAATCGGGAGGAGTCGAATAACATGCTCTGAATGACTTGAATATAAAGAATATTCGAATAGATAGCTTCCATAAAACCCTAATCGTTTCAAAATCCACGTTCAAAATCCGAAAAATATTTCACATTCAAGTTTAAAAAATTACATGAAAAATATGTCTTTGCACCAGCTGATAAAGCAGCCAACAAATGAGTTTAAAAAGATTCTAACGAGAATCTCAACAGCACTCACAATAGAGCACAAAATTAAGCATCGACGAACCCCTAGCATGCTAGAGGTGGGATCAAGTGCCCGGGAGGAGTAAGCATCTCCTGTTGGCTAGCCGCACCCGCCGTCGATGTTTCAGCACGAAAATGAAAACAATATATATAATTCATGCACTTTCTGACGTAATGTCTGTATAGAAAGTGCTATGGTGACATTGTCAGGAAAACATATATTCAAAACACTTATTGTCAAACCCCTCGCGGGGAACTTTTTTACGAGCTCCACGTGGCAAAGGGCTTAAGTGTGACACAAATGAGTTAAAGAAGATCCTGACGAGAGTCTCAACACCATAATCATTTGAAAACATTACTACATACCAACTTATCGTCTACTAATACTTATATCAAAAGCAATGAAAGATTTTGAGCAAGCATACCAGTGAACGGTCTTCATTAATCATCTCTATTTCTAAATTGAATCTTGGAAAGGGTATTGCATACCAAAACTGCACAAGTCATCTTACAGATTTCGATTTTTTCCTATTCTAGCAACTGCTCCACTACAATTTTGTCTAGAAATCTGACGTCAGTATTTACGGCTATTAAAAAACACGTGACTAGATAGTGTTGAACAGTTCTTAACAGGAACGATGTAAACTTTTGGTATATTAAGAATTAAGGAGATGTTATTGACAAGATGAAATTCAGAAATTTCCAAGCAAATACGATTTCTTCATACTTCTCTAAATATGTTCACCTCACTTCCTCATGACAAAATTGATTTTTGATCATCTAAACTCATTAAATGGTGTTTTGATCGAGAGCAGAAAACTTACATCATTTGTATATCTGAAACAAAGGCTTTCTTTTACTCAACAGACTACAAATCATTCAAATCATGGACATGTAGTGACCTGTACAATGCCCTGTCATTCCTCTTGGACAACATTTAAGCAAGTTGTATGGATCCCTATGGGTACTAACTGTGCGCCTGAGATTTATTTTTATACACTTGTGAAACAGAATTGATCCAAAATCTCGACAAGCAAAGAAAATGTGATTATTTGAAATGTTTCAATACTTCTAAGTATCTGGATGATATTCTGACTATTGACAATCCTGTTTTTGAATTGTATAAGAATGTAATATATCCACAAGAATTAACACTTAACAAGGCAAACATAACAAACGCAGAAACACCATGTTTTTTACCTAAATATCAAAATTGTGAACGGAAAGGTTCATACAAGTGTACTAACAAAAGATATGATTTTGGATTCAACATAGTAAATTTCCCCTTCCTGTCCTGTTTGTGTGGACATCTAACAGCGAGGAGGTATTTTACACTACAATTGTGCGTTCTTCGAGACCTTTTGGTAACCAGAAAAGTGGGAGGGATGTGCGCACATAATTCGTATAACCAAACCATTTGTCACTTGCGTAGCAGATTGCCGTCCTAAGTCGGCACCGGTTGCCCATTGGTCTCGTTGGTTTATGTGTAGTCTTTTGTGTTTAATGTTTCTATGTCGTATATCTACTTTTCGTCTCTTGCTGTGCTCGTCTTTTCTGTGTTTTCGCATCGGGGTTTCGGCGTTTTGTTTTTGGTACTGCAACCGGATCAGGATGAAGATTCCCTTCCCTTCTTTTACAACTTACAACAGTGGAACAAATCCGCGGGAACGCAACAAGCATTGGAGTAAGACTACACAACTTCAACAAGCAACAGGAGACAATCAATAACAAAACAACCACGCGTGAACATGAAAAAGGAAGGATCGATGAATGACAATAGACCAAAATCCACCTGGCATCAACTCTAGGAGCTTGTCGGCTATATTTAGGGGACAACGGTACTCCGTTTTGTGGTTCTGAAAGGTATATGTTGGATATACTGTCAGTAACGCAGTGATAACGTCTGGGCTTGCAGCTTCCGAGCAATTTGTACGATCAATTGAATATACCTTATTTAGAATTCGATATGAAAACCAGAAAATTATCAAATATGCAGTTACAATAAAAAGAGTAACGATGTTGTAAGTTTCATTCAAGAACATTCTCTGATGAGTATGCACTATCTCATAAAATTACCCTGATAACATCTGTACTTTTTGTTAAATATCTTTTTACCACATGTATATTCAATGATTGACAAAATGAAATCAAGAAATTTTGAAGCAAATACGATATCTTCATACGACTTTTCTAATATGTACACCACGCTTCCTCACGACAAAATAAATGCTCGACTGTCCAAACTCATTAAATGGTGTTTTGATCGAGAGGGGAAAACTTATATTTGTACTTCTGAATCGAAGGGTTTCTTTTCCGCCACAGTTTACAAATCATACAAATCATGGACATGTGGTGACCTGTGTATTGCCTTGTCCTTCCTTTTGGACAATATTTATGTAAGATTTGGTGAGAAACTCTACAAGCAGGTTGTAGGGATTCCAATGGGTACTATTTGTGCGCCTCTTGTTGCAGATTTATTTTTAAGATGGTACTTTGTATGCTAGCGAGGAAACGCTTACTCTTCCCTTGTACCTTCTCTCATCTTCAGTTGGGATCATTTGCGCTCCCTATTCAAATGTTACACCACCGTCAACTTAATATGAACATTACAGTTTTAGCATGCTTTCTTCTGAAAATTGCGAGACTCTCCTATGGGATTAAGCCTAGTGCGAATATTTTGCTTATTCAAGCTCAGCACTTGAATGGAAGGAATTAAGAACCATGTGACCTAAACTGTCAAAATGACGAATGATAGAATCTATCACCAGATGTGGTTAGAAGCATGAATATTATATCCAATTTTCTCCCTCTGTCTCAAACTTTCAGTACAAACATTTATTAGGGTGTCGCTACTCACTAATCAGCATTTACCTGTCTCAAGCATAACGTGATAATGCAATTATTCCCATTCATAACACTCAGAAATTCTCCATAAAGTCTTAACACACTCGATCTCTTCTTTAGCGTCTGGAAATAGACCCTTGTGGCAAGACCAGAGGGGATTATTTGTTCCTTATTCGTGAGTCTGTCAGTCCGTCAATTACAGAGAAACAATGACAAAACCATATTTCATCCAAATTTCTCTATATATCACAAAGAAATCCGGAACTGTAATTGACGGACTAACAGAATCACGAAGAACAAATAGTCCCCTTTGGTCTTGCAGCAAGGGTCTATTTCCAGACGCTAAAGAAGAGATCGATTGGGTTAAGAAATTGATGTGAAATAATTTGATGAGATAGAATACATGAAAATCATAAAAAAAACATTCAGAACAGCAATATGACATAATTTGTTACATACTATTAAAGCAATTTTGAATCTTTATACATGCAAAGGATGTTTATTTACTGTAGCATAACGTATGGGATTCATATTTCCAGTTTGTCTGCATCTCGATCAGTATAGTGTTTCACATCTGAATGAAATCATTCTAAACATCTTCTGCTAATAAAGAGAAATCACTTTCTGGCAAGAGGTACTTTATCTTGGATCGAGTCGCAGAAACGGCCAACGACGCTTGCTTATTTGTTTGGTTGGGGTGTACTAAGTGTCGTTGGTCGTTTCCGTGGCTTTAGCCTATCAAACATTGCAGTCCAAATTAAGTCCTCCGGGAAATTCGTATTTACATTGTTTCATGATTTTTATACCATGCATTAAACTTTAGTTCCTCTTCCTTTTATTGATCAGATTAGATATATCAATCAGGACTATAGTGACACATATGGAGAGCAGTACAGCAACAGCCACGTTCCCGATCCTTGCTGAAGATGTCCTCACGTCAGATGCCGAGATTTTGATTCTTTTGTGAGACGATAGTTTCTTTGTGTCCAATTTTAGCTCACCTTTTATTTCATCGACCTTCGATTGAATTTCATTATCCGATAAATTGTACGAAAAAACTCTGTTGCAGGGACACATCGCCGTAGATTCAGTCGTATATTCAGTTGTGTGTTCAGTCGTGAATTCCATTGTAGATACAGTGGTTAATTCATTGGAAACTGAAAATATAGTTAACTTAAATACAAAAACATTTTCAGGATAAAAAGTACCAATGCATAACCATCTTTTATCTCAGGATATAATAGTGGTCTTTTGTGTTTGTTATTTTGATGTGTTTGCTGTTCATTGTCCCTTTAGTGTCTCTTGTTGTGTGTGTGTCCTCTCTGTGTTTTCACTTGGGATGTTTTGATGTTTTGATGCTGGTGCTGCAACCGGGTCTTGTAAGAGATCCCCTCCTTCCTTTTAATTAGAATTTATCATTCCTGATTATACTAGTTACAAGGAAGGTCAAGAGATAGAGAGCATGTAAATACGTTTCCAGCCTAGCACATTTCCAATAGACCGTACCGCTCATGTGTTACCATGGTACAAAATTCAATAAATATTGGCCAGTTTTTTAATGATATATTATACGTCAAACATGGCAAGGAAAGAAAATGCATGTTTTTTGTCTAAACTTGAGTACCGTGCTAAAAGGAAAAAAAGGAAAGCAGGATCAATCCGAGTCAGATGCTGTATATTGGTCTTCTTCGCCATCCAACTCAAAATTTATATTCTGGATAACCAATTACACTGGGATCGAACGGCTCTAGTAGACGAGTTCAAGTCTTGACGCCAACTAGATGCCACCGATGAAGAAATGACTTGCAAGGTGTGTGATCTGCTTAACTCTTCCAGACGAATTTAGGTAGAAGCATGGATTGGGATCTCAAATAGGACCCGGTTGCACTACCATTGGCAAAGTACCAAAATATCCGATATGAAATCACAGAGCAGACAAGCACAGCAATGGACAAAAAAGAGACATATGAAACAGTAAACACGAAAGATGACACATAAACTGACAAGACTAATGGGCAATCGGTATTTTAGGACGGCCATCTGTCGTCCTAAGTCGTCCTAAAAAGAAATAGCACAGGTATTAGGTATCTCATTTGATAGCGATTTTTGTGTCCTTCATAGCCGTCTATGTATGTGCAAGCTTATAAGCTACCAAATCTCTCGCCATGAGCAATTGTCAATTACGACATTCAAATGTAGCGTTTTAGGTCAAATGATTATTTTCTTTAATAGATAGTCACTGTTGATGAGACATGGATTCATATTATAAACCACAGAACAACACTTAATGTCATCAAGGGGTGGAGCAGGGGTCTACAAGATCAAAAAGTTCAAGGCACTGCAAGGTGTTAACCACAGTATTTTGGGACTCAAAGGCATCATGAAGTACAGATGCCGAAAAATAAAACAACAACTGTGGCTTACTATGCAAATTTTCTTTCTTCAGCTGATATCTGTTCTCAAGGCGAAACGTCGAAGTAAACTCTCTAATGTTGTACTCGTATTGTTTCTACAGGACAACGCCAGAGTCGACATCCAAAGTTACATTGGATGCTGTGGAGCGAAAGTGAGCTCGTACCACACCCTGAATACTCCTCAGACCTAGCCATTTGCTAAGCTTGAAAAATTATATCCGTTCAAACCAATGAGATAAAGAAGATCCTGACGACAATCTCAGCAACACTCATAATAGAGCTTTACCAATAACAGACGGTTGTTGGCCGACGAAGCACATCCGAACAAAACGCGACGAAACTCACCATACATAAGGAGTCGTGTAAACAAAAACATCTTTCAAAAACTTTTAAAACACTCTATTAAGACGAATTATAACTATATATGTATTTATTCGTGTTTTTATTATTACTGACTACAATACTTATAGAGTTTTGTTTATTTTTTAAAAAGAAATATCTTTTTTTTATACACGACCTTCTATGTTTGAAGAGTTTCGTCGCGTTTCGTTCGGACATTCTCCGTCGGCCAACAACCGTCTGTTATTGGTAAAGCTCTAATAGAACACCAAATCGAGCATCGACGGACCCCTAGCAAGGTAGAGGTGGGACTAGGTGTCCGGGAGGATTAATCATCCCCTGTTTGGCTCGCCGCACCCGCCGTCGATGTTCATGCATGAAAATGAAAACAATATCCAAAAAACATACACTATCTGAGGTTATGTCTATATAGAACGTGCTATGTCGACCATGTCAGGGTAAAACATTTAAAACACTTACTGTCAAACCCCTCGCAGGGAACGCCAAGAAACGTCAGGGCAGTTAAGGAGTGTGTGAATAGAGAAAACCCTGACTTTTTCTGTTCTGGACTGATCCGTTGTTCTAAGTAAATCACATTCGAGGGGAATTACATCGAAAAAGAGAAGGTGGATTATTAGGCTGTTCACTCTTTGACTCATCGTCATATCTTATGAAAATAATAAATACTTACATGTGTCATTCATGATGTAACTGTCACTATCACTCGTACCTGAATTTAGGGTATAACCTGAATAGAGAAAAAGCTTTTCAACGATAACATAATGAAAAAAAAAAAAGAATGGAGAAAATGGTCCTGTTTAGGAAAAGATGTACATAAATATAATTTGTAGACTTCTCATAACTTGTATTGCATTCAGGAAAATAAACCTCATCTTTGAAATTAACGTCAAAATTTATATCCAGTTTTTTGTATAATTTTAATAATCCGTTACAAGAGATTCGATTTGTTTTCCCTTAAATTAACTGATATATGAATTATATACTCACAAGGTACTGATAAGTCATTTATGTGGATATTCTCTCTAACGTCGATTACAACTGAAAGAAAATTATTGAAAAGTTCCGAAAAGGCGGATGGAAGTAACGAAGTAACAGAAAATGATAAGAACAAGGAAAAAAAATATTGATTATGCATGTTCTAATTATTTGAAAGTGATTTTTGTTAATGTTAGATGTACTTTTAAAAATTCAGATTTTTTTTCTGTATCACTAGCATATAAGGAGTTCGCTTTTTCTCATGTGGTGGAAGTTTTTGATTATTTGGTTTAGTTCCTGTTTTATCATGATATTGTATGCCTTCGGTTCATGATTATCGACTTTTTACTGTGTATTGGGATATGTTCATTGTCCATATTTGTCATTTCTGCGTTCGTGTCAGTACTGTATTACAAATCAAATATCACCCATGTCATTGAAAAGATAAATACCTTGAGTTCTATCTTCATACGAAAGGTTCTTGTATAAAACTGTAGTTTGGAAGGAAGGGTCAACGAATTCATAAATTGACAACGTGGAAGGCAGGGAGATGGTTTCCAGTACTTCTATCATACACGTTGTTTGGTTTGTTGGTTGTGTCAAAAATAGAGCGCCAATAACTGATGGTTCATTCAGGTAAATTTCACACACCTCAATCGGAATATTTTCCACACTGTCTCTGATGCGTACATTGATACTTCCTCGTATATTTGTGTTATAGTATCTCATGATAGATGAAGATCCTGTAGGTAAAGTTATTATATTCAAAAAGTTAAAATATACATGTACTTTCATTTCAGAATAGATGAAAGATAAGTTCATGATAAGGCTGGGATCATCTAAGCTACAACAGGTATATATGAAGATAGAAAAAAACTAGAAAGGTTTCTTGTTGCGGTTGCAACAAGAGTGTCTTCCTCCTATACAATTTTTGGTTTGGAAATATGAAGGACGTCACATTACATGTATTTATATTATATATTTAAGTTTTCAAATAGCAGTAACATTAAATTTTCAAACCGATAATTGTTGGTGAGCAACCATTTGATTTTTTTTTTTTTTGGGGGGGGGGGGGGGGGGGGCAGGAATTCTATTGCCAGCCGGTAAAATTTTTTCAGCAATTTTCTGAGCAGGCCATTTTTTTCAGCCATTACCAGAGTCGGAGAAAAATTTTCGCCGGTTCTTCGGGCCGGATTTAAACAAATTGTCAAATGTTGTGAATATCTGTGTAAGTTAAACTCCCCGCTGTTACAGAGTATGAGTTAATAACCGTTCCTTCAGATGTCTCTTTGCAATTGGCGAATTTCAGACAGATTGTATGATGTTTAAATAGAACCTTTTCTAGATTTTTGTGCCTATGCGTATTAGGTCTCTGGTAGATACAGCTATGTGAACAGTTTGTATTTATATTAATTAATTTTTTGACTTTAAATTGTCTGGCACAAAGGGCCAGCAAAAATTTCCATATCATGCAATGTATCCTTACTTTTGCATGGTCCGGGAAAAAAAAATTGCCGGCCCTTTGGGCCGGAATATTTTTTTCAGCATTTTTCAGAGCCGGGATTTTTTTTTTTTTGCAAATTCTTCCTGCCCCCTTCTCCCATAAAAAAGGCGAGCTCGTAGCTGTAGAACCAATTTTCTTGAGAAGAGAAATGGTAATAACAAGTTACGTTCAATATATATATATAAATACCATTAGGTTCTCGCTGTGCAGGTTCAAATTTGGACCCCCCTTCCCTTTTTTCAAAGTTTATTTTGAATTTCCATCATGGCGACATCGTTCAATATAAACAGAACTGTTTTCGAAAAACGAGGGGAGGGAAGAATGTTGGAGAAATTGTTCATCAATTTGTAAATAAACCAACCGAAAATTATGTTCGAACGTTTGCTAGAATTAGAAATTAAACTTGATGTTCAAAATATAGTTATTGAAGTTTAGAAACAGGTTTGTAGGTTAGAAATCGGAATCAAACTACCACTTTTTGTATGTAAATTCTGGTTTGTAGCTGATCTCTTCTAAATTAATCAACTGTTTTAAAATCAAATTGTGTA
This sequence comes from Pinctada imbricata, assembly GCA_033119305.1. Classification (NCBI taxonomy): domain Eukaryota; kingdom Metazoa; phylum Mollusca; class Bivalvia; order Pterioida; family Pteriidae; genus Pinctada; species Pinctada imbricata. The sequence continues at coordinate 50,625,749 of VSWD01000006.1, read as the reverse complement.
TATCGAAATGTATTTATGAAATGCATATTCATCATTGCCGTGAAATCGGAATTTGAAAATCTCAACACTGCTTTTCTCGAGTCGGACTCGGACTACCAATTTTAGTGTGCGCCCGATCTGTTGGCGTGAAGGTTTATCGAAATACCCAACTCAAAATTTCGATGCTCATATCTTTTCAACAGTAAGAGATAGGAAAAATCAGAATAACTAAATAAGACAGATATATGGATAAAAAATAATAATATTGAAATTTTTAGGAAACTTCATAAGCTTAATTTTTGTTTACTATTATAAGCAAAAAAGTGTCTTCCTCCTATGAACTTCTGAATTTGGAAATATGAAGGACGGTGAAGGACGTCATCGTAAAAAATCGTTACAGTGTGCATCTAGCATTTCATATCTTGCATGGCTGTCGACTTTCAAAAAGAATGGAAATTGTAGATAGCAAAATACGAGATATTTAAGCTTACAAATAGCAAAACATGAAATTTTCGGTCCTTTGGAGTAATTCGACGCTCCCGTCAAATATTTGAATCTACTAAAAAACATGATAAAAAAAATAACAGAGACCAAAAATAAAAAAGACCAATCTAGCTTTTACTCCAAACGTAACGTTGGAGAACTTTCATTGTCCTAGCTTACAGGGTTCTTGAGAAATCGCTGATCCTATTTTCCACGGTTACGAAAACAATAGGTCTTCCGACGGAAGTCGGAAGACCTAATTAAAACTGTTCAAGAACTGGTATAGTCGCTTGTCGCCTGTTTGACCCTGAAAGTGTGATCTTGACCTCGCATGTGACCTCATTGGGCTCTGAGAATGAACATGCTTGACCATCCCGGCAAATTTTGTGGAAGCCAAGTATAATGTATATCATTTAAATTAGGTCTCTTCGTGTCATAGTTTGACTTCCAGACAGACGGACTCAAGGCAGATTGACCCCTATTTGTTATGATGCCGCTCTAAATTCTTTTCAAGCGACTGAAAAATGATGTCACTGTTTGAGAAAAGAATTCGTTCTGAGACTTTTGAATGAGATTCTGCTATTTTAATATAATACACTAATACATGTTCCTTTATTGTTTTCATTGGAGAATAAAGAAAAGATGATTACAAGCATTTCTCTCTGTTTATTCAGAATTGAATAGTCCCAAGTCTAAAAACGTCCTCTTGCGATAGTCCGATTTCAATTTGTGTAAATTAAATGTATCTTTCTAAAACATACATCATTCAGCACTAAAAACATTTTTTTTTCCTTCTCAGATTCATGTAACATACCATTTTCTACATCCTGGTAACAAATCAATGGATACGTTTTGTTGCAAGGCGAGGACCACAGTATTTCCCCTTCAGTGTTTTGTGTCATGTTGATAATGGCACACTTTGGTTCGTATGATATACCATGATTCTCCACTACATCAAAAGCACTATAATGAACATGGCACGTATTTGCAGGAAACCACGTAGAATTTACGAGAATGTATGGTGCCCAAATATGATGGCTGGCGGGCCTATACAAATACAATTTTCTATAATGAAGATTGCAAATATATTCTTGAAAGCACACAATTAACTGCAAAACGTCATGCACAAGCTATATACGAATGCATTTGAATACTTGAAATTCCATGCATAACAGAGGTATAGAAAGTTTTTGTGTGTCATTCTCCAAAAATACCAGAATAGGCAAGAAATGAATGTTTGCAAACAAAAAAGCCTGTGTTTGTGAAGCACGAATGCCCCCGGTGACATCTTTGTTGGTATAAACACTATTTTCTGTTAAGTATGTGAAAGGTCAATGTCATGGTCACTGGATTAAAAATGTTTGGAATCATGGAAAAATCTTGTGATAAGGAATACACATGTGAAATATCAAAGCCCTATAACTTACCATTCAAAAGTTATGCCCAATGTTAAAGTTCTTGTAAAGTAGGTCAAAGATCAAGGTCAAGGTAAAAGATTTTGTTATCAATAGAAAGGTCTTGTCATAGCAAATACACATGTGAAATATAAAAGCCCTATCACTTACCATTCAAAAATTATGCCCGATGTTTAAGGTTTTTTTTAAATAGCTATTAGGTCAAAGGTTACGAGATCAAACGTTTTGATATCAATGGAATGTGAAATATAAACGCTCTAACACCTTCTATTCAAACGTTATGCCCAATCTTTGATTCCGGGGCATAAAAACGAGACGGGCGAATTTTGATTTTTTTTTTTTTTGGTCTAAATAGTTCGAGGAGATGTTCATCTGCATGTGGACATATCAATCTTTCTTCTATTCTTCACGTCTTTTAAAAGTCGCAACCCTGATCTTAAGTACAGAACCCCCGAATAGTGTAACTCAAAATATAAGCGCCAGAATTTTTTTTAAGGAGTACATGTTGTACACTGTGGGAGGGTTGTGCATGTAACCCGGATTACTACACCATTTGCAAACAGCAGATGGCCGTCCAAATTCGGCGCCGGGTGCACATTGGTATCCTTTTTTATGTGTTGTCATTAATTTTGATGTTTCTGTACGTCTGTTTTGATTGCATTCTATGATGTTCTAGTGAATTATACGTCGTTTTGCGGTTTGTATTTTTGTCTGAAGTCATGTAGGTGTCACTTTCTTGTGGGTTTGTTTCGCTGGGTGTGTGCAGGGTGGTAATGCTGGAGACCCTTCCCTTATATTATTCGCAACATATCTGTATTTGGCAAGGCTGGAGTTTTGTTTTAAAATTCAATTCAACTTGGACCCTTTCTTTTAGTTGATGTCGTAATCTTCAGGCTATTGTTGTGCTTGTTTATTCTGTGTTTTTGCTGGCTGTTTCGGTGCTGTGGGTGCTGCAGCCAATCCTGTTGGAGATCTCCTCATTTCTTTTATCTTCTTATAAATATTACGATTTCACTGTAAGAACCAGACGGCTTGCAAGTAAGCCACTCGTTCAGGGCTATATCATACAACGGCTGAAATCATCATTGAAGAAGTTTGTCGGTGGCTACTGGAATCCTATAGAAGCATATGAGATCCCTCTTTCCAGAATGATCAGTGACATTCTTGATTGCGATTGAATGGATGTCAACATTACCAAAACAAGACATCTTTCACTGATTGTACATCAATATGTATATCGAGACAATCACCGACGTTTTCATGGAAGTGTTGCGACGGGTATTTCATGCAACTCGCCCCGGGCACATGGTCTCACTTCAGAATATTGTTTTTTTCCGGGGTTCGCAAATATTCCATTGGAAATTCTAATAATTTTGCCTTAACTTCTTGACTTTAAGACTAAATAACTGATGGATACTTCGTAGATTTTTATTCACATTTAATCGTTAAAACCTACCAATGATAATGCTGAGATAGCACTTCTTTGATGAAGTGTACTTGGTCAGTTTGTCTGAAGTCAGTAAATAGATTCCATCCCCTTCCTTCACATATTTCGTCTATAGAACCTTTACTCATTTGATATCTTTCCGTGATGTAAAATATCCTCTGAGTCAATGCCCCAAAGAAACCTAGAAGTAATACTGAATAAGTCGTATCTCCGACTAACAGACATTCTATATGCCGGAAAATGTAAAAATGGAAGGAATGAAAAAAACATCATTACTATCTGTAATATAGTAATAGGATAAGTTTAACTAAAGAAAACGGGCATTCTTGCAACATGTTCTGTCTTAGACCTTATACATGAACATGTAAAACACATGGTGATTGAATTCTTCTAACTGTTGAGGGTCACCAATGACTGTATAAATAATGGATGACAATTGAAGTTGTGTTAAAGAAAAAAAACAAAGAATCAAAAACAAAACACAAACACAAAAGCAAGACGGCACCAGAAAAATTAAAACAAAACTAAGTCTCGTGATTGGAAACCTTATTTTGGACGAAAATGAAACACGGATCTTCAATGTTCAGTACTATTACAAATAAGTCATCGTCTAGTTGCCAATATATCTTGTTTGTTGATGAGTGTGTTAAAATGCTCATATTAAAAGTATGCTTCCAAAGCATGATTCATGTGAAATTAAAAATGTTTTACCTAACGTAATAAATGACTTGAGATGGTATTGTATTGTCATAGTACCTCATTGATTAATAATATTGTTTATATTGATACAGAATTATAGAAAATACGAATTCAAGCTGCAATCAATCCAATATCACAGAGAAGAAAGAAACTCAACTAAACACTGAGTATCGATGAAGTCATACACCTTACCTTCTAAAGAAACTTCTTCACCTAACTCACTTGACAGAGAAAGGGAGGCTAGAAACAAAGGATTAAAATAATTAGATCTGTTCACATAAAGCATCAAATCATTTTGAAATAAAAGTTTCTTTCTTACTCATGATTTTACCCTGAACGGAGAAATGCCTTCGAACAAAATATTACATTATTATTGTTAAGAATTCACATAAAAAATTGCCAGAAGAGTGTGAAATAGCACGTGAAAATCGAACATGCAAAAATCTTATTAGAACACTCACCGAGTACAAATGCTGCTGCAAGGAGACACATCGCGCAATAAAAGTCGGAACAACTAATGGAGTTAACAAGCTTTTTCTACAACATTTTACCTCAGTTCTCTTTCCTACCTTACATTGCCATTTTAATATTATTAAAAATCATATTAATTGAATTTGATGAAATTTAATTATTTGAACTCTTGAGTTTAAAGGGCCATACATTTTCTAAAATGAACACTTAAATATAAAATAAATCTTGAATATTCGATAAGAGTCTTAAACGCACATTGATTAGAAGATGAAAATGAGAAAATACCATATGATGACCTTTATTCCTAGGTGGTTGTTGAAAAAGAAATCTTTGATATCCAGAATTCTTTTCATTTTTTTCAAATGACAAAATGACGATTATTTCCATAAGTTTTAAAAGAAAGCAAAGCTGACTTACTTGCAGATGACTTAATGTTAGGGCATCCCGTGCCACTTTCTCGAGAGAATGTGTGATAACAATTACAACAAATGGTTGGTAGCCATATGGGTACCGCGACTGGCACTATAAATGACGTCATGATATTCAATATGGCGGGAATCTAGGGGTAATTGATGGTTCTTGAGCATTTTATCGCATACGCTCCCCGGGCACCTGATTACATTTCCACTCACGATTCCCATTTGTTTTTATAGAATGTTTTAGATTATGTTTTCCATTATGTTGGAGTTTGTTCATTGTTTCTGGTAGTTTAATGGTGTGATATTTGTATGGCCATTATATGTTGCTTTGGTTATGAGTGAAAAAGGACAAACTAATGTAACATTCCATGGTAAAGATTTCCTAACGTAATCTTGCAAGAGAAGTATATCCTATAAAAAAAAGCAACGCCAACGCTGCAAGATACGCCCGTCGGGTATTATATTTCTCATATAAAATTTTGTGAATGTAATTATGCCAGTTAAAGTCCGAAAATTAATTACCTTTACAGATAATTTCTCAGTTGTAAGAATCAAATATGAAAGAGCATGTGTTCTTCAAGTGTACAAAGTTCGCAGAATTCTAAATCAAAATTAGTATTTAAATAAATTTTCAAAATAAAAGTTCTCCAAAATAAACCCAGCTATTTTTAGCCACAAAATGACCTGACCTTTGACCCCTGATTTAAAAAAATATTAATATGATTTTTCGTACGACTTTTAAAATATGTACAGCACGCTTCCTCACGACAGAATTATGATCAATTGTCCAAACTCATTAAATGGTGCTTTAATCGAGAGGGGAAAATTTGTATTTGTACATCTGAATCAAAGGGTTTCTTTTACGCTACAGAATACAATAATACGGAAGTGTTCCAACTCTATACCTTCATAAAGAAAATTCCAAACCAATTTTTCCTGCTCCAGACACGTGTTTCGAATATTAAATTCTCATCAGTGATGCTTCCAGCGGAGCCACCAAAATTCATTTCAGTAGCACCCTCTTAAATGTTTTGAATTTAGATTTGTACATTTACTTTACAGAGAGTGCGCGGCTCCAAATTTCCTGTAGGGTCGATTCAGTAGCATATCCAAATAAAACATATGTTCAAAATAGCATAGGAGGGATGGTGTTAAGATGTTAACCTCCTTTAATTTCGGTGATATTCTGTGTATTGCCTTGTCCTTCCTTTAAGACAACATTAATGTAAGATTTGGTGAGAATCTCTACATGCAGGTTCTTATTGTGAGCCTCTTGTTGCAGATTATTTTTATACACGCGTGAAAAAGAATTCATCCTAACTCTTCAAAAGCAAAAATAATTTGATGATCTGAAATGTTTTAATAATACTTTTAGGTATATGAACGATATTCCCTGCCTTCGAATTATATAAGAATGAAATTTATCCACAAGAATTAACACTTAAGGCAAAGTTTACAAATACAGAAACACCATTTTTGGCCCTTATTTATTTCATTTCAAAATACTTTGAGCCGAAGGCTCATCAGCAACATATGTACAAACATACATATGAAGAGAATGAACAAAATGCAAAGGACAAGGGGCGTTTTTGGCTTAAAATGGCCGATGTCGGAAAATTAATGACTTTTATTGTGGGTATAGAGGACGTCTTCCTCTGTTATTTGGTATATAAATTGTAGGAATCGGACAATGTTTAGATGCCGAATAAAGCGATAAAAGTATCCCTGGTGTGACGTTGACGTCCTACTTCTGACGCCGTTTTCGCTATTTGACGTTGTCACAAAGCGCTCTCATGTATATAAATTTTCGGCAATGTTTAATAAACCAATACGTATCTTGGGTCTTTGTATTCCTCAATTTTTGTATTACTAGTATCTTCAATCTTTTAATCTTTAATATATACATACATTCTACATGTACGTTTGTTTTCAATTACTATATATACAATTGCATATTAGCGGATGAAGAAGGGGGCGTGAGGGACGCACACTCTTGAGCAGAGAAACGGTTGTACAAAAAAATGTTGACATTTTGTTCCAACTATTAACGCTGTTCGAACCACGTATTTTGAAACGATTCTAGGGTCTAATAGCAATTCTCCAGATTGCTTTTGTAAAAAATCTGAAAAGTGTTTAAATAATTTTCGTAGGGGAGGAGGGATACTGCGCCCCATGAACCAACTTCGAGATGGCTTCCAGACGCCTAGACGATTGGTTAATGAGCAACCCTTTCACTGAAAATTCTGTATCCGCCCCTCAATGAGGTTGAAGTATCCATTCCTCATGAAATAATAATAAAAAAATATGCGACCAGGGGGCATACATTTTAAATAAATAAATACGTCATACATGTATAAAAAGTCGTATTTTGAATTTATGATAAGTGTAAGATTGCGTGCACTGGAAAAAAAGACATTTGGATGTGACAAATGTTTGAAGCTCACTTGAGTTAAAGGTTCAAATGAGTTTTACGTAGCCAGCCGTCTGTCTGTCCGTCCGTATGCATTCTCCATTTTCTTTCGCACAGAATTTCGGGAAACGTTATAGAAACTTAGGAGGTACTAAAGGTCCATTAACAAGTTTGCATTTTCAAATGAGGGCAGTGAACAAAGGATATGATTAACCGTTATAATATTATTTTGATTTTGTTTTCTTTGCACCACAATACAAAAAGCACATACTCACGGTCATCTACATAGTCTACGAAACATTCGATTAAAATTGCGAGCAGTGACGGATACAGCCGTGCGCCCGCAGTGCCAAAAGACATGCTTTGAAAGCAAACTACTGTTTCCATAAAAAAAATCTTTGAAAGTACGTACACTCCAGAAACCGCCGATTTGAATAAATTTTCCAAAATCTTCTCAATTTACATTGACACATATCGTACGGTGTTCCGTTGGGTACTTTGCTTCTTCGCGTAAACACATTGTGACGCGAAGTTATACGATGCGAAGAAGCGAAGCTGAGAAGAAGCGAGGCGGAGAAGGAGCGAAGACAAGATGAAGCGAAGTTACGATGCGAAGAAGCGAAGTTACGATGTGAAGATCGTAACTTCGCTCCTTCGCATCATAACTTCGCTTCTTCGCATAGTGACTTTGCTTCTTCGCGTATCCATTTCAAGCGCGAAGAAGCGATGTCCCTAACGGAACACCGTAATATCGGAATGTTAACGTTTCTTTGATCTGAAGGATGAATTTTGATGAGCCAGGAATATGACTCAATTCAAGGCATAAACAAGCTCAAACACAGATATTTCTTCACCAAATATTCGATATAAATATCTAGAAAATTGACAAATTTTAAAAATTGTTTAGAATTTGAGGATCGTGAAATATTTTTGAAATAATCAGTTAAAACTGTTTTTGCCAGATTTAGGCAACACATAATAATATTCCAGTGGAAATTGGGCTGCATTTCGGCAAAAATGCATTGCTTGATTAGCAATCCTGGTATACGAAGTCTAGAATCAAGAGAGAGATAAACCGTTTGCCCCAATACAACATTTTTTTTTCAAAAATGCATGTTTACTGCACTTTAATAATTAAACAGCAGATACAAAAATAACACCTTTCTCGCGTTGTACAAGGAATATCTCATCTTCGTATTTTCTTTACATTAAGAAATTAACTAAATGCGCGGATCGAGAGTGAGGGTTAGGGGTTAGGATCCCTTCCCGCCTGGAATTTGCCAAAATTGCTGAAGTTTTACATTTCTTCAAAATCATGGGCTGAAATAAAGCTATATGTGAGTTAGTTCATAAAAGATTAAAACATAAGGTAATGAAAAGGCCAGGTGGGTTACAGGAGATGTTATTTCATCAACCGGACTGAATTTTCTTCAAAATTTATATACATGCACTGTTATTGTTCTCTTTGATCCCGATGGTCAAATTCACGGGTTTTTCCCCTGATTGCCTAACATTCTTTTGAGCTTTTAATGAACAAAATGCTGATCGATAATATTCAACTTGTCGAGGTTATAAAGTTCTATATAGTTGAAACAAAAGAAAGAAAACTGGATGGCGCTTTTAAAATGAAAAAAATGTCATTTGCAATTTCAATAAAACAAAAAAGAAAAAAAATAAGAAAAAAACCCCAAAAAACACACAACTTTGAAAGAATAAATATAAATTGAAATGAAAAATCAGGTTGATTCTATGAATTGCAATATTCAAACAAACGTCCTGGTTTCTACGATATTTTCTTGGTCATAACACATATATCTTGAAAGAATATTTTATTTTCTCGAAAACTATTTTCTACATTTGCGAAGTTTAAAGTGACGGAGTCCATGAAAATTAATTAATTTTACAAAATTGTACAAATCCAATTTTTCAGGCGAATCAAACGCATACATTCGCAGTTACATTTAAAAACGTCATTTTGAATTTGGGGTGCGCAGCTCTAATTCATTCCACTAACGCCATCTACAATGTATTGAGTTTTTACTAGAGGTATATTGAAAAATAATTATTAAAAAATCCACAATATTAGAGTCTGTACTGCATATTTTCAAATAAGACTTTTTATGGCTCCTGTTTTCCTCTATTTAAACCTTTTGGAGTAAAGTTTACGTTAACTTTCGATAAAATTAATTTTCAGGATCACTGTATATCTTTAATTTTTCATTCAAATTCCTTGTTCGTATCAACGGAAATGTCCTTGTCATGGGCGCGTACATATATATTTCAGAAATGATACAAAATTCAAAATTGTTTCCGGTCTTTCTCTCTCACATAAATCAATTGATATAAGACATATTATAAAGAATTTGATCACTTCAAGTGTTTTTACTTTCTTTTATTGATACATGTAGGTTACTTTCAGGCAGAGCTACGTCACTGTGTATAAACATGGAACGGCATGCCGATAATCTGATCATTTGTCCTTTGTGCAGAGGTATCAATTCCCTACACACGGAAACAAATAAGACATATATGATCTTTTTATTTTGCCACAGACTAATTCGAACCAATCAGAAAGCGTAATTCGCGTCACATGCTCGACGTCTAGATTTCTATAGACCGTCAGTAATTCCGCCATTGCCTTATAAATGAATTCGTATGTAAAAGGACGGCACAAAACACCCATTTTTAGCGACGAAAGACGGAGATTATGGTCCTCGACAAAATAAAACAATTATTAGGTTTGTTACTGACCGTCCACAGAGATTTCGGCTTCTATGGGCTTGATCAACCCGACAAATATCTGTTGACGGTCAGTAACAAACCTAATAACTAATACTGTTTAGGAAATGACAGGCTATTGTATGATTTTGCATTCATATACTGGCATGTGTAAATCTAATTAGTAAAAAGAATACGCATTCACTTCCTTTATATTGACCTAATATATGAAATAAAATTGTTATGTGACATGAGAAAAGTGATATACGACAAAAATCAACAACAAATATATTTAAAGTTAGTACAGAGCGCAGGCGATAACCAACACGATACTTTGCCATAAGTGAGATCATAAATCAAAGAAATTGTGTGTAAAGTATAAACTTGGTTAATGTGTGACTTCACGTAGAATTTCGTCAAATTCGACTCAAAATCGTATAAAAATCGACAGAATTTCGCAAGCGAATCAACTTTGGCGCCTTTTTATGACGTCATAGACAAAATTACGTCAGGTTTCGGACTCGCTTATATTAAGGTGGCTCCACACACCTACCCCCCAAAAAAGATCCTCTCGTTTAATTTTTCTGAAACTCTCAGAATTTGATAATTGGTATACAAGATTAAATTTTGCAAAGTATGAACAAAATCGAACCTACGTAACTGTTTTTATGACGCTTTGAATTTTGGCGGTTTTGGGGTTTCTCCTCTATTTTTGCCAACGTTGCCAATTTGAAGAAAGTATGCTGATTTTTTAAATATTCTGCTGAATTTATGAATGTTTTTATGATTTAATTTTATATTCAAACTATATTTTTATCTTTAAACAAAGAAATTGAAATAAATTAAGAAAATGGAGGAATTATTACAAATCTTAAATTATCTAGGAGGTTAAAAACTCGTTTTTCGATCGTCATTTTTTGACGTTATATGCCTATTGCATGAAATTCTATCGTTTAATTTTCTTGAAACTATTGTATTTGAAGTATTTCTATGCAATATGAACAAAATCGAACCTGGCGAACGGATGTTATGATTATTTTTGTAACCCCACCCCCTTATTTGCTACGTTGTGCATAATCCACATTCATTCGACGTTATAGAGACGTCAGCGGTATTTGTTAATCAGCGTATGACTACAGGAATTCGTAGGAATTCTGGACCGAAATGGCCTTAACGGAAATCTTACAAAGCTTTCATTGTGTGTGTCCATACATACGAGATTCTTGATATGTCCAAACAACAGTAGCCCCCCCCCCCCCCCTCAAAGAAATTTAGGAAAAGAGAGAGTAAAAAGCGCGAATCTAGAGGGAGAAAGACTCAGAATTTTAAAAGTACTAATGCACTCTCATCCTGAGAATTTTTTTTATTTGGTGAGGCAAAATGACTTGCGATATTAGGAGGATTGAGGGCAACGAATGCTATTTTTATTATCAACATATAGCTCATATTACAATATCTAGAAATACCATTAAGATAGGAAAAAATCAAAACAAACTTCGAGGACAATCTAATTTATTACGCATTCGCGCGAAAGGTATTTTGAAAAAAAGGGAAATGGGTCGCAAAGTGCAATGATTGTGAGCGTCAAAAATATTTCCTGAGAGGGGCTTCACATGATGTTGAGAGAGAGAGAGAGAGAGAGAGAGAGAGAGAGAGAGAGTTCTCTATCACATAAACAATTAAGAGGCTTGGATTTGTTTTCTTTTATTTGCTCCAATTTAATATAGGACGCCCTTATTCTTTTTCCGGTGGGTTTTTTTTTCAAACGAATTCGGCGATATTCGGCCCCATTCCCCCTCCCTGGAATATATATTTTTCCCCTTCTGTCAGAGAAATTTCCCCCGATATAAAAGGTTTCTTCTATGGCTAAAAATGTTTTAAAATAGTGTGTAAAATTTAACAAAATCAGAGATATACGGCAGTATGAATCTGAGAGAAAGGAAAAAGTAAACGTAAACTTATTTTTATGGACGTCATTCACTTCGCTCGTTCTCGATAATGCGTTTAGATATCTGCATAATGGATACATCTTTGAACAAAGCAGGATTGATACTAAAATTCGTTCGCTTTAAGTTTTCAAATAAAGAAACTTAGTTCGATAACATTTCGCTGCAAAGTAGGAAAGTTGACAAAATTGCAGAAAAATTCTTCTGATCGTAGATAATCAGAGATACAATACTTTAAATATCTTATCCATTGTATCGCTAAAATCTCCAAGAAATAGCCTGTTAAATAGTTAAACTAATATTTTCTTATTCGATTTTATTTCAAAGCAACAAGTTGTTGAATTTCCGATGATGTCGTTATAAAAAGGAAACTTTTACAGCGATAGCCAGGGGTCTCATGCATGGATATTTTAGTACGTAAAGATCAAACGATAAATCTAGCTAAAATTAATTACTATCAGATAATAGACGATAATTCTCTGGTTTCATCGATACCAAACTTGCTGGAATCCGTTTTGAAATAAGCGAGATAGAAGAGTTTGAACGTCGAAAATTCCGAGCGCTGTGGACATTATTCATCGGCGAGTTCACAATATTTATTTGGCGCGTTATCATGACGTCATAATCATAATGACGTCAATATCCTCAGTAAGAGAGCCTCCGAAAAGACGATATATTCGGATACTCTGTGGAGACACCTTAATGACAGATCTTAATCTATATATACACAAAACATGAAAACACAACAAAGGCTTATGAAATTGCTGTAAAACCACGGCCAAATAGGGGGCATATCGCCCCTTGTCCTTACAAATCAATGGAATAAATGTACCATGAAATATGAAAAATATGTTATCAGAATTATATTTCTTTTTGTTGTTCGTGTTATACATGTACATAAATGAGTTAAAGAAGATCCTGACGAAAATCTCAACAGCACTCACAATAGAGCACAAAATTAAACATCGACGGACCCCTAGCAAGCTAGAGGTGGGACCAGGTGCCTGGGAGGAGTAAGCATCCCCTGTTGGCTAGCCGCACCCGCCGTCGATGTTAATGAAGCATGGAAATGAAAATATATATAATTCATGCACTGTCTGACGCTATGGCTATATAGAAAGTGCTATGGCGACAATGTCAGGGAAGTATATTCAAAACACTTACTGTCAAACCCCTCGCGGGGAACTTTTTTACGAGCTCCACACGGCAAAGGACATAAGTGATTAGATTGGGAAAAACATTACAAGATAAAGCTATCAAATCAAAGTGGATCTATGGACCTAAATATCAAAATTGTGAACGGAAAGATTCATACAGTGTATATGACAAAAGAGATGATTTAGGATTCACATAGTAAATTTCCCCTAGCTTGATGGTGATGTTCAAAGACTACCGTCATACGGCATTTACATATCACAGCTCATCCGGTACGCTAGAGCATGTACTGATATTTTGGATTTTCACAGTAGAAATTTACAAATTACCAAGAAACTTTTAGGTCAAGGTTTCCGCTTTCATAAACTAGATAAGGCTTTCTGGAAATTTAACAAAAATTACAGTAAACCTTTTTTAAAATTCGGATCTATACATGTAAAAGAGTACATATTACTTCGGGTATTAAACAACCTGCCTTTTATGGTGATATGATAAACAAAATTAGAGGAATCAAAGGCAAACAGCATAACCATCGAAAACGCGTCAGAATCATCAAACGCCTTTTATACCGTGGATATGATCCTAATGTCACCAGACGGACACTAGGCTTGGTACTTGACCAATCTATAGTCTTGACCAGCGCATTCTTGAGACTTGCACTCTGACTGACTGTGACGACGGGACTCTATGACGGGCCCTGTCCAAATTTCTTTAAAGAAGACAGGGTCCCGACCACCTGTCCTCTCTGAATGTCAGTCGGGGTCCTCGGGTGATTACATGTACATACATGAGCTCGCGTCGGCAGAGCACAGATTGCATTACGTACGCCCTCTTTTATGTACATTTACATATTCATCTGTGTTGCTTGTTTCCTTGCGTTTTCCGGTCTCGTTCGTGTGTGGTCATCTAACGGTGAGGAGGTTGTTTTACACCACAATTGTACGTTCTTCAAGACCTCTGGGTAATTTGAGAAGTGAGAGGATAACCACACCATTTGCTACTCGTGTGCCAAATGGTCTTCCAAAGTCGGCACTGGTTACCCATTGGTCCAGTTGGTTTATGTGTAGTCTTTTGTGTTTGGTGTTTAAATGTCGTATGTCTCTTTTGTCATCTCTTAGTATGCTCGTCTTTGTGTTTTCGCATCGGGTGTTTTGCTGTTGGTGCTGCAACAGGTTCTTGTTTGAGATCCCCTCCCATCTTAACCCTCGTCAATGATCTTCAATCTAAACAATGTAATATGACCAAAGAGTGCGAAATCTTTTATATCGAAAAATGTACCAAAAGACGTAGAATGGATGGGATAAGGTACTGCAGGACAAGAAATTTTGATCACAGAAACTTTCGAATTCGTTGAAGAAACGATCAACCGAAGTTGATCGAACTTAGCAACATGTGCCCTCGGGGACTCTAAGTACACCAGCAGTGACACTCAGCAAGTGGTACAAATGTTAATGTTTTTAAATAAATATGGCACAACACACCTTTAACTAGTGAGCTTTTCGCGGCGCTTAATATTATTATTTTTTCGTAGCTGTGTCAGAAGTGAAGCATAGTATGTGCCATTGATTGATTGTCCTTTTTGTTGTTAATCTATCAGCAGAATACCTTCTTTGACCCAGAAAACCATCAGCAAAATACTATAACGAAGAGAAAATGTAGAAAACGTGTTGTCGTCTGCTTGACAACGGAAAGTTCGCCCGACGTCGTCTGTCGGCGACAGGAGCCTGGAATGTTGGCGCGTCGCTGGCCGTATTCCCGTAGCGCTCCGAATAAAGTAAGAATAAAGGCGTAAAGGATAAGTCAGTGATATGAATCCGAGTTTCGATGATTTATTATACACTTCAACGATGGATATTGAAAAGTCCAAGATGCGATAACAATTAATAAACAAAATAAAACTTGAACAAAGACGAGACGGATGTTGTCAGTTCAACGTCTGACCTCCGAACTAAAGATTTCTATTCAAAAAATCAAGTTATAAGATTAATTACATGAAATGGCATGTTGAGTCAATATAATTGAGAGTTAAGAAACAAGTAAATTAATTCGGTAACCAAAACAAACAAATCAGTTGGTAACGTAAGTGGACATGACGCTCTGTCCCTTTTGATGTAAAGAATATATACAAATTCTAAAGAAGGATTAATTACGCAATGTAAAGGTTTGAGCGATAGACGTTGATTTAACTATAATGACCGTATGGCAGTTTTACAATTAAACGAAAATTGAATTAATCCCAAAGAATAAATGATCTAAAGAAATAAAGATTAACAAGAAAGTTCTCTGTAAACAAACACATTAAAATCGAATGTCATAAATTTGATAAAATTAATGTCTGAATATAAAAATAAATGTCCGAATATAGAAAAATACAAATTAGTGATAAAAGTCCAAAATTCCTCTATGATAATATCCCCCTTCCGTTGGGAAAACTCGTCCCGAGTTTTAGAGAAAAGTTCCACGGCGTGATCGGCGACGTCCTCTTTTGGGTTGAGCGTTTACGTAAGGCAACGGAACATGTTGTGACGGGGCGTTCGGTTGTTGGAACGGAATTGTCCTCTGTTGCTGTACATGTTGCATCGGGTGATATGGCATATTACATTGCATTAACTCATCTATTTCATTGTTAAGGTCACAAATAAGTTGTTGGTCCTTCTCATGTAACAGTTTGAACTTTTCTCTCTGTGCCATCTCCGTTGCTAGCATTTGCTTAAGTTCTTGATTCCTTTTCTCGAATTCGAGAAATTCCTTGTTTGAGTTTTTAATAAATGCCTCACAGCATTGTTTGTGCATGTCACGTTCCTTTTCCAGTGCTTGAATTTTGTCCTTGAGAGCTGACACTGCATCCTTCTGGACACTGGACACATTCATCTTATTTTGTATGTCACGCACATTTTCCTTTAATTTTGAATTTTCTGCAATTAATTTTGAGTTTGTTGCTTTTAAATTCTCCACTTCCGTTATAAAATTATGTTCCTTCACTTTGTACGATTCTTCTTGGAGATGTAACTGATGCTGGAGATCGCGCACTTTTTGTTCCAAATGAGAATTCTTTGTATTTACATCTTTGACGCTTTTGGTTAGTGTTTGCTCTTCTCTGACGTATGATTCCTTGATTTTCTTTAATTTATATGTGACGGATTTGAGTTCTGTACGTAAGGTACTACGTAAATCCATGCACTGAGCAAGGGTAGCATTACTGATATTGGCGAAAGGAAACTCCTTCCGCAAAAGTACATTTTGATAAAAAGTTTGAATTCTCTGTTTGTCACGTTGAGTTTTCTTGAATGATTTAGCTTTTTGCCTACATTTCTTTGCAAAATGTCCAATTTTGTGACAAATGAAGCATACCTTATTGTTAGCTGGACAGACGTTGTTAAATTGTCCGTATCCGCATCTATCGCATGGACGTTGCACGTAGTATGAACGTAATCTGTTTCCATCCATCGTTGTAAGTCGTCATGGGGAATGGTAATACTCGCTTGACGTTGAGGCACTAGGATCTGACTACTGCAAAATATATGCAGCAGCCCCGGGTACTGTACCCTTAGGATTCTCACACCAATTATAACGAAGAGAAAATGTAGAAAACGTGTTGTCGTCTGCTTGACAACGGAAAGTTCGCCCGACGTCGTCTGTCGGCGACAGGAGCCTGGAATGTTGGCGCGTCGCTGGCCGTATTCCCGTAGCGCTCCGAATAAAGTAAGAATAAAGGCGTAAAGGATAAGTCAGTGATATGAATCCGAGTTTCGATGATTTATTATACACTTCAACGATGGATATTGAAAAGTCCAAGATGCGATAACAATTAATAAACAAAATAACGAAGAGAAAATGTAGAAAACGTGTTGTCGTCTGCTTGACAACGGAAAGTTCGCCCGACGTCGTCTGTCGGCGACAGGAGCCTGGAATGTTGGCGCGTCGCTGGCCGTATTCCCGTAGCGCTCCGAATAAAGTAAGAATAAAGGCGTAAAGGATAAGTCAGTGATATGAATCCGAGTTTCGATGATTTATTATACACTTCAACGATGGATATTGAAAAGTCCAAGATGCGATAACAATTAATAAACAAAATAAAACTTGAACAAAGACGAGACGGATGTTGTCAGTTCAACGTCTGACCTCCGAACTAAAGATTTCTATTCAAAAAATCAAGTTATAAGATTAATTACATGAAATGGCATGTTGAGTCAATATAATTGAGAGTTAAGAAACAAGTAAATTAATTCGGTAACCAAAACAAACAAATCAGTTGGTAACGTAAGTGGTCATGACGCTCTGTCCCTTTTGATGTAAAGAATATATACAAATTCTAAAGAAGGATTAATTACGCAATGTAAAGGTTTGAGCGATAGACGTTGATTTAACTATAATGACCGTATGGCAGTTTTACAATTAAACGAAAATTGAATTAATCCCAAAGAATAAATGATCTAAAGAAATAAAGATTAACAAGAAAGTTCTCTGTAAACAAACACATTAAAATCGAATGTCATAAATTTGATAAAATTAATGTCTGAATATAAAAATAAATGTCCGAATATAGAAAAATACAAATTAGTGATAAAAGTCCAAAATTCCTCTATGATAATACCTTCTTTGACCCAGAAAACCGAGGCTCACAACATATCAATCAGCACTCGTATATCAGTAAGTGTACGATATACACAAAGAGGACAGACATAAATGCCTTTATTATAAATGGAACCGAGGCCTTAATGTTATGGGATCATGGCTCCCACTTAATTGAAATTAGATTCTGTAAAAATGTTTTGATGGTGTAAAATAAATATATAGACTGTGTATTCTGTCATTTTGTGTTTGGCTTTCTTTCAAAAACGTAACTTCTGTTTACAGTTGCCTGCTTTCTTTCATTTGATTTCCTATTTGTGTCTTGTTTGTCTACTCTTCGGGAGTTGATATCGTAAGCAACATTTTCTGTCCACTCCAAAGATATCTTCTACTAATTCAGATTTCTGTATGAGATCAGTACTGGAATATTCCCATCGCTATTCTGGCGATTTGGATATATTACATAATTACAAAACCTTTATTTTATTTAAAAAAATCATCGCGTTTCGAAACAAGGCACTGATCCCGAATGGGGTCAGCAGGGTCACCATCCCTATGGAATGTGTCAAAACTACTCATTATTCCAATTTGTTTACGTTTTATGTCGGCAAAGTCAAAGACTGGACTCCCGTTGAAGATATGGACTTTCCTTTAATACTGATTTAGTTTAGTTTCATTTTGTTCTATTTAGTAAAGAATAATGATATCAATGTTTAAAATAGTCTACTTTATTTTGTACTTCATCTTTACATTTTGACGTTTGGTAAAAATATTGGATACATCAATCATCACTATAATAATCATAACAGACATAAGCACAGTAACTGCCATGGTTCCCATTGCCGTCGATGATACCCTCTGGTCGGTTGCCGATTGTTTTAATCTCTTAAAGATGACAGCTTCTTTCTGTCCATGATAAGATGTCTGTGAATTTCATTACTTATCGATGACAGCTCATCGTAGATTTTAGGATATGACTGGTTACATATGCAAATACAACTCCCATCTGTTTGGAAGGAGAAATCTGAAACATGATGAGTGAAAAACAAACACAACACTACGGTCAGAACACAATCAAACAAGATTGTTTTGACATGGATTAATTTTAATTATACCAGAAATCAATCAATATATGGCTTTTATGAAAATACTGATAGATCTGAATCCTCTAAAAAGTTATATTATCAGCTACTATCCTGCCTTCAGACTATCCTATCCTTAATCCTCTTAAAAGTTATATTATCAGCGACTATCCTACCTTCAGACTATCATATCCGTATATCCTCTAAAAAGTTACATTGTAAGCGGCTACCCTACCTTCTGTCTATCATATCCGTACAACAATTATAATTTTGCGAAATACAATGTAAGCACAATGTAAGTGACGGAACTCTTACAATACGAAAATTGTTTGGATAATACTCATATATAGAAAAGTAATTATTACCCTCTTTTCAACAATATTTAGAGAAATTGTACATTTTATAGTTAACCATTGTATTATCTTACTTGCACTAGACGGAGTTGGCTTTTCATTTGCTTGGCTTGAATGAGTTATGCCTGAAATGATAATTCTATTCTTGTACAACATGCCTGGGTCATAGCTGTCCTATAATTCCTATTTTTCCTATAAAAATATAGGAACCTATAAAAGACCTATATTTGAGAAATTTCCTATATTTGAGAAATTTGTTCTATAAATCCTATAATTTGGCCACAAATACCCTAAATTACATTTTTGCTGCACCGTTTATAACTCGATAGTGAATAAAAAGGAAATTCCAACAATTTCTGAGAATAGTATAATACCAAAAATTTCGGCTCGCTTCGCCAGCCAACTTTCCTACATGTATCTATTTCATATGCTTTATGTCATGATTTACTGTTTTATTTTAATTATTTCATATCATATAAAGTAAAACAGAGACACCTGGAGTGAATATTTGTTAAATGCTATTTTAATTTTTGACTTTGAAGCTCGAAATGTCCTATAATTTTCCTTTTTTCTCCAAAAAATTCCTTTAATTATGTGTCCTATATTTTCATACAAGATATACCTATATTCCTATATTTTGAGTAGAGGAATTCGCTTTGATCCATGAAAATGTATTATCAATAATCATGGGAAATATACATAACTGAATAGAATATTTAATAATCACTAGTTAATATAGCAGATGGTCGTCCCAAGTCGGCAACGGGCGCTTATTTTAAGGGTTGTCTTTTCTGTTTCCATTGTGCCTTTGTTTTGTTTCTTTGTTGCTCCATTTTGGTGTGTTTTCATTGTCTCCTGTTATTATTTAACTTTATTGGTATTGTTTTCTGGTGAATATTGTTTGTTCCTTTTCGAATGTGTGTGTGTGTGTGTTTAGATCGCTTCAAATTTCATCTCTTTATAATGTCTTTATGTTGAATCGTTGTAGATTATAAAGAAAACTCGACTAACTTAATTATGTCCAGTTCTCTTTGTTTAACGTATATTGATACTTTGTAGCAATTCTTTTTACATATCACATATCACAGCTCATCCGGTACGCTAGAGCATGTACTGATATTTTGGATTTTCACAGTAGAAATTTACAAATTACCAAAAAACTTTTAGGTCAGGGTTTCCGCTTTCATAAACTAGTTAAGACTTTCTGGAAGTTTTACAAAAATTACAGTCAACTTCTTTTGAAATTCGGATCTATACATGCAACAGAGTACATTACTATGGGTATTACACAACCTGTCTTTTATGGTGATATGATAAACAAAATAAAAAGGATCAAAGGTAGGCAGCATAACCATCGAAAATGCGCCAGAATCATCAAACGCCTTTTATACCGTGGATATGATCCTAATGTCACCAGACGGACACTAGGCTTGGTACTTGACCAATCTACAGTCTTTTACAAGCGCATCCTTGAGACTTGCACTCTGACTGACTGTGACGACGGGACTCCATGACGGGCCCTGTCCAAACCTCTTTAGAGAAGACAGGGCCCCGATCACCTGTCCTCTCTGAATGTCAGTCGGACTCCTCGGGTGATTACATACATGAGCTCGCTACAGCCGGCAGAGCACGGACTGTATTACGCATGCCCTCTTTTTATATCCATTTACATATTCATCTGTGTCTCTGGGGCCTCTGCGTTTCGCGGTCTTGTTTGTGTGATGTCATCTTACAATGAGGAGGTTGTTTTACACCACAATTGTACGTTCTTCGAGACCTCTGGGTAATTGGAGAAGTGAGAGGGTTGTGCGCACGTAATCCAGGATAACCACACCATTTGCTACTTGCGTGACAGATGGCCGTCCAAAGTCGGCACCGGTTACCCATTGGTCTCGTCGGTTTATGTGTAGTCTTTTGTGTTTGATGTTTAAATGTCGTGTGTCTCTTTTCCGTCTCGTGCTGTACTCGTCTTTTGTATTTTTGCATCGGGTGTTTTGGTGTTTTACTGTTGATGCTGCAACGGGGTCTTGTTGGAGATCTCCTCCCTTCTTTTGACATATTGATGTGCAGATTTATATTTCGAAGAATATAAAACTAAAGAACCTATAAGAAATATATATATATAATACTTACACGGAAATTGTGAGTTATCAGATTCGAACTGTTCCCTTTTATCAACTACAACTGAAAACAAAGTATAAGTGTTTACAACAAACTATATTAGAAGTGATTTCCTTGTTAATTCTGTCGATTGCATCGATGCCCTAATCTTTTGTGCTAAATTTGCAGTCTATCGATAAGTTGTCCATCTCTCTTTAAAAGTTGTCCATCTCTCTTAAAAACTTACTCATGTTCTGAGTCAATTAAGCCCATACAATTATAAATCTATAGACATATTCCTGTAAAGAAACCATCAACCCCAATCTTGCCACGTGAAAAGAAGTGGGTATTCAAAAAACAGTCTGTACTCTGCTGAATGAACCGCCTGATCTTCATTCGTATTGGACCAAAAGACAAAGAAACTCGTGTTTATACAACTTATGTGGTAAACGTGGAGACACGTAAATATCATATTTATTTATTCAGCAAAAATTAATGACAGAGAGTAAAGCCTTTATCTTGATAACAAAGACTGAATAACTAGAAGATTAAAACGGCAAATGGACGGACAAGGCATGAAGAACAAGGAAACGCGGTATTCCATATAACGCAATTTGTGAATATCACTACCATGACAAAGGAGTAAACTCATTGAGTTTTGAAGTCACAGTTCGTCAATTAGGGGATAAACGTACTGTGTTTTGTGATTCCGAAAGGAATATATGTTGGATATACATTTACTGTTGGAAAGCAGTTATACCGCCTGGGCTTGTGAGATATTTACCCTTCTCTCTCGCTCTTCGGAGGGGATCTCCAGAAGGACTCGATTGTAGCACCAACACTAAAAAAATCCGTTATCCTGATTACTTTCACTGGGCCGGTTACCTAGCGGTCTCGAAGAACGAAACATTGTTGTGTATTAAAGCCTCACTGTAAGATGACCACGCAAAAAAGACGGTAAACCATGGGACCCAGGTAACAAAACAGATAATAATCAAAAGCATATAGCCCCCATCACACCTACACGTTCTGGCTATGACAATAGTACTACGACCTCTAAACTTGAAGGAAACGTAGCGTGGACGTAGTCAGGACGCGGAGAATGTAGTACGAACTTACTGATACGTAGTCAGGACTACTTGCGAAAGTATTGAGAATTTCATTGACGTATCAGTTGTTGCGAACGTAGTAGGATCGGAGTAAGGACTGCTAAAGTTACCTTTACTGTTATCAAAATTTCTTGAAATTTCTAAAACGTGGGTCCTGTAGCATCATATTCCAACCAGCCTGCTAAGGAGTTTGGTACATTTTTTGGACAAAATAATTTTCACACTCTTTGGTCATATTACATTGTTTATAGATTGAGGATCAGTGAGGAGGGTTAAGTACCCGAAACGTGCATGTCTGGTCCATGCTGCGAATTTATCTATTCTTAAATGATGCTATTAAATTTGAAGACGCTTAACATTCAAATTTAAAATTACACATTTCCCTTAATTTCCTTTAATAGTAAAATTTATAAGTTTCCTGCCTATGGTGTACTCATATAGCAATTAATACGCTATTCCTGAGCAAGCTCAAACTAGAACGACTTTGTTCTGAGGGCAAAGAGAGACTAAGTGAAAAACTATTGAACCAAGGGTACATTTGTGAGCGACTGACTTTGTCACTTGGAAAAAAATTGTTTGGGCGATAATATGAAAATATTAAAAGTTATTATAATACCATCTCGTTGTCCCATCTCGTTGTCCTCAATGCTGGATGATATTTTAGGATAGAACCATTTTAGGATAAAACACCTAATTCAACAATTTACTGGCTAAGACATCTTTCCCTGTACGACCTAAGTTACGCATGTGTTGCATATTGCGATGGGTGTTGTATGCAATCAGGAGACGCTGACTCTACCCGGGCAACTGGTCTCACCTCGGAATGTTGTTCATTCCGGGATTCGCAACCGTTCCTATTGAAAATCTAATAATTTTGCCTTTCCTTCTCGACTCTGAGGCTGAATAACTGATCGGTAATTCTTTGAAGGTTATTACGGGTGTTGCTAGCAAACATGAGATGCTTACTCTCCCCTGGCACCTGATCTCATCTCCATTGGGTATTCACTTTTGCTTTTTTGCAGAATGATTCAGTTGATCGTATAACTTAAATCTCCATATAAGGTTCATGTAGAATCGATATTTATTGTAGGTGGCGCTGTAGAAACTTATTTGTGCGGCGCTGCACACATGTTAACTGCTATAAATCTAACTCTCTCTGCTGGTTAGTCTGAAATTTTGCATTACTTTAAAATTATTCAAACATATAGAATGTTAAAGGTGATTGATGTACTAATTTAGCGTTCGCTATGTTTTTATTTTTTTAAGACAAATTCCACAAGAAATTATCATGATTGACGGACTTAAGGATCAATGAAATTTATGAATGATATTGACATCTATTTCTTTGTCAAATTGGTTCAGGGTGGTGCTACTTACTAATAATCTAAGGCATTCCGTGGTAAAGCAGCGAAACTGTGGGTAATACTGGGACAGAGGTTGTGATGGGTTTTGGGTTTCCTTTTTTATTCTTCCTGCTTGGATGCTAGCCAAACAGGGGATGCTTACTCCTCCCGGGCACCTGATTCCACTTGCTAGGGGACCGTCTATGCTCAATTTGTTGCTCTTTTGTGAGTGCTGTTGAGATTGTCGTCAGGATCTTCTTTATCTCAGTTGCATTGTATTGGATATGTTACATGATTCGTGTGATGTTTGGAAATGGTTAGCTCCGCCTATGGTGCATTCTGCAATTTTTCCGCACTTGCATTGGAGATGGTAGCCACAGAAACGGCCAACGACACTTGCCTTTTTGTTGGTTGGGTTGTGTTGGCCGCAGGAATCTAAATGTAACAAATCCGGGACCCAAATTCAGGATATGGCCGGCGCGAATCAGTAGTTTTTCCAGGAATTTACTGACTATGTCTGACTCTAATAAAGCAAAACTAAACGATCGGCTATCACATTTCACCTTGTAAAGCTATAATATCAATGATACGACCGGAATTCCACTTGCCTCCGCTTCGTCTCTTCGAATTCAAGCGCCATGTTAAAAGTTTATACTCATACGTCAGGTCAAACACGTGACACCTCGATCCATATGTATGGAGGTTGTTATGGAAACAACCTCGCGGTGTCACATTTCTTACAATTTTTTAACCTAATCCCCTTTTATGTATGTAATGAATTAAAGTACAATTGAGTCAGAAACAATACATTGTCCATAATAAATTGAAATATCTTTATAATTCAAGATCATTGAGTCTTATTTAAAGCAAAAGATGCGCAAGAATAATCCTACATCGTGATCAATGACGCACCTTAAAAGCGCACTGATAATTTATATGATCAGCTTATAGTTAGCAATGATTGATCAAGATTATTCTGAAGAAGGTTTCACAAATGCTATGTACAAACTTACCGTTCGTCCTCTCATCTTGGGTCAAGTTTTTGTACAATACAGTTACTGTTGCACTGAGGTCGTTAAAGTTGTCAAGGACTATATACGCAGGTTCAGTGTATACATCAATGTCTATAATCTTACAAGTCGTTCCTCCGTCGTTGAATGTTACGTAGTAAGCCGCTACGACGTGTCTTAAACTTAGATAAGACTCGCATTCTCCAATAGGGACATTGGTTAGTAAAGCTCTAGTAGTCTTAATATTTGTGCCATTATAAATATACATATTGTTGAACCTCATGATTGAAGATGCTCCTGAAAATAACATATACAATATATTGACATTACAAACATAAAAGCAATCTGTTTCAATCTAAATCGTCTAGTGTGATATTCTTTTGTCGTATGTTTTATAGTATGTCGCCTCTCCATTTAACAAGGATCATAGTATATTAAGTGAGATGATAATGAATATATCAGAAACTATTTTAAGAAAATTAAAACAGATATTAAGATAACAAAATCTTAAGTCCTACAATATTTCCAAAGACTATTAAACAGAAGACTCTTGCATATACGAG
Organism: Pinctada imbricata; assembly: GCA_033119305.1. Classification (NCBI taxonomy): domain Eukaryota; kingdom Metazoa; phylum Mollusca; class Bivalvia; order Pterioida; family Pteriidae; genus Pinctada; species Pinctada imbricata. The sequence goes on along the minus strand of VSWD01000006.1, from coordinate 50,600,475 downwards.
TTTGATCACGTTTACAATAAGAGGTAATTTGTGTCTGGTATACCGTATTCATAGAGTCCAGTGCGTTGATTACGCTTTACAGTGTGTAACGCTTTATATACTGAGCAGCGCCTATGAAGGTCATTTCATAAAACAATTGAATCACGGCAATGCTTTTTACAGATAGACATATTTACAGAAACAGATACCAAGAGAGAAAATGAACAATACGACTCGCCTTTCTCGATGTCCTGAAAACATAAAAGTGAATACTTCTTATTGCATGGTGAGGAGTACAAAGTATGTCCATTCACGTCCGATGTCATGTTGATGATAGAACATGTCGGGAAAGCATCGTTTGCAGTTTCTGTAATACTCCGATGGCTTGGTTTCAAACAAGTGTAGGCATTAGTCCATTTTTTATCGTTTTTTGTCAGTTTTATGAAAGGCAGCCAAATATGATGGTGTTCAGACCTGAAACAATAAATATATTTATCAGTACTTATGATCAAATTTAATCAACACTACAAAAATGCAAGTCATACATGGTGTAAAATCAATCTATAGATAGTATATGAAGCACAATAAGCTATCACATTTTTTGGTACTTCCGTTTGCCTCGTGGCCGTTAAAGGGGATTCAACTATTCATGTATGATTATATTTCAATTTTGGTATAATCGAGGAGGAAATATGTTTACAATTTCATTTTTTACAGTTCTTAAACTTTAAAAAACCCTCTCTTCTGAAGATCCCGCTTTGTCTTGTATCATCTCACCAATTGTGGTTTTGAACAAGTGACTGCTTGACAAACAGACTTTGGTATAAAGTTTTGAAACTTTGCAATAGTTTTAGTCCTCTGTTTTGGCACACATCAGTAACTGCTGCCTCCGTCATTTCGTACTCTTCTGTTACATAATACACCCGCATCCTCAAAGCGCCAAAGTAACCTCGACAAAAACATAAAAATTGAATCCATGAAAAATTTTACTCCTTTTTGAGCCAGAAAGAAAACAATTCACCGAGAGAGAATAGAATGATTACGTTTCATTGAAAAGAAAAGAGAGGTAATCGTTGATTTTACCAAAGGATTTCTACTTCAAGAACATAGGGATATGCAGGTATGGTAGACCACACACGAAAGACGACAGAAATAAATACAAAATATTACACATAAACCAACGAGACCAAAGAGAAAGATATTCACAAGGGCTTTTTTTACCTTCAATGGTAATTTGTTTTCCATTTGTTAATAACAGGAATCCTACACCTACAATGCAAAAGAATGTCTTTTTATGAATGATAGAGGTACATATGCAACATCTTTTCAAAATATATTATATAACATACCACAGTGATTTTATAAACGTGATACAGTTCTTAATATATCGAATGATTTTGAAAGTAATAAAAGTAAAGAAAGAGGTTTAGTTAAAGACCTTTAGACCTTTATATCTAATCCTTAAAGTGAAAATGAGCAAGTTTTATTAATTTGAACTACAAATAAGGCTGCGTCGAATCAAACTGGTAGAAATTCAAACAAGGTTACCTTGAATGAAGATTTTACTACATTTAAATCTGAATAATTCTGTCTCCTGAAAGAAGCTTTGATCTGGCACTTTATCAATTTGACGTCAGAAGTATTATTTTGCTATTTCGGAAACTTGTCATTTCATTCAAATATAGCATCGAATTAAAGTAGGTTAACATTGAAGTACCGTCCCTGCTATGCTATTTTGAACATAGATTTTATTTTGATGTGCTACCGACCCTACAGGAGAGTTGGAGCCGCGCATTCTCTCTAAATTGCACAAATTTGATTTCAAAAAACTTAACCAGAGGGCGCTACTAAAATGATTTTTGACTTTTGGCTCTGTCTAAAAATCACTTTGGATGGAAACATCACTGAGGGGGATTTAATACCCGAAGCACGTGTCTGGTGCATTATAAATTGGTTTGAAATTTTCTTCTGAAGGTATAGAGTTGGAACACTGCCGTATCATTAGTAAAACAAAGACAGAAATTGGGATGGGCTTTGGGCTTCCTTTTCGGACCTACCTACTTGGATACTATATTTGCATACGATATCAAACACGATTCACGTGATATATGAAATAAATAGTACGGCACGTTTTAAAAACGCCACCTACAATGCCTTCCGCACTTGCACTGGAGATACCGTAGTAAAATAAGATAAGTTGTCCTTCGTATTTCTGTGGAGCTGTGTTATTGTCTCCGTCTGTTTGTCCAAATTTTTTTTTTACGTGAGAAGTTCTGTTCTGTATTTTTCCCAAAATTCGTGAGCCTTTCTATTGTGGATTTTGTAATTAGGTTTCGGCTTTTGTGTTTGACTTTCATTCACTGATTGACAGATTAAAGGAAACAAGCAGCAATCATTAATTATATCAGGTATGCATTGACGGACAAAAGTTCGCTTGTAAATAAATAGAATCAGCGAGAAAGGGACAAACGTTCAGCAATCAAACATGCTACATGTACATGTATGCATCAACAAAGAAACTAACAAGTAGGAGATCTCCGACAGGACTCGGTCGCAGCACCCACAGTAAAACACTGAAACACCCCCATGTAAAAACACAGAGTGGGCAAACACGGCAAAAGACGTAAAAGGAACAAGGAGTATCAAACACGTCATTATAATACCAACGAGACCATTAGGCAATGATGGTCATCTGTCACGCAGTAGTAAATGGTGTGGTTATCCGGATAATATGTGCACAGCCCTCCCAGCTTTTCGGTTACCTAGAGGTCTCGAAGAATGCACAATTGTTGTGTATAATAACATCACTGTAAGATGACCACACAATCATGACAACAAAACGCAGAGGCCCAAGTAATACACAGAAGAATATGTAAATGATTATTTTCTGGTACTAAAATTCTTGAACTTTCTAAAACGCTATTGAATATGAAGACGTTTAATATTTGAAGTACTTGGTGAGTGTCACTGCTGGTGGACCAGGAGTCCCCGAGGGCACATGTCGCCAAGTTCGATCAACTTCGGTTGATCGTCTGTCTCTTCAACGCATTCAAAATTTTCTGGTACTAAAATTCTTGAAATTTCTAAAACATGGGTCCTGTAGCATCATATCCCATCCATCCTGCTACATCTTTCGGTACATTTTTGACATAGTAATTTTCACCATCTTTGGCCATATTTCATTGTTTAGATTGAGGATCACTGACGAGGGTTGAGTACCCGAAACGTGCATGTCTGGTCCATGCTGCAAATGTATCGGTTAATAAATGGTGCTATTGAATTTGAAGACGATTAACATTTAAAAAAAGCAAAGGACGTACGAGAAACAGCTCGAGCTCATTAATGCATGTTTGCATATCATAAAGTTGTTTAATCTATTCATAGACGGGCAATCGATCAAATAGGCCACATTGGAAAGAACAGATTCTTAAACACGAATGTGCAAATAGATTTTAAACAACTATATCAGCTAGATCTGATCTTCGTCTATATCTAAGACCAGCTACATGTACAGGACTGTGAAAAAACAGAGACTCGCCAATAAAACCAGCTATTTGGTTTAGTATGACGAACGGACGTCCATCAATAATATCAATTACAAATATGTACATGATGCTTATAATCAAAATCAGTCTTTAATAATATAGAAGTGTTCCAACTCTATACCTTCCCGAAAAAAATTCAAACCAATTCATTATGCACCAGACACGTGTTTCGGATATTACATCCTCGTCAGTGATGCTTCATCCAAAGTGATTTTAGACACAGCTAAAATTCATTTTAGTAACGCCCTCTGGTTATATTTTATGAAATTAAATTTGTGTGATTTGCAGAGAGTGCGCGGTTCCAACTCTCCTGTAGAGTCGATCAATATAAACTCTATGTTCAAAATAGCATCGGAGGGATGGTGCTAAGATGTTAACCTCCTTTAGTTTCCGAAATAGCAAAATAATATTTATGACGTCAAAATATTGACGAAGTGCCCAAACAAAGCTTCTTTCAAGGGACAGAGCTGGAAAGAAGTAAAACGAGTTTAACTGCTTCACACTGTATTAAGTATTATATTAACCTGGCACAAATTTCGAATTGTTTGAAGCAAATTATGCATCTACATTCATTAGTAGTTCAGGGCCATTTTTTTCTTCGGTACTTACCTAAATGTATCAAGGCGATGAAGATCATTCCTTCGTGAGTCCTTGACCAAGAAAATACCAAAATTGTTTCCGTGTGTTACAGATAGACATAGAAAAGAGGCAGAATTTTACAGTGTTGATAAAGTTGAAAATTGCAAGGTTTGTGAAAATGTCGATTTCGTCTCACGTTTAATCTCGCCACTTTTATATATCCGTAACTCGAGTTAAAAGTAACACATAAATCTTATTAATTTTGTCCTGGTATTGGACAACATGAGTCTGAATTGTGACAGATTATATCATTTGATATCTGCTAAACTAGACAACATTCTATAAAAAAGAGTATTTTATTTTATTTAATTGTATTAAATGTGACATTTTTCAGTTTAATATATTACATCTAACAAAGCATTAATTCAAATAATATCGATTTATATGTAAAAGAAAGAAGTTTATAAATAGAGGAAATTGTCTGGATTGTAAATACTACTTTATATTAGAAAAGCTCATATGTATATCCCGATTTAATTGTTCTTTTCAGTGATAATTATAGGTTTTTGAAGAGTAGAGAATTAAATTGATGTATTCCATCACCAGCCAATTAAAGTTTGAAGTTGTGAAATAAGCATATGGAACATCTATAAGATGTAAGCTATTGATAAATTTAATCAAATACGTCCATCTCCAATGTAAATATTGTTTCCGTTTAATAATCTAATTTAGGATTTGGGGGGGGTTCATCAATTGCTTCATTTTCTTATCGGTTTGTATGGTAATGCGCCATGCTTAAGAGGCTAACAAGGTCGCATTGGTCACCTGGAATAATTTTATTTGGATTATTTTGATAAATGAATATGATCAACGGACAACGAAATAAACAATATTTAGTCCAACGAAATTATACTTTTTGGGGTAGGGATGTCTTAATTTTAAAAATCTTACATACATGTGTGATTCTAACAGCAATCAAATAATAGAGATGAAATGTCAATAATAGTTCCATAAGAATCACATTTTCTAATGTCTCTGTCTGTCTGTCATGTCCATGAAAGTATGTCTGTCTGTCTGTCCGTCCGTCCATCAATTCGTTCGCCTGTATGTATGTTTCTCATGACCATGAAAGTCTGTCTGTCTTGAGAAGTTAAGAGCTTCCATATTTCACATGTACCTTGATGAAAAAGTAAATTAATATAAATATTTCGATAAAATATAAGGCTTTTAGAAATTACAAGTTCTTCTTCCGGTGTTAGAGTTGGACTCCTGACTGGAGTGTTGGTTAAGATAGAGCAAGTCCTTAAAACAAGGAGCTTCCTCAGTTAAAAATTAAAAGGTTAAAACTATTTACAGGCAAGTCATTGTCTACTCATGGGAGGTCAGTCTAGGCCAGGGGAAGTCATTTAATCTGACTTTGAAGTCCTTTAGGTATGTTGCTGACTTCACCTCCTCTGGCATGGAATTCCAGTCCCTGATGGATTTAGGGAAGATGGAATGGTTGTAATAATGCGGTAGGGAAATTTCCAACCAATTTTCATGCACCAGACACGTGTTTCGAATATTAAATTCTTAACAGTGATGCTTCCAGCCACATTACTTTTAATAAGCAGCCAAAATTAATTTCACTAGCGCCCTCTTGTGTTATTTTCAGAAATTAAATTTCTGCATTTACTTTACAGAGGATGTGCGGCTCCAAATTTCCTGTAGGGTCGATTCAATGGCATATCCAAATAAAATCTATGTTCAAAATAGAATTGGAGGGATGGTGCTAAGATGTTAACCTCCTTTAATTTCGATGATATTTTCGGTGAAATGGCAAATTTCCGAAATAGCAAAAAATTTATATATGGTGTTACATTGATAAAGGGCCAAAACAAAGCTTCTGTCAGGCGACAGAGCTGGAAAGAAGTAATTAATATACTTTACAAACATCAAGTCACGGGGAACGATTTTAACTGCTCCACACTAGCTGCAACAAGAAATAAGTCTAGTAAGTATCCTGCTGGACTCTGATCTGTCTAAAATTCCTGCTTCATCTGGTTCTTAAGTTCCCAGATGTGTAGTAAACCCCTGGATTGATATCTATGAGTTGGTGGTTGATCCCACCCTGCTACATCCTTCGGTACATCTTTCACACCCCTTGGCCATATCACATTGTTTAGATTGAGGCTCACTGACGAGGGTTAAAACCGAAACGTGCATGTCTGGTCCATGCTGCAAATTTATCAGTTCTTAAACGACGCTATTGAATTTTAAGACGTTTAAAATTGTAGCACATGACGAGTCTGTTCATTTAAGGGTTCCTATCCAAGCTGGTCCGGTAGGTTAAATAGTAACATATCAGGGTGAGGTATCTGTGTAGGTGTTGAGCACAAATCTGGCAGTCCTCCTCTGTACTCCCCCTAGTTCTCTGACAGATGTTACATTATAGGGGTCCCAGACGGTTGATGCATATTCAAGGATTGGCCTTACTAGAGCTGTGTAGGCAGTGATCTTGACCTGTGGTGTTAAGCGTCCTAAGTTCGTTCTGAGGAAACTCAGTGTCCTATGAGCCTTACTGCTGGTGATTTCCATCTGATGGTGTTGCTGACTGTGACTCCGAGGTACTTCCCACTATTGACAACCTCAATGGTGTGGCCATGAAGGATGTATTTTGTTTCCATAGGCTTCCTCCTTCCTGTAACTCTGATGACTGTGCATTTGAATGGATGGAAGCTCATTTTCCATCTCTTTTCCAACTCTTTGAGGTCAGCTTTGAGCTTTTCTGCATCCCCTCTATTAGGTGAAGAGGCGAAGAGTCGGAAATTTAAGGTTGTAGCTTCTGGCATGGCATTAATGTAGGCCAGGAAGAGGAGCGGCCTGAGCACCGTCCCTTGTGGAGCCCCGGAAACCACCTCGAGGGGATCGAATGTATGGCCCTCTATGACTACTGGCTGTGACCTGCGTGACAAGAAATCTCGAATCCACTGTAGGGTACAACCTCTAACTCCGTAGTATTCTAACTTGTGTAGGAGTCTGGTGTGGGGGACTTTGTCAAAGGCTTTGGCGAAGTTTTAGCTGTATGATGTCTGTCTGGTGGACTTCTTAGATGTTTCTTGCAATGTTGTCGCTGGTAGTTAGCAACTGTGACAAGCACGATCTTCTGGCTCGGAACCCATGATGCTCGTCACAAATTATTCTGTGGTGTTCGAAGTGTCCCATCACTGTGCTGTTGATTATGTGCTCCAGTACAGGCTTTTAATTGGATGCCACCTGCTTCTCTCCTTTTTTTTTGTAAATTGGTACTATATTTGCCTTCCTCCAATCATCTGGAACAGTCAATGTATCAAGGGAGAAATAGGCTATCTGCAGTGTTCTTTAGTATGCTGGGATCTAATCTGGGCCTGTTGTCTTAAAAGGGTTTATGCCTTTAAGCAGTTTGGTCACATCATTCTGGGTAACAGTAATGCATCATTTAAGAACAGATAAATTAGCAGCATGGACCAGACATGCACGTTTCGGGTACTTAATCCTCGTCAGTGATCCTCAAATTTAAACAATGTAATATGCCAAAAAAGAATGACAGTTACTATGTCGAAAAAGCGTACCGAAAGACGTAGCTGGATGGGTGGGATATGATGCTACAGGACCCACGTTTTAGAAATTTCAAGAAATTTTGATAACAGAAATTTTAGAATGCGTTGAAGAAACGATCAACCAAAATTGATCGAACTTGGCTACATGTGCCCTCGGGGACTCCTGGTCCACCAGCAGTGGCACTCACCAAGTGGTATAAATGTTAAACGTCTTCAAATTGAATAGCATCATTTAAGAACAGATAAATTGGCAGCATGGACCAGACATGCACGTTTCAGGTACTTAACCCTCGCCAGTGATCCTCAAATCTAAACAATGTAATATGCCAAAAAAGGTTCACTGGGGAGGAATCAATCACAGTTTTTAAGAGCTTCTATATGCCCGATGCGTCCTATTTCCGGCTGCATACATACGACCAGAAGCGCTTTGGTTGAGTGTACAGGTCCTCACTAACTATTTCCCTCACGTGAGCTGTATAGGCATGTATGCTTTCTCTCTGAAGTTCACCTTTGAGCCGTTTGTATCGCCTCCAGTCTTTATGTAAGGTATAGGCTTTCTGCTTCCCGTTGCTTATAGTTTTCGCAGTGAAGTTTTCATCCACGGGTGGCTATGTCGTGACAGGATGCGTTTGTTTGGGACATATATACTTGCATTGTCTACAGACGTATGTACGATGGTTTTGAAGTCATTTCACATGTCATTGATGTTATGATGTTCTTTCCTCATAAATTCAGCCTTGTTATCACAAAGATTCTTATTCATGGCGTCGATTTTAGCTTTCTTTCATAGTTTATTGGTGTGTCGATCTGGTTTTGGTCTGTATAATGAATCTGCCATGTAAATAGCAAGATGTCGTGATCGCTATTACCAATGGGTGGGAGGGTTTTGCATCTATCGTTAAAGCTGAAATGGCTAGTAAAAATCAAATCTAATATGTTGTCTCCTCTTGTGGGATGATGGTTCATTTTTTCAACAGAGAGACTGGCCGTCATGTCAAGATAGTCTGTATGCTTGGTTTGTTGATCTTGGAGTGTTATTGTTACCTATGGTGTTGATTCTCCAATCGATATCAGGTTAATTGAATTGAATATAGAGTAAAGCACAGAGGCATGAGCTAGTGAAAAATAACTTATTATCTCTAAATGACAGGTTCCTGTGATTAAAGTCGCCAGTTATGAAAATATTTTTCTTATGTTAGTCTAGTTGCTATATAAATGGCAATTTTTGGGGGAACCCTTAAAGTTGGTACGCACAAAATGTTTTGCATGAAAATGTTGTCAATACCCTCTACTTTGATATTCCGGTGGATGCCACTCTGGCATTCTTGGACATTTCCAAATTTTGGTGTGAAATAGAGATTTTTCGAAGAAAACCGTTGAAAATTGGAAAAACGCAATTACTTTTTCCATGCTGCAGCTAGAACAACAAATTTAGTATAAAAAGAACGGCCTTTAAGTCTCAAGCTCAATTTACCAATTAATATACTCATCCTCTTCAGTGATTAGTATAAGCATGTGCCCTGCGCCATAGTCACATTTAATTCTAAAATGGCACATTTAAATTTTACTTAGTGCGCCAATGTGGCGCATTAGATTTTTAAACAAATTATGTAAATCTTCCGTTCTTTTATTCAACATTGGTGATGACTTCACCATATTCACTTATTTAAAGTTCTGCATACGATTTAATTTGTTTGCTTTTTCGTATCAATTGATACACCAGACAGTAATCTGAAAGTGTCATTTATTCAAAACACCATCATTTCCTATTGCAACAATCCCTATTTCAAATGTACGTACAAATGGACTTCACCAGTTAAGATGAATCGTCAACTTCATTTGTACATAAAGCGCAAATTTCATAAAAAAGTTTTGTCATTAGATTTGGATGTACTGTAGTTTTACAGAAGAGTTTGTGTGCAATTTTTTTTTTCAATTATAGCAACGAATCTTTAAGACGATCCTTTGAGACTGCGTCCCCCTATTTCCCATGTTTAAGTACAGAAAAGTCCGTTTAGACATTTGGAGCGGCGGGTGATGCAGATTTTTCTATGTTCTTGTTTGTTCGGGTTTTTTTTCTCATGGTACATTCATTTTCAACAATGGCACATTCATTTTGCAAATGACACATTGATGTTCCAGGATATGGGGCCATTGTCACATTCATCTGATTTCCTATCCCGATCAAGCCTCTTAAAGGGAAAAACTCTGGATTTTTGATGAAAAATCGTTGAATATTGGGAAAATATCATATCTCTGTTCATACTGTAGATAAAAATGACAATTTTGGTACCAATTAAACGCACAATAAATTTATTGTCTTTCATTTTAAATGTCATATTAGCAATTTGCCAGTACAAAAAATGGGGAAAAGAATGAATTTTGAATGAAAAATCGCTGAACATAGGGTTTAGTTAGAACCGCGGTACCACAAGAACAATGATTGTACTGATTTATATTCAGAATTCCACTAAAGCAATCTTCTCGCAAATGAAAGTTATGGAAGGGATCTGCAAATAAAATAGAGAAGAGGTCTTTGATTTTGGTTTTTGTTTTGGGTTTTTAGGGGGGGGGGCTACAAACTACAGTTTGAAAAAGTTCATTGCATTTTGCAAATTTTCAGCGATTTTTCATCCAAAAGTAATTGTTTTTCCTACTTTTTCGTATCAGAAAATTGCTTATCTGACATTTAAAATATAAAATGAAAGGCAATACATTTATCGTGCATTTGGTACCAAAATTGTTATTTTAGCTACAGCATAAAAAAGATACATTATTTTCCCAATTTTCAACGATTTTTCATCGAAAATCCGTAGCTTTCTCCATTTATGGACGAGTAAATTGGTTAATTGAGCTGGAGACTTAAAAGCAATGACAAATTTTCGTTCTTTTGGTACCAAACGTCTTATGTCCGATTTTCAACAGTTTTTCTTCGAAATACCCAAGGATTACAGAGTGGCATCCACCGGATTTAATGATCAAAAATTAAATAGAGGTTTTGACAACACTTTCATGCAAAAAAAATTTGTGCGTACCATTTTTGGGTTTCTTGGATGGCAACCAGACTATGTTTATTTCTAATCCAGTTGACATTGAATAAAAAAAATCAAAAACAATACAATATTTAAATAAAACAACTTTAAAATCTGATAAAACAGATACAGCTAAACTCGAACAAGAATCAATACGAATCTTTTTACTCTTTTGATAGGAAGGTACAAAAGCTCCATTGCAAAAGCGACCTCTACTGGCAAAGTTGGAAACAACAAGGAAATTCGAGCTATATATGGAAATGATTATTTTCGATAAATGAATATTGAAGAAAATGGAGAAAAATGAACCAAAAGCAACTAATGGAACTAGTAATGAGTCTATATCCGACCGAGCTCCCGAAACGTCCAGTATAAGCTCTAAAGAATCAGGGTCGCCCTCTAAATCTCTGTGTTCATCCTCCTCAACCTCATCAGAAAATGTTCCATCACAGGAGGTGAAAGTAAATAGCAATACTTAATGCAGCTTTTCATAGTCATGTACTGGTGGAGCAGACAATTCCAGTTTTTCACCTGTCTACTGGTCGAGCAGATATTTCCAAACTGAAGATATTTCTGAACGATTGGCTAGTTCGGTAGACTAAATTATCCAGTCTCTCCGCTGCCACTATTAGCGGCAGCGGAGAGACTGGATAATTTTATAGTCTACTAGTTCGGTTACTTGGAGTTACTTTTTCACAATTTTTGTGATACAGACATCTAGATATTCAGAAAGATAACTAACATGCAAAAGGAAATCTCACAATAAGTTAATTTAGTATATTTTTAGCATTTCTTTCTCCTGCTGTTTGTAACTTTCATCTGCTTGGGAGCCGGGGAAAGTGACGTCATTGTGTTAAGAACATACCTTGACCTAGTTTCGGAGTCATCTATTTTCAAAAAATCTATTCTTGTCAACTGATCAATGAAAAACCTATATTGAGAGGGGCCCAGAGCAGGATATTCATGTAAAAGTGTAATATGAATTATGGCAAAGCCATTGCGAGGACACAGAAGAATTATAATTTCAATGATTTTTCACCATAGATCTACATACTTGGACCTTGGCAAAACCATGGAAAAGAGAACTCGGGCAAGAAAACTGTGGGCACAAACCATTAAAATTAAAAAAAGAGAAAAATGTTTTTACTGTTTCTGAAGTATTTACTTATTGTAAGATTTACATGTATCTTGATTATTCAATTCAATTAAACTTTTAAATGTTTATTTTTCAAATTTCATTTGATGATGAAATGTCAGTTGTCTTATCAGGAATATGAGTACCCCCCCCCCCCCCCTTGCACCCCCTTTTACTTTCACCGTACAAATTAACATTCAATATGTAGATGAAAGAAAGCTACCTTTTCGGCGCCGTCTATAGTGTTATCAGCAATATATCGTTTTATGGGATGGCCTAGAGAAGGGGGTTTATAATACTCTAAAAATAAATAAATAAATAAATTAAAAAATCCAGTATAAATATAATACCAGTATCATAGGATTTTCCCTTCTAAATAATGTTTATAAATTATTTTCCAATGTAATATCTGAAGACAAAATTCATTCCTTTACTATAAAAGAGGATGAAAGGGAGGGAAAGGAAGGGGCGGGAGGAAGGAGAGAAGGAGGAAGAGGAAGGTGCGGGTGGGGGGATGGGAGGGGGAGATAAGGGGGCGTAGAGAGGTATCCCTGTCTGTTCCCCAACCTCATTAAAGGCAAGGATGATAGGGAGGGGGAGGAAGGGGGAAGGGAGGGAGCCGGGAGATGTAAGGAGGTGGGAGAGGGGAGGAAGGGGGTGGGACTTGGGAAAGAAGTTTCTTTTCATGACCCCAGGAGAGACTAAAATGCAAATTCTTCGGAAATACCTTTAGTAACTTGCGTAAAATGTTTTTTTAAGGGGGATATTAAAATACCCTCAATCATATATTATATTTACAAGCAAAAGATGCTGAAACTTATACCTTCATTTGAAGGTGCACTAAATTATATAAAATCATATATCAAATCAGAATTTTACATTTACAAAAAGAATGTTAAGGAGGAATTATTTCATAGAAAATGGGATTGGCTATACTGTTATTTATAAATTATTAAATGTGTGAAAGATGAATGAAAGAGTGTGTATGTACTTATATTTATATAAAATATTTTCACTTGTGATTTAATTTTGCTTTCATGAATAAAAAATTTAAAACAAAAAAAAAATACCCTCAATCATCATTTATAGGTCAATTTTCAAAATTATTTGTACATAGGCATTTGTATGAAGGGTGAAGCATTATTTGTTCCGAGTTTCATGGTGATTGGACGTATAGATACCAAGTTATTGACGAAAAACCACAAAAATCTTCGGAATTATCTGCTCGACCAGTAGACGAGACTGCAGCAGAAATTCGAAATTGCAACTGTACAATACTATCCATAACAATGGAATCTTTATTATGGATAACTGTAAAAATATTAAAAATTTTCAGTAAAAATGACCAAAATATATACAATGATATAGTTAAATGTAGCTGTTATAGCTATATATAGCTATAATAGCTGTATTTGGTAATTTTCCGAACTTTATTATACATTAAAGAAGTATGTGGCCTTTAATATTATGTAATAATCATACACATATTTCATCTTTAGGTAGCAAGAGAGACAACAAAACACAGTCAAATTGATGAGCCTCCTTTACTAAATGGAGAAAAAGTTCAGGGAAAAGGTACATGCATGTTCAAGTTATATATTTTCTATGTAGATATTTATGGTACTTACATACACATCATCACCACTTACAATATTTGGTCTAAATTAAATGGAATTATAAGATATCTCTGCTACTCTTCCTATTTTGAGCTGCCAACCTTCGATGTTTTTGAGGGAGGGGAGATGGAAGGGATATTTCTAAGTATTTTTTCCATATTTAAGTTTTTTGCCAGATTCAAACCCTCCGGAAATTCCAGTCTATGAAATGGCGAAGTCTATATTGTCTTAGAGTCTGCGGAAAACTGAAACTTTACATTTGGGTAGACCATGATGAGATAAATCAAAGGCAGTCATAAATTGTGACTTTGACCTTTGATCTTGTTAAAGAAAATTTGGCTAGTTGTGAAACGCACCACGTACAACACTATTTTTCACTTGCGCAATTTATCGACTATAGTATTTTACAGAACATTTAAAAACAGGAGCAAACTGAAAGCTATGGAAATAAACACGATTCCTAAATTATTACCTCGTGTATTAGATTTGATATATATAGGCATCATAGATCTGTTCGCATGTCATTGTCTGTTCGTCTGTCGGTTTCCAACTATGTTCACGCCGTCTGTATGTCCCGTTAGTTTTTCACACTTTGACGTTTTTGAGTATCTCTAAAAGTACAAACACACAGAAAGTTAAGGAAGCAAACATGATGTATGCATTCATGTTAAGGGTTACAATTACCAAACTTTCAAAAATGGTTCATTAGAGGATGCTGCATTGGATGTATGTTTCTTAGGCTGCATCTGACCTACTTCTTCTGCATCAGTGATAATGTTCAATTGTAGACTTACTGTAAGTGGTGAAAAAAACTTTCAAAAAAGGTTCTCTAGAGAATGCTGAATTGGATGCATGTTTTCGTAGCTGCATCTGACCTATTCTTTCTGCATCAGTGATTACTCTCTATTGTGGACATACTGTAAGTGGTAAAAAAACCAAACTTTTAAAAACTGTTCATTAGAGGATGGTGAATTGGATGCATACCGGTATGATGTAAGCTGCATCAGACCTTTTCTTTCTGCATCAGTGATAATACTCTATTACTCAATTATGGATATACTGTAAGTGGTTAAATTCCAGACTTTTAAAAAGTGGTTCATCAGAGGATGCTGAATTGGATGCATATGACATAAGGTGCATCTGATATACTTTTTCTGCATCAGTGATTTTACTCAATTGTGGGCATACTGTAAGTGGTAGAAATACCAATCTTAAAAAGAAAAGTTCATTCATAGATGCTGAATTGGATGCATATTTTGTAAGTTGCATCTTACCTTTTCTTTCTGCATCAGTGATAATACTCAATCGTGGATATACTGTAGTTAAAATACCAGATTCAAACAAATGGTTCACTACAGGATGCTGAATTGGACGCATAAGACGTAAGGTGTATCTGATATACTTTTTCTGCATCAGTGATGATACTCAATTGTGGACAAACCTTAAGTGGATAAAATATCAATCTTGAACAAAAGTAATTTAGTATATGCTGAATTGGAAGCATATTACGTAAGATGCATCTGACCTATTTTTTTCTGCATCAGTGATAATAGTCTATTGTGGATATACAATAAGTGTTAAAAGTACCAATTTTCAAATCGGATCGTTAGAGAATACTGAATTCGATGCATAGTATGTAAATTGCATCTGACCTTCTCTTTCCACATTTTTAGAACAAGTTTGAAAATATTTCATATATTTGAAAAAAAAATCTTAAATTTATTTTCACAGCATTTTTCTCTCAAAACTGATACAACAATATTCCATATCTTAACAGGAAAACCCAGTACGAAAACTGCGAAATGTCAGAAGAGCGAATTTTTGGCCGGATTGCAAAGCAATTCCGGTCTATAGATTGACGATGTCCGTCCGTCTGTCTGTCAGTCCGTCTGCCGTCAACATATTGGTTAAAGTTTCTGGTTGAGGCAAAATCTTAGGAACTGTATGCAGTAGAAACTTTATATTGTACATGAAGGTTGCCCATGACAAGATCTTTCAATTTATGCCGTAACATTTGACTTAGTGACCTTGACCTTGGACTTTGACCTAGTTAAAGATTTTGGTTAAAGTTTCTGGTTGAGGCAATACCTGAAGAACCATATGCAGCAGAAACTTTATATTATACATGAAGGTTGCCCAAGACTAGACCTTTCAATTTATGCTGTAACATTTGACCTAGTGACCTTGACCTTCGACTTTGACCTAGTTAAAGATTTTAGTTAAAGTTTTTGGTTTAAGCAAAATCTATGGAACTATATGCAGTAGAAACTTTCTATTATACATGTAGGTTGCCTCTGACAAAACCTTTCAATTTATGCCGTATTATTTGACCTAGTGAGCTAGACCCAGTTAGTGACAAAAACTTACTTTGCAATCCGGCCATACCGTCTTTAGCTGTGTTTTATTTTTCTTTGAATAATGCTGAACAATTCAGGTATAGTCGATAAATTGCGGGAGCTAAAAATAGCGTTGCGCGTCGCGCATTTTACAACTAGCCGAAAATTCATAGTTTGTCATTCATCCAATAGGGAAAAAAGTAAAAGGAGTATTGACAAGTTACTGTACATGCCAATGGACCATGGTAAAATAAACCCTGTGCATTAATTTCTTTTGCCTTGACCTTTGAAGTTTGACATATTTTTTAAAAACTTAAACCTTTAATTAATCTCTTTCTGTTATGGTTGGAAAAAATGGGAGTCATTTTTCATCCTGGCTTACAACTTTGAATTGAAGTGCCAAGTGGTAAGAGATAGTGCTTTCATATTTCACTCGTACACTGTACAGGATATATCGCTTGTGTCAAGAGTTTTCTTTTTGCTACCATGACTTGACCTTGTGACCTTGCTAACAGTAGACCCAGGCTACACATGAAACAAAGATATCTACGGGGGGATTGTGTTTCACGAGCCCATCTTTTTAGCTCACCTCGACGAAGTTGAGTGAGCTTATGCTATACCCCTCCGCGTCCATGTCCGGTTAAGAAGTTTGGGGTAGCTCAGTATTTGGCAAAGTACTGGTGCTACAGTAACCAAACTTGCACAAGTGATTCTTCTTTTAATGCTGAGGTGAACCCATGCATCGGATGCTGCATCTGACCTAAATATGACTGACTGATGTGCCAAGTGTTTGATATCTTTATTCTTGTCTCAGACTTCTAGTTTATTCATGGTAAAAAAAATATACCTTACGAACAAGTATATTCTTCATGAATTAATAGTCAAAAATCAAATTTATGGAATTGTGGTCCCCCGCTTTTGGGTGTTTGTCTTAAAAGAAATGCTTACAGACATCCCCCCATTCTTAAGTTTTAATAATATATCTCATATATTATCAACATTCTAAATATGAAAGATTAACTCCAAGAAAAGTTCAAAAGGTCCAAACTTTTGTTTTGTTACCAAGTGACAGGGCTTATGAAAAGGTATGCACATGTGAAATATTAAGACCTATCATTTAAATTACCATCAAAAAATTACGGTCGAGGTTGAAGTTTTAAAATGTGGGTCAACCTCCATGGACGAGGTCACAAGGTCAGAATGTTGTTACCAACAGAAAGGTCTCATCACAAGGAATACACATGTGTAATGTGAAAGCCCTATCATTTTCCATAAAAAAGTTATGGACAAGGTTAAAGTTTTTTGAAAAGTAGGTCGAACTCAAAGGTCAAGGTCGCAAGGTCAAAAATTTTGGTATCCATGCAAAGGTCGTCACAAGGAATACACATGTGAAATATCAAAGCCCTATCACTTTCCGTTCAAAAGTTATGGTCAAGGTTAAAGTTTTTAATAAGTAGGTCAAAGGTCAAGGTCACAAGGTCACAAATTTTGGTATCCATGGAAAGGTCTTGTCACAAGGAATACACATGTGAAATATCAAAGCCCTATCACTTACCATTCAAAAGTTATGCACAAGGTTAAAATTTTTGTGACTGACGGACAGATGGACGGACGAACCGGTTTTAATGTCCCTGCGCTTTCGCGAAAGCGGGAGACAATAAGCACATGAACACAGTAGGATGGTTTCATTTTCATATTTTTCCATTTTAGATGAAAATGTGACATACCTTTGTCCCTACAATGGACCAATTAAAGGAACTCTCACTGTCACCAATTACAAGCTCTTCTTTAAAAGTACAGAAAGGGTAAATACAGGCTTAACTTTTGATACTCGACAAAGGAGACTGATCTAGTTTGTTATGAGTGGAAAAAAGTATTGTTTTTGGAAAGAAATATTTCATCAATGTGAAGACAATTTGATTTGTATATTCATAGAAGTTGTAATAAGATAGTTTTATGTACAAAAGAAAGAGAATATTAATTTATCTCTAGTTGCTGGATTATAGTGCATTTTCTCATTTTTTTCATTATAGTAATGATTGCGCTGCATGAGTATGTCAGAATTTATTTTTCCAGCAATAATTTTTTTTTGTGCCAATTAAATTCATAGGAGTCTCCCTTTATACTGGATGTGCCATTGGGAGTAATCAGCAAGATAGAAAAGATAGGTGGTGCCACCAGCAGGGGAGAAAACTCCTATGGCATTGATCTTTACTGCAAGGTAAGGCTAAATTACATGATGTTTCTCTAAATATTTTTGGTGGTGTCATGTACATGTATTCGTGAAATAATTGAGAATGAAGACATTCCCATGGCAATGTTCAAATAAAATCGATTCCACAGCTGCATTTTAATATTTGTCATATCCATACAGAAAACCTTAAGATCACAACTTTCGAAACTACGAGTAAGTGCACACCCTTTGAATATTGAAGTTGGTAGATATTGTCAACCTCCTATTCCTTGTTCAAAGAGATATTGCAAGTTCTGTATTAATCAAGTTGAAGATGAAGAGCATTTTCTGTTAAACTGTAACTTATATCAAGGCATTAGAGATAAATTTGAAAAATCATTGGGTCATTTTGATATTTTTAATATTGAAGATGTTATAAATCCTGTGAATTATTAAGACATTCTCATGGCAATGTTCAAATAAAATCGATTGGACAGCTGCATTTTAATGGAATGTATGTTACAGGATATAAGAAACATCCGCTTTGCCCACAGACAGGAGAACCATTCTCGTAGACAAGTGTTTGAGAAGATTCAACAGTTTGCTTTCCCTATTACAAACAAACAAGTATGTATGTACATGTACGAGGGCTGTTCGATAAATTCGTAGACAATTTAAATAAATCTTTCATCCTTGTTGTTAAACATTTTGTTTATATGGTAAATTATTCCTTAAGATTGTATATTCTTGTATTTGAGCAATTGGTCCATAAACAAAGAATTATGGTGTTTTACTTTAGGAGTCAATTTGGATAACGGCGCAGTAAATGGCGTCTAAAACGACACTCCACAAAGTACGGAGTAATTAGCAATTTTCTGCTGTTGTTCTGTGTCTTTAAATTTGAAATCATACTGAGGGAAAAGTTGATTATTTTATTTCAATCGGTTCAAAAATAAACCATACAGATTAAATTTAGGCAATTATGCACTAGAATTATTCCCTGGTCCTTTCTATCTGTTCACAGACGATGCATCAAAAATGTCACTTCAGAACGTTTTGATCGATAAGTTTTGTTCTTTCAGGATGTTCAAACCATTCTCTTTAAATGAATTTTCATCACTTTTTCATCTTCGTTGCAAATTGTATGGATACTGACGTGCGCTCAAAACATTTTTCTTGCAATCCATAGTCATGTGTACCATCTACGAAATGTTTAAGATCTTTTGTGGAATTTGTATATTCTTGAATAAACGTTCAATGATTCCACATCATTTAAAAAATGTAGGGAAACGTCATTTTTACCACTCTTACGTCTTGATGGCGCTTCTTGTAATAGTGATATCTACATACCAATGTATCGTAACAAGCTAAAATTTCAGTGTGACAACTTTCAAATACTGTAAAACAATAAAGTATTTACATTGACTTTCTCTGCGTCCGAATTTAGAAATGATAAAGCTATCATCTGCATGTACACAATTTTTGATATCTCAATTTTCGTATTATGCCGCTAAACGTCACGACACATAATTAGATATAATAATTTAAATGACAGAATATTTCAATTACCTTGGTATTGTATGGATTGATTGCAATAAACCTCATGAATATTTGGTATGAAAATTGTACACTTACTGTCACACATTTCTGAAATATTGCAGTTGTCTACAAACTTTTCAAACAACCCTCGTATTTATATGTATCATTTAGGCCATACAAAATTAATGTTTAGTTTGACGGGCACTTTTTGAGAAAAAAAAGTGAGGGAGGCAGGTTTGTTTGTTTTTTGTTTTTTTTTGCAAACGTGAAATTTGATGAATGTGATTTATCTTTTAACCAAATTTCTAATTCAAGTGTTTTGTTTGATGCTGAAAATACATTAAAACTTAAATATAGTATGAAGTGGTAATGTTGAGTGCATTGATTAACAAGATAACCCAACGTCTTCCTGTAATATAGTAATTGCATTTCCAAATCTGAAGTTTGCTAGATATTCTGTGATTTGGTCACACTTATCATATGACAGACGATGTCCTATGATAGACCAGTATGAAGATGTAGACTAAATACATGTAAAGGATCACCAATCTCTAACCGTTGCCCTGTGTAAGGTTATAACTTCAAATGACGTTAACATTTTGTGAGCTACTTCTTTTAGGTGAAACTAAGTGAGTGAAAATCGTAATTGTTGCTCAGTGCTTAGACCAAAAATTTTACCCTTGGCGTCGGCAAAAGCGTAGGGAAAATACAAAGAAACATGTCCAGGGATTGGGAAGGCCCATTCTGATAGAAAATGGCCCATAAAATCGGCAACTCGCAGCGCCCTGGTGCCATTATTCTACGGCGTCCATTCTTGGTTTTTAAATCTAGCTAAAAGTTCTGTTCTCGTATTTACGTTGTAACGTAGATCTACACCAGGAGCAGTAACACAGAGATCATAGCTTTTTGTACATAGCCAGTCAGAACTCTGAAGCACAAAATTCTTCTGTTCACTGACAATTGAAAGGTTCTTTTCTATTTTGATACAATATTGATTTTCTCCAACATTCTTCTCTATCCTCGTTCTGCGCCTGAGATTTAAATCTCCAACGTCCACTAACGTATCTTATAGATCTACGTAAAGGTAAAATTTGTACAGAAATGTTTTCCCTAATATCAACAAAGCTGAAAACGAAGCTGCCCAAAATTCAGGAAAGGTGGCTGAAAGTTTGGTCTTGGCTGTTCTGTGATCCATGCAAAAATATACTGTAAATTATTCATTGGAAATGGTAAAATTGGGAATCTCGCGACAAAAAAATGTGCTAACGTCTGATGCATAATGCATGCATATGCAAAGCTTTTCGAAAATTGATCATTTTTTGAATGGCCCTTTCGTGAGGAAATATGGCCCATTGTTTTTGAGAATGGCCCACTGAAGTCCAAGTGAAAGTGGCCATCGTCCCATTGAGCAAGTTTGCCTTCCCGATCACTGCATGTCTGACAATGTAGTTTGAATTTTAACAACGATTACACAAGGGTACCCTGATCGATTCGTCATCCCTTTTCAATGTCGGACTTTAGCAAGTTGTCTGCAAATTTGAAAATTTTGAAATTTTAAAGTTTATGCAATGTGCTTAAGGTTTAATTGACCAGTTTATTCGTAACGAAATTAGGATCGCGTAGTATTTCTGCCCCTCCTCTCGATCCCGTCACCAGCGTTCCAGGCTAATCAATCTGACGTAAACTGTGAGTTCTAAACAAAAACGTTTTCAAATTTCTAATAAATTAAATAATTTAACTAATAAAGAATAATGCTCTTGCAGAGCAGAGTCAAGTATCATTTTACGTTACGTTACCTCGTCCGTGATATGGAATATACGCGTGGTCGCGATTACCGTACAACCAACAATTGAATACGGTAGCTCAGGTAAATAATACTATTTTATGTAAACAAGTATTGAGTTACAGTTTTACAATTTATATATTTAGTGAAGTAAAGATTATGTAAACAAACAATTTGTATTAGCACAACGATGTTCAATTGACTACTTTAAAATTATGGTAAAACACGCGATAAAAAATCGGAAATGCGGCGGGTTTTTAGGCAATGCGGCGGTGCCCGTCAAATGAAATCTTAATTTTTCTTGGCCTTAAGATTATAAAGATTTGTGTATTTACTGATTAAGATTAAGAATTTTGTAGAACATTTAGAAAAATAGCATATACATGTACCATTTCAATGCCACAATATCAAAAGAAGAAATTATTGAATGAGTAATTACTTTATACATGTATTTTATTGCTTTATCTAGTTTTCATGTATTACATAAATTTATAAATAAAATTCATTACATCATCTAAGTTGACTGGATTCTGTCTGTTTCTTCTTCCAGCAAATGTTTGCGTTTGACTTTAAGGAGGACTATGGTGAAGATGGATGGAGAGTTTTTGATCCAGTAGCAGAATTCAGGAGACAGGTGAAAAAATATCAAATTTTGATTAATTTTACAATGAACTTTCATTAAAATAACCATTGGATTAATTTTATGCTGAACTAAAAATTATGCTGAATAGAAAGGATGGTCTTTTCTGTTTACCTTTTGAGGTATTTGTAATTATTCTAAGATTGTTTCATTTTTACCATACCATAAAAAACTCTGATGTTTATTTGCATTGTTTAATACTACAGGGTTTACCCACGGAGAGTTGGAGAATTTCTAAGATCAACGAGAAATACGAGCTGAGTGACACGTATCCGTCTGTGGTATGTAATATTTCACACTCACGCACTTACTTCTTGAGACTGAAGAAAAAACGTAGACATAGCAGTGTGAGATTTTCTTGTCTCACACATCTTGTGACCCACAGTATGACGGACGTAATAGAAAGGACAATGAATGTTTCGTCACTTCATCGTTAGATTTGTGCTCATTTCAGTTTCATTTCTTGTTTTAAATAATAGAATGAGCTGAGTGAAATAAATAATATGGTAATCAATCACAACTTTGCAACTGGGACAATGGAATCTTAGAATTTCTACATCAAGGCTTGCAAATCTTTTATACTTTGATGAGATTCCACTGTCTCAGTCGCAACATCGTGGTAGATTCTGTTTATCTTTACTTCTAAATAGTAGATCACTTGCCAAAGGGGTAGGGCCATGATACCCCTAAATCGGCCCTCGATTTTTCTCTAGAAATGAATTTCATGAGAAATACTTGATATCTCTCATAATATAAATACACGAATGTTTATCACTTTTAATGAAAAGCAAAACATCACCAATTCTAATATGACCTGAAATTTTCTCCCTTTATATACCATAGAACTCGCCTGGTGTAAAATCTCCAACAAACTCCAGTGCGCTAAGCTCCGCCCATTCATGTGCTATATTAGAATAGAAATAACAACTAGCTAGCCTTGATTCATTGTCCAGTAATTCCACTCGTCACATGAACCAATCGAATTATCACCTCGCCGCTTCACAGCTCGGTTATAATTTGATTGGTTCATGCAACTCGTGGAATTACTGGACAATAAATTACGGCTAGCTAGTTGTTATTTCTTAAATAAAGTGCCATTCAACTATAAAGACGCCATGAAGTGACGTGACAAAATATGGCGAATATTGCTGGGAATTTTGTCTTTTGTGGAAGAATTCAATGTGGCGGCACGCGTTAACTGAGATAAAATGTTTATGACAAGAGGATATAATTATAGTCTATCTGATATAAATTTTTCATCTTAGTTAATGCATGCAGCCATTGCTAATTTGATAGAATTATGTAATTTTTGCATCAATTTTGCGGAATATGACCTATTTTGGAGTTTTCAAAGGATTAAAAGCTATTGATAAACACAATGTTTACAAAAGATAGTTCATGATTCAGTAGAGAACATTTCAAGGTGTCAAATCACACTTAAAAATTCTATGAAGAACAATGTTCAAAATTAGGGCCAATGTCGGTCTTCGTGGCCCTATCCCTTTAATAATGAATGGCGCAAAATGTCTGAAGTACATGCAGGAGCTTTACGTGCTCTTCGGCTGTGGTCAAACAATACCTGACCAGGTCTGTATAGTGACGAGTAGACCTCATCAAAAGTCAATTATTGTATAAAGTAGCGCACCAGCCCTCAACCATTATAATTTTTATACAAATTGATAGATTTCTGATCAACCTTTCAATTTGCATTCAAAGTTTGGTGGGTGAGGTCTTGCGTGCTTTTTAAGTTTTATTATCATTAATACTGCATGCAACTTTAATATACATTAATTTTCGAGAAAACAATTACATGTATATACATGTAATTATAGCTTGTTGTACCTGCTGCTGCCACAGATGAAGATGTCCGACAAGTGGCCACCTTCAGAACAAAGGGTAGATTACCTGTGTTGTCCTGGATCCACCCTGAAAGTCAGGCGACAATCACACGGTCAGGACAACCCCTGGTAGGTGTGGCTAACAGGAGGAACAAAGACGACGAGAAATATATACAGCTTATAATGGATGCTAACGCACAGTCACATAAACTATACATCATGGACGCCAGGCCTAGTGTTAATGCTTTAGCTAACATGGTAAGTCTTCATTATAATTTGATGCTTATTTAAAAGAAAGATGGTAATTATTATGTAGATAGATTAGTGTATGAAAACTTTTTTTCCTATTTGATGTACATATACTTGGTTTTATTCTCACTGATAATTAGGATAACCTTTATATTATAAAAGCTGTCTTTATAATTCAGAGATTTAGTTGACAAGATTTTGAGTGATATTGAGCTTTGCATCTTCAACCTAAATGTTGATTTAATATTACGATGTTTTATTATACCCCCCTCAAACGAAGTTGAGAGGGTATATAGGAATCACATTGTAAGTCTGTCTGTCTGTCCCTCCGTCTGTCCGTCTGATTAAGAAGGTTTGAAAACAGATTTCTTTTTCATTATTAATGGTACTAGGCCTTTTATATTTCATACCCACATTCATTATAAAGAGAACTACATTTTTGTACCATGACTTTTGACCTTGTGACCTTGACCTACATTCTATACAACATTTTAGGTTAAGAAGTTTTGAAAGCAGATTTCTTTTATACTATCAATGGTAGCCCTTTCTTACTTCATGCACACATTCTCCACAGAGAGTACTACAATTGGTATCATAACTTTGGACATTGTGACCTTGACTTTGGGTTTATGTTGCAATTTAGATTAAGAAGTTTTGAAAACAGATTTTTATGCCCCCCTTCGAAGAAGAGGGGACATATAGGTTTGCTGCTGTCGGTCGGTCTGTCGGTCTGTCGGTCGGTCTGTCGGTCGGTCCGCGACATCAGTTTCCGTTCAATATCTCTGGAATGGATTCACATATTGAAATGAAATTTTGTATACAGACACATCAAACAAAAATCTAGGTCAAGTTCATATTTGGGTCCGATCAAAAAAATTTTGACAGAGTTATGCCCCTTGCATTTCGAAAAATACCAAAATTTCAGGGTTTCCGTTCAATATCTCTTGAATGGAGTTATATATTGAAATGAAATTTTGTATACAGACACATCAAATGAAAATCTAGGTCAAGTTCACATTTGGGTCCGATCAACAAAATTTTGACAGAGTTATGCCCCTTGCATTTCGAAAAATACCAAAATTTCAGGGTTTCCGTTCAATATCTCTTGAGTGGATTCACATATTGAAATGAAATTTTGTATACAGACACATCAAATGAAAATCTAGGTCAAGTTCATATATTTGGGTCCGATCAAAAAAATTTTGACAGAGTTATGCCCCTTGCATTTCGAAAAATACCAAATTTTCAGGGTTTCCGTTCAATATCTCTTGAGTGGAGTTACATATTGAAATGAAATTTTGTATACAGACACATCAAATGAAAATCCAGGTCAAGTTCGTATTAAGGTCCGATCGAAAAAATTTTGACAGAGTTATGCCCCTTGCACTTCGAAAAATACCAAAATTTCAGGGTTTCCGTTCAATATCTCTTGAGCGGATTCACATATTGAAATGAAATTTTGTATACAGACACATCAAACAAAAATCTAGGTCAAGTTCATATTTGGGTCCGATCAAAAAAATTTTGACAGAGTTATGCCCCTTGCATTTCAAAAAATACCAAAATTTCAGGGTTTCCGTTCAATATCTCTTGAATGGAGTTACATATTGAAATGAAATTTTGTATACAGGCACATCAAATGAAAATCCAGGTCAAGTTCACATTTGGGTCTGATCAACAAAATTTTGACAGAGTTATGCCCCTTGCATTTCGAAAAATACCAAAATTTCAGGGTTTCCGTTCAATATCTCTTGAATGGAGTTACATATTGAAATGAAATTTTGTATACAGACACATCAAATGAAAATCCAGGTCAAGTTCGTATTAAGGTCCGATCGAAAAAATTTTGACAGAGTTATGCCCCTTGCACTTCGAAAAATACCAAAATTTCAGGGTTTCCTTTCAATATCTCTTGAGTGGATTCACATATTGAAATGAAATTTTGTATACAGACACATCAAGCAAAAATCTAGGTCAAGTTTATATTTGGGTCTGATAAAAAAAAATTTGACAGAGTTATGCCCCTTGCATTTCGAAAAATACCAAAATTTCAGGGTTTCCGTTCAATATCTCTTGAGTGGAGTTACATATTGAAATGAAATTTTGTATACAGACACATCAAATGAAAATCCAGGTCAAGTTGGTATTAAGGTCCGATCGAAAAAATTTTGACAGAGTTATGCCCCTTGCATTTCGAAAAATACCAAAATTTCAGGGTTTCCGTTCAATATCTCTTGAGCGGATTCACATATTGAAATGAAATTTTGTATACAGACACATCAAACAAAAATCTAGGTCAAGTTCATATTTGGGTCCGATCAAAAAAATTTTGACAGAGTTATGCCCCTTGCATTTCGAAAAATACCAAAATTTCAGGGTTTCCGTTCAATATCTCTTGAATGGAGTTACATATTGAAATGAAATTTTGTATACAGACACATCAAATGAAAATCTAGGTCAAGTTCACATTTGGGTCTGATCAACAAAATTTTGACAGAGTTATGCCCCTTGCATTTCGAAAACTACCAAAATTTCAGGGTTTCCGTTCAATATCTCTTGAATGATGTTACATATTGAAATGAAATTTTGTATACAGACACATCAAATGAAAATCCAGGTCAAGTTCGTATTAAGGTCCGATCGGAAAAATTTTGACAGATTTATGCCCCTTGCACTTCGAAAAATACCAAAATTTCAGGGTTTCCGTTCCATATCTCTTGAGTGGATTCACATATTGAAAGGAAATTTTGTATACAGACACATCAAATGAAAATCTAGGTCAAGTTCATATTTGGGTCCGATCAAAAAAATTTTGACAGAGTTATGCCCCTTGCATTTCGAAAAATACCAAAATTTCAGGGTTTCCATTCAATATCTCTTGAGTGGAGTTACATATTGAAATGAAATTTTGTATACAGACACATCAAATGAAAATCCAGGTCAAGTTGGTATTGAGGTCCGATCGAAAAAATTTTGACAGAGTTATGCCCCTTGCACTTCAAAAAATACCAAAATTTCAGGGTTTCCGTTCAATATCTCTTGAGCGGATTCACATATTGAAATGAAATTTTGTATACAGACACATCAAACAAAAATCTAGATCAAGTTCATATTAGGGTCCGATCAAAAAAATTTGGACAGAGTTATGCCCCTTGCATTTCGAAAAATACCAAAATTTCAGGGTTTCCGTTCAATATCTCTTAATGGAGTTACATATTGATATGAAATTTTGTATACAGACACATCAAATGAAAATCCAGGTCAAGTTGGTATTAAGGTCCGATCGAAAAAAATTTGACAGAGTTATGCCCCTTGCACTTCGAAAAAAACCAAAATTTCAGGGTTTCCGTTCAATATTTCTTGAGTGGAGTTACATATTGAAATGAAATTTTGTATACGGATACATCAAATGACAATCTAGGTCAAGTTCTTATTTGGGTCCAATCAACAAAATTTTGACAGAGTTATTGCCCCTTGCACTTCGAAAAAAACCAAAATTTCAGGGTTTCCGTTCAATATCTCTTGAGTGGAGTTACATATTGAAATGAAATTTTGTATACGGATACATCAAATGACAATCTAGGTCAAGTTCATATTTAGGTCCGATCGAAAAAATTTGGACAGAGTTATGCCCCTTGCAATTTGAAAAATACCAAAACTTCAGGGTTTCTGTTCAATATCTCTTGAGTGGAGTTACGTATTGAAATGAAACTGTTACTTTATACCCCCATAGGTTGTATCAATGCAAGTATAAAGTTGTGACAGACTTTAATCACAGAAGGGGTAGGGGGGCATTAATGTTTTACAAACATGACTTTTAACTTGTTTTCATACTATCAATGGTAGGCCTTTGATATTTCATATACAAATTCACCATAAGTAGTACAACATTTTGTTACCATGACTTTTGACATTGTGACCTTGACCTTGCCTTTATGTTGCAATTTAGGTTAAGAAGTTTTGAAAGCAGATTTCTTTCATACTGTCATTGGTAGCCCTTTCATATTTCATAAACACATTTGCCATAAGGAGTACTACATTTTGACCTTTATTGCATTATTGGTTAAGATTTGAGAGCAGATTTAGATTAAACATATTTATTGCAATCAAATATAACATTGCATCGGATTGGGCACAAGTTGTCAAACTTAGATTTGCCCTCTCCGTTTAACATTGACAAAACAAAAATTGCGCATGCAAGATATCTTTCTCACGCATGCGCAATGATTTCTTACATACCACATGTATAAATGATAGGCCTTTGACGTTTCATAAACATATTTACCACAAAGAGAACAACAATTTGGTAAGATGACTTTTGACCATGTGACCTTAACCTAAACTTTTGGCCTATGTAAGAAGTATTGAACTTCATTACCAGAATGATAGTATTTTGGTTATGAAGTTTGGAAAGCAGCATACCAAGTACTAGATTTTCATACCAAAGCATTCAATCTAAATGAGATTATCAATTCAGGCTTTCTACTGTTCCTACTATTTCCTACTTTTTCCTACTTTTCCTACTTTTTTATTTTGATCCTATTATTTCCTACTTTTTCTTCAAAACCTCCTACTATTCCTACTTTTTCATCTCAAAAGTAAAAAATTACTTGCTTCACTTGTCATCGACATCTGATTCAAAAGTAAAAAAAATTTCGGGCTCGCTTCGCTCGTCCATTCTGTATATTTTACATGAAAAATCAATCTGTTCTTATTTCTCTCTGTGATTTCCTCAAAGATGAACATTACCAGTCTACAATCATTCCATACTGTGATTTGTGTGTCATACTTACTGAAATTTGTCGCTAAAAATGATGGAAAATTTCCTACTTTTCCCCGATTAATTCCTACTTTTCCCCGATTAATTCCTACTTTTTCCTATTTTTCTCCTACTTTTTTTTAATTAAGGACTCCTACTTTTTTCCTACTTTTTCATCAAGGTAGAGTAGAACTGAAGGTTCTGTTTATAAAAGAAAAACATCCTGCAGGGGGTATAATTCGTCCACTTTAGGGCAGTTCTAGTTAAGTTTAAATTGCCAACTAAGAATTCTTTTACTCCTTTCATCTAATTATATGCACATAATTATTGTACATGCGGTTTCAGGCAAAAGGAGGAGGTTATGAGAGGGAAGAGTCGTACCAGAATGCCGAGATTGTCTTCTTAGACATCCATAATATACACGTCATGAAAGATAGGTATTCAATAGTTCTGTTTTATATACATGTACATGTACATTACTTACATATTAGTCAAAATCCGATAAATATTCGAGTCTACATTATGTAAACTAACAATTACTTATTTTGGTACAAACTGCATTTTCTTATTGATTATTTTCAGTTTAAGGAAGTTACGAGAGGTGGTATTCCCCACAATAGATGATGCTAAATGGCTGTCAAGCATAGAATCTACACACTGGCTGGACCACATTAAGGTGAGAGTCATAGCGTACTTGCCACACTTAAGCTTCCTAATATTGAATGTTACTGATATGTGGTATACATGTGTATATACATGTATGTTGTTAATTGAATGCTCACTTTACTTTTTTGGACATATTAAATTTTTAAAATTTATCACTTTACAGCAAATCATAGCAGGAGCTTTGAGAGTGGCAGACAAAGTAGAGAGTGCTAAAACCTCTGTGCTGGTACACTGTAGTGATGGATGGGACAGGACAGCACAGGTTTGTTGTGTTCCTTATTTACTGAATCATTACTTACATGTAATATTTATTACAAATACATGTAAATGTACATAAATATGTTCTATTATTCCTGATCAATAAGTTCATCACTTTATTTACATTTGTTTTGGAGAGATATTTTGATAAAAAAAAATGTTTACATACAATGATTACCCATTTGCCCAGAAGAAAGCAGATTTTGCTCTCCTGATTATTCACTTCTGCATGTATTCCCCAAGGAATTGGTTGGTATAATAGAATTTTTGGGATAACAAATTCCAGACTGACAGATCATCACTATACAGTAAAATTTCAAGGTGAAGGTTTTATTTAGTATGCATTTGAATGGAGGAATTGCCATATCAATTTCAGACTGACCAATGGCATGTAAAACAATACTTCAAAAAATTTAGCATTCTCATCTAAAAGTCTACTAGCAGGTGTCATAGTAGACATTAGACATTTGAAAATTGATACATTTATATATATATATATATATACATGTATATGCACAACCAATGTAATTCCCTGAGATGAAGGTGCTTGTATTTGATATGAAAATGCTCGTGACATCATAATGCATCCTAAGAAACATGCCGCGACGGCTGTTCTAACTTGTAAACTGAACCCACTTTGACTTTGAATATTAACGTCATCTTGTTACCTAGAAAAACGTGATTTCAGAAAACAAGAATGAAATGAATGAATGAAACGGACAACTGTGGTGCATATACAGAATAAATGTAATAATATGTGTTTTGTCATGGGTATGCAACACATATCCGTAACAAAACACAAATTAAGACAATTATTCTCTATGTGATAAATCATTTCTTTGCGCATTTTATGTTTCGAATGTGATTTTATCCTCTGTTATAAATACACATTAAGAAGTATATTTTAAGTGATTAAGTAATGATGAGACATGTCTTTATGTTGTAGCTTACATGCCTGGCCATGATGATGTTGGACCCTTATTTTAGAACCATTAAAGGATTTGAAGTTCTGATAGAGAAAGAATGGCTCAGCTTTGGACACAAGTTTGCACAGGTAAGAAAGATCCCGCAATACATTACAGATATCTGTTCACATAAAACATCTATATTTGTGCATATTTTGTCTATATCAAAAGACAGATATCAGGAATATCTTTTTTTTTCATTAAATAGTTGCTCTGTATGCTTCAATATTTAACATACTGTATATTTCTTATGACATTGTATTAATAGAAACATTTTCCCTGTCTTATTGGGTACATGTAATACCACAGTTTGATAAAATGTCATATCTACCAAGGATGACATCATTCAGGAACATATAACATTCCAATAATTATTCATATGCTATGTATTTTGAACCTTTATTATGGCGTCTTCATTTACTGCGTTTGACATCATTTGTGCTACACATCAACAATAAGCATGTAAAATGAGGGTTTCATATAGGACGCTACTTTAGGATATCTCATCCACAGTATACTATTGATTAGTATGAAAAGGAGTGAATCCAATTCAAAATTTTTAATCTCAATTTAAATCTTACCAAACTTGAGATTCATTGGCTTAGTCACCCTAGTGAAACAATATTCACCTTGACCTTTTGGCTTAGTGAATATTCTCTTCTCAGGGGACTAAACCTTTGTATTTACATGTACCTCAGTAAAAGTACATATACATGTAGATAAGTGTATACATGTACTATAGTTTTTTCCCTTATAATTGCAGTTAGTTTTTTTATTTTCTGAATCTTGCTTTTCTTTTACAGAGGATAGGTCATGGAGAGGACAAACACTCTGATGCTGATAGATCTCCTGTATTCTTACAATTTATAGACTGTGTGTGGCAGCTAACTAGACAGGTATATATTGGATAAATGTTGTAACTTACGTTTTCTTATGGGTATACAACAAAGTACAAATTATATGTACATGTAAAGGGCATGAATTACACTTGCTTTGTGCTTCATACCCATAACAGAACACTTATTATGACTAATATTCTAATGGTATATACATGTATATATTCAACATGCATGTGCGCAAGTGTTTATTTCATTCTTACATGTATTTTCTGAAATGTCTGCTTTCCATGTGAAAAGGTGGGTAAATTTACAATAACATGAAGGTCACAGCAAGTTCAGTTGGCAGATAAGATCATCCATTTTGGTATATCTTCTATTGAGCAAATGCAATGTAATGCCATACGAAAATGCAGTACATTACATTTTAGAGATTCATCTCAACAAATTAATGTACATGTTGTACATGGTTGTGCATATACATGCAGACTTGCCTACCTTTACAATTTGGGCGTAATTTAATTATTTTTATGCCCCCGTAATTGGAGATTCGGGGGCATAGTTTTTGTCTGTCCGTTTGTATGTCTGTTTGTCCGCAAAAAACTTTAACCTTGGCCATAACTTTTGAATGGTAAGTGATAGGGCTTTCATATTTCACATGTGTAATCCTTGTGAGAAGACCTTTCCATAGATCTCTTGTGACCTTGACCTTTGAGTTTGACCTACTTTTGAAAAACTTTAACCTTGGCAATTACTTTTGAATGGTAAGTGATAGGGCTTTCATATTTCACATGTGTATTCCTTGTGACCAGACATTTCCATGGATACCAAAGTTTTGACCTTGTGACCTTTGCCTTGAACTGTGACCTACTTTTGACATTTCGGCTGTTTTACTGACAAAGATGTCAACCGAGGCATTTGTGTATCACAAACACATGGTTATTTTTATTCATTCTCTGTACTCTGTACGCTTTTCTGCTCAATTTTATATCTTTACATATTTTCCAGTGGAAATACTTGTTTTCAAATGTATAAGAAAACGAATTCATATATACAAATTCATTGTAAATTGAGCATTTGAATGAATCTCTTCCATATCATATAAGCAATTACATAAATGATAAATTTTGTAAAAATGTAAAAGTGGGAAAAAAGATAACACTTTTTATTCTCAAAATTACAATTAGTGGTTAATATTACGTTTTACTTCCCTAATTTACACTTTCTTTGGCAAAATAATACACTTTTGGTAGGAAGCACATAGGGAGGTCTGTACATGCATACATTTGTACATTTACTTGTATAGAAGTGGCTTGATACATTGTAATGTGTAGAGCAAAATTAGAGTTATAAGTGGCATGAAATTCATTATGTATTGAAAATTTATATGAAGGAGATGTATTTCATTCACCAAATAATTGATTTATGAACATTTTGGTTTATTATTATGATTTTTTCTTCCTTTCAGTTTCCTAATGCGTTTGAATTCAATGAACATTTCCTCATCACCGTCATGGATAACGTATTTAGTTGTTTGTTTGGAACGTTCTTATGTAACTGTGAACAACAGAGAGTGGAAAAGGTTTGTATATAAGTATTTGTTCTGTACAGGAAGTTCACATCATAGAGTTTTATGTGTCACTGATTCTTTTTTTATTCTTTGTTTATGTTGGATACTGCGGAGATATAACTGATGGTCTTTTCTTCCTTACTCTCAGAGTTATTTTCACAAAATGTGCCTAATGATAAATCGATCATCCAAGGGGAATGAATGATTAGCTACATGTGGAAACTTTAACTATGATGTCATGACAGACACTTGGGTTGGAATTCCTTGTCAATTATCACCGTATTATAGGCTTTATTAATTGTCTATGCTAAATTTTAATTTAAAATGCGTCAGTTATATTTGTTTTTAATTTCTTCAGGCTGTTGCAAAATATTTATATAGCTTTCTCGAGTTTTAGAATGGAATTTAAGGTCATGGTAATTGAATATTTTGTTTTACGTCTGCAGACAGGTACATGTACCTTTTTCAGAGAATTGTTCAGAATAAAACACACACAAACATGCATTTTGCAGGTAAAAATAACACACATACATGTAATTATAAACATGTATTTTGCAGGTAAAAAAATATCTGTTAATCATCTTGAATACCATAATGTGCCTTTAACATAATTAATACCAGAAGAAGCTTGTGTGTTTTTATGCCGAAAAAAAATTCCGGAAGTAAAACAAAATATTTAATAACTATGGCCTAATCTTAATAGAAGCAAATTTCAGTGATTTGGAAGTGAAATTGATAAAAAATGAACAAAATTATCATTATGTTGAATTTTCAAATTTTATGTCTGTTTTGGGGGATTTGGGGTTATAGAGTTTCACCGTACTGTCTGTTTGTCTTCAAAAATGTTAACACTTGAATGCTAAGGGGATTTCATATTTTTCACATGCATTTTATGTAGCAGTAAAATTCTATTGGTACCAAATATTTGACCTAGTGATCTTGAACATTCAGTTTGTCCTAATTTACAGATTACCTTATTTATACTTACAAAAATGCTGACATGGACATTCATGTTTCACAAACAAATCTTTTTTTCAGCAACTGAAGCAAAAGACAGTGTCAGTGTGGTCCTTTATCAACTGTCAGATAGAAGAATTCACAAACCCTCTGTATGCCAAATACTTACAGCAACATGTCCTATACCCTGTAGCAAGTATGAGAAGGATAGAGCTGTGGACAGGGTATTACTGTAGATGGAATCCTAGAATGAGGCCACAGGTAGGTACAGTATTTTCTACATGAATCTGACCTTGAACTATGACCTTATGTCCTATACCCTTTAGCCAGTATGATAAGGATAGAGCTTTGGACAGGGTATTATTGTAGATAGAATGAGGCCACTGGTAGTAATGATCTACTTGAATCTGATCTTGAACTATGACCTTATGTCCTCTTTACTGCTAGTAAGAGATATAGATTTACACAGGCTACTACTGCATTCAGTATTTTGATGACTATTCTATATATTTTTATTTCAGCCTGTGATATTTTAAAAGATTTTATAACTACTCTGTATATTTCTTTGTCAGGAACCCATACACTTAAGGAACAGAGAACTCTTGATTCTTAAAGCTCAGCTTCAGAAGAAAGTTGATGAATTACAGCGAGAACTTGAGAATAAGAATGCCCGAGGTGGTCTGAACATTCAGAATAATTCTCCTCGTATTTCCTCTTCTGTGAATGTGTGAATAATATAGAAAAGTACAGCAGTAGAATTAAAGAGAGTTTAATGCAGTGTACATGTGTATGGGAACAAAAAGAATACCCCTCTGGATCACAGCAAGAACAGCTTTGTTTGAATTTGAATTCAGTAATGCCTAAACGGTATCATTTTTTATCAAAGGAGATTATCTAATAGAAAGAATTGCAGCATACTGGTGAATGTACATGTATGTACATCTAGGAAGAAGATGGAAAAGTTGCAGTATTCTGTTCAATAGTACTGATGCAAATTAAATGATATGCAAGGTAGTAAATACTGTTATGTAAATATTTTTCACACTTTATGCATAAGGATTCAGTTTAAAGAATACACTCAGTTTGAGTAATTTTCAATCTAGAATGTTAGATCTCCTTTGAAATTACCATGTGATTTAACAAAAATTGCAAAAGGACCAAAATTATTTTCTATGTACATGTACATGTATGTCAGATTCATTAGAGATCAATGTAAATCATGCTGATATATTTTTTCCTTCATTTGTATTTATGCATGAGAAAATTTCGAAAAAAAAAATCAATTGCCTGCAACTCTGATTTAGAAACCACCAAATGACAAACAAAGAACAAAGTGTCTTCACTGTGATGCATTTAGTGCAATAACTGTACATAGTTTTTGTGTAACTTATTTTTATACAAATCCTTACCAATGTATTGTGCTGTTTTAGTCATATGGTCAATGCTTGTACATGTATTTAATGTACCAAAATTTTATGTGTAGAATATCCTTCATAATGACTAAAGATCCTTCATAATGACTAAAGATCCTTCATAATGACCTTACATCCATAATAACGACTAAACATCATTCATAATGACCTTACATCGTTCATGATGACTTTACTTCCTTCATAAATTTATTTAACGTACCAAAATTTTATGTTAATGTAATATCCTTCATAATCACCTTACATCCCTCATAAATGACTTTACATCCTTCATAAATGACTTTACATCGTTTCGTTGTAGCATCATGATTGTATAACTCTTGTAAGCAAGTCTCATTTTAAAAGAAAAACTTTAAAACAAAAACTTATGCAATGCATGTACAGTAAACTAATACATAATAAAATCATGTTTATCCATCACACAAATATGGATGTGAATGGAATAAAAATAGCAATCCAAGGAATGCTTGTGTCGCCTGCGAAGCGGTTTGATTATTATTCTAGAAAGTGGATCAAAATTCTTGAAAAGTAGGTCTAGGTCAAATATCTAGATCAAGGTCAAAAGGTCAAATTTTATGGTCTGTGTAGAAAGGTCTTGTCACAAGGAATACACATGTGAAATACCAAAGCCCTATCACTTACCAATCAAAAGATATATCCATTCATAATTTTTTTGAAAAGTAGGTCAAATATGTAGGTCAAGGTCAAAAGGTAAAAAAATAATGGTATGTGTAGAATGGCATTGATACAAGGAAAATACATGTGAAATATCAAAGCCCTATCAGCTACCAATCAAAAGATATAGCCAATATTACTTTTCTTGAAAAGTAGGTCAAATATCTAGATCAAGGTCAAAAGGCCAAATTTAATGGTCTGTGTAGAAAGGTCTTTTCAGAAGGAATACACATGTGAAATATCGAAGCCCTATCACTTACCAATCAAAAGATATAGCGAATCTTATCTTTTTTCAAAAGTAGGTCAAATATCTAGGTCAAGGTCACAAGGTCAAAAATTATGGTATGTGTAGAAAGGTCTTGCCACAAGGATTGCACATGTGAAATATCAAAGTCCTAACACTTACCAATAAAAAGATATATCCATTCTTATTTTTTTTTTAAAAGTAGGTCAAATATGTAGGTCAAGGTCACTAGGTCAAAAATTATTGTATGTGTAGGAAGGTCTTGTCACAAGGAATACATATGTGAAATATCAAAGCTCTATCACTTACTAATCAAAAGATATAGCGAATCTTATCTTTTTTTCAAAAGTAGGTCAAATATCTAGGTCAAGGTCACAAGGTCAAAAATAATGGTATGTGTAGAAAGGTCTTGCCACAAGGATTGCACATGTGAAATATCAAAGCCCTATCACCTACCAATCAAAAGATATATCCATTCTTAATTTTTTTGAAAAGTAGGTCAAATATGTAGGTCAAGGTCACTAGGTCAAAAATTATGGTATGTGTAGCAAGGTCTTGTCACAAGGAATACACATGTGAAATATCAAAGCCCTATCACTTACCAATCAAAAGTTATGGGCTGTGACACCCAAAGTGTGACAGACAGACAGACGGACAGACGGACAACGGACAAAGTGATCCCTAAGTGTCGCTATGCTTCGCAGGCGACACAAAAAGTAATTCAATCTTACTTGTTGGATGTCTTATTTACATGTATTTCCATGTCTGGAAAACAGAATTTAAGAGTATCATAGTTCTTGACGTGCAGTGATTAAACTTTACATCTAGATTCATTAGTATATATAGAAAAGATCTTCTGAGGGACAATCAAACCCCCAACATCACGCAAGTTTGTGGACTAGGTGGACTATATGATTATAATATCATAATGTTAAAGTCTACCAGCAGTATGATGTTCAGATTTGGCCATACCTCAACTGATTTTGTGCTCCAAAAGTCAGGGTCAAACTTGGCATATATGAAAGTGTTAGCACATCATAATTTCGTAAATATTGTCCATGAGGAAAGAGGTACGATATTGATTTTGGGTTAAAAGGTCATGGTCAAATTTTGCTTACAGGCAATTTGGGAGTTCTGAGTTGCCTTTTTTTGGAGTTCAGGGTCACACAAAACTGTTTGTAATTTTGAACTAAGAACTAATTTTCGTAATTAGTGATTATCTTATTATTCAATATTGATAGTTTTCTTTGTAGAAAAATACCAAATGTTATTTTCCATCTTAAATAAGTGAGATTTTAGGTTTGATTCTGAACACACAAGGCGACCCAGAACTCTCAAATTGCCTGTATATGTTAACAGCGTTTCCAAAACTTAAATCAAGTCATTCTGGACCTACAATGATGAAACATCACAAATAGATTGACCGAGATTGCAGGAAGATCCATTTTGAGATCAGGGTTAAAAGTTGAGGCAATAATGAAAACTGTTTCTGGAAAGAACTTTAAAAATAATCCTGAGCCTAAAGGGATCAAACTTCATACAGATTGCCAGATTCAGAGGGATTCCTATTGTTTTTTTTTCTAAAAGAAAAAGGTTCAAGGTCAAAGTTATTTGTCCCTTGATGCCTTGCACTCTGTTTCAGGAACGGAGTGCAAGGCATCATGGGACAAGACTAGACCAGAAGCTGAAGTAATGACGTGAAATGTTGTAGAGGAAAAAGAAATCATGGTGCAACTTTTTTTATCTTATGTTGTTTCAAGCACAGATATTCCATGAGGTTAGGATGATAGGTACTAATTTAGGTCCAGCTTAACTTTGCCGATATAAATTACAGCATCTCCATTCAATAACTTCTCATACAGTGATGAAATTATACACATACTGTAAATGGAGGATCCCTACCAATTTTGGGTCAAAATCTTGGTATGAATTAAAACATCTCTGCACATTACTCTGGTAATCCTTGAGCAAACTATTGATGATATACTTCAAAGATTGTGTTTGATAAAAGACTGACCCCTTTTGATTGACAAAGGTCAATGTTAAACTTTGCATGTACATGTGTGGAAAACAGCCTTTCTACACATGGCAATAACACGATTTTTGACCTACATTGATGAAACTTCATAAATAGATTGGCCATGATCAAAGGAAAAGAATTCCCTCCATATCGTGGGACAATAGGTACGATAACATGGACATTTACTGAAAATGATGTTTTGCTTTAATCCTTGATTCTTGGACATCAATTGTGATTCTTTGTACTTGGTTTACCCACACAATAAGGAGTTCCTGGTGTTATTTGCAATAGGCCAACAGTCAATCTAGTCTAACATAGGAAGTCTTGCTTTTGTTGTGCTTGGGGACCATTTGTTGCAGTGTTTACCAATAGTCGTGTGTGTGGTGTTTGTCCCTATAGAATAGTTCTTAGTTTTTTCTCAAGGCAGTCAAAGCATGTACATGTATACCAAAAAATACTTTCTGATATCTGTTAAATTCCAGTGTGTAATGAACTATTGATGTTCATGAAGTCCATACAATGTTTACAATATTTCTGTTCAAGACACTCAATATTACAAATTTAATTTTACTATCAATTTTGTTGTTTGCAATCCAGCACAACTTCTTTGGCATACACTCTGTAGAGCAAAAAGGAGTGTGATCATTGCTCTTCAAGTAAAACTTGAACTTTGGTTTTTTTTAGTTGTTGTTGCTTGAACATAACTGACAAGGTCAAAAATTGTGATGATACTTGTATATATACAGGTAGTAGGATGTCAGATATGACTTACAAAGAGTTTCAAGCTCTTTTATTATCAAGTAGATTCCTTGAGTGGAGATACCTATAACATCATTGAATGTTAAAGTGATGTATGATCAAATGATGATCTAAACCAAAAGGTAGATGTATAGGAGAGATAAACTTGGGGAGGAAAATGCACCATCACAAAGTGATAGTACATGTATGCCCATTTCTTATAGGAATACCCACTAGATGGCCTGACTAAGCTAATTGTAGGTCTTGTGTCAAGGTCATAATGGTGTCAAGGTCACAATGATTCAGGTAAAGCAATGTAATGGTGATGATTGCCTTTACATTAATATCAACTTGGCTCTG
Organism: Pinctada imbricata; assembly: GCA_033119305.1. NCBI lineage: Eukaryota > Metazoa > Mollusca > Bivalvia > Pterioida > Pteriidae > Pinctada > Pinctada imbricata. The sequence goes on along the minus strand of VSWD01000006.1, from coordinate 50,560,975 downwards.
TCATAACATAAGATTTTTCCAAATAAAAAACTAAAACAATGGCATGTGTCTGTAATCTTTATAATACCTGTTATCATTTTTCAATACTTCATTTGTGAAGACATACAAAAATATTATACACTAACATTTTACAAGTATACAATACAAACACTGTGGTCAAATGTTAAAGTATAACACTGCAATTATACTGTACAATAACAATGACATATTTTTAAAATCTAGTTTTGTTTCTAACAAAAAATGTGATGTGGATGCAATGATCTGAATTTTAGGGAGGATAGTTCCATTTTAGGATAAAAATCACAATTTAATACAAAATTATTTAATATTGCACTTCAATAAAGGGCAAGCAAATGATAAAAGTATTTTTTTTTATTTAATAGATACCTATATGTTTCAATTTTATTATACATGTATATCAAATCAAATATTTTTCAATTGAAATCTTGTTAAATACTAGTTGCCTTTCAGTAGATTATTACAGGTAATATATGTATAACAATTACAGTAAGATTTAAGTTAAACTGAGACCAATTGATACTGTTTAATGTTCAAGCTTTAAAATACCTGTTACCTATTATGTTTTAAAATTTATTTGTTTTTTTCTACTGTATAAGTTCACAAGCACTTAGATTTGTATACATTAATCAGTACTGTATAAATTTAAAGCTTAAGTTTGGGAAAATTTGCTGTATAAATCAAAACTTAACTGCGCACATAGTGAAATACAGACAATTGACCCTTCCCTGACGTCACAATGCAATTTCGATGTTTGACCGAGGTTCGAAGCTTATTTGTCTGAGGTAAAAGCATTGTGACGTTACGAAATTTTGCATTTTTTTCCCGCAATCGGGAAGGTCAACTGTCAATATAATCTGGTATGACATAATTCATTAGTTCATGTATCTGAAAATTACAGCATAGCTTTTATCTAAAATGCTGAAAAAGGGACTAGATCAGTAAAATAACTATGGTTGATTACTGTGAAATATTTACATAAAACATTAAATGTGTACTAACAATGGAATGACATGAATGAGGTATGTGTGATGAGTCACGTAACACAATGATATCTATGGGACAATCTTTTTTAAAATCATAACGTGATATCTAAATGTACAGGATAAATATACAGTTACACCTGTCTAAAATGAAACCACACAGGTATCTAAAAGAGAAATATATTATTAGACCTGTCTAAAACCACAACAGGATAATCATTTCCTGGTACCCCTAAAAAATAAAAAACTTTTTAACATAAAAAAAAACATATGAACATTTTTATTTAAAGCAATGTCTGCACATAAGTGGATCTGAATATTTTAAAAAGACATTTTCAATAAACATAATTATATAACTAATTGAAGAAAAATCTTTAAATCCATATACAACAATTTGGCTATTCTGAAATCTTTGCTATTTTGAAATCTGTATGATTAGATTATTTGTGTTAGATTAAGTGGATAGTATATGTGATTAGGTAATCTATCTAAAAATGTTTTTAAAGGTTTTTCTAGCTAACACATCAAGTTTGGACAGGTCTCACTGTATACTCAAAGCACAAGCATCATCTTAATACACACATAATAATACAAGAAAATTAATACCAAGAGATAAGGGGGAATTATGAGTTATGTCTATACTTGCTTGTATGTTGTTTGTACAACAAACATTTCCTCATCTTGTACTCTAGATATATAATTTTGTAACATTAAATCAAGTAAAAAATCTAGTGTTTTAAAGTGGGTAAAATGTATAATTGTAACACATGTACATCCAAAACATTTGCTGCAAGGTTTAAAATTGACAATCATTCAGAGTAAGGCAAGGTTTTAAAATAAAAAGATAAAAGCAAGTGAGCTCTGCTCCATAGCCATAACAAATACATACAAATTAAAACCAGCTGATTGGATGAGAGAAATATATTATATAATCTATAACATATATGTATTTGAAGAACACAAAAAAGGTAAACAATTTAAGTATATATAAGCACGAAAAGAGAAACATAAAATGATATTACTGGCAGTGACGTAAAAATGGAATGGAAAACAAAATAGTTAAAAGAAACATATGATATAGTATTGTATAAGATCTACATAAATATATGACACAACAGACCAAAGATTCTACAGATAATATAGCACTATATTATACAGCATAAGCTATAAAAATACAACAACATAACATTTGTTCAAATCATAAACAAAACAACAATCAACACATGTAGTACATGGTTACTGTATTAAAAAAATACAAAAATATACACGTGACACGATGTAACAATGTCTTATAGAATCTCAAACTCTGACAGGATTTAAAATCTAAGATGGTTTTAATTATATTGGTGTTGTTACGTAAACTGGTCAGGTTCTGTGTGCCCATTTTGTTTTATATCACATTTATGCTTGCATAATGCTGTCGGTTTCTTTGACATGTTGTGAATCTTCATACACATATAGCAAAAATATTCTGCATATAGGAGATTTCACTGTTCATTTATTCATCATATTAGTGAAAATGTAAGAATATATATATATATATATATTTTACAAATGATTTTAAAGTTACATCACAAGTTGACATCAATTTCAATTTTTTTCTATCTCCTTGGAAGCACTTGGTTAAAAGGCTCGACAAGAATGTTGTATAAATCTGAATGTTAAAGCTACTAATTGTGTGAATGAATTTTAGTAGACGTGTTAATTGGTTTACAGAATCATGATTTTCCCATTCAACAACACATAACTTCTCTTCATGAGAAATCTGAACACATCAGGTATACTTTTAAAGCATTCATCGGATTCATAGCAGCCTTCCATTAAAGGCATAAAGGCCTTGAAGGGCATGGTGTTACACTAAACATCACCATATCGGTAACATTTTGTGCTATTGCTACACATTGGTATCGCCATCCTGTAATACTGCTGAATACGTAGGTGGTGGTGAAAAATGATAGTCATGGCCGAACTCATTCGAACGCGTGTCACTAGTGCTTACAGATTTTGACGGAGTTTCTGGCTCGACAAACACCATCTGTGAATCGGGTCCTGTCTTGGGTATAAGATACCCATCATTGCCGACATCAGGAGGCGTTCCCGGTGCATATGTACTTGAGTGACCACTGTCAGTGTCTTCACTTCTATGTACGTCCGCACGAGTGTTCAGATGTAGAGGTGACTCCTCTCGTTCACTCCTTCTTCCCTCCTTGTCTTTTGCCCTGAGAAACACTTCCTCTTCTTCATCCTCTATCGTACACTCATCCGTAGATTTTGTCAGTGGCTGTAGTTCCGTTTCATCTCCTTTTTCTTTCAGCTTTTTATATTTCTTTTCATTGATATATCCCTCCTTATCCTCCTCCAGAGATTTTACATCTATAGGTGGGGGAGGTGCTGGGGACATTTTTAGGTAGTCTGATTTTCGTTGGTTCATTTTGAAATAACCGTCATAACCACTAGCGCCAGATTCCTCTGTTCCTTTTGCACCAGCTTCTAGATCGGTCATTTTGAGGTAGGGCTCTGTTAGGTCCAAATAATACTGAAATGGAAAATATAGTAATGTGCAATGTCTTAAAAATGTACTAAAAATTGGCCTATAGTATAAATGGGATATATTAAATCTATCCAAATAAGTCTTAGGATGATCAACAAAGATTATTGAAATAAAAAAGAAAATAGCAACGCTTTCTCCATGTGAAAAAAAAGTGGGTTACAAAAAAACTTGACATATCAACTGAGCTGTTTTTAAAATACAAATAGATATACATGCACTAGAAATGCCTGGCATATGAATATGGATACATGTATAATGGAATCTGATACACTTTGTATACAGATAAACACTTTAAAATTGGTAACAAACATACATATACATAAAGGAAAAGGTCAATATTTGACAAAGGATTCAGAACACCACATGAAAACATGTATATAAACACAAGTACCTGTTTGACGTTTTCTTCCAGGAAATCTCCCATTAAGCACGCCAGCTGTGTGAAGGTTGGTCGATCATCCGCATCCTCTCTCCATGTCGCCTGCATCACCTTATACCTAAAACAAATATATTTTGATCAATAGTGATTTAAATATAAGACAATATCTAAAAAGTGACAAAAATGATATTCTTACTGTTATTCTACCTTAGAGTTCAGGTGTCGGGTAACATTTTTAGTTAATTCTGTAACATCATTAGGATTTTAACATGTGGCCACTGGCCATCATTGATTTACACACAGACAAAATAATGCATTACTCCACTGATAAGGCATGTAATAGGTGAAATGATTGATAATATTTTAATCTCGTTAGAGAATTCACAGTGAATATCAACAAATACACATGTATATTAGTAAGATTTCATACATGTACATGTATACATGTACTATTAAATTTCTTGGTTATTTTAGGACCACCTACATTTCATCAGAAGAATGCCTTGGTTTCTCCATTCTGTACCCGTCCTTCAGTAAACCTATAAACTTCTCATTGATCTCTACACCAGGATAAGGGCTTCCTCCTGATTAATTAAGAAATTAATTGATTTATCATAGAAAACAACTCAGATAAGCTCAGCTTGGCTAGTATGGAATAATAAGTTAACTTCAAAGAAGCAATTCCTTGATTAATATCATTTCATCCATACAATTCTTGTAATTTCATGTAAATGATGTTCGAAAAATTATACTGTAAAGTGCAAAGTCTTACCTAAAGAAAATAACTCCCATAGAAATATACCATATGACCATCTGAAGTAAAGACAGATACATCTGATCTGATAGCATTTTGTTATCTAATAATATTGACTTCTCATGACAAAACACATATATCTTGTCAGTTCTACTTATAACTATTACAATTACTTTAAAAGGTAATCAAGTAAAATATGCATCAGATACAATCAATTCACTTACAGTTGAATTAAGCAAAATCTAAAAACCACTGAATTTGGAAGAGTTACTTCTCTTTGTCTCCCAATTTAACCTTGATCTTCATCAAGATCAAATACTCAAATTGCATACTTTTATGTTAACACACTAAATACTGTCTCATATACAATGGCAAATCTTCACTGATATTCTAAAGATCACAAAGTCCTACGATAATTTCATTATTTTTTTTTGTTTACATCTACAATATTTACTTACACATCACTTTTTGAGGTATACAGCCTATGAGTGAGGGATTCAATGGCCATCCATTTTACTGGTACAGGACCCTAGATTATATAAAGATAATGTTAAGCCACAAAGTATAGAAAACGTAACAAACATTTGTAACGATACAGATATGTCTCAACAACTTACTCCTCCATCTACACTGTGAGTGTCATGATGGATGTACATGTACATTGTATTACCGGTAACTAATAATATTCAGCTTCGAAAGGCAACATTTTCATATCAATAGTTACAAAAATTTTGCTATTAATTTATTTCGCAGACATTTGCTTTCTATAACAAATCATTTAAATAAAAACACAAACACTCTAAGGAGCTGATAAGATAAGACGTAAAATCTGCCCTAAAAAGTGGAATTTTGAAAATGGAGATTTTAAGAAAAATCGTTCGTTAAATTAATACAAATACAGTATCCCATCAAACTCGGAAGTTATTTTAGATCTATTATGCATTATATTGCTAATATTTGGGTCAAAACTTGTCTTTTTCCCATAGAAATCAATAGAAAACGGGAAAGTTTTTTTAACATTGTTCCCCCCAGAGATACAGAAAGCCACTAATACTGGAGGTGTATATCCATGATACAAAGGACTATATATGGTTTATATAGTAAAGTGGCCTCCTTTCAGGGCAGAATCTGAAGTTTTCATGAAGTAATGAATTTGTACAAATATTTATTCTACAATGTAGGCTACTAATGAAATGATGCATATTCTTTAGTTTCCTTTCTCACTTTCATAGAATTTGGGCTCCAAAAATGGTGTATTTTGCTAAATTTCGGGAAAACGTCATTTTTAGGCTCATTTTCGACAAACTTCCTATCAGGAAGTATCGAGCGGGCTTCTGAACAACTTTTATATTTTGATATGTAGTTACTTTTGTACGTCTTTAAGTGCATGCAAGAGGGAAAAGTTGTTCACGATCCCGCTCGATATTATCTCAATGAAAATAATCAAGAATTATGCTATTTTTCGTGAAAAATTGACAAGATCACCGGTTTTCATGATATTTATGCAAAATTTACAATGTCTTACAAATCGAGGGGTAGTTTTTGTAACTAGATTTCTCAAAATATAGATATTTAACTTTCTAAAAATGACAACAAAATTTAATTTTGGAGAAGTCGATTTTAGGGGGCCACTTTACTATATAAACCATACATACTCCTTTCTGGAAAAGTGGGGTTCTGTATCTCCGGGGGGGAACACTACCCCAGAGACGAAAAACCAAAAAAAGGAAGGGGGTGCATTTGTTAAAGAATCGATCTTTAAGATCATTAATTATGGAAAATTTGACTATTTTTCCTCCTTAATCCATCAAAAAATGTGTTCTAAATACGATCAAATGAAATGTACAACAATTGTGAACGAAATAGGCGGAAGCGATGTGGATTTCTCCACTAATGTGTATTTCGCAATAAAAAGCTTCTATTATAGCCATTACATACAAAATAAGACCGTATTTTGAGTTCCGGATAGAACTTTCGAAATGTATTTCTGATATACAATGTAGATGTATTTGATATCTTTTAGTTAATATTTATCCATTTCAGGCAAAATATTCTAAAATTTCTACGTTTATGGTCGATATTATCAGTTTTATTACCCGAGTACCCCCTACCTCTTTGGACCTTCATTTTAGAATCTTGGGAGTATTTCATCGAAAAGTAAAACATTCAAAAAGTCTTCAAATACATTTTATTTCAATAATGATTATCTTTTGTCTGCATATGTACCGTCATGTGGAAGAAACACGGCACGAGATTTAGGGCTAAAAACGGCCCTTATCTTATCAGCTCCTTAGGAAATAACTAGCTTCTGACGTTATGTTTGCGGACAGTAAATGCTGATTTTACTCTCGCAAACTGAATTTTTCTGGCGACACGTTAGCAGAGCCAGAAAAACGGATGTTTGCACCGTAAAATCAGCATTTACCGTCCGCAAACATATCGTCAGTATCTAGTTATTCCCATTCTAATGCAATCTATATTTTCTGTGATGTGACGTCAGCAACGTCTAATAGGAATTATCTATAACGTAAATTATGAATTATATAAAGAATGAGACCAAACATAATAAATAAATAAATAAATAAATAAATATCCTAGGCCTCTGGGGCGGCTTACACGGCATATACATATACATGGCGCTAAATACTGACCGATCATATCTTTTTACATTAGTATTATGGCGGGGACGTGTATACATTTCTATATACGTCCCCGACTATAGTTAGCAGATCTTAAATATTATTATCCGTTCAAACTATAATTGAGGGAATTATATATGTATCTTTTACGGTACCACGGTAATCAGTTCGAGCGTCTTAACAAATCCGGAATACGGTAGTGGTTTCACCGTTATGGACTTCATGATAAAGTTTGTCAACGATTTCCGATTTAGTTGCCGGTGATGTCGCAATGTGAATCGTCTCAGAGGTCTTTCTTGTCTTTTCTTTGTTTGTAATTACAAAATAAGGGTAAGACCTTGCTTTCTTGAACCTTGAGATTTTTTAAAGCTTAGCTACACTTATTTCTTTATGCATTTTCTTTTGTCGTTATGTTTATGTGTGAGAGTGTTGTATGAGAGTACCTTTCCCCTCTGTATTTTCACTGTACGTATTTATTCTATGGCATCGAGATTCAGATCACGCTTCTATGCTCTCTTTTTCTTAAAGCATCTTGATTGTATTATATTATCATTTCAATGTCACCTTTAAATGGAAAATAGTGTAAAAATTCTTTCATTTAATTGCCAGGGTTTAAGAGATTTAAATAAATTTAAGAAAAGATGTTTTTAATTATACGAGAAGTTTGAATTATAACATTTATTGCATCCAGGATACTCATTTTACTAGGGATATTGATTTGTTCATTGCAAAATATGAAGCAAACGATGGAATTTTTATGTAGCTGTCTCATATAAAATGTTGTTTTTTACACTGGATAAAGGCTGAGGGGCCGAAAATTTTTGTATTTCAGTGTTTGTGTTTTATCTATATCATCCCTTCCCTCTGGAAGAAATATTTTAAGCTGCTAGAAATCATAATTTAGTTTGAACTTTTGCCATTATGACATAACAAAGTAAACAATGGACTTACAACACATTTGTCAATGAACTCTTTAATGTTCTTTTTTTTTTAAATGATAATTACTAACATGTAACAGCGTTTCTACTTACGTCTCCTTTTTTGTGATATTCTGGGTTTTTATAGCAGTCCTTGGCCAGACCAAAGTCACATATCTTCACTACATTATCTTCTGCTAATAATACATTCCTAGCTGCCAAATCTCTGTGAATATACTACAAAAACAAGAAACACAAATCAGTATCAACAAAGCTAGCTACCTACATGTATGTTAGTTAAACATTTCCACTTTGTATATACATTGTAATTATTCATAGACTAAGAACACCTGGCCAAAATTGCATCTGCATCTTAGTTTTGTCTTGAGACATGCATATTGAAAAAATGAAAGAACTACATGTAAAACCTGTGCATCACTATATACCCACGCCATTTTTGGCGGGGGTATTAAAATGTTGGTGAAGCTAAAATATAAGGAAAATGCTAATTTTGACCTATTTTTGTTCCAGAGTATGACATATTCACTGTTATCATTGAAATTTCAAATGTACTGCAGCTTTCAAGTATTTTCAGTACGACCTCCTCACTCAGCAGTTCAAAAGTTCTCTAGAATCATAAAGATTCATGTATTTTCATACTTATTTGAATTATTCTAAGTACATGTATAGAATTGCTTAACCTACTTAGCCCCTTTCATCAACATGTTAAGACACTTTCTTTGTTATCTAATTGTCCTCGAGGTCACTATGTAGGCGTTGCCTCTCTGACCCTTCTCAAACTTCTTACATCATAGCCCGCCTCCGGTCCATAGCTTGTCGGACCGGAAGCGGAAGTCTTTATTTAAGACAAGGGAATAAAGATCCATTATCCATACCAAGTAACAAAATAATTAGTCATACAAAATAATGTTTTTGTATATACCTTTTTAGAGGCCAGGTACTCCATCCCCCTGGCCACTTGGAATGCCCAGCAGATGAGATTTTTGGTTGTTAGAGGTGGTCCAATCAGATCTGCCGTATTCTCTATCAGGGCTTTATTAACGTAGTAAGGTTTACTGGCTGCAGCCTCTCGTGCAGCTTCTCTCTGTTTTTCCGTAGCTGGGTCTACGTAATCGTTCATTACATCTTTAAATTCCTCCTTGTGTTTCAGTATGAAGGAACGTAGATTCCCAAAGTGACAGTACTCCACAATAACGTATAATTCTCCTGTTAATTGATGCTCAGAATTAAGATGTAATCTTTCACTGACATAAAACTCAAGTTCTTTGCAGTAATGGAAACTTATACATGTATATGCTGATTGAACACCTTAGCATTTGTAAATGTTGATTCATTACTTTAATCATACATGTATGTACACTTATACATGTACGAAGAATGTTTATTATCATGCAGCTCTGATGAATGAATTCATAATTTAATATACATATAATATTAAAGCCTATACACTATCTTCATTGTACTTAATTAATATCACTTTCTGTAAATTAAATTTTGAAAATTGATAATATTGTGATTTTCAAACTATGTTTTTAAAAACAATACCAGTGCTCACAAATACCAACCATATCTGATATCTTTAGTAACAGCTCCTAGTAGGTTGACAATGTTAAGATGCTGTCCTATGTGGATTAGGATTTTTAGTTCAGATAATAAAGCCATCATTTGGTCTCTATCTGTACAATCTACAATAGAGCAAGGTAGAATTCTATAAATCTTATGCTACAACTTTATTTGTGGAGTGTGCATACCGATTATTTAGCTGAAATTTCACACAATGAAAGGCTGTTTTCTCCGTTATAGGTTGATTATGGATAAAAGTTAATTTGATCATTCAGAGAATATAAGATATTTTTCTACTCTATCTTCATTTAACTTTTTATTTGCTTCTTAGATCTCTGATCGAGTCCTGACTTATATTACATACATGGATACATATGGTAACAGCTATATTTACAGCTACCACTGTAATGTCCTCATGTTCCACTATACCGATGGCCTCAGCTTTTATAACTCTACCATGTAACAACTACATGTATATTTACCTTTGACCATTTTGACAGCTACCACTGTGATGTCCTCATGTTCCACTATACCTATGGCCTCAGCCTTTATAACTCTACCATGTAACAACTACATGTATATTTACCTTTGAGTATTTTGACAGCTACCACTGTAATGTCCTCATGTTCCACTATACCGATGGCCTCAGCTTTTATAACTCTACCATGTAACAACTACATGTATATTTACCTTTGACCATTTTGACAGCTACCACTGTGATGTCCTCATGTTCCACTATACCTATGGCCTCAGCCTTTATAACTTTACCATGTAACAACTACATGTATATTTACCTTTGACCATTTTGACAGCTACCACTGTAATGTCCTCATGTTCCACTATACCGATGGCCTCAGCTTTTATAACTCTACCATGTAACAACTACATGTATATTTACCTTTGACCATTTTGACAGCTACCACTGTGATGTCCTCATGTTCCACTATACCTATGGCCTCAGCCTTTGTAACTCTACCATGTAACAACTACATGTATATTTACCTTTGACCATTTTGACAGCTACCACTGTGATGTCCTCATGTTCCACTATACCGATGGCCTCAGCTTTTATAACTCTACCATGTAACAACTACATGTATATTTACCTTTGACCATTTTGACAGCTACCACTGTGATCTCCTCATGTTCCACTATACCTATGGCCTCAGCCTTTATAACTCTACCATGTAACAACTACATGTATATTTACCTTTGACCATTTTGACAGCTACCACTGTGATGTCCTCAAGTTCCACTATACCGATGGCCTCAGCTTTTATAACTCTACCATGTAACAACTACATGTATATTTACCTTTGACCATTTTGACAGCTACCACTGTGATGTCTTCATGTTCCACTATACCTATAGCCTCAGCCTTTATAGCTCTACCATGTAACAACTACATGTATATTTACCTTTGACCATTTTGACAGCTACCACTGTGATGTCCTCATGTTCTACTATACCTATAGCCTCAGCCTTTATAGCTCTACCATGAAACAACTACATGTATATTTACCTTTGACCATTTTGACAGCTACCACTGTGATGTCCTCATGTTCCACTATACCTATGGCCTCAGCCTTTATAACTCTACCATGTAACAACTACATGTATATTTACCTTTGACCATTTTGACAGCTACCACTGTGATGTCTTCATGTTCAACTATACCTATGACCTCAGCCTTTATAACTCTACTATGTAACAACTACATGTATATTTACCTTTGACCATTTTGACAGCTACCACTGTGATGTCTTCATGTTCAACTATACCTATAGCCTCGGCCTTTATAACTCTACCATGTAACAACTACATGTATATTTACCTTTGACCATTTTGACAGCTACCACTGTGATGTCTTCATGTTCCACTATACCTATGACCTCAGCCTTTATAACTCTACCATGTAACAACTACATGTATATTTACCTTTGACCATTTTGACAGCTACCACTGTGATGTCTTCATGTTCCACTATACCTATGACCTCAGCCTTTATAACTCTACCATGTAACAACTACATGTATATTTACCTTTGACCATTTTGACAGCTACCACTGTGATGTCTTCATGTTCCACTATACCTATGACCTCAGCCTTTATAACTCTACCATGTAACAACTACATGTATATTTACCTTTGACCATTCTGAAAGCTACCACTGTGATGTCTTCATGTTCCACTATACCTATATCCTCAGCCTTTATAACTCTACCATGTAACAACTATATGTATATTACCTTTGACCATTTTAACAGCCACCAATGTGATATCCTCATGTCTTACTATTCCTATAGCCTCAGCCTTTATTAACTCTACCATGTAATAACTACATGTATATTTACATTTGACCGTTTTGACAGCTACCACTATGATGTCCTCATGTTCAACTATACCTATGGCCTCAGCCTTTATAACTCTACTATGTAACAACTACATGTATATTTACCTTTGACCATTTTGACAGCTACCACTGTGATCTCCTCATGTTCCACTATACCTATAGCCTCAGCCTTTATAACTCTACCATGTAACAACTACATGTATATTTACCTTTGACCATTTTGACAGCTACCACTGTGATGTCCTCATGTTCCACTATACCTATGGCCTCAGCCTTTATAACTCTACCATGTAACAACTACATGTATATTTACCTTTGACCATTTTGACAGCTACCACTGTGATGTCCTCATGTTCCACTATACCTATGGCCTCAGCCTTTATAACTCTACCATGTAACAACTACATGTATATTTACCTTTGAGTATTTTGACAGCTACCACTGTGATGTCCTCAAGTTCCACTATACCTATAGCCTCAGCCTTTATAGCTCTACCATGTAACAACTACATGTATATTTACCTTTTTCCATTTTGACAGCTACCACTGTGATGTCCTCATGTTCCACTATACCTATAGCCTCAGCCTTTATAGATCTCCCATGTAACAACTACATGTATATTTACCTTTGACCATTTTGACAGCTACCACTGTGATGTCCTCATGTTCTACTATACCTATAGCCTCAGCCTTTATAGCTCTACCATGAAACAACTACATGTATATTTACCTTTGACCATTTTGACAGCTACCACTGTGATGTCCTCATGTTCCACTATACCTATGGCCTCAGCCTTTATAACTCTACCATGTAACAACTACATGTATATTTACCTTTGACCATTTTGACAGCTACCACTGTGATGTCTTCATGTTCAACTATACCTATGACCTCAGCCTTTATAACTCTACTATGTAACAACTACATTTATATTTACCTTTGACCATTTTGACAGCTACCACTGTGATGTCTTCATGTTCAACTATACCTATAGCCTCGGCCTTTATAACTCTACCATGTAACAACTACATGTATATTTACCTTTGACCATTTTGACAGCTACCACTGTGATGTCTTCATGTTCCACTATACCTATGACCTCAGCCTTTATAACTCTACCATGTAACAACTACATGTATATTTACCTTTGACCATTTTGACAGCTACCACTGTGATGTCTTCATGTTCCACTATACCTATGACCTCAGCCTTTATAACTCTACCATGTAACAACTACATGTATATTTACCTTTGACCATTTTGACAGCTACCACTGTGATGTCTTCATGTTCCACTATACCTATGACCTCAGCCTTTATAACTCTACCATGTAACAACTACATGTATATTTACCTTTGACCATTCTGAAAGCTACCACTGTGATGTCTTCATGTTCCACTATACCTATATCCTCAGCCTTTATAACTCTACCATGTAACAACTATATGTATATTACCTTTGACCATTTTAACAGCCACCAATGTGATATCCTCATGTCTTACTATTCCTATAGCCTCAGCCTTTATTAACTCTACCATGTAATAACTACATGTATATTTACATTTGACCGTTTTGACAGCTACCACTATGATGTCCTCATGTTCAACTATACCTATGGCCTCAGCCTTTATAACTCTACTATGTAACAACTACATGTATATTTACCTTTGACCATTTTGACAGCTACCACTGTGATCTCCTCATGTTCCACTATACCTATGACCTCAGCCTTTATAACTCTACCATGTAACAACTACATGTATATTTACCTTTGACCATTTTGACAGCTACCACTGTGATCTCCTCATGTTCCACTATACCTATGGCCTCAGCCTTTATAACTCTACCATGTAACAACTACATGTATATTTACCTTTGACCATTTTGACAGCTACCACTGTGATGTCCTCATGTTCCACTATACCTATGGCCTCAGCCTTTATAACTCTACCATGTAACAACTACATGTATATTTACCTTTGAGTATTTTGACAGCTACCATTGTGATGTCCTCATGTTCCACTATACCTATGGCCTCAGCCTTTATAACTCTACCATGTAACAACTACATGTATATTTACCTTTGACCATTTTGACAGCTACCACTGTGATGTCCTCATGTTCCACTATACCTATAGCCTCAGCCTTTATAACTCTACCATGTAACAACTACATGTATATTTACCTTTGACCATTTTGACAGCTACCACTGTAATGTCCTCATGTTCAACTATACCTATGGCCTCAGCCTTTATAACTTTACCATGTAACAACTACATGTATATTTACCTTTGACCATTTTGACAGCTACCACTGTAATGTCCTCATGTTCCACTATACCTATGGCCTCAGCCCTTATAACTCTACCATGTAACAACTACATGTATATTTACCTTTGACCATTTTGACAGCTACCACTGTGATGTCTTCATGTTCCACTATACCTATAGCCTCAGCCTTTATAGCTCTACCATGTAACAACTACATGTATATTTACCTTTGACCATTTTGACAGCTACCACTGTGATGTCTTCATGTTCCACTACACCTATGGCCTCAGCCTTTATAGCTCTACCATGTAACAACTACATGTATATTTACCTTTGACCATTTTGACAGCTACCACTGTGATGTCCTCATGTTCCACTATACCTATAGCCTCAGCCTTTATAACTCTACCATGTAACAACTACATGTATATTTACCTTTGACCATTTTGACAGCTACCACTGTAATGTCCTCATGTTCAACTATACCTATGGCCTCAGCCCTTATAACTCTACCATGTAACAACTACATGTATATTTACCTTTGACCATTTTGACAGCTACCACTGTGATGTCCTCATGTTCCACTATACCTATGGCCTCAGCCTTTATAACTTTACCATGTAACAACTACATGTATATTTACCTTTGACCATTTTGACAGCTACCACTGTAATGTCCTCATGTTCCACTATACCTATGGCCTCAGCCCTTATAACTCTACCATGTAACAACTACATGTATATTTACCTTTGACCATTTTGACAGCTACCACTGTGATGTCTTCATGTTCCACTATACCTATAGCCTCAGCCTTTATAGTTCTACCATGTAACAACTACATGTATATTTACCTTTGACCATTTTGACAGCTACCACTGTGATGTCTTCATGTTCCACTATACCTATAGCCTCAGCCTTTATAGCTCTACCATGTAACAACTACATGTATATTTACCTTTGACCATTTTGACAGCTACCACTGTGATGTCTTCATGTTCCACTATACCTATAGCCTCAGCCTTTATAGTTCTACCATGTAACAACTACATGTATATTTACCTTTGACCATTTTGACAGCTACCACTGTGATGTCTTCATGTTCCACTATACCTATAGCCTCAGCCTTTATAGCTCTACCATGTAACAACTACATGTATATTTACCTTTGACCATTTTGACAGCTACCACTGTGATGTCCTCATGTTCCACTATACCTATAGCCTCAGCCTTTATAACTCTACCATGTAACAACTACATGTATATTTACCTTTGACCATTTTGACAGCTACCACTGTAATGTCCTCATGTTCAACTATACCTATGGCCTCAGCCTTTATAACTCTACCATGTAACAACTACATGTATATTTACCTTTGACCATTTTGACAGCTACCACTGTAATGTCCTCATGTTCAACTATACCTATAGCCTCAGCCTTTATAACTTTACCATGTAACAACTACATGTATATTTACCTTTGACCATTTTGACAGCTACCACTGTGATGTCTTCATGTTCCACTATACCTATAGCCTCAGCCTTTATAACTCTACCAAATGCTCCTTGACCAAGAACCATTCCTATTTGATAAGGATACAGCAACAGCTCATCATTATATATTCATGTATTTGTTAAATTTAAATGCTCTGGGACTCGATTTTGACAGGTTATTATAACAAAACAAAACAAACAAAATCTTAAAATAATTCCACACTGATCAGTGGGGGGTGGGGGGTCAAGGGGCAGATTTCGCACCATTATATTTATTGAAAATGTGCCAAAATATAGGGTTTTTGGTGACATTTTGGGTCAGTACCCAGGGTGCGGACACCCCCTGAATCCACCACTGACAATTTCAGTAAAATGTAAAAAAATTCTATTCTTTTATCATAAATTTTTCCTTCATGCTGCCATCATTAGAAAAAAATAATGTCTGTAGATCTAACCTTGTCTGAGACGTTTCTTTGGGAATTCCCATTTAGGATCATACGGTATACAGCTTGTCTGTTCGTCTATCGGCAGCTCAGGGTTGTAATCAGCACTAGGCTGTATTAATGACTGCTCCAGTTCCTTGTGCTGAAAAACCAGGACAAAATGATTTACAACAATTCAGGACCTAATTTTTGAGTACTGTATTTTATTTATTTTGTTGGATTCATATTTTAGAGGATTTAGCACTGTTATGACTGTGTTAATTCAAAATTACACAAAATGCATCATAATAGAAAATAATAAAATGCCCTAATTAATTCATGATTACATGTACATTGATAGATAAATCTGCCTAATTTTGTCTTGATTCAGCTGAAATTTGGTTGCACTAGAGGAAGTACCATACAGTATGTATTGTCAGATATATGTATTAAACAGTTTTTTCCATTTATCTTTTATAAATATCTATTCAGAGTTTGCATTAGTTTTCAGCAGATAGTCATAGAAGGAAAACATTACTTACCAGAGCGGCTGTTCTCTTTCTGTATAGACATACTGCCGCAAACAAGATAATGATTATTAGAACTGTTGCCACGACAACGACTATAATGATGGTACTGGTGGCCGTCTTGGTTCGGGAAAGTCCTGCCTTTGTATTGATGTTGACTGCAAATAAATCATGTAATGACTTATATTGTGTGTCCTCTTACATTTGGACATTGATGTCACAAATGTTTTACAATAACATATCAAATTCTTTTGATTCTGAAGGCATATTCCGAAAGAGTAATTATTGAATGCCTTTATGTTTTACAGCTGTCAAGTTAGTTGTAGCACTTATATGATATAAATTATCACATATTACAAATCACATATTTCATCTAAAGGTAAGTTTAATGTTCCATTACATATTTTATAATACAATTCTATAGGAGACTATTTCTTATTTAATCAAATATGTACCATACATTATGTTCCACTTACCGACTCTGAACATCCAGCTAGCCTGGATAGATCCACCCACATTGTAAGCTTCACATGTGTAATTCCCTTCATTGGCAACTTGGGTACTGTTGATAATTAAACTGAATAAAGAAGAAAGAAATTATATATAAATACTTCATGTGGCACATAAATATAATTTACATTTAGTAGCACAGAAACTGCACACTCAGAGATCAAATTCTGTGACAGTTCAAGTTGTTATTGAAGCTGTTATAATTTAGCTTTTAAGAATGATATCAATTGATGACATCATCATATTAAATATTACTACATGTTCATAGATTAAAAATAATAGGTAATCTCAGATTACAAAGCTCACCTCATGGCAGCAAATACAGTATTTCAATTTAAACATACATGTATTTCTAAGTACATGTATATTGGCTTTTAAAAGACACTACAACCAATATGTAAGTTTGGTACATGTAACACTTATACTATGCTCAATATTGGCTTTTAAAGGCAAAATTACTCAAGTGGAAGAAGTAGGTCAAGGTCATTTTAAGAATTTGATCAAAGATATATCCAATATGCAAGTTTAGTTCATGTAGCACTTATACTCTGCTCAATATTGGCTTTTTAAGGCAAAATCACTAAAGAAGAAATAGTAGGTAAATGTCATTCTATGAAAATTTGATTGAAGATACATCCAATATACAAGTTTGGTACTATGCTACATAATGTAGCATTTATACTTTGCTCAATACTGGTTTTCAAAGACATACACAGGTGATATTTTCCTGTCTCCTCCCACACTGAGGAGTTATAAATGAAGGGATATGAAAATATATAACATGATATATTTATTTAGTAAACCTCCACAGCTCTATCAGTAGGGGTGTTTGCTTGTAGTCTGAAGGTTGTGAGTTCAAACCCTGTCACTGCCTCATTTTTCTCTCCCATATTACTAACACAATCAGTTGAAGATAAAATTGAGATTACATGTATAATTTCTAGAGTATGAAAAACACTTTGTGAGAATTTTCACTCCTATTGACATTTGCACACGAAGTATAGATACATACATGTATGTAAGTCATGTCACAGTATGTATGACTTCTATTTTTACCTCATATCGTCATCAGACAATGTGATGCCTAGAGTATTGTTTTCAGGATCGATAATCATGCCATCTTTATACCAGCGTACAGAGGGCTTTGGTATTCCTGTAACCTCACACTCACGTAGAATGAACATGTCACCCTTAATGGCTCGTACCTCCTCAACCACTTCGTGATTCTTGGAGACAAACTTAGGCTTTTCAATGGCTGTAAAAAGAAGTTTGATAATTGCAGATTTCAATATACATGATAAGTGTATGCTAGAAGTGAAATAGATGCATCTAGGAATCTGAGAAAATAAAAACTGAATGTCTTAAACTAGAAATGTCCTACTCTAAAGAATCACACGTTATTACTCATTTGTAAATTGACCTTCTCAACAGAATTCTTTGATAATACATGTCATTGTGTTATGTACATTGACTACTTTTTACAATTTTAGAGATCGAAAGTAAACTGTAGAATGTGGCACTTGTTACATCTTATCGTGAAATACCCTATAACAGCCATATTCCATATTTTAGAGTAATCCACTTTAAGAACCTGAAGATTGCATTGGCAAACAAAATAAACTGTATCAGCAGAATCAGTTACTAGTAGTACTCTCTTTAGCAGTTTTATAAAAATAAACCATTTGACAATGGTTTGCAGATCCATTTCTGATGCTATTAAATTTAGTATTTTCATTCACTAGGACAAACTTTCACAGTTCAAGGCTGACCCCAAAAGTAGCAAAGATTAATACACAGTGAATGATTCTACGTATGCAGTACATGAAAGATTGTTGAAGAAAATATGTAGCAGACAAACTCAAGATAAGTTGATTTCAGTTTCCTATCATAGTAAGTCTGTATAATGAGTATGGTATTACCTATGACCCTGAAGTCTTTACTTTTATACCCCTCGTGGTCTACAGTGCCGTTTAAAAGCGTTGGTACACATCTATATGAGCCGTCATTAGTCATATTGACACTGGGTATATAAAGCTGTGTGACGTGTGATTTATTGGTAGATAAAGTATCTATGTACGTCCAGTTGTTCTCTGTCAGACGGACTGCCTTCACCTTTCCTCTCCGTACAAAGTAGACGCTCACGTCAGAATATTCCCATTTTGTTACACGACAGGATACATTGAGTGGATTTTCTTCAATAAGGGAATCTGATGACATGTCCATATCCATACCACTAGGACTGTCTGTATAATTTGAAAGTATTTTCAAAGACCATGCATGCAATAACAAATAACTAAAATAAAACTTGTATCACGTTATTGAAGGAATGATTGAGTTTCTTAAAAATATATATGAATTATTATAGGTAAACTTAATAAAGCCAGGGACTAAAATTAACGGTCGCCCGGTCGCCCGAGGCGACCACTTTTGCTCCCGGGCCCATGAAACCTTCCTACTCGCTCGCCCGAGTGGCGATTAAAAATTCTCGGGGTTTGTATGGATATTTCAAGCCTATTAACAAAGCACCTGTTGTTCGCGCGATGTTTACATCGACGTCAATCGTAATCTTGAAAGAGTTGCATCGTCTAAGTCGCGCGAGTGTTTGAAAGTACGGACCCGATGATGTGCGGAGCCTTAGATCCGTTTTGCTTCTGAATATTATACTTCACTTTCGTTTTGCAAAATTTCATTTTTTTTTCACGGGCTACCAAAATTTACTCCGGGCTAATAAATCTGAAAATGTAGGGGCCCGGGTGGCTACCATGTCAAAAACTTTAATTTTAGTCCCTGAAAGCACAATTTATGAATTTGGATTGAAGATAATAATTTTCTTATTCATACAAAAGCTTTTATGTCAGCACTTTTAAATAGTCTCTGCCGAAATTAAAACGATATATGGAAGTGCAAGATTCCCAACATGACGATATTGCAGAGATTCCAGTGAAGCACACATGAAAGATGATGAATGATTAAAAACAGTCATCACATATTCTAATCCATTTAGTAATCTTTTTCCCATGGAAAAAACTACGTACATATAGACTTCGAGGTTAAGTAGACAATAAGAATCATACTATACTTACAAAAGACTTTGACTGCTGTATCATAGTAATCAGATCCTATAGTGTTATCAGCCACACATCTAAACATTCCCGATCTCGCCGCTCTGAAATACACCTTACTATTTGACAGATCTCCAGAGAGCGTAACGCGGAGATCAGTGACATTAGTCCAGGAGTCGTTAGAGTTCACACAATCCGGAGGTAGACATGGCTGCCACTGCCAGTATATGGAGGACGGGGTCGGAACGGAGTCAACCTGACATTCTACATTGTACGGCCTACTAATCATGTAATATTTGTCCATCATAACCTTAGACGATTGTATTGTTACTGCAGGTGCATCTGTAAATATCAAGATAGATCCATATAACATGTAGATAAACAATATCATCTTCTTATAGTACTGATTTCAACTCAGTCTTAGGAGCCACACCGAGTATCACTAAAACTTGTGTCATTGTCAATAACCTTTTAACGATCAGAAGAAAGTATTTTAGACATTACCCTTTTTTGTATTATTCTAAGAGGCATTGAGCCCTGTGAGAGAAACTTGGTGCCTTATAATGTGAGAATTTCAATAAAAATCTTGAAATTTCTAAAGTTCCCCTTTGCTGATTTTTTTCAAATACTAATTTTAAAAGTATAATAATACATCTATAATTGTATATTCTAAATACATTATAATCTTTTTTTCTTTTATCAATTCTAAATTACTTACATTTTACAACCAAATAGAAGCTTTTGCTCTTCCACTCAAAACCATTTGACAGAACTGCAGTATAATTTCCTCTGTGGTGACGGGCAGCTTTAGCTATTCTGATACCATATTCACTCTCAATCCTAGATAAGAAAGATTTCACATACATATATGAATTGCATGCATTATAAATGCATTGATAATGAAGACAGAAGCTGAATTAAGAACATCTATACATGATGAGAGGTCAAGGTACTTCTTAGAAAACATGACCCTATGCACCTATTGTGCAAGTTTGGTACAATGCCTTGTTTACACAAGCATGAAATGAGATTTAATTCACATTTAGATTATGACTGCATGCACACAACAAATTTAATTTGCAATGCTTTAATTTACATTGGATGATTTTGTCATGTGAATGCAAAGCAATTCTAATACATGTATTTAGCATTAAATCTGATCATGCATTGATGATATACTTGAAATCTTAGGAACAGTACATATACACTTAAACTGGGCACTTTTAATCATCCTTGAATCTCAAATCACAGAATATATGTCAAAAAAATTAATTTAATTCAAACATGCATGTGCTGCTCCCCAAGCACATGATTATTTTCCTAGTTTTCAAAAGAAAGTTGTTATGTCAAAGAGTTGGGTTCTGACCATGTTGATATCAAAATTAAACAAAATGTTTTTCATAAAAAAACAGATGTCTTGCCCCTCCCTCTAAGTTACTTTGACCTTAGGCCAAAATGCAAAATGATGTCCTTTGAGTCATGGGCAACATCATACTAAAACATGAAAGTGATTCATTACATTGTTTGAGGTAAAGCCCAAACATGATTGGCATATACAATTTCATTATAAGCATATTTAAAGAAATTGACTTTGGTCACATGACCTTGGATATAGGTGATCTGAAACCTACACTCACTGACGAGGGTTAAGTACCCGAAACATGCATGTCTGGTCCATGCTGCAAACTTATCTGCTTTTAAATGATGCTATTGAATTTGAAGACGTTTAACATTGTATGGATCATGAGCAACAAAAAACTGAATTAGTGATTGGATACACGGTTCAAAATATAGAGCCTAAACATTATTAGCATAGACAATTTCAGCCTGGACATGCTTAGCATGTACAATTTCATTACCAAAGTAAGAAGCTACCTTAACCATGTGACCTTGGGACAATGTGATAAGAAACGTTTAGTCCTTAGAAACAACATACTAAAATATGAAAACAATTGTAAGAAGGGTTCAGGAGATATAGCCCAGACAATATTAGTACGTACAATTTCATTAAAAAGAACTAAATAATCTTGACCTTGGGCACATGACCTTGGGTCAAGATGATAAGAAACCCTCCAATCCTGAGCAACAGCATACTATAGTATAAGAGTGATCCAGTATACGATTTCACAGATATAGCCCAGACTCAATAGCATTTACAATTTCATTAAAAAATGTAATACTTGACATTAGTCATATGACCTTTGATCAAGGAGGTGTGAAACCTTTGGGTCATCAGCACCATCATACTAAAATATGACGTGATCCGATCATGGTTCAAAAGATTAAGCCTGGACATAATACATGTAACAAATACAATTTCATTTAAAATATACTAATTGACCTTGACCTTGGTCATATGACCTTGGGTCATGGTGATGTGAAACCTTTACGTGATAAGCAACAACATACTAAAATATGAAAGTTATCCGGCAAACGGTTCAAGGGATATAACACGGACTGGAATGTTTAGTTTAAACATATTTTATTTTCAATAAGAAAATATGTACAGTTTCATTAAAAATGCACTAAGTGACCTTGACCTTGGTCACATGACCTTGGGTCAAGGTGATGTGAAACCTACTGGTCATAAGCAACAACATACTAAAATATGAAAGTGATCCGGCAAACGGTTCAAGAGATATAGCCCGGACAGGAATATATGCATAATTTCATTAAAACTGCACTGAGTGACCTTGACCTTGGTCACATGACCTTGGGTCAAGGTGATGTGAAACCTACCGGTCATAAGCAACAACATACTAAAATATGAAAGTTATCCGGCAAACGGTTCAAGAGATATAGCACGGACAGGAATGTATGCACAATTTCATTAAAAATGCACTAAGTGACCTTGACCTTGGTCACATGACCTTGGGTCAAGGTGATATGAAACCTACCGGTCATAAGCAACAACATACTAAAATATGAAAGTTATCTGGCAAACGGTTCAAGAGATATAGCCCAGACAGGAATGTATGCATAATTTCATTAAAAATACACTGAGTGACCTTGACCTTGGTCACATGACCTTGGGTCAAGGTGATGTGAAACCTACGGGTCATAAGCAACAACATACTAAAATATGAAAGTTATCCGGCAAACGGTTCAAGAGATATAGCCCGGATAGGAATGTATGCATAATTTCATTAAAAATGCACTAAGTGACCTTGACCTTGGTCATATGACCTTGGGTCAAAGTGATGTGAAACCTACGGGTCATAAGCAACAACATAATAAAATATGAAAGTTATCCGGCAAACGGTTCAAGAGATATAGCCCGGACAGGAATGTATGCACAATTTCATTAAAAATGCGTTAAGTGACCTTGACCTTGGTCACGTGACCTTGGGTCAAAGTGATGTGAAACCTTTGGGTCATAAGCAACAACATACTAAAATATAAAAGTGATCCGGCAAACGGTTAAAGAGATATAGCCCGGACAGGAATGTATGCATAATTTCATTAAAAATGCACTAAGTGACCTTGACCTTGGTCACATGACCTTGGGTCACGGTGATGTGAAACCTTCGGGTCATAAGCAACATCATACTAAAATATGAAAGTGATCGGGCAAACGGTTCAGGAGATATAGCCCGGACATGATGTGTGACAGACGGACAGACAGACAGACGGACAGACGGACGACGAAGGCAAAACCAATATGTCTCCTCCCCGTTGGGGGGGAGACATAATGATCAAAGCTTGTCAATGGTTTACATTGACCACTGCCCTTGTGCCTGTGAAAGAAAGAAAAATGTCAGTAGAAACTTATAGTTACTTACTTTGTTTCATTATATTCTTTTCCCCCTATTCTGATGGGAGCACCATTCAAATACCATGTAACATTAAAGCTCGGGAACGCTTCTACGGTGTTTATTATTGTGACATTTCCTTGCCCTTCCACAGTGTAAAAGAGCCCATTTGTACTGTAGGATGGACTGGAGATGCTGTATTCACCAATAATTAGAACTGGTTCTGTAAAAGTAAGAAATTCTCTTAGTAAATGAGATACAATGTAAAAGTCATTTTGTCAAAACCCAAGATACTTCAGGATTCTACATATGAAATACAAAAATCCTACCCCTTATGGTTCAAAAGATACAGTCCACTAGATAACATTTTTATGAATTTTTATACGGAGTCATGCAAGTAAATAAAATAGTCGTAATATCAAACAGAAGTTCTGCTCATAATGAACTTACAAGTGAAAAATATTATGCACATCAAGGATTGAAAATTGTCAAATCAAGAAGGACTTTGGTAATTCACATACCATCTTGTATATAGACAAGTTTTTCAATAGGCTTTGATTTCCCGTCATGTGTTGTAGTTATACATCGGTACACGCCCTCGTCTTTCTTTCCTGCATTCATCACAGTCAATTTACTGTAGATATGGTCATAGGCAAACTGTGTCTGTACAGGGTCTCTTATAGGTCGTGTGTAACGCACCCGGTCTGAATTCTGTATTAAGAAAATATATAAAGCTGCAGTAATGACATTGTCAATCTTATAAATTAAAAAATTAGTTATGTTTTACTTGGTACAACACTTTTATAATTTCAAATCCTATTTCATTTAGAAATCAATCGTAAGCAGCAGTAATCAAAATATGCTGCAAAAATTAACGAATACTTGTACCATTCTTGCTTTTTTTAAGATATATATCCTCTCATCATTTTACTTATAGGCGAAAAATATTTGTCATCAAAACTCATCATATTTATTTTTCATGATCCCTCTCTTTCTTTTTGCAAAATTTTTAATATCAATTTTTCTTTACAACAGAGAAATAATAATTTCAAATTTAAAAATCTTAACAAAATTCAAATGGTGCAGATACTAGCTGTTGGTGAAGGGATGAAAATAAGCATGATATTTGATGTATGAAAAATTGTAAAATAAAAATGATGACGGTGATTCATGATGTCAGTATGTAGCATTGCTGCAAGAACATTGTTGTTGATTTCAAAACATAAACGTAATGATTTCAATGTTGTAAATAGATAGCAGTCAGCCAATGAAATCGATCGTGTGATACACATGAAATGAAGTAGAATATATAATCCAAGTAAGTCACAGAAGCTTATATTAAACAAACATTCAAGCTTCCATTAACCCCTCCATTAAATATTTTATAATCTGACCTAAATTTCTGTACAGAATCATGTCCATACTTTGCAGGAATTTTTACTTCATTTTCATTTGATGATGTCAAATAAATTGTAATTTCATTTTCTATCAACATCATAATTTCTTATTTATTCTGTTCTCTTTCTAATATTCTATTCCATCAATCACAGAAACTGCAATAAGGGCAACACATGTATTGTTTTTTGTTACTCCATGAGAAAATGATCTTTATGCAGTAAATCTAATAACAGCTTCCATTTCTAAATCAACATATTTATATAAATTGTTTCTAAACCTAAAGTTTAAAACAATGGTGCATTCAAGCAATGTCCAAAAGCAAAGCTCTAAGGTTTTGTTAAAAAAAAAACTAGAAGTCTCTGACGAGACTGAAGCTCTCCTGGTTGTTTGGAATCATCCATGTAAGTTATTCACCCATTTTACAAGACCTCAAGGATCAAGGGCTAAAAAGTAGTATCTGATGCACAACAAGACCACATCCCCATTTCAATGCAAAAAGAAAGAATCGGTCATTTCTGAGAATTGGTGTTCACAAGATTACATAATATTATATAGGAGAACATGACCAAACCCATTTTCCAATGCCCTGGGGATCAGCCCTGGGCTCAAACAAAATATAAACGCACAACTACAACAAAGACCCATTATAATGCAAAAAGAATTCACTCTCGATCAATTATACTTTCAGAGAATTGATCTTTACATAATTACAGAGTTATAGTGACCACACCCATTTTTCTAGACCATGGGGGTCAGGGACTCAAACAAAATATTATGTACACAACTAGACTACAGACCAATTACAATTACAAAGAATTAATTCTTTATAAATAATACTTTCTGTTAATGATTATATAGAGCTAAATTGGAGAAAATGACCACACCCATTTTCCAATACCCTGAGGGTAAGGGGCTCAAACAAAATATCAGGTGCACAGCTAGCCCACAGACCTATCATAATACAAAAAGAATTAATTCTCTATCAATTATACTTTCTGAGAATTGGTGATCACAAGATTACATAAGGTTATATAGGAGAAAATGACCACATCCATTTTCTAAGACCCTGGGGGTGAGGGGCTCGAACAAAATATCAGGTGCACAATAGACCATAGGCCCATTATAATGCAAAAAGAATCAATTTCTTACCATTCATAGTTTCAGAGGATTCGCAATTACAAGAAAAGTTTAACAAACGGACAGACACCGGACACAGGGCAATCGCATAAGCTGGTCTTTGACCAGTAGAGCTAAAAACATGTATTTGTGAAACATGAATGCCCCCCTCAACACCTTTGTTCGTAAAACAGCTGCGATGTAAAAAGAATGATATTCCCTAAGGTCAAGTCAAAAGGTCAAAAATTTGGTATTCATGGAAATGTTTTGTCAAAAGGAATACACATGTGAAATATGAAAGCCACATCATCATCCATTTAAACGTTATGGCTAAGGTTAAAGTTTTTCAAACGTAGGTCAAACACTAAGATCTAGGTCACAATTAGGTAAAAAGTTTTGGTATCTATTGAAAGGTCTTGACTCACAAGGAATACACATGTGAAATATGAAACTCTATCACTAATAACATTCAAAAGTTATAGCCAAGGTTAAAGTTTTTGCAGACAAACAGACACACAGAAAAATAGTTGCCAGAGTCACCTAATGCTCGACTGCATAGCATAATATCTCTCATGACAGCCAATTTATTTAAACTCCCTCTCTCAGGCAACAACATATATCAAGTCACATAAAAAATTTAAAGTTATAAATTACAAGTCTGGTGCATGTAGCACTTATAGTTAGCTCAATATTGCCAATTTAAAGCAAAATCACTGAAGCGGAAACAGTAGGTCAAGGTCATATTTCAATAGTCTAACCCAAGATGCATCCAATATGCAAGTCTGGTGCATGTAGCACTTATACTTTTCTCAATATTGGCTTTTAAAGGTAAAATAATTCAAGCGGAAAAAGTAGGTCAAGGTCATTTTATGAAAGTTTGATCAAAGATACATCCAATATGCAAGTTTGGTACATGTAGCACTTATACTTTGCTCAATATTGGCTTTTAAAGGTAAAATCATTCAAGCGGAAAAAAAGTAGGTCAAGGTAATTTTATGAAAGTTTGATCAAAGATACATCCAATATGTAAGTTTGGTACATGTAGCACTTATACTTTGCTCAATATTGGCTTTTAAAGGCAAAATCATTCAAGCAGAAAAAAGTAGGTCAAGGTCATTTTTTGAAAGTTTGATCAAAGATACATCAAATATGTAAGTTTGGTACATGTAGCACTTATACTTTGCTCAATATTGGCTTTTAAAGACTTTATTGCTATCTTAACATTTACCTTATCATCTCAACATTTGCCTTATCATTTGATATAATTTTAAAAATCCCAACCCCAGGGGCTTTATCCTCATCTGGATATATTAAATGATGTATAATTAAACATTTGCTACAAAAAAAAACCAACAGAATATGAATATAGGAAAGGTAAATGTGTAATCTTAACATTTACCTTATCATCTAGTTCGGACGACTCCGACGCCGACGCCGACGCCGACGCCGGGGGTATTGCAATAGCTCTTTTGCACTAAAGTGCAGTCGAGCTAAAAACAGACAGATCAAAAACTATATGGGGCATAAAAATATGTACTAGCATCCCACAACAACAAAATAAACAAGTGATATTACCCATATAATAATGATTTCTTGACATGAATATGCAGCTAAAATCATATAGTACAAAAAGCTATTTACCTGAACCTTTTTCTAAGCATTCATTGATCAAAAACAAAAAGCTCCAAGAAATCTGTTTGAATTTGTTTGCTCATGTACAAAATCACTTAAAATATGTTTTATGATTTTATAGTTATTGGAATAAAAGTAGATTGAATTAGTAGGGCAATACTCAATCATAACATCCTTTAAAAACCTATACTAATTTGACATAACATATACCATCTGACCTCTACCTTCAACTTGATTAAATATTACGAGGGTATCGCAATGTGTAGCAAGATTTCCCTCAGAACTGCATATTTCATACTACAGGTGTAAATTTTTATGAACTATAATATTGTCAACTATGACCTTGACATTAAATGACATCTGACCTTTAGAATCAATTGGTTGCCTCCTAATTTCCAATGGTCAAGTATCGAGTCTTTGCGGAACACAAAGTTTTTTCCTCTTACAGACGGTATCTGACGTAATACCATTATGATGTCATGAAAATGGTATGGTAATGTCGATTTTATACTTTCATTTCCCAGACTTTTAGGACCGTTTCCATAGAATTTGATGACGTCATAATCAGTCTACGTCAGATACCATCTCAAATGGGAAGTAACTCTGGTTTTCGAAAATAGCGAATATAGATATGGAAGGTTTGGTGATTCCATGCAGCTTAGTGATGCTTTATCCCCTCTCAAATGAAAATGTTTCAAGGCAATAAATCAAATGATCAAATGCATTGACTGAATGATAATGCTGAAGCCATGAATGCATGCAGGTGATAGAATGGGAGCAAGCATGATGCATGATGCAATCTTACCAACTGTTCATCAGGGGGAGGGAAGTATACAAAGGGTGCAGCCTAAAATTAGAGATTACATAATATATGTTTGGTGCTCGAAGAGTGGGTTCAATCATTCATCTTTAAAGAATGGAGTTATAGATAATAAAAGGTGTAAGATTATCTTTATCAGTAGCATCCACAGGTGTTTGTAATTTTGTTTATGCTTTTCATGGGTTTCTATCTTTCACAGTTTGAAAAATTGTAACATAGTTTTGTAATTTCTGAAACATTTAATAACAAATAGGAAAGTAAGGGAAAATGCATGAGAGAATGCAGACATGCGGACTGAGACATTTCACAATGGTCTTAAACAATATATTAATTGACATTTTTAAAGTATTACATGATACAATGTACTTTGAAAGAATACATATAATTCTGTCACATATATCATTCTAAAAGTGATCTAGATCATCAAACTTATGACAATATTTCAAAATTCTACAAATGTACTACATTAGCAGAAAGCCCAACACCACAGTAGATTTAAAACAAAGTTAGAAAATTGTTTATACATGTGGAAGTTTCATTGTTTTTAACATTGTATGTCTGATCACAAATAAAATCAAATTCAAGGAATTGTGGTCCCCCGCTTTTGGGTGTTTGTCTTTAAAGAAATGCTTACAGACATCCCCCCATTCTTAAGTTTTAATAATATATCTCATATATTATCAACATTCTAAATATGAAAGATTAACTCCAAGAAAAGGTCAAAAGGTACAAACTTTTGTTTTGTTTCCAAGGGACAGGGCTTATAAAAAGGTATGCACATGTGAAATATTTAAGACCTATGATTTAAATTAAAATCAAAAACTTATGGTCGAGGTTGAAGTTTTTAAATGTGGGTCAACCTCCATGGACAAGGTCACAAGGTCAGGTTGTTGTTACCAACAGAAAGGTCTCATCACAAGGAATACACATGTGAAATGTGAAAGCCCTATCATTTTCCATTAAAAAGTTATGGACAAGGTTATAGTTTTTTGAAAAGTAGGTCGAACTCAAAGGTCAAGGTCACAAGGTAAAAAATTTTGGTATCCATGGAAAGGTCTTGTCACAAGGAATACACATGTGAAATATCAAAGCCCTATCACTTTCCATTCAAAAGTTATGGTCAAGGTTAAAGTTTTTAATAAGTAGGTCAAAGTCCAAGGTCAAGGTCACAAGGTCAAAAATTTTGGTATCCATGGAAAGGTCTTGTCACAAGGAATACACATGTGAAATATCAAAGCCTTATCACTTTCCATTCAAAAGTTATGGTCAAGGTTAAAGTTTTTAATAAGTAGGTCAAAGTCCAAGGTCAAGGTCACAAGGTCAAAAATTTTGGTATCCATGGAAAGGTCTTGTCACAAGGAATACACATGTGAAATATCAAAGCCCTATCACTTTCCATTCAAAAGTTATCGTCAAGGTTAAAGTTTTTAATAAGTAGGTCAAAGTCCAAGGTCAAGGTCACAAGGTCAAAAATTTTGGTATCCATGGAAAGGTCTTGTCACAAGGAATACACATGTGAAATATCAAAGCCCTATCACTTTCCATTCAAAAGTTATGGTCAAGGTTAAAGTTTTTAATAAGTAGGTCAAAGTCCAAGGTCAAGGTCACAAGGTCAAAAATTTTGGTATCCATGGAAAGGTCTTGTCACAAGGAATACACATGTGAAATATCAAAGCCCTATCACTTACCATTCAAAAGTTCTGCACAAGGTTAAAGTTTTTGTGACTGACGGACAGACGGACAGACGGACGGACAGACGGACAGACGGACAGACGGACGAACTGGTTTTAATGTCCCCGCGCTTTCGCGAAAGCGGGGGACAATAAAAGTACATAAAACTCCCATACTTTCAAAGAGCTCAAAATATTGTGTTGATCTCTACAGTTTTTTCTTCTTTTTTCAATTTCACGGTGTATATTATAAATGTAATAAGAAACCTGTGAATATTCAATTCCTACATTTAACCCATGTACATTGTAAGACTCAAAACACAGTTCCTTGTTTGCATAAAGGTCAGCTAGTGTATATGTGCTAATATTAATAATTATTGGTATCGCTTTTAAAATCATACATCTTTGAAAATGCTCTACATGCTTTTTCCCTTTTAACTGGCATATCAGAAAGAATAAATTATAGTCTTAAGTTTGGCAACATTTCTAATTTCTTAATCCATTTCTATAAATATAATCCTACTATGGAAATATAAGGAATGTTATAGTCTTGAGTTCCATTCAGCAACATTAATAAGATTTTAGTCCATTTTATTTATATGTAATCCTATATTCCAAGTTACCATCATAAATGTGTATGAAAACAATATCCACAACATCAAATATTAGAAAATGAAATAATTAAATACCACATCAATTCACAAAAAAATCAAGATTAAAGAAATCATATGGTTATTGTAACATCAAAGTGACTTATTTAATTATTGAAAGGATTAAAATGATGTCACAACAAATTTTAAGTTTCCTCAAAGAAATAAATCAAATGTGAACCGTAAAATAAAACTAAATAAAAATAAAAAATAAAAGCAGCTAGCTAGCACACATTTAAAACAACAGAATCTTAGGCTTAAATTCAAAACATAGCCCAGTCTACAGTTGCCTTACCTGGTCAATCTTCTCATGCATGTGAGTCTTTAATTAAATATGTCAATTTTTATAGATTAATTGCTTATCTTATATATCATAACACACATATACCCATTGTTAGTTTATTGATTTACATCTATTGAACACTATATGTATTTATTTACTCCACTTACTTTCTTGGAAGGACTCTTTGTCTAAAATTTTGATAGTATATTATTACTGAATTCTAAGCCTTAAATAATGTGTCATATCGAAATATAAACTATCCTATCAGTTCAATTGAAGACAAATAGAATAGTTTGTATTAAGAGAATTTTTTACCTGGTCTGTCAATTTTGTGATGACTTAAGTAGATTTGAGTAAATATTGCAAAATCCTAAATTAAAAGAAAGAATCATAGCATACCTCATTGGATGAATAGGACCAGTTGAAGTGAATCTTCACTCCTTTGTCAACTTTTACATTACAGTATATCTCAAAGGTGCTACCGATCTCAACTACCATGTCAGATGCTGGTGTAAAATACGGCATGGGAGGGGATGTAGCTCCTGGGGAAAAAATAGTGATGAAAAATGAAAGGAAAGTAGTGTACTTGTAAATTCATCACAACAATACATGCATGCTTGTAGACAGATGAAAAGAGGGCAAAATTACATAATAGTATAATCATTAATATATATATATACAGCCCATTGTCATTTTGACTCAGTTATTTTCTATCGCAATGTTTTAAAAATTACACAAATAAAATTATTGATTGGCAACACAGTAGATTGCTCTTTAAAAGACAGTCTGAAATGTTCACAGAATTTATCTTACAATTGTATCAATCCAATGCTTCCGTAGTATTATGAATGTCAATTAAGATTTTGATACATTCTGACTTAATTTTTGTACTTGACATCTTAACACAACATTTGGAAAGACTTTTGACAATATCATTGTGGCCATTAATATTTAATTTAAGATATCAAATTTTTCTTCAGATATTACCTAGATGATACATGTAACACCTTTCTGTCAGAATATACTCACTTAAATAAGTTAACTGGAAAGTCAGTCTGTCTGTAGTGGTGTCCCTCTCAGCAATACATCTGAATAATCCACTGAAGAAAGCGTTAGGATACTGTAGTATAAATCCCCGATGAGGATCATACAATATGGCGTGCTCGTCTCCTGTCTTTAGGATTATATACTGGGGACCGTTGATCTTTATTAACGTCATATTCACTGAGGGGTCTGTGGGTCGACATCTGATAGCCGTCTCACGATAATGATACACAAGCATTGGATAGATAGGAATGTTTGGGGGAAATGTTCCTCCAAATGGTGCAAGTAGCTTCTTCTCATCTGAAAATAATGAGAGTGTCTCGTGAATAAGCCTGAAATACAGTTTCGCTTACAAAGTCTTTGAGATGATGCATGTGATATATTCTGCTCTTGTAATATACACACAGCCAATTGTGCCTCACATAAAATTCATAATTATGAAATGAGCATCATGTAAATTTCACATGAAAGTTCATGTAAAATTCATATAAATTTCACATAAGATTTATGTAAAAAATATTTTCACATAAATTTTCTTCACATGAATTTCACATGATATTTTTTTCTTTGTGACCTTCATGCGAAATTGAATTTACATAGAATTCATTTCAGAAACTTCACATGAATTTCATGTAAAAAAATTAATTAACGTAAATTTCATGTTCATGCTCCTTTCACAATAATTTCATATGTACTTTCATGTAAAGTTCATGCAAATTTCACCTGAATTTCATATGAGGCACAAGTGGCTGTGTGTACTAAGTGATTTATTTTTAACTCCTTAATAAACAATTATTTTCTTACTATTTGAACAAGATTTGATTGTAGTGTGTATATTATTTTTCTTATCAACATCATAAATTTTGAAAATCTTGAACAGACGAGTAACAGATAACAAAATTTTCTATTTTTTTGGCCTCTGAATTGGCATCCGTTACTCATCCGTTCATGCTGTTAGTCATTCGTAACTCGTTGGTCTCCATTCTGTATGAGCATGCTCAAAACTTTTCAACAGACAAAGCAGACTTAAAGGCATCCATTACTTGTCCATTGGTATGTGTTTTGTCTGGTACATGTCCGTAACATCTCCGGTAGCAGAGGACTATAAGGTTAATTTTCAGCAGTTTTTTCATCTGTTCGACGTCGGTTCACATTATCAGGTAAGGTGTGACACTACCATTATTGATGTAGACATTGCTGTTACACTCTTACGTCCTCTCACATAGACATAGATACTAGAGCTGAGTTTGTTCTGTATGTACTGGCAGGTGTATTCCCCAGTGTAGGTGTAGTCAGTGTTACTGATGATGTAGACACTAATGTTACACTCTTACCTCTCACATAGACATAGATACTAGAGCTGAGTTTGTTCTGTATGTACTGACAGGTGTATTCCCCAGTGTAGGTGTAGTCACAGTGTTACTGATGATGTAGACACTAATGTTACACTCTTACCTCTCACATAGACATAGATACTAGAGCTGAGTTTGTTCTGTATGTATACTGGCAGGTGTATGTCCCAGTGTAGATTTAATCAGAGTTACTGATAATTTAGACATAATTGATGTTACACTCTTACCTCTCACATAGACATAGATACTAGAGCTGAGTTTGTTCTGTATGTACTGGCAGGTGTATTCCCCAGTGTAGGTGTAGTCAGTGTTACTGATGATGTAGACACTAATGTTACACTCTTACCTCTCACATAGACATAGATACTAGAGCTGAGTTTGTTCTAACGTACTGGCAGGTGTATTCCCCAGTGTAGGTGTAGTCAGTGTTACTGATGATGTAGACACTAATGTTACACTCTTACCTCTCACATAGACATAAATACT
This sequence comes from Pinctada imbricata, assembly GCA_033119305.1. Lineage (NCBI taxonomy): Eukaryota > Metazoa > Mollusca > Bivalvia > Pterioida > Pteriidae > Pinctada > Pinctada imbricata. The sequence continues at coordinate 50,526,312 of VSWD01000006.1, read as the reverse complement.
AGAGCTGAGTTTGTTCTGTATGTACTGGCAGGTGTATTCCCCAGTGTAGGTGTAGTCAGTGTTGCTGATGACAAAGATACTGCCATACGGCCTGTTGGTGTTGGTATTATTGGACACTGGTCTCTCCTCCACCTTTAGTCTGTCATAATTATTGGCCTTATTCTGAAAAAATTTGTTCAATAATCAATATCCTGTAGCAAATATCTTAAAAAGAAGACATTAGTCACTAAGTTCACATCTTCTTTCCATACGTCATTTCATTCAGGGAAATTAGATAAAAATAGCTAGTTTATTTCATTTTTTTTTAATATAAAGCAAAACTATCAATACATGGCTCATAAAGTGTCTATATATTTTTTGTCTGAATTCGAGAAGCAAAATCTGACTCATGAAATGGTGATGTCTGTCCATCTGTCTGTCCATCCGTCTGCCTCAAAAATTTGGCTTAGCTGTTGAGTTTGGGTTACTAAGTTGTGAAAGAACTGCATGAGTAGAATCATTCGCTGGTACTTTCTTTCGTGGTTTTATAGAACTTAACCTTTTTGCTTGGACAATGGTTCAAGGATCTTTTCCCAATGCTTTTGAATTATACATTTTGTATTCTTATTCACTGAGACAAACTTTTGCGTTACGAGTTTGCCTGCAAAAGTAGGGAACAGTAAATACACAGCAAATAATTCTACATATACAGTATAAGGGTACAATCTTCAAACTTTGTGTACAGATAAAGCATATAGTGAGAGGATCTGAGCACAGGTATTGTTTTTTACCTAGACCTTGAGGTTTTACTTTGACCTTGAAAAATATGATTTGTGTTAAGGTTAATTGTGAAAGAACTTTAAGGCATACAATCTTCAAACTTGGTAAAGAAGTAAACAATAGGATGTGAATGCAAGAATTGTTTTATATCTTTATCTTGAGGTTTAACCTAGACCTTAAAAATGCAATCTTTCCGTTAAGGTTAGTTGAGAAAAAATGATAAGGGGTACAATCTTCAAACTTTGTATAAGAGCAAAGTGAGAGGATCTGAAAGCAGATATTGTCTTTGACATTGATCTTGAGGTTTGACTTTGACCTTGAAAAATGTCAATGTCTAAGACAATATCTGCTTTCAGATCATCTCACTCTGCTATTTTTTAAGTTACGAAATAACGACAAACTTGGTATAGAGATAAAGCATAGTGAGAGGATCTGAATATGGACATTGACTTTGACCTTGAGGTTCAGGCTTGACCTTGAAAAGTGCAATTTTGCAGTTTCATAAGTTGTGAAAAATTCATAAGGGGTACAGTCTTCAAACTTGAGACATATAGAGAGGATTTTGAACGCATGCATTGTCTTTGACCTTGACATTGAGGTTTGACCTTGACCTTGTACCATTATATGAAACCATGAGTAGGTCTTCATTGTACTATTTTAAATAGCACATTAAAATTTTACATGTAGGTAGGACATGATGACTGATTTCAGCTATTACCTTGCAAAGTTGAAATTGACAATCTTATTATGAACCGTACATATACCAATACTCTATGAAGTATCGCAAATCTTGCCATGGAGGTAGATCATGATTTGTGGAACTGATTTCTGGTACTGAAGTAACCCAACCTTGAGGACTGACTTTTACCTTGATTATATGATTTAGTGTCAATACTACACGCGTATATAAAATCTCACATTGAAACCTTGAATGGAGATGTTACTATTGCACTATGTTGCCATCAGTGGTCATAGTGTTTCAAAACACCATTTGTTGTCAACAATCCGGCCAAGTTTATAAGACTAAACCATAAACTCACACACCTACACACCAATGACAAAGGCAAATCTTATCAGCATCACTCGATCATCACAAAAATATGGGAAGGTTTAAACGTAGGTCAAGGTCAAACGTCGTAGTTTCAAACAAAAAACTTATCAGAGCCGTAATTTAAAACCATCTGATAACGTCTGATTCGGATTTTTTAGGAAAGTATATCTATAATTAGTGTCAAATGCTTTAGTAAAATGAAAATCAAAAAAAATATTACATATAGTACAATATATCGTAAGACTATTTATAAACCAATGATGTATATTTACCCGAGTACTAGTACCCTTTCTGTAAGAAGCGAGGTTACCCAAGACGCCAGTGTGTCAATGTAGCAGGACTATGACGTCTTTAACCAAGCATACAGATCGAACAATCGGACTGGTTTTTTTTTTTTTTTTTTTTTTTTTTGGTTTCTTTTTTTTTTTTTTTTTTTGGTTTTTTTTTTTTGTTTGTTTGTTTGAATCGCTTGACAGTTCGACCAAACTGTCATTTGAAAATTTGAAAATCATTGTTATTCAAGATGAAAGCCATAAGCCATTCATAGGTTACAACTAGGGGTGTTACACGTATGCTTGATTCTCGAGGCCTATACATGCCATAAATATTGAAATGATCAGATTTATACTCTACATTGATCGAGAAACCACACAAAGAGGGGGTCAAAAAGTAAAGGTTTGAGTTAGGTCACAATGTAGATTTAAATGCGCTTGAAGTGCATGACGTCAATCACTTCCGGTCTAAGACGGTACAAAAGCATGAAATCACACATAATCATCATTTGAGAGTTATACCCTGTAACGTGTGCCGTAACGAGCGACCCAGGACTTAGTAATATCCGTCCTAAACATGCTTAAGTAGACCTTGGACAAATCCCTCACATCCTCGAGTGTGTTACTGCTCTAGTTTACTAGTTGATACATTTTAAATTAGACTTTTAAGAGCCAAATCTCCGTTCTAGTAATACAGTAACATCCGCTTTTGAATAGCAAGTTTCCCATATTTGGCATCTATCTGAACTAAAATATGTGACAGCTATCTAAAGCCTCTTACTCCACCAAAACATTGAATAGGTCCATATCCGTTATGTAATTTTTTTATTAAGATTTAACTTACTTTTCAATTACTCAAGAAAAGTATGCCTGGCAAATATTCAATTGATAAAAAGTCAAAATTAAAAGAGACGAATCAAAACGATAGAGCATGACAAATTATAATAGCAAAAAAAGGGGGGGGGGGTTCTACGAATTACTAGTATGCCAAAATTCCAGCTGAGGAGTAAATCTATATTTCAGGTCCAACTTATTTCAAAAAATAAAAGTGTAAGAGGGACATCCAAATCAATGCAATTTTCGTGGTTATTTGAATAAAATTTCTTCAGTCGACTCTCTTCCATTCCTTTTTATAGTCCAGATCTTTTAATGTACCGGTATTTCAGGGTCGAAGGCCAAGTTCATTATCGGTGAACTACAAGAAGCTCTGGTCTGGAGGAAACTATATAGTACATGTCAAATATCCATACAACTGATGTCATAATCGAAAGTCATAGGTCCAGCTGTATACCTGCGGTTCTGTTCTCATTTAAAGTTCGGGCACAAGCCCCCTCCCCCTCCCTCCCCCGCCTTTTTCTCATTTGCATAAGCCTTGCACGTACATAACACAAGATCAATCCCCAATCTGTGCATGTTTACCAAACCTCTAACGTTTTAAAGTACGGACATTATCAGCATAAAAGATCTGAAATGTTTTTAGCCTGCAGGTTGTTTTTGCTGCTCATAGAGCTAATTTGCCTTAAAACCGGATACGGCCAATGCGCAGCATTTAGACGATATTGGTGCTTTCTACTTGACATAAGGTCTAGACCAGACGTAAGTCGACACCTGAGTGCTGTAAAAGCTTTGGCAACCCTTAGACCAATATAAATGATAGAACATCGACAGTGTGGCATGAGAAATCTGGCATTTGAGAGACGTAAAAATAAACTTCTTCATTGCTTTAAAAAAAAAAACTTCTTCAAAAAAAAAAAATCTCCCAATTTTAACTCGATAAAACGCCCTGCGGAAATCCATTTTAAAGCGGTTACCTTGACTCTTCAAGTCTTGACTTCTCTTTTGCTTCAGAATACTTTTCTACTCGTTGTGATGTTATACAGTGACTGTCCAATAGGCTTTAACCTTGAATTTTGACATTGAAAATGAATAGCTAGGTTCACTCTCTCGCCGTGTTAAGACGAAAGCTCGGTTTCAAAATTATGTAGTATGAGACTATCAAACAAACTGTTTTCGTTTGTCATGGTATTATAATGTTGCAAAGGTGAACGCACCGACCTTGTACAAGCATCGGGACCACTGTGACAAAAGCATTCGAATAATGTCCACTGACAAAATCTCAAAACTCCACGGAGTAATGTGTTTCGAAAAGAGGATAAAAAGAAAACGGGACAAAGAGTTCGAACTTATTTTTCATCAAAATTCTTTGGTAGATATCATATTTCTCTGTATTTCATACAGGAAGTGACGGGCTGTCTATTTATTGTAATACTGAGAGTTCAGAGGCTGAGAATGTCGGATACATGATTCATAAGATTAAAAACAAAAACATGTTCTTACTCCGATGTCTTTTCCTCGTTTGATGACGAGTGTCATGGGGTATCCACCAAAACACTCAATAGTGAAGGTGTCGCCACTGTCCACCACCAGCTCGTTCTCATGTACGTTGATAGGGCTAGATTCCTCGGTCTCGTTCCCAGATAGGTCGGGGTAAACAAAGATGTCGGGTTTTGGGTTCAATCCGCTAAATGCACCTGAAATCGGAGATCAGAAATATTAAATCAATGTTTCTGAAATAGTATAATATACCATAGGGTACTTTCAATTTTTTTGCCCCCCCCCCCCTCCTGTATTCCGGTAAAATGACAAAAAAAACCGAAACTGCACAGGACATTAACCAAAAAGTTTAAACAACGGAATATCGCCGGCGATATATGAACAATGAAAATCATTTGTTGAAAAATACAATATTTCAAGCGCGATGATCGTTTGAAACTTGCTGTGTAGTTTTGTAGCGTTATCATGTTGATGTAAAGCAGTATGATCAATTACATTATACTGATAAGCATAGTCTATATAGTCTACATACTACCGTTTGCAAATCAATGGGTTCTGATTGCATGATTCACAAAAATATATCAATTACAGAACTTTTGAATGGAGTCGGATATTAAGATAATCCAACAAACTGTGGAAGAGCTTTTATAAATTTCATTGCTTTTTTTGTACTGGCAATCTGACAAGTCCTGTTTCTGGTATCATGGTTCAGAGGCAAGGGAGAAAATTGAGATTCATAGATGTTTTATGACAGATCTAATATGCTTAATTACTTTATATGCATAAAGTGTGTAGCAAATAATGAAAACTTGTTATTGATAATATTTATGCCAATTTTGTGGAAAGCTATATTTCAGTTAATTGTAGCTAGTTTATCATGAACAACCCTCGGGGTCTTTTTTTTTTTTAATCGTTTCCCATTTATGTCTTTAGAAACGTACTGAAAATGAAATCTAGCTTGGCTAAGTTAACGAAATCAATTTCTTTCTTTTTTTTCATCACCATTTAAATTCTTAATTTTCTAATCCAAACAATTACATTTTCTGTATAACATGTCGAGCAACACAACAATGTTTCGTTCCCCCCCCCCCCCCCCGCATTTCGGTTAAAAAATACAGAATGGTTATCTCACTGAATGTAATTGTTGCTTAAATAGCACAGGCTGTGCTTTTCAGACACATATATCACATAAGTTTTTCGTCAGTGACTTTTACTCACAAGTAAAGCACAAAAAATTAAGTTCATACATTATGTACACCATCCTGACTGATGAAGATAAGAGATTATACCCACACCTAGTGGATCCTCTTTACTATCTGTATCTACAAAACAGATGTTGGCGTACATTAAAGGGTGATTATCCTTCCCTATCTTGTATATCTACCAGTATTTGTTTATTACCCAAAATCTGTCAGTAAATATTATGACAAATATTAAACTAGATAGCATAAATACAGGCCAACATTTAATTCTATAGATCATGTAGATTCAGATAGAAATTTAAAAAAGAGGTACGTGCATTTTGATTGAACATTATGCAACACAGGTACATGAAAGCATGAACCGAGGAAATTAAGTGTTTGTGCATTCCTGCTAAAAATACTTCAGTTTATCTATTACCTAAGAATCTTCTGAATCGTGGAAGGCACAGAAACATCGTAAACATGGTAAAGGGAGGTAGCAGGAAGGTTTTATAGTATTGCTGATCAACAAATTAAAAAAATATATATTTGAAGATGTGAAACACAAAAACAAAAGAATGCAGATCGAAATTTCTCTTGTAAAAAAAGCTAAAATAATGAGAATGAAAACTCGTCCACTAGCAAGCTACATAGTACTTCCTTTGATATTTGAGGCTGGAGAGGAGGGATCGAGTTGCTGAACTTATGCGTATGGGAAAAAATCGTTTTAAAATGTACATTAATGATTAGTTAATAGTTATGGGTTTCATACATGTGGAAAGAACCTGCACTGCCTGCATAAATTTCATGTATACTGTATGCGTGAATGGGCCTCATTCCAATCCAACCTAAATCAAATTAACAACAGAAGAAGTGTTAAAACAATCAGAGGCATCTGTTATATCTAAATCAAAACCCAGAAGTAACCAAAATTGCTACTTTCTGTATCCTTTTTTTTGTGATTAGCCTCAGGCATGCAGACTAGAAAAGAAGGCACTGATCTAATATTCCTGGCAAATTTCATTCGATTCATAGAATGTCTACCAGGGAAATATCCATGTTTGTGCAAATTCAGTGTTTGTCTTATGCTTAATTGTCAATGAAGAGGTTCCCCTCTCTTTTCAGTACATGATGTCTTCGAGCTCTATCTACATCAAATCCAATTACTATCTCCCTTTTTCTTGTTTCTCTTGATTTTGTTAAAATTATAACCTCATGTCATTTATTTTTAATGATGCAATTCAATTCAATTTTCTTTTCAAGAATATTTTAATTTTTGTAAGTTTTTTTTAAAGTAATTTTTCGGTTTATACCTTGTTTTCCGATGTTCATTTTGTAAATAAAGTCAGTGATCAGGGAGGCCAAACATATACAAATGAAATCTAAAGATTACTTGTAAATTGATAATTTACAATTTCATTATATTCATTTTTTATTTTTTTGCAAAATGAAAATTGCACACTGTAGAATGGACCCATTGTATTATGTACATATAGAATATTTTCAGTACCTAAGGTGATGTACTCGTGATTGTTTGTTTACATGTATATATTGCATCTCAAATTATAGATGTTTGTTTCCCAGTTTTTTGTGTATTCATTTCGGATGATTAAGTTAAATCGATGTTTATCAACGCAAAATCTTGGAACTCCCAGGCGTCTTCCTGATTTAATTTTTTGTCAGTTATAACTTAATATTTCAATTGTTGGAATCATGAGCAAAGTGCTGGATCATTTGACATATAAGTCGACCCCTTCCCCCACCTCCCTCGACGTATGAGCCAATAGTCCTAATTGTCACCAACATCACCAACTGCTTATGACTTATTTCCTGGTCAGTGTGATCAACTGTCCCAATTGACCAGTATATTGAATCATTGCGGTCCAATGTCGCTATATATCATCATTGTTGTGAATGAAGTCCTTCCAATCTTTATAAAGGTCAGTGTCATATTCCCCCCGGGCAAGCGTGTGGTCAGTTTGCTCTTCAAAGTATAAACGCGAACCCTTATAATTACAAGATACTGAAAGTGAACTATCATAGAATTCGATCGGACCTTCGATCTGCAGTCTACAGATATGCTCGCCTTGGACCTTAGAATCATTTGAAACTAAAATCATTTCTAAATAGTACTAACTTCTATTGTTAAATGAATACATCAACAGTTAACACAGCACGCTCAAGTCCTCCAGAGATCAAATAATGGTGTATTTCCGGATTAGTGTCGACCCTTTTAACAATCAAGTGCTGCATGGTTCGTAACTAAAGTCTTAAATCTTGACTTTGTTTCCGTCTGACTTCTATACGAGACCTTTTAGTAAATCTGTCACATCAAATATATGTTTGAATGTAAAAGTCTATGTATCACTTAGAACGTAAAAGCAATAGAATGATTCAATCTATAGATGATATTTGTCACATACCACAGTCCCTAGTTTAATGGCAATCGTTTAAAGTTAATATTTCCGTTATACATGTATTTGCGTCATTTTCTTAAGTCAAATCATATATTTTTTTCTAATTCGGTATTTGATAATGTTCAACGTATCAGGACTATAGATTTATCCCATGTTTTGAAGATGTTTTACAACGAATTCACGGCATATAGAAGTACGTAACGCCCGTCATTAATATGGAGCTGGCAATTTTGATCCAAAGCCGCGAATTTACGCATGATACATGAAAAAAGGCTATGATAACATTCATAGTTTCTCATCAATGTTCATTCAATGCAGTGTTTGACTGAGAACAGTATTTTTTCTCTATTTTTTTAATTGGAGAGGGGGGGGTATTTAGGCTTGATCACAAACAGTTTTTGACCACGGTCCTTTATGAATCATGCACCCCGCATCACCAAACTGTGTATCTCTGTAATAAAATATACTGTTGTGTCTCTTGTGATCAAAAGCTGAACGACCCATCAGTCATGTATACACTTAGCTTAACACCCTCCCCCCTCCCATCAGTTTATACCCAGATACCTCGGTCTGGTCTAAACAAAATTGAAGCTTTGGAATTCAGAATTTAAGACTGTATTTGTCTATTTCATTAGGGTTATCGTATAAAACGTGCAAAATGCATGAATTTAGAATGAATACAATGTGCAATGAAGCAGAAAGACGGATACTGCGATGTACGATGATGTTCGATTTTAAACACGATCACCTATTTTCCATCTTACTGAAATGTGTCATTCATACATACAAGATAGGCTTATGATGTATTTACTATACAAGATAGATGATATAATATGATACACCTGTTCACAACAGATTGTTTACATTTTTTACTTACCATCTTGGGACACAACACAGGTAAAGTAAAGGACAGCCAATAAAATGTAACGTAAAGTTCCTTTATGTGTCGGGACGAGATAATACATGGCTGGTTAAATCATCTGAAAGAAATGTTTTTAAAAAATCCTCTTTTAACAAAAATAATAATGTTTAATCCATTGTGGCGTCATAATACTGAAACTGTACAGTCTTAGTCAGCGCCAGAAGTCAAGAGTAGATGAAGGAGTTCCCTCTGAATGCTGTTACCTTTTACTCCCGCTTTTCCTCTCTTAAAGAATATTACTCATTGTGATTGTTGGAGCATATATTCGTGTTTAACATGCTAAAACATTGTTTTATGTGTCAATTAAATAACAGAATCGTTATGTAAATTGAGAAGAAATCCATCTCATCAATTTTTGTACGCTTCTAAAAAGCAGGGGGAGGCCACAGTAATGTTGTATACTTGGGGAATACCCTACGTCATGAAGGAGAATGACCCAATTTAGATGGATATACATTCAAACCAACATCGATCACGACAGATTATGGAACTTTAAAAAAAACTTTATCTATTTCTTTATTGCAATTGCTTTAGAGAAAGCTTTAATGGCCAAAGCGCAAATAGCCTGGGGAACCAAGGATGGCATATAAGAAAAAAAAAAAAAAATGGGAAAATGAAAGGAAATTAGAATGAAAAGATACATACTGAGGTTTTCAAAAACCTTCAGCAAGGAATTTTAATTCATGGGGAGCACCATTTCGAAATACGCGGGTGATTTATGACGATCTTTTACAACAATTGATTAAGTACATGTAGATTGTAATGGTCGATGTAATAGACAGTGCAGGAAACCACCTTGAACTTTAGTCGAGAGACCAAAATTGGCAATTTTCTGACTATTTTCATTCGGTCAATAAAATTGCCCTTCCAACGTAAACTTGTGTCGTTAGAATCATCTGCTCTGACGTTGTGATGTCATATCTACCAAGATTGAAAAAAAAACCACTAGAGTTATCTTTGTTATTTCGATTCTCTGTACGATGTTTTAATATTTCGCGACAAAGTGATGTTCGTCATGAATGCGCGGATCCAGCATTTTTGGTCAGAGGGGGTCCAAAATTGTAGGAAGTCTACCTATGATGTAGGTATATTTCGGTGCACATCATGGGGAGGGGGCAACGTGTACACTACAGTAAGGATTGAGTTTTGAGGGCGGGTATTGTTAGCGAGCGAAGCGAGTCTGAAATTTTTTTAGATATGAAAGATTTGTTTTGCTTCGATTGAGATGATTATTTATAACATTGAATATTTTACTCCTTGTATCGGCGAGCGGAGCGAGCCTATAAAATTTTGATTAATTCACATTTTGTCTATATTTCATGAGAATGAATAGATAAGTCATTTTCCCAAATAATTTGGCATCTTAAAATGACAAAACCTTGAAAAAGATGAGGGAGGTCTCATCCTATGAGGTAAGGGACTGTTGAAAATACGAGTTCATGAGACCCAAGATTATTTAGTATAAAAAAATTAAAATGATTAGGAATTTTGCAGACAAAATAATTGTGTATTTGTAAATGGCGTGCGAAGCGAGCCGAAATTTTAGGTTTCAAAGCCTTTTTATGCATTTTTAGACCCCTTTCAATTAGAAATGGGCCAAAGCTGAACCCCATCTCCGAAAATCTCAGGGGGGGGGGGGGGTCCAGACCCCCGGTCTCCCCCCCCCCCCCCCCCTCTGGATCCGCGCATGTCCGTTTCCCCTTTTCTTGTCGATGTGCGTTCACTGCAAAGTGCTGTTTCAATTGATTTCAAGTGCTAGCTTGTTTCTAAGTAAACGTTGGGGCTACTTAATACAAAATGTCACACTGAGAACATGAAGTCTCTCAGGACGACTTTCTGAATTTACTGATTATTTGGTATCTAATCTATTCTAGACAAAGGTTCATTTTTTATTTTAATTATCTACGGTATTTATCCATATACAAGCGAGGATCCAGAGGAGGGTTGGGGGTCCGGACCCTCCCCCTGGAATTTTCGAGGCATAATTTGATAAAGCTTATAAGTTTTCATAGATAAAGTTCCGATTACCCTTTTGTTGTCATAATATTTAAAAAATAAAAGGAATTTGTATTGAAAATCTTTCATTATCATTAGTTTTTGGGTCAACATTTCATAAATTTTACGGGCTCCCTTACGCTCACCAGATTTTATTACATACATATTAATTTCAAATCATGCTAACCTTTGCTACTCCTATACATTACACCTTTGTAAATAAACAAGGCAATTAACTGAAAAATACAGGAATAGAGGATGCAAATGGCATTATTTTCTGACCTTTTTATTCCAACTCTAACAGATTTTCGCTGGCTCGCTACCCGCTAGCCAGACTATTTTACGTATAATTTGATTTGATCAATAATCAAGAACAACGTGGTGGACATTCAAGATTTCAAATTTTCCTTTTTTATGCCCCCGTAATCGAAGATTTTTTTGGTTTTTTTTTTTTTTTTTTTTGCTTTTCAACAAAATTAGGATGAACTTTAGAACCCCTCCTGGAAAAGGAAAAGAATCTCAGATCCGCCCATGATATATCTATTGATATGACTCAATATTTATTGAATATGCTGATCTGTTGACAAGTTCAAGTTCAAATAGTTTATTATAGTGTCACATGTCACAAAAACATTATTATGATTAAAAATGAGTTAAAGAAGATCCTGACGATAATCTCAACAGCACTAACTATAGAGTATCAAATGTTTTTGTATCGACGGACCCCTAGCAAGTTAGAGGTGGGATCAGGTGCCCGGGAGGAGTGAGCATCCCCTGTTGGCTAGCCGCACCCGCCGTCGATGTTCACGCACAAAAATGAAAACAATATATAAAATGCTGGCACTGTCTGAGGTTAAGTATAAGATTCAAATAAAATATTTATAACATCCAGCTTATAAGACTTATGAGAAACTTGTCATTATATACAATAAAATCATAAATCACACTTTAAAAGATCATTAAAATTTGTGTTAAGTGATATGCAAAAATCATACTGAACACTTTTAAAATTTATCATGTAATACTGTATTTTATCCTATTTTGACCAGTGACTTTCAAAATCTATAGAGAATTATTTCAAATGTATAACATAAATGAACAAATGACCTTGACTTTCTGTTGTTTTATGAAAAGTTTGCATTACGCCACACACAATAATTTACATTTCTTTCGTATACATATATTCAAAATACAAATAACACCTTATTATTTCAGCAGTATATTGAACATTAACCCAAAAATATCTTTCTACGATTAAACATAAGATATAGTGTCATTTTTACATAAGATTTTTAATGCCATGTTTAAAAAAAGGCTGTTTTCCATCAATTTTGTGCAATGCTCTTATTGTGCCAGTGCATAAAAAAGGTAGTGTTTCAGAACCTAAGAACTACATGGGGTATTTATTAGTTGTATGTCAAAATTTCTTACTTCCGTTTTAAATAGTAGATTACTTGTATGGTCAGATACAAACGATATTGTTACTGATGCGCAATTCGGCTTTCGCCCAAAACATAGTTCTGTTGATGCTATTTTTGCACTAAATACAATCATTGGTAAATTTCTTAGAAAAAAATTAAGATTATATTGTTGCTTTATAGATTTTAAACAGGCTTTTGATTCAGTTGATAGAATTAAACTTTGGAACAAAATTTTTAGACTTGGTATAAGAGGTAAAATTCTTCAAATTTAAAAGTCATTGTATAGTTATATTAAGACTAGTGTTTTACTAAATGGAAGTATATCTGAACCCTTCATTAATCATATCGGCCTCTTGCAAGGGGAGATAATTTCACCGATATTATTTTCATTTTATGTTAACGATTGTGAGATGGATTTTTTGAAAAATGGCTGTGACCCCACTGAATTACAAGAGCTGTCACTCTTCTTATTAATGTATGCAGATGATATGGCAATTTTCTCTCAAAGTATTTCAGGTTTACAGTCAATGTTGAATTCTTTATCTACATACACTGCTAAATGGTCATTATCTTTTAATGTAGAAAAGACAAAAATTGTGGTATTTAGAAATGGTGGTTATGTAAAACATGAAGAAAATTGATTTCATAATGATATTAAGCTAGAGGTAGTTGATGAATTTTGTTACCTTGGTAAGTTTCTTAAGACACAGAAAAAGCTATCTCTGCAAAGTAGAAAAGCAATGTTTTCACTAAAAAGGAAATGTAATGGAATGAATTTTAATCATAAAACATTGTTGTCATTGTTCGATACCTATGTTTCTAACATTGCTTTTTATGGATGTGATAATTTAGGTAAATTTATCAAGAAAGCATTTCATATCAGGAAAAATATTTAATTTATTGTATTGTCTACTCATGTGTCTTGACCTTGATGATTGTATCTATATTGTCATGATTTATTATCTATATGCTGTACCATGCATTCGATTAATAAACTATACTATATATAGACTCATTAATGATCATTTGAGAACGTGATATGCAAATAGTATTGGGTCCCCTCAACCCCCCCCCCTTATACACACTCACATACATACGCTAACTTGTACGATTGCAGTTTTTAATGTGCGGGCGAGTAAAATAATTTCATTTTTGATATAGGTTACCCCAGTAATACATTTCTTATGTTTTTCGTACTCAAAAAGGAATCCCCATAGAACTCTGGTGACTAGGAAGCCTGGCACATAGCTCTACAGAAAAGATGTTCGAACATTCAACCCTCCTTGACTTTCGATGGGACAACAAATTTGCTCCCAACATAATTTTTCAAACACAAGAAGTATCATTTTCTTCGAAATTTGCACAATCTGAGATTTCTAGAAGCTTTAAGATTTGTAGAAGTCAGAACCGACCCTAAAAATATCTTGAGCCAGAAATTTCGTGGTGCGGGCGAGCATTTTATTTTTATAATATTATTTTTTGAATTTTGAAAAATATGGTGCGAGAAATCCAAAGAACATTTAATTAATTTGGTATGGCCTTATTGGAATATAATTCTAGTTGCCTAATGGGCGTTCAACATGGGGAATCTACTAGTCAAATAATGCGTGATAGTTAACAATAGTAATATTTTTTGACAAATAATACATCGTCAACCCGCACCGTCATACAATAGGATTCATTTTTATTGATATGCGTTGTAAATATCCATAATTTGTTAGAACGGACAGTTCAGTTGTTGAAAATAAAGATGTTATGTAAGATATGGCCTCCTTTTGTGAAAAACGTATTGAAACTGATGATTTATCTCTAGTCTTCTTCTTCTTCTTTTTCTTCCTCTTTATATTTTCCTCCACTGGCTGGAGTACCATTCTTGCGAACGTAAATGGTATTAAAACATGTATTGTTTAAATAAGATTTCAGGGATAAAAAGGATAAAAGAAATTAAAACAAAAACATATTACAGGGAACTGAATGTATAGTTCAACTTGATTGCGTGACATATTTGAAATAGCTTCATAAAAAAATTACATTTTAAAATGTTAAAACTTTGCTTGATTATAAAAAAAAAATGCTAAATAAGAAATAAAAAAAATCTAGTCACGATGGCAACATATTGCTGTTTCCTAAAAGGCTCTAAGAACTGAAGATAATAATATTCAATTTCAATTCTACCATGACTTGAGGCATATATCACACACAATTAAGTTTAAGTGTCATGATTATTTTATTTTTCAATTCTTTGCTTCTCCCCCAAAAGAAGTACCACTGTATTATATAATTTAGATTTAAAAATTGGGAAACGTAACTTAGAAATGTTCGATTCCGTATCGAAAAACGAAATAGCAAAATTGACGCCGTTCGTTTTTAAAACGTCTGCAAGTTCTGACGATAAAGCTATCAAAAATAAGCCTTCAATTGCATCTAAATCGAGGTTTTGATATCTTTGTATTCAGGATAAAAGCATACGAGCTCGATGTCGTGGACCCACAATAAGCACCCCTCTACTTTCTTTCAATTTTGCGTCATAGGCGTCGATCTTATGTGAAACAAAGAGTCGGCGACGAAAAATTGAACAAGAAAAAATTGCTTTATTTCTAGGCCATTGTGATTACGAAAACAAACCACAAATGTATCTCTATGAGAAATATATTCATCTAGATAAGTTACATGTACGTCAAGCCCTTTTTATTTTTCTTGGGGGGGGGGGGGGGTCCGCTACACCGACCTTATTTAATCAGATCAACATTTTTTTTTCACAACATGCAAAGATTATTTAAGCGGACCGTTTTCAAGCTACATTGAATAAAAGATCAAGAGCATATCTAGAGGGTGTTAGGAGCCACCTTGGAAATTTCCTAAAATGCTATTTTTTCCCGTTTTTATGTCTAATGTTTTTCACAATCATATACTTGGACCCCCTCCCCATCCCAGGAAAAATTCAAGGTCTGTCCATCTTTCTTTGGCTACAATAGCCAATTACAGGCTGTCCTTGCTATCAAGGAGTTCAAGTCATGGGGAAGGGTCAGTATTATAGCTTGGTCTAAAAGCAAAGCTGCAGTTCTTTCAGCCTACACCATGTTTACAGCTACCTACTGCCTTGTCTAAGCATAGAAGGCTCTCCAATGGATATTTTTTAATTAGATGGGAGGGCTTCTATGAAGAATTCTTTGACTTTTTGAGTTGGTCTAATTGAACTCATCTTTTACTCAGTACTGTCAACTTACTGAATATTTTGCATTTACTATGTTATCATAGAAATAGTGTTGATATTAGTCCCTGACTTTGTTGAATCTAATACAATATCACTTTGTATGTTCTTGAAAATAAAACACAGATCAACACATACACTATCTCTATTATTGAGAAAAATCAAAGTTTTTTCAGCAACTTTATCGTCGCGCAATATTGTGCTACAGCAAAGTTTTGTGTCATCGCACAAACTTGCGACACATAATTTTGAGCCAGTGTGAGCCTTTTCAGTTTTTAATATAGACATATAGAAGAAAGGGTTTGTATTGAGGAAAGGGTTTGTGACCAAGCGATGATACCTCACCCCTATATTCATTCACAGGATTTATATAACATCTTCAACATAAGTCATGAAACATATTTCAAAAGATAATAATAAAAAATATGATATTGTTTTGCAATTCCATTTGTTACTAAATTTACTGCAATCATTACAGTAACGTCATGTGACCGCGGAATTCGCGAACTCATCGCAGCAGGTGCTCGTTTTTTAAACGGGTTCATAATAGAAATCTAAGCAAATCCCACAGAAAATGACAACGGTGAGTTGCAAATATTTTAACTCGTGAAACTTACCTTTACTTGGTGTTGGGATAGAAATGTGAATATTTACATTACATTTTAGTAATCTTCGTTGTGTACAACATAACTTTATAAAGCTTCACACAGACATTTGTTATTAAATTGTGTCAATCAGAGGACATTCGGCCAATTCGGGTCATTGTTATGAATAGTCCGGATTATCAGGACTCTTAACATATGAATATGTATAGTCCGGATTATCAGGACTCTTAACATATGAATATGTAGAGTCCTGACTGGGTCCCTTGTCTCAAAGTAATAACTCCGCAAAAAATTGAAGACGATAGTAATTGACCACTTTCCAGTTCCGCGCCACCTAGCGGTGAAGTGCTGAAGGCACAGGCATCTGCCGCTTCGTTTATTGATGTGTTAATTTTGGACAGATAGTTCTCTTCTATCTTGCTAATTATCGATTATATATGCTAAGATAATCGTTTTAATATGTCTTGATATATTTATGACATATAAATGTGATGCTTTTGACAAATTTTTAAAATCATTAGAAGAAAAAATTAATCATGTAAAATGGGGCAGTTTCGATCACAGGCTGCCGATGTTTATCTATTAAAAAATATAAACCAACTTTTTGTTGTTTTTTTATCATACGTACAGGGAAAGAGGAAAAGGTATTTTACAGAAATCGGGGCGAAAAATTTAACCTAAAAACGTGATTTAAACGACAATGGCAGCGGTGAAGTAGGTCGAGGTTCGGTAAGGGAGCAGGAAAACGGCCGTGCTGTGTCTTCTAGTGACATTATTTCGACTTGTGCGTTATAGAAGCAAATAGCTGAAGTGTAAACGAATCGAATGATGCCTGGATTTCCATATGAAAACTAAAATAAACGATTCAGCAGGTAAAAAAACATGTCAACATTTTTAGGTTAAATTTTTCGCCCCGATTTCTGTAAAATACCTTTTCCTCTTTCCCTGTACGTATGATAAAAAAACAATAAAAAGGTTGGTTTATATCTTTTAATAGATAAACATCGGCAGCCTGTGGTTTCGATAGGTTATGGAAGTTATTTGCTGTCGATTATTTCAAAATATGATACAAGAAATCATTCATTTGATTAAGCTAAATGTCAGTTCTTATTACTGACTCCTATATTATCCACGTGCACCCCGTATATATACACAACCAGTCAACTATGACAGGTGTCATTCAGGTAGATATCGGCGCCTACCTGTGTGGAGTCAGCCATGCGTTCATGCATGCTGACAATGTCTGGAATGGTCAGAAAACAAAGGAGCTGATAAGATAAGACGTAAAATCTGCCCTAAAAAGTCGAATTTTGAAAATGGAAATTTTAAGAAAAATCGTTCGTTAATTTAATACAAATACAGTATCCCATCAAACTCTGAAGTCATTTTACATCTATTATGCATAATATTGCTAAGATTTGGGTCAAAACTTGTCTTTTTCCCATAGAAATCAATAGAAAACGGAAAAGTTTTTTTGAACATTGTTCCCCCCGGAGATACAGAACGCCACTTATACTGGAGGTGTATATCCATGATACAAATTTTCTGGAAAAGTGGGGTTCTGTATCTCCGGGGGGAACACTACCCCAGAGACAAAAAAAAAAACAAAAAAGGAAGGGGGGTGCATTTGTTAAAGAATCGATCTTTAAGATCATTGAATATGGAAAATTTGACTATTTTTTCTCCTTAATCCATCAAAAATGTGTTCTAAGTACAATCGAATGAAATGTACAACAAGTAGGAACGAAATAAGCGGGAGCGATGCGGATTTCTCCGCTAATGTGTATTTCGCGCTAAACAGCTTCTATCGTAGCCATTACATACAAAATAAGACCGTATTTTGAGTTCCGGATTTCATTATTTCCTGATTAGAGGTAATAGAACTTTCGAAATGTATTTCTGGTGTACAATGTAGATGCATTTGATATCTTTTAGTTAATATTTATCCATTTCGGGCAAAATATTCAAAATTTCTACGTTTTTCGTCAATATTATCAGTTTTATTACTCGAGTACCCCCTACCTCTTTGGACCATCATTTTAGAATCTTATGAGTATTTCATCGAAAAGTAAAACATATAAAAAGTCTCCAAATACATTATACACATGTATTTCAATGATGGTTATCTTTTGTCTGCATATGTACCGTCATGTGGAAGAAATACGGCACGAGATTTAGGGCTAAAAACGGTCCTTATCTTATCAGCTCCTTACTAGTACATGTACCGGTATATAAATGTGTTATTATATTTATTTAAGAGCGTTTGTGTGCTTATAAAAATTTAATTTCTTTCGACAAAAACCATGAGAAACATGTACCTTTTGACTTATTTTTTTTATATTTATTTTTTTTTTTTTATTATTAATATTTAGTGTACACGGGGCATTGAGTTTTATACACAATCCTACCTTCCCCTCTCACCTCAACATAATTCAATTTTCATTTATAATCATTCTTATCAAATTTGAAGATGTAAGGAGATTGCTAAGAAAAGAAAGGGAGGCGGGATAAACACCATATATCACATTTAAAATAAACGGGCCAAATGAAAAGGTGGTCCAGCATTTTTTTTCCAAATCTATTCGAACTATAATTTAAACAAGGAATCTTAAAATATTCATAAATATGCAATAATCAAGAAAAAAAAAACAGTGTTAGATTCTCCATTGTTAGTCCCCTATCGGCAACACCAAAGGGGACTCTTAGTTTTTTTAATTGGTGTGTGTGTGTTGGGGGGGGGGGGGGGGCTCTCATGCATTTAAAAAGAAATTCTTACTTCACTATTTCTTTTTTTTTCCACAGATGTTTCAACCATGATATTTCCATATTGACTCGTTCTTTGTTTGACTTCTTCTTTCATCCATTTAAGAAACCTTCTTTGATTCCTTGAGATTTTTTAAGAGATCTTTTTGAATATGACATTTTTTAGCCAAGATCTTTATATCAAAATACATAACAGATGAAAAAAAAATTTTTGTATCAATTTGAAAAAGGAAGCGAAAAAAAAAGATGACGAAATAAATAAAAACAAGACGATGAAAAAGATAATAATTACCGTAAAAACTCTTCCGTGTGAACAGGGTGCAATGAGAATGTACACTACACGTGTACGCTGACCGCAGTCCGTGTACATGTAGCAAGTAAATAAATTAACATATCTAAGTATATCTTTAAATGAAATTTTCTCTGTGAAAATAAGAAGATTGAATTTATTATGAAGAAATTCTTATTTTCCCTCTCCAAATATCTTATTTGAAAAGACTGCATGGCGATATCACGCTCTGATGATTTTCACACCTGGCAGGTAATGAATATATACGTACCCTGCACGGTTGATTGACATGTGTGTACTTGTCAAAACAACCATTTGTTAATTGGGATGATACTTTTAAGAAAATGGATTAGCGCAATGGACGTACAAATACGAAGAAAAACAACCTTAATTTTGTGACTCATACAACAGAAAAGCTGGAAATTTTTGTACAAATAGATGTTTAAATATGCAGAAAAAATTCATTTATAGCACATTTTTCTTTCAACAAACATCTATAGATAATAATAAAACTAATTAGTCGGGTAATTTAAAAGAATAATAAGAAATTTCCATCAAAATACGTTAACTGATATATAAAGTTTGAGGCGTGATGCCCGTCTCGACGGCCATGACACCCTATTTTCAGCACTTCGCCGCTAGGTGGCGCGGAACTGGAAAGTGGTCAATTAAAATAATTTGAGAGCTTTCATGGAAAAGTCCTCGTTCCATATCTATTCAAGAGGCTACCAGCTCTTATTTTGCATGGATAATTTATCCCAACTAAGTCCACATACTTTAATACACACTTTTCTCCCTGGCCTCTCCAAATTTCCTCTATTTTTTATGTTGGGACAACTCAACCAAATTACTAAGTCAATCCATTCTTGTTTCTTGTTGCCAAAGCAATGTAGATAGTTTGTCAGATTTTTTTGTGCAATCTGGCCAATTTTCAATCCATTGTTTGGATAAAATGGTATATATTTCCTCCAGACATTGCCATCTTTTTCGTTTGGAACATTATTTGACATTTTATAGCCATATTTTAAGGCTTTGTTGGATTACAGTATCTGGTCAAGAGGAAATTGGGAACCAGTGTCACATAGGTTGCATTGGCTGACATTCAGTCAGGTGATGGTGCAACTGGGGGGTCCAAACAGACTGCCTAGGTGTTTTTGGATGGAGTGACTTAGACATTTGGTCAAGTTGTCCCAACAAAAAATCGAGGAAATTTGACATACATGTAGAAAGAAGAGAGGCCAGTGAGAAAGTGTTTATAAAGGTATGTGGACTTATTTAGAATAAATTAGCCATGCAAAGTAAGAGCCGAGAGCCTCTTGAATAGATATATACCAAAGAATTGTCCATGACACATTGACAGTGCTTGAATTATTTTTATTTACTCAGCAAATTTGACACGATGAGGATAACACTTTGAGAAAAGGGGTCCTCTCAGGACTCTTACGTTTCGTATGTTTAGAGTCCTGATTATCAGCAATATGTTATTAACAATGTATGAAAGCTGTTATATTTGCATGTATATCACAGGCTGCCGATGTTTATCTATTGAAAAATAAAAACCAACCACAAAATTGCATGCGAAAAATTGAACCTCAAATTGTTGACATGTTTTTTTTACCTGTTGAATTGTTTATTTTAGTTCATATGGAAATCCAGGCATCGTTCGATTCGTTGGCACTTCAGCTATTTGTTCCACTAACGCACAAATCAAAATAAATTTAATGATGTCACTTGATTTCAGATTGTGCTGCATCCCATCTTACGCATTATTCACTTTGTCCGGGCTTTATCTCTTGAACTGTTTACTGGATCCCTTTCTTATTAGTCCCCTACCGGCTCGCCGGAGGGGACTTGTAGTTCCCACCCCATTTGTCTGTCTGTCCATCCGTCTGTCTGTCACACTTTAGTTTTCTGGACTTTTTTTCGCTGTTGTTGCATATATTGAACTCATTTTTGGTATGTGGATATATCTTAATGGGATACAGATCAAGTTCGAAGTTAGGTTTCGATTGACCTATTTTTGCAAGAGTTATGACCCTTGCACTTAAGAGATTTCAAATTTTCTTGAAATTTTTCAGTATTCCGCTCTTTCCTTGGCTGTTGTTGTAGATATTGAAATGATTTTTGGTGTATGAACACATCTTATGACCTTGACTTACATGTAGCAATATGCAGTTTTCCAGACCTTTTTTGTTACTGCAGATAATGAACTTATTTATGTGTGGGCATTCATCCTTTGGTGCAAGCACAGGTCAATTTTAAATTTATGTTTAATTGAAGTGTTGAAGGCAGAGTTGCAGGACATAGCCAGTTGGGGACTTGTATCGCCCAGCGATCAAAGATTTATTTTAATTTATCACATGATACACCCTTTATTCAGTTACATAAAGCCATTTCATAAATAGATGTTATGAAAACAGGTTACATATCATTTTGGGAGCGTGGTCATTGGATGAAGTGATCCAGATTCTTTGTGACGTCACAATAGAAATGGCAATGTTTGTGCGTTATGTGCAAGAAATGAAGTCAAAATTATTACTTTTTGACATTATTTTGATCAATTACATCATATTTCATGTGATAAAAAGAATCTTAAATGATGTTTCTAATCCACACCGGTACAGTATTGATGAAACTCGTTGTGTAAAATTCACACAATTTGTTTCATAAATAGTAAAATACCGTGGCGTATGAAATAGGAGATCATTTGAGATCCTATATATGTTGTTGCTTATGATCCAAAGGTTTCACATCATCTTGACCCTAGGTCATGTGACCAAGGTCAAAGACACTTAGTTCATTTTTAATGAAATTGTTCATGCTATCATGTCCATGCTTTATCTTTTGAACTGTTTACAGTACTGGATTACTTTCATATTTTAGTATGATGATACTGAGGACCCAAAGGTTTCACACCACCTCAATCCAAGGTCATATGACCAAGGTCAAGGATTCCTTTTTTTAAATGAAATTGTACATGCTACAGTACTATAGTGCCTGGGCTATAACTCTTGAATCGTATACTGCATCAATTTGAAACTTTTGTATGCTGTTGTTCACAAGAAAAGGGTTTCTTTTCATCTTAATCCAAGGTCATGTGTCCAAGATCAAGATCATTTAATTCTTTTTAATGAAATTCATTACTATACAGGCTAATCCTGTCTGGGCTTTGTCTCTTGAACCCTCCTAACAATTTTTGTGTCACCTGCGAAGCATAGGGACACTTAGGGATCACTTTGTCCGTCTGTCTGTCTGTCACACCCTATAAAAGTGATTCCTGAATGTCACTATGTTTCGCAGGCGACACATGCATTCCTTGGAATGATTTTTTCATATTTTAATATGTTGTTTCTCAGGACTAAATGTTTCTTATTACATTGTCCCAAGGAGTAATGAAATTATATATGCTAGTCATGTCCAGACTGAAATTGTATATGTTAATCATGTCCAGGCTATATGTTTGAACTGTATATCCAATCACTGATTCAGTTTGTCATTGCTCGTGGTCCATTGGTTTCAGTTCACCTATATCCAAGGTCATGTGACCAAAGTCATGGTCACTTAATATGCTTATACATGTAATGAAATTGTATATGCTAATCATGCTAGGACTATACCTCTTAAACAATATAATGAATCACTAACATGTATGGTGTTGCTCATGACCCAAAGGTTTCATATCATCTTGGCCCGAGGTCATGTGCCCGGGGTAAAAGTAACTTAGAGGGAGGGGAGACATCTGCTTTTGGGGAAGGGGTTTCTGAAAAAAAAAAAAACATTTTTTTTAATTCCTGAATGTTATATCAAGATTCTTGCAGAAAAGTAGTTCAGCTGATGGCAGAGATACTTTTCTGGAAGTTGCACACGAAATCAGAAAATGTCGCTTATAATGTGGGGAATGTTTACAGGCATTAACAGTAGGGTTTCATGTAGTGACCATACACTATATATGATACAGGTTTACAAAATGAATAAACGCAACAAGCGGCAGTTTTGGATCAACTGTGTTTTGCAATCCCTAAGAACACACTTCAAATATTGCAGATACATAATGTACATGTAGATGTGGTCTTCTGATTTGATAATGGTATTCAATAGTGATTTTGATTCAATTCTGAAACACCCAGGAATGTAATGTATCACAAGCACACCTTGTTTTTAAAGTTCTACTAGTGCATGTATTCCAACATTTTCTTTTCTATTTTGCAGAACATTCCTTATCCCTCTGTGCGACCTCAGCCTTCTGGCTCACAAGAAGTCAAGGTCAAGGAAGGTCCATATGGTGTCCCAGACGTTATGCAATATGGGTGAGGACAAGTCAAGTTCTGTCTTAGAATTAGAAAGAGTGAACCCAAGGGCTATTATAAAGATTCAAACTTTATTTTTTTTTTTCCAATTACCCAGCCAAATTTTTTCATGTTCCATGCAAATTCATAAGTATAAACTACATGTACATGCATTTCGGTAATGGGGCTAGGGATTTCTATAACATTGAGTGATATGTTACAACATTTATTTTCAAGTATATATGTTCAATGCCATCATTTCTTGTAAGACATTTCTATATATTTTATTTCAGTCTTCACAGCAGCAGAGAGAGTACATCAGCTGTCCACCCATTAGAGCACTCCGAAAAACATGTTAGTTCTACTCTATTTATCACACTAGTTCTGCTACATTTATCATATCATCTTTTTTTTAATTTGTAAATTAAACCATGGACACTTTGTAACGGTAACTTATTAAAGTTATTCATATTCTAATTTTTACTTTCAGAAGAATATCTCACACATTAGATAAGAGATTTGATATATGTACAGTGCTTGTACTTCTTACCATAAAATATTTTATGCAAAAGCAAAAGCAAAAATGATTTCAAGTAAAATGCATTGCTTATCAATCATATTCATCCTGTCAATCATGTACATTTATACATGTATTATTTTATTGTAGTGGAATGAAAACAAATGTCAGATGGACTTTGCCATGTTAAGAAAGATGGAGGGGATCCATATGCCACTTAGATTACAAATGGAGAACAATATCTCACAAAAAGTAAGTCTTCCCACTTAGATTACAAATGGAGAACAATATCTCACAAAAACTAAGTCTTCCCACTCACATTACAAATGGAGAACAATATCTCACAAAAAGTAAGTCTTCCCACTTAGATTACAAATGGAGAACAATATCTCACAAAAAGTAAGTCTTCCCACTTAGATTACAAATGGAGAACAATATCTCACAAAAACTAAGTCTTCCCACTCACATTACAAATGGAGAACAATATCTCACAAAAAGTAAGTCTTCCCACTTACATTACAAATGGAGAACAATATCTCACAAAAAGTAAGTCTTCTCACTTAGATTACAAATGGAGAACAATATCTCACAAAAAGTAAGTCTTCTCACTTAGATTACAAATGGAGAACAATATCTCACAAAAAGTAAGTCTTCTCACTTAGATTACAAATGGAGAACAATATCTCACTAAAAGTAAGTCTTCCCACTTACATTACAAATGGAGAACAATATCTCACAAAAAGTAAGTCTTCTCACTTAGATTACAAATGGAGAACAATATCTCACTAAAAGTAAGTCTTCCCACTTAGATTACAAATGGAGAACAATATCTCACTAAAAGTAAGTCTTCCCACTTACATTACAAATGGAGAACAATATCTCACAAAAAGTAAGTCTTCTCACTTAGATTACAAATGGAGAACAATATCTCACAAAAAGTAAGTCTTCCCACTTACATTACAAATGGAGAACAATATCTCACAAAAAGTAAGTCTTCTCACTTAGATTACAAATGGAGAACAATATCTCACAAAAAGTAAGTCTTCCCACTTAGATTACAAATGGAGAACAATATCTCACTAAAAGTAAGTCTTCCCACTTACATTACAAATGGAGAACAATATCTCACAAAAAGTAAGTCTTCTCACTTAGATTACAAATGGAGAACAATATCTCACTAAAAGTAAGTCTCCCCACTTAGATTACAAATGGAGAACAATATCTCACAAAAAGTAAGTCTCCCCACTTAGATTACAAACGGAGAACAATATCTCACAAAAAGTAAGTCTTCTCACTTACATTACAAATGGAGAACAATATCTCACAAAAAGTAAGTCTTCCTACTTAGATTACAAATGGAGAACAATATCTCACTAAAAGTAAGTCTTCCCACTTAGATTACAAATGGAGAACAATATCTCACTAAAAGTAAGTCTTCCCACTTACATTACAAATGGAGAAAAATATCTCACTTAAAGTAAGTCTTCCCACTTACATTACAAATGGAGAACAATATCTCACAAAAAGTAAGTCTTCCCTCTTAGATTACAAATGGAGAACAATATCTCACTAAAAGTAAGTCTTCCCACTTACATTACAAATGGAGAACAATATCTCACTAAAAGTAAGTCTTCCCACTTACATTACAAATGGAGAACAATATCTCACAAAAAGTAAGTCTTCCCTCTTAGATTACAAATGGAGAACAATATCTCACTAAAAGTAAGTCTTCCCACTTAGATTACAAATGGAGAACAATATCTCACAAAAAGTAAGTCTTCCCACTTACATTACAAATGGAGAACAATATCTCACAAAAAGTAAGTCTTCCCACTTACATTTCAAATGGAGAACAATATCTCACAAAAAGTAAGTCTTCCCACTTACATTTCAAATGGAGAACAATATCTCACAAAAAGTAAGTCTTCCCACTTACATTTTAAATGGAGAACAATATCTCACAAAAAGTAAGTCTTCCCAATTACATTACAAATGGAGAACAATATCTCACAAAAAGTAAGTCTTCCCAATTACATTACAAATGGAGAACAATATCTCACAAAAAGTAAATGGAAAACAATATCTCACAAAAAAGAAGTCTTCCCACTTAGATTACAAATTGAGAACAATATCTCACAAAAAGTAAGTCTTCCCACTTACTGACTTAGATTGCAAATACACTGCATGGGATCAAAACATATGATGTTGTGATTCCTTACAGAGATTTTTGCTTGTTTTTCCATCATTTAAGTGATACTGCACAAAACTGATGAGACGTTGCAGTAGGACAATGCCTAATAAGTACGTCCATATTGTTTATATATCTGAAAAATCTATAGTTTTTGCAAACACTTCAAGAGTTCGTCAAAAGGAATGATAGGTCAAGAATTTCTCGGTCATCAACGAAGTATTGAAGTGTGAAATTTTCATTTCCCTACATGTAGATGATATTGATTGATTTATTAGTCATTGCCCTACTGCAAAGACTCATTGGTTTTATAAAGTTTAATTTAGAATATGAAAAAAATACCAAAAACATCTGTAAGGAATCACAATACCATACGTTTCGATCCCACATAGTGAAATACATACAGATAAAAATATACAGGTATTTACAAAAAGTATGTTTTACCACTTTGGTGTCAAATGAAGCAAAATATATCACAAAAAGTAAGAATTTTCCCTATATACAGTGTACTAGAAGAATACAAGGTTGGCTACTGTGATAGATAAAAAAAAAAATGATATACCACTATATGTATGCATTTGTATTAAAACAAAAGTGATATTACAGCAGGAAAACTTGACTTTGAAAAAAAAAAACATTTAAGTGAATTTGGAATTGTAGATATTTTACACTGATGACTGATGAAAGAATGAAAGATAAAATACTCTAAAGTCTTTTGTATTAATATAAGGGTAATATTTCTGAAAGACCATAGTTTTTACATTGTAGATGTGCAGGTTACCAGGTATGGTTAGTTCTAATGTAATGAGAGATACCCTCACCGGCAGAGACGAAATGATCGACTTTGAAGATGTATTAAATAGTAAGTAAAATCTGGTAGTGTAGTCGAAAATTTTATTTTTCACAGAGGTAATTTTGGAAAGTCGGCGGAGAAATTGAAAATAAAATGCAGAGTCAAAAATAAAATGCAGAGACAGTACTTTTATTTTTACTCATTTTCATCGAAAATTCGAGTTGGCGGTCCCGTAAAACATTTTATCACGAAAAAAAAGCCTAATCTACAGTAGTGTAGAAGCTGCATGTATTGTGTATTTAACCTTTACTGACTGATTGTTTTATATATTACAGATCCGTTTGAAGCGGAGGAGGTGGGTAATATACACATGCTGATGGAGAAAAGACAAGGATTGTTATAGACGTCATAGAACTATCTCCTTCATCCAAACTCTACCATCATTATTATATCGTGAATGTCACATCAAATGACTGATATACTGTTCCTTCATTGGTCACATTGTGTCTGTTCTGTAAGATGTTTGTGTTGGAAAAATGAAAACAGGTCTTCTGTGTTCTGAAGTGCTAATAATTATTGACTGTTATAATGTTTGACAAAATGTCCAAGTATTTACACAGCGGAAATATTCAAATTATCTAAGTTGCGAATAAATGCCATAATAAAAAAATTCAATTACATGTAATTCTTTTTCCATTCTGATACTCAAATGAAATAGTGTTTACTCATTTCCTATTCAACAAGGATAAAAATTCAATGCTGAAATAGCTGCCTCAGAACTTTATGAAATGAAAGTTTTGAAACTCATTTATTTGCAGCTGAATATCTGTTCATAGTATGCATTAATTGATAAATTGAAGACTACAAAGGATGCATCTCATTAAATGTAGTTATCATATATTTTGTCATTTCTGTGTGTGTCATTGTAAATTCAAAGAGATAGACTGTTCAAGAACAAGTATGTTACCTATCACATGTGTGACCCTAAATATGTGAACTTGACCTTGAAGATGACTTTGACACTCATCAAGTGTTGTTTCTTTTTATGTTTGACCATCCCTACATGTTTGATGAGATGAATTGTACATGTATATCAAGAAAGTAATGGTCATTAATGTGATAGTGGGACTACTGTTACCAGACAGACAAGCAGATGCAGACAGAGTGATCCCTAAATGTCACTCTCATGCTGCAAACAACAGAAAAATATATTAGGATGTCATACATATGTACAGAACATTTCCAAAGTTGTATTTGTATACATGTTCAATATGTGGCTGTTATGAAAAAAAGGTGAAATTTCCTTGGCTCAGAACTAGGTCATATCATCAGCTCACTTGACCTAATTTGGTTTAAATTCAGATTCAATCATTTTCTTGTTTCAACTGGCACATCATTTATATGTAGTTGATACAAAATATATCAGGAAAATATCACAATATGATACTCAGTATATACAACACAAATTCAACAAGGACATCATATCTATTTAAAATTTATATTACCTGTTTATGCATGGATGTCTACCAAGGGATCCAATTGACCATTTTAAGATTTACCTGTGAAACAAAAGAAATACAAACTTGATTTGCAACTAGGTACATCAATGCTTCACAGAATATTTCGGGTTGTAAACAGAAGAAAATACTGCAAACCTAAATACCCTTTTCAAGTTAGTGTTTGGCTACAAACCCTCTTGTACTGGAGTACCATGTGCTTTGAATTATCAGAATAGACAGGTTTTTCAGGGTCTTCTACATTATGCTCAATTCAATATAACCTGAAACATTCTGTGAAGCAATGATGTGCCAAGTTACAGCTGTGATCTGTTATTTGTTTTGATGAGCTATCTTTTACCTTTGATTTGTGTGCCCATTGGATGTTTAATTTTCAAAAGTTTTTTTCCTCACCATTTTTTACCTTCCTTGGCTCTTGAATTATGTGCCCTTGCAATTTTCACAACTTGTTTGCCATTTTGCAAAGAAAATGCATATTCAGTACAAATGATTTACGTTTATATAAGCTCGAAGCTGCTCAGATGAGCAATTGCCATAGCGCTTCGTCCGTTTGGCGTCCGTTATCCGTCGTAAACTTTATAACATTTTCGACATTCTGCAACCGCTGCACAGAATTGAACAAGAAGCAACTACTAAGGTCCTTCACCAAGTTTGTGTTTTTCGAGCCGATCGGTTGACAAAGTTAATCTGGCCGCCAAAGCTCTGATTGACTGACGCATGTTCAATTTGGGCAATTCAGAGAGTATCTTTAATGATTTTCTTGAAAACGGGTTTATTTATGATTTGTGCATTAATTAATGGCATCTACGAGGGCTGATTGATCTGTTGTGAGCCTCGGTTTTCAATGATGCAGAAGGTATTCTGCGGATAGATCATCTCCAAAAAGGACAAACAATCAATGGCACATACTATGCTCCACTTCTGACACAGTTACGGGGAAATATTTACCTTAAAGCTGAAAGCCTACATTAAAAACTTTGACGAAATAGTAAATTTTTTTGGGGACGGAGATTGTTAGATATAGACTCTAACAATCTCCGTCCCATGACATAGAAATAAGCTATAGCGACCTTTCACACCTGCTGACGTATGCATACTAATGAAGGTACGACCTAAAATCCAGGGACATCGCTACAGCGCCGGTATATAAGACGAGCTTCAAACTCGTCCACCGTGACATTCAGTGATTAGAAGTCTGGGAGTAAATACATGTAACACCTGTAATGAGAAAGAAGTCATCTGATGAGTAATCAGAAATGGGCAAAAAATCCACTTTGAATAAAAACTTTAAAATAAAGCTTGCAGTACATATCTAGGGCGGATGCAAGTACGGAAAGATAAGGGGGGGGGGTTACATTTGCATTTGAATTAAGTCAATACTATTTACAGTAGTTTCAATAAGGTAGTATTTGTCTTTGATGAGGGAGTGGGTTGTACATCCAGTTTCCTTGCTCAATGACTAAATTTAGACCAACTGAAAAAGATTTAGCTTTCCTTTCATCTGTTCATTTTTGCAAACAGTGCTGGATCCGCCCATGTGAATTCGTACTTGTCCTTTGATATGCCATATGAATGAAGACAGTATGTATATGTAGTATTATGGTAAATTGAAAATTATATTCAGGACGGACAGACTGAAGAAAAAAATATCGTATCTCACCTGATAAGAGAATAAATCCTGATGCATCATCAATCTGACACTTGCTATGCTACTTCCGGTATAAGTTTATCGCTGAGAGTGTTCGTTTGGAAGCAATATTATATATATTTCATTTGAACTGTCAAACATGTTTGCTGACTCGCAATCGCAGCCATAGATTGGTTTTGAAAATAATAATCAAGGACCACATTGTGAAACTCCAGGTTTTTTTTTGCCAAAATGATAGTTTTCTTCTTTTTATTAATATTTTTTTTGAAAAACAATAGCTAGAACATCCCTTCCTCAAATGGCTAGGAACCTCTAGAAAAAAATCTGGATTCGTCCATTGATAAATGGGGCATTAGAAAGACCCTTACCATCTTTCCCCTATTTTAGATCCGCGCATATTTCAATGAAATTATATACATATATTTATCATCTGTATTTCTTGAATAAAACATGAAAACAAAATGCAATCATGTAAATATGTAATATATGTATGTCAGATAAAATGAAAAATTAAAAATCTTGAGGAAAGAAAATTAAAATTGTATTATTAAATTCGACATCATTAGTTCATCCTTTCTATTTCTGTGAAGAGATTACCACGAGTACTAAGAATCAACAAAAGATAATCTTGAATTATCAATTCTTAGCTGCATTTGTTTGTCAGAATTTACTGTATATCCTATATATTTAAATTACTAACTAAATTCATCGAGAATAAGGCGAAGGGGAAAGGCGGGAGGGGTTCTTCAACCTCGAAAATGCAGTGAATGAGATGTTGTAATTCTACCTTATGCAAACGAACACTCTCAAAATGTCAGTTATACCGGAAGTGATGATTTTCGTCTTGTATACAGGAAGGCTGACATGGAATCTAGTAAATTCATTTTCTAGAGGTAAGTTATAACAATTAACGGGCACACATTTCAGGTTTTGTTTTTATTTTACTATTTCAGACGAAAAGTCCGAATTCAAAACTAGTATTGGATATCCAAATAGAAACTAATTTAGGGCTATTGAAGTAGTGTGTGTTTTGCAAGGGGGGGGGGGCTTAAAAGAGATGGGGTCTTTTCATATATTCTTTGTTTATGTTTCAACGTAGGTAAATAATAGAGCTTTGTACATTGGCGTTCGTACTGACTTTATAGACGTGGTATAAGGTTGGGAGGGGAGGGGATTTTTAATTGTATTTAATAAATAAATTCATGTCTTCGTAATTCAAAGTTTTAGATATAAATGCCTGCTTTTGAAATCGATTATTGATTATTTCATCAAATAACTTCATTTCTCATTTCAGGTGTTACATGTATTTACTCCCAGACTTTTAATCACTGAATGTCACGGTGGACGAGTTTGAAGCTCGTCTTATATACCGGCGCTGTAGCGATGTCCCTGGATTTTAGGTCGTACCTTCATTAGTATGCATACGTCAGCAGGTGTGAAGGGTCGCTATAGCTTATTTCTATGCCATGGGACGGAGATTGTTAGAGTCTATATCTAACAATCTCTGTCCCAAAAAAATTTACTATTTCATCAAAGTTTTTAATGTAGGCTTTCAGCTTTAAGCGCCGCGGAAAGCTCACTAGTTAAAGGTGTGTTGTCCCATCGGGACAATGCTCCTGTTCACAAGTCTGTCATTACCATGGCTACCATTCATAATTGTGGCTTTAATTTGATTGAGCATCCGCCTTATTCACCTGATCTTGCTCCAGACAAAACTGAAAGCAGCTATCTCTGGCACCCACTCTCAGTCCGATGATGACGTCATACTTGCGGTGGACGATTTTCTGACTAGTCAAGATAAGGAGTTCTCTATGTTTAGATACTGAAGGGGATTATGTAGAAAAATAATGCAAAATGTCCGATAAAATTCAAATCGTTCAGTACAAGGCTAACAAAATATCAATCTGCCCTCGCAGTTTTCGTGAAACCTTAAATGATATTGATTCATTAAAGAAGTTATCTTTAAAATTGTTTGAACAACCTTCTTTATTAGACACGTTCTTCACTTTATGGCCTGAGAAAAAGCATTTGGCGTTTTTATCACAAATGAGAAAGAGCAACTACGATGTGGAATACACTAATTTTCTGTTTGACAATTTCTTCTCTTAAATGTGAGGGTTTTTTGGGGTTTTTTTTTTTTGTTCAGATTCAAAATTAACAATTTTATGCGCGTTAATTCTTGTCTGAGATATTCAACCAATTTTGGGGGGTATATTCCTTACATTAGATTGAGAAGTTTTGAACCGAATCGGATGTAACATAATAACTGATGATTTTGAAAGTATTCTGTTTGAATGATTGATAACTGATCTTGTAGTGGCATGCTGTAAACGCACGGATGGAATTGGTTCTGAATCAGTGGATCCAAAACCTGCGGGACGCATTATTGGCGGCAGCGAATCGACGCCACATTACTGGCGTTTTATGGCGTCAATCCAGTACACCAATGGATTCCATTTCTGTGGTGGTGCGTTGATCACACCAGATTGGGTGCTGACTGCAGCTCATTGTGTGGAAAATATGGGGTTTGTGTCATTTTGTATTGTTTATAGAACTGATTTTAGTTACTGTATGAAGAAGGCATTCATCTTTCTAAAGGTTCCGGATGACCATGGTGTCATCTAGATAAAACGAGTTTGGATCTGTTTGGCCGATGTGTCGGTCAAAATACTGAGTCTACAAGATTTTCGTATAAATTCATATTTCTGTACAAGACAAGTTCTTTATTATGCCAACGTTTGTAAAAGATAGACTTTTGCTAGTAGGGGCATACACTGGCTATTCTTTATTGTGATGCTATAAATATGATATTGAATGTTAACAAAAAAAAATTCTGTACAAGGCCGTGTATGAAATTTTGGGATTTTATTTACCCTATCTGTCGGTCAATATAGCCACCAAAGGCTCTGGTTGACTGAAGTTTTTCAAAGAGCTCAACAATGAATTCATTGAATACCACAGAAAGTTTCTGTCATTTTTTATTTTAAACTGTTCTGTCTACCAATATTAGTGTTGCAACAAGAAGCTGAAACTCGTAAATTGCTTTTCTGCGCTCCATTAAAACCTGCACAGACATCCGGTATCAATATTCTGTATTGAGACAGCTTTATCAAGATGACGGCAATGATTCTTGGTGACAGACATATCTTTTGCTTCTCCAAAATCGTTCTAGAGATTCGAAGGACCTAAATTTCGACCAAGACTAAGAGGGTCAATAATGGTAGTTATCAAATGCATGCATGGCTTCTGAAAATCTTTTGAATCGCCTTTTTTCAATACATATAAGAACATGTTTTAATCATCCTTTATATACCAACTAAGAGTTAACGTCTTCAAAACTTGCTGCTGTAGAAAAAATTATGTCAATTACGATATAGGCCTACCAGATATAAATGTTCCAGTCAATCACAGTCAGTTGGATTTTAAGCCGAGATAATTTAGAGATGTTTTGTTGTGGGTGGCTGCAACAGAGTCCTGTTGGAGATCAGGCTTCCTTCAAATTACACTTACTTCGTCAATGTAGTTGAAGGTCCCCTGGCAAGTTTAGTAAGTCTTTAAAACCCTTTCCGTCAAGAACGACATCTTCTCTTCGACTGCTGCGCGCAGAGATTGCATGACGGACTTGACAGGAGGAACCAAAATTTTGTTTTTTAGTGTGTACTGTGTATACGTGTCTATTGTCAAATGATTTCTCCCACTATAGTAGCAGCAAATCAACGGATAAAAAAGATCTTCTTTGAATTTTAAGATTTGTCTTCGTTCCACTTGATGTCATATCCGTTTTACATTGCAGGCCATCACAGTTGCGGACAGTGTTGGGTGAACATTCTTTGTTCATATCGGAGGGAACAGAACAAGTTCTGGATGTCAAATCAATTCACCTGGTGATATTTTCTTTTTGTTTAAATTCCATACGTTTGAACCTAAAGATATTTCATTTAACTACAAAAGAATTCTAGAAAATGAAGGTAGAATCATCCTCGATAACATAGATATAATTCATGACCAGTTGTTCATAATTCTCGTATGTTAGAATGCAATATACTAGTATATGATTTACCTAGTTTGATAGATCGTTCTTTCTCCTTGTTTCGGCGTAGAATCCTTTCTACAACCTTCAGCACCCTGACTTTATGTACTATATGCCATACGATCTGGCTTTGTTAGAGCTTAACCAGTCTGCAGTCATCGATAAAGACTATGTCAACACTATAGACCTACCTGCGGGCTGTGAGGGATTCCTGGGCCGGATGTGTACAATCATAGGGTGGGGCAAAAACGATCCAAAACTTCCAGGTAAGAAAAAACCCCCGGTGGCACGCGCGATTCAAAGAGGAGGGGGATGTCAGACAGATCAATGGCCCTCTTTCTTTGAAACGTCAAAAATGCATGCTTCATGGATCCGTTCACGGATGGGGCTAGGTTTGTTCGTTCATGTACCGATCATACACGTATAAAGATTGTTTGCGCAGAAGGGGTCTCAATAAGCAAGACATCCTGTAGTTCTATATTATATAATCTCGACGTGAGAGTCAGCAGCCCCCCCCCCCCCCCTAAAAAAAAAAAGAAAAAAAAACCAGCTAAGTACCGGGGTCTTGAAGGAAGAACTAAACCTCCTTATAAGAACCACACAAAATTTATGTTCATGAAAGACTAATATATGATTGAACAACACGTGTTGTAGATGGCACAGGGTCCGAGTTCCTTCAGGAATCCCAGGTGACTGTGCTAGGAGTGGATAGTTGTAGGAACACGTGGGGAAACTTTATATACTATGGCACTGTGTGCGTCTTCACATATGGTGTCACTCCATGCGCGGTAAGCCAAGCTTCTTTTTCTAGTATCAATGAAATGATTAGAATTTAAACAGTAATTTAAATCAAGTACTTGCTATGTTTTAGCTTTTTACTACATGTATTTTTTTAGTCCAAAAGAAGACAAAAATTCAACATGTTTTCTTTTTTGCGAATTTTTCTAAAACATTCATCATTCAATTTTAAAAGTATTTGGCTTGCTTGTATTTTATAATGATCGCTTATAATATGTTGATTTTTAATGTCTTGTAGGGTGACAGTGGCGGTCCATTGGTATGTCTTGATGATGGTTATCGATTCGTCTTGGCGGGAGTTTCCTCGTGGGGCGACAGTGAGTGTGGTAATCACCCAGCCATCTACAGCAAAGTGTCTGAACATCTTGGTTGGATACATGATGTTACCAAAATGTCATCATAGATCTACATATGATTAAAGTCTATGTCTTATCTTAAGATGTACTCAAATGCCTAAAATTCAACAAAGTGACTTCAAACACAGCTAGTAGTTCGATATTTGTGTGTAAATTGCACTGCGACGTCGCAGTGCAATTTACCCACAGATATCGAACTCTTGTGCTTCAATTAAAGTAGGCAAAGCATAATGCCATACATGCACTTATTTGATGCTTTATTTGACCAAAAAAAAAAAAAAAAACTGAATCAGATGTATTTCAACCAGTGTCAGCTATAAAAAGATATCACCTTGACCTTCTGATTGCAACCTCTTCATTCCTTGCTTTAGAATGTTTGAAATGTCAAACAAAATTGTTTTTAAGTAAGGATGTTTTATTGTGTACTTTGTGACCCATGTGAAAGCAATTCTTCAAAGAGAAACTGCAATATTTCAAGTCATGACCTTGAACTATACCAGTCCAGGTATGAAAACCGTATCCTTTAAATCTTAAGTTAATTTAGTGGGTATTAAATAATTACAATACTAAACTTGAATGCATCTCAGAAAGTATATAAATATATTTGTCCCAAAGATTGACTATAACATACATCAGAATGATAATACTTCGGTCTTGGACAGCATCTAGTACTTCAAAACTTTTCAAGCGGGAAAGTGTCAAAGCCATGTTGCAAAAATTTGACAGTGAATCATACAATGTGAGTAAGGTAAGGGCATCTGATGCATTGTATCATCTCATCCTGTAAAGTGAACCTGTACAACAACTTTTCCAACATGACCTTACCATATGACAGTGTAAGCAAAGTGAAAATGTAGGTCAGACGCAGCATCCTTAATATGACCTTGTAAGCCAATTAATAGATCCAGCATCCAAGGCATGGTGTCACAGTATGTCCAGATGAGCTGGTATGTATATCATCACTGATTTTGATATTGCACTTCTTCCTATACTGCCCTGACCTTTACAATACTTCTTCAGCTCAGCCAGATGAAAAATGTAGGTCAACAGCAGCATTATTTAGGCAAGCTAAGCATGATTCTGTTAAGGCACTTGCCTCATATGAGGGTTTATGAATGCTAAGTGTCATTCTTCTTTATCATCAATATTGATTATTTCTCGAAAGAAAACATGTTTTGAATTTTCAAGAATTTATTTGCAGTAACAGGACATAAATATGATAAATATACATGTAATATTCATTTCAACATAAAGATATAGGAAAAACATGGAATAATTATTATTACAGAATATAATCTTGCAAACAATGTAATGAGAAATCAAACATACAAACAAAAGGCATACTACATCTAAAGGGGAAAATAAGCACAATTCCTCATTGAAACAAAGAGGGATTGAAGCCAAAAAAAAAAAAAATAATAATTTGACATAACATACACTACACCTACTTCTATCTAACGCTCAGCAACTTCTATCTAATGCTCAGCAAATATTAACAATGTCTACATCTTTCCTTCATCCATAATATTTATTTATAATGGATCATGTTTTAAGCTATCTATTATATAATGCATTAACACGACTGA
Organism: Pinctada imbricata; assembly: GCA_033119305.1. Taxonomy (NCBI): domain Eukaryota; kingdom Metazoa; phylum Mollusca; class Bivalvia; order Pterioida; family Pteriidae; genus Pinctada; species Pinctada imbricata. The sequence goes on along the minus strand of VSWD01000006.1, from coordinate 50,489,373 downwards.
AATGGGGTAACCCTTGGGATATATATTTTACGCACAAGAACAAGCCTCAACAATTGATTCGTTAATGGAAATAATTCAATAATTTTCCATGCAATAGTCTTTAAAAGGAAATGGAACTACACTGTATCAGTAAAAAGTCAAATTAAGCAATTAATTTAATAAATTCAAAAAAAAAAAAAAATCCACCATAATGTCACCATCAGTCTACCATCACATAATTTTACACACAACAATATTACATGTATGTATAAATGTATCATGTCTCTTTATGTAGTCTTTACTTCAGTATCTCGTCCATTCCATTGTATTTCCTAACCGTCTTATCCGTACAGTCGTAATCTTCGTCTACGATCTGTGACATCACAGGGTAAGGCCTTCCACGATGACCGAGTTAGGAATAGGATTTCATTTCGTTCCTTACACAGGATTTATAGGATCCCCACCAATCCTGTGAGTGCATTAGGTGTGCCTGCAAGTAAAAGTATATAAGTTAAGATCCTGAGATACATGGTCCATATAGGAATGAAGTGAGCAAAGCTATTGAGTGAAGAAGAATGCTGTCTTATGAGATCAGATGATGATTATGAGAATAAGTCAAATATACAGTAGCCTATATATATTATGAGAAGTTTTGAAAGCTTGTGAATTCCAACATACCAGTACATATGTAGTTCCTTTACTTCATCACATGTTAATGATAGATGCACGTATATGCAAATATGGTATGAGTCTCAGTACAAAAAATTATGAAATGCATATTTCCTCCAGATATGAATTGAAATGTAAGATGTATGACAGATTTCTTGAAATGAGCTGTACAGAAAAACCTTTTAAATATTCGATAAGCAATGTAGATCTTTATAAGACATGTACACATTACAACTTTATTAGGGAGCAATATGTTACCATTTTCCATAAATGTTAATAAAAATATAGCTTGAACTAAACATGCATCAAGGCGACTGCATAAAAAATAAAAACATGCTTTAATATTAAAATAAAGTCTTGGCATGCTCATTAAGAACATAAACTTCTAAGATTATTCCACAATGAAAGAGAACGATACACAGTTATAATTTACTGTTGTTTTTCTTAGTATGTCAAATACAAAAATATTGTTGAAGTAAGTCCTTGAATTCCTGAACACACCCAAGAATTATGATAATAACACGTTTAAGAACTGTATGACAATGACAGAATGTTTGTAACACATACATCTCTTCTGTAACATTTCAATTTTGTTATTACAATAAATCACAGTAATTATGACCTTTGTTCTTCCTAATAAGTATTCATATATGTATATATTTTTTTTTGTGTAAGAATAAAGGTTTTTGAGTTATTATCTGTAAACAAATAATTTTTTCCCGACAATGACCTTGACCTTTCACCGCTTCACCCCAAAATCAATATCTCTAGGTGAAATCTTCCGATAAAATATCAAAATCAGTCATGCAAACTGAGAGGGTTCTAGATTTGTTGCATGGAAACCAATATTCTAAGTCTTATAATTTTCCTTTTAAGTGACCTGGACCTTTGGCCTGAGGATTCTTCCACTTTTCACAAATACCGGTATTCAAATTCCAATGCAGGTTTGGATAAATAAAAGAGATTATGATTATCATCAAGAAAACTTTTAGTGATACAATGGACTTCAGGAATAGATGACTGAAAAATAAAATGAAATGAAATGAAATTGATGGTCAACTAATATAAATCCTTTGAACAAGATATTATTGGTACAATTATGTTTTAGGTACTCCATACATAATATTGTGTTGAGCATATCAATATACAGCTGCATGTCAACATGTCTTACAGTAAACATGTAAGCTTTCTAGTGTTACTTCTATGGACTCTATAACTTGCATTCTTTCCTAAATTTCTCTGTCTCATGATTATTTGTTTTACATGTATAATTAACTTGACAGCCTTTTCTAAATGATTATGTGCCTAGTGTATACATGTATTTGAATTCTCATATACATGCAATCAACCATCACATACAACAACTTGCATTCTGATAATGACCTATACATGTATATACATATATAAGTGTACAAGTATGTGTACCAACACTTATTTAGGTCATTTTAACATAACATAATCCTATGAATCACTGCTTTCTCATACACATTACTGGTGTAGACCAAACTTGTATACATGTACAATTTCTGGCCTACCTTTAAAGTAGACATTGGTTGGCATAACTTAACTTTTTTCAGGATTCTTTCTATGAGATACACCTACCAAACTTGTTTATTCCATCACTAGTCTAGTACATCTTCCAAAGTTCAAGTCTTTCATTCAAATGACACAATACAATATACCTGTACTTTACGATTTATTATTAAGTTTTCAAAGCAGGAAAGCTGAAAATAGTGAAATTCTATGTCTTGAAAGAAATTCTATGACTTTCAAGACTTAGAACATGTACCAGATTCCATGACTTCTTCAGATTTATCTGCAGCTTTCACATATTTCAATGACCAGCACACCTTATGCAAATTTCAAACCAAGCACATTCTCTCAAAAATTTTCTTAGGCAAAATATAAAATGGCCCTAAACTTCATGCTTACAAATTCCCAAAGCTTTGTTGGCAAAAAAGTGAATAATGAGGAACCTTTAGCTTATATTTCCATATGGATTTGAAATTATATCACATCCAAAATTCATATGTACATGTATTTATCCCAAGCTTGGAAGCAAAATGACCACATAAAAGTCAAAATGACCAAATGAGCAGTGAATGGTACATTACAGAAATACAGTCTGACATCATGATTGGTTGTTTATGACCAATCAGAGTAAAGGGATTTGTAGTGAGGTAAGCTTACCTTGTATTTCTGTAAAGGGAAGGCAAATCATTGTAAGGAGTGTTACATATATACTTGGTAATATGTGTTAAGCATTTATGAATCAACTTCACAATACATGTTCTACATAATCTTTCAAATTTTCTATGTCTTAACTTGAAACCATAGCGTAACAGAAACAATGTTCGTAGCAGAAAGTATGTTAAGTTATCGCTATAATTATACTTCAAAGTTTCCTTTTCTATCGACTTCAAGAAATACATGTGAAAATATCTTAGCTCATAAGTGAACTCTTTGAATTTTGTTTCATACCAAATGGTAGTACAAAAATATTTTTCAACTCTAGATGATTTAAATCAATGATTGTTCTAGTTTCCTCCTATGATGGGATTCAAACATGAATTCTATATGGGATAGAAATGCATGTAAGTCATATTTGGTGACAAGGTGAGATAACTCTGTTCAGGCTGGATGGGTATCAAATGGTTTGATTATGTCGGAATGACAAGCAAGGAATGGGGAGTTACAAGAATTTGTCAACTTCCAAGACTTCTTTAGAACACTTCGAATAAATTTAAAACTACACTCCAGCTACATGTAATTTCATGAACAGGTACAGTTTGGAATAATTATAAATAAACAAAAATAAAATCATGTAAAAAAGGATGAAATATAAACCAAACAGAAAAAATAAATGTATTGAACAAAACATTTTTAAACTCAAAGGGTTTTGAATCAAATAGTCAGGGAAAACACTATCAGAACTACTCACTTTCATAAACTGTACAAAGATATGTAACAAAATATAGAGGTTGTACACTATACAGAACTACAGACTAATCCTCATACACATATTGAATAGATATGAAAAACACATATATAACTCCTACAAAGTCTACTGGAAAAAGTATGTGTACAAATATTACATAGGATATCAAATACAATTGAAAAGTGTGTCACCTGAGACCAGAGTAATGTGTGTTTCTAGTTACATGTATCTTTATACTAAACTTGTTCAAATTCCTCAGTTTTAAGTATTAGTTTCGAAGAGTGCAATTTTGTTTATCATTTGTTAGAATTTGAATAACAGAATGTTTTATCATGTTATTAAGTATTATATTCCAAAGCCAGAAACTTTGTTACACAAGTGACACAAAAAAGGAAAAATTCTTTGATGGGCATATTGTTTCTGAGAAACTTAAAATCCTCCTCAAAGAAATTTTCCTACTTGGCTTTAAGATGATCTAAGCAAAAGGAAACATTGTTTATGTGTTGTCTGCCTTTTCTGAACCCCGACCTAGTTAAGGCAACAACTCTGATATACTTACTGGTCCTTTCTTCATCTGATAAGTTCACATAGTATACACATTATTTATATCATAATTCAGTCTTAGACGATATAATCAAATGTATAATAATCAGCCAACTACATTCATCAGATTTACTTAAGTTCTAATTTTATCTTTATCTTCTATTGAATATTCATTAATCACAAAGTAACCTACAAAAAGTGTTCACATGATTCCATTCTCAAATATCCCTACTTAATTTCTTTTCAAACTTGCCTTTTCTTTTGAATACAGTATTAACATAATGCGTCTATACTCTTTGTTAAGCAAACTTATCTCAATGCAAAATGTGAATTTCAAAATTCAAATAATTCTACTCCTTATACAATATTTCTAATATCTAATGTTGTTTGATTTTATGTATAATGCTGTAACATTCTAATTTCCTATGTGAATTTCGAATGTAGAAGAGTATGTAAATGCAAAATCTGTTTGCCCTTGTGTTGAAAAAAGTTTCTATACTTAAAGAGCAAAACTTCATTGATAGATTTATAGATCAAATGCATTTAGCAGCTTATTTCAGTAAGTAGGAATATCAATGCTATAAAAGAAACACAGTATTTCAGATTCTAACTAGGGAGTTCTGAATAATGTCAAATTGCATCATTTCTATAAATAGATCAGTTGTTGAGATTCTTACCCTGGATCCCCTATGTAGCCGATCTTTCATGATAGAGATAAACTCCTTATGGCTAAGATGGCCATCACCGTCAGTGTCGAAAATATGAAACACGGTGTTGACCAAGTGGGGACTGAATGTGAACCCTGTACACACGTACACTGCTCGCTGAAACTCCTCTGTAAATTAAGCATTCACATGATGATCATTCATGATGAAAAACAACAAAAGTTGAGAAGACGACTTTTTGTGACTAAATGTATGTAACTGGAAAGACATTCTAATGCAATGTTGCTGTAACGTCAAATTTCATTGGTTGTTTGCTTCTTAGTTACAGATGTAAAATGAGAACATACTGGGCTTTGACGTTGCTAATGTCACATTTCGCTTAATATTCACAAAAATGAAGATTGCATTAGAATGGGAATAACTAGATACTGACCTTATGTTTGCGGACGGTAAATGCTGATTTTATGGTGCAAACATCTGTTTTTCTGGCTCCGCTAACATGTCACCACAAAAACTCAGTTTGCGACCGTAAAATCAGCTAGTTATTCCCTAATTCAAGTCAGTTTGTCTAGCATCTGGCCTCCAGAGGTCAATAAATGCCAACATACACTGCTAACAAAATTAAAGGAGCAATTTTTACATTGTGATGTAATTGTACAGAGAATGAAATATTATATTGAATCATCAAGGGTATCTAATCGTTTCTAAGGCCATACCAAATTAATAAAATGTTCTTTGGATTTTCTTGTGAAAAAAAGGGTGCGAGCGGGCGAAAATATAATTATTTTATTTTTCTTTTAAGTATTGTATTTTTTAAGGTGCGAGCGATTGAAATAATTTAATTTTGATATAGTTTACCATAGTAATACATTTATGATGTTTTCCGTACTCATAAAGGAATCCCCATAGGAATATGGTGACTAGGAAGCCTAGCACATAGCAGTACGGAAAAGATTTTTGAACATTCTCCCCTCCTTGACTTTCAGTGCCATGTATATTGGACAACAAATTTGCTCCCAACAATTTCTTTTTTCAAATACAAGTAGTATCGTTTTCTTCAAAGTTTGCAAAATCTGAGATTTCTAGAAGCTGTAAGATTTGCAGAAATCAGAACCGACCCTAAAAAATTCGTGAGCCAGAAATTTCGTGGTGCGGGCGAGCATTTTATTTTTATAATATTATTTTTTGAATTTTGAAAAATATGGTGCGGGAAATCCAAAGAACATTAAATTAATTTGGTATGGCCTAATCATGTTTGTAACAATTCATCTGTTCAATACAGACACAGGTAAGTCAGAAATGACCATTAAATATAAATGAATTTATAAATGCATGTTTGTTCATTACATAAGATAAGCAACTGCAATATCTGAACAATGAAAGTTGAAACCTTGCTCCCTTAATTATTTTGAGAAGTGAATATACTGACCTAGCCTCATTTGTATAAAACTTCTCAACTTTTAAATTTTCCTACAGCTCAATTCTCCCATTCAAATCCTATGTAATTTGAGGAAAATATTAGACTTGAGGGAAACCTCAACTCTGAGGAACTTTACACTATACAAATGTATACATTTATATTCCTTGAATTTTATCACTTTGAGTATTTTACCTTTGGAGACAGGTTGTTCTGCGTAGGTGTACATTTTCATGGCAATAGTAAAGTCATCCAGGCTGTTAAGGAATTGACAAAATTTCTTAAATTCGTCAAATGTGACACCCTGAAAACACAGAAATATAAAAGATCAAGAGCAAGTTCAAAGAATCATGGTCAAATGCTTATTCATATTATTCAGCTCCTGTGTAAGTTAATCTACCACATGTGAAAGTTAAAATTTCAATAGGATGATATCAGAACTGAAAAATTGAAAATGTTAAACATTATTTTTAAAGAAAAGTTATAAGCATTTAATAAACTATTAAAAAGTACACATACTTGTTCCTACACTTTTAAATGATATGCTCAATGCTGATTTTTTGAGAAAGCTAATTAAAATGCAATTATAATTTCAAGGCAACAGGGTTTATAGTTTTTTTACCAATTAAGAAATCTTGCCACAAGGTATGCAGATTGTGAAAGATGAAAGCCCTATCAATTAAGAATTAATTTCCTAAACTCCTTTACTAATTCATATCAAAGTTTACAGTTTTTGAGACGGAAAGACGGACAGTTTTGAAAGCAGATGACATCCAAGTTCCATTTACTTGAAATTTAAAAGATTTACCATACAATGAACTTTGACTTTTAAAATCTGACCTTTTCTTGAGGAATTCTCTCTTTTACACGGCGGATACACACATCAGTTTCGTCAGAGCTCAGCATGGTATAACGAAGCAATATACGAGCGAAATCTTCTTCAGATATCGTAGCTAGGCCTTTAGAGAACTCTAAAAACTCCAACTCGATAACCTCTGTCTGCAAGTTCTCCATGAATCTGCAAAGACAAAATATTATTTCTCGATACAATCAAAAAAAATATCAGTGAAATTATACCTTGGAATTGATCTCCTTTTTCCAACAGTAACAAGATCTTTTAAAACAATTTCAATACACTGCAACTAAGAAGTCATGTCTTAATAAATGTTTGAATAACTTAATGTGTATCATCATTCAGGAAACATGTAAAACTTGAAAACTTTAAGGAAATTGCAGAAATTAGTCATTTCTTTTTATTTAACGATGTATCTTCACGAGTAATAAGTAAAAAGAAATTCAATGTAATAGACAATTTTCTGATCTTGTTAGAAAGCACAAAATGTCTGTGTCAACATCTTTTGGCGTTGTTTTACATTATGATGTCACTGTTCAAAGACACAATTCCACTGAGACGTAACAATGAAAAAGTGCACGAAAATTGCCTACCTTGGACATTTTTCGTCATTTTGTCAGCCATTATGAATTTTGGTAAGTGGCCTATTGAGGGATCATCAAATTTCCAACATCACACTTGCTGGTAGACTTATGCCTAAAGATGTCATAATCAAATAGCCGGTCAAAGCATTGTGTGACAGCAGTTGATAATAAAATTATAATGAAAAATCCATCAGCAGGTGTGATGTTGGACATTTAACAATCTGGTAATTGTTAAGTTATCTAGAATAATGGTGTGATTCTGTATTTCCATAAAATAAACTTTAATTAAGAAATGACTGTCTTACTTTTGGTGTTCATGGGTGTATAATTCCGGTTGGACACGTGCAAATTCCGTGAATCGCGAAGCGATTCTCGGAAAATTTGCATGTGTCCAACCAGAATTATACACCCATGAACACCAAAAGTAAGACAGTCATTACTTATATTTACATTTATTCTAAATATCTGTCATTTTTATTTTAATGCACTTACATATTTTGCCTGTTTTAGTGTCAAATGTATTTGAACGTTGGTAAATTCTCCCTACATGCAAAACTTGCACGTGAGCAACCCAAGTTATTGGAATATAATTCTAGTTGCCTAATGGGCATTTAACATGGGGAATCTACTAGTAATGTAAATATTATATGCATAACCAATGTAATTTGCTAATATAAAACTCCTCAAATTGAGTATGTTGATTTTTACATCTCTTATGTCATAATGTACTATAGAACCATGCATAGATGGCTGTTCCAACCTGTGACCTAAAACTGCAGAGACTTAACATATCTTTTTACATGGAGAGCCATGACTTGAAAAAAAAAAATAGCAATCCAAGGAATGCTTGTGTCGCCTGCGAAGCAGATTATTATTCTAGAAAGTTGATCAAATTTATTGGTATCAGTAGAAAAGTATTGTCAAATGAAATTCATTTGAAATATCAGACCTCTTAATTACAAATAAAAAGATATGGTTATTCTCCAATTTTCAGAAAAGAGTGTCAATCATCTAGGTCAAGGTCACTACGTAAAAATTGGTAACAAAAAGGTCTCATCATAAGAAATATTAAAGACCTATCACCTACCAATTAAAAGAAATATACAACCTTAGAAAAGAAGGTCAAATAGCTAGGTCAAGGTCAAAAGGTAAAACATTATGGTATGTGTAGAATGACATTGTGACAAGGGAAATACATGTGAAATATCAAAGCCCTATCACCTATCAATCAAAAGATATAGCAATATTACTTTTCTTGAAAAGTAGGTCAAATATCTAGGTCGAGGTCAAAAGGTCAAATTTTATGGTCTGTGTAGAAAGGTCTTGTCACAAGAAATACACATGTGAAATACCAAAGCCCTATCATTTACCAATCAAAAGATACAGCGAATCTTATCTTTTTTTTCAAAACTAGGTCAAATATCTAGGTCAAGGTCACAAGGTCAAAAATTATGGTATGTGTAGAAAGGTCTTGCCTTAAGGATTGCACATGTGAAATATCAAAGTCCTAACACTTACCAATCAAAAGATATATCCATTCTTAATTTTTTTTAAAGTAGGTCAAATATGTAGGTCAATGTCACTAGGTCAAAAATTATTGTATGTATAGGAAGGTCTTGTCACAAGGAATACACATGTGAAATACCAAAGCCCTATCACTTACCAATAAAAAGATATAGCGAATCTTATCTTTTTTTCAAAAGTAGGTCAAATATCTAGGTCAAGGTCACAAGGTCAAATATTATGGTATGTATGGAAAGGGGTTGCCACAAGGATTGCACATGTGAAATATCAAAGTCCTAGCACTTACCAATCAAAAGATATATCCATTCTTATGTTTTTTGAAAAGTAGGTCAAATATGTAGGTCAAGGTCACTAGGTCAAAAATTATGGTATGTGTAGGAAGGTCTTGTCACAAGGAATACACATGTGAAATATCAAAGCCCTATCACTTACCAATCAAAAGTTATGGGCTGTGACACCCAAAGTGTGACAGACAGACAGACGGACGGACGGACTGACAGACGGACGGACGGACAGACGGACAACGGACAAAGTGATCCCTAAGTGTCGCTATGCTTCGCAGGCGACACAAAAACAAAAATGAAACAGACAATTGTTATGCATATATGTAGAATAAATGTATGTACTGACAAAGCAGGTGTTTTTATCATATGTAATACCCCAACATGCATTACATATGTAAATACACTTGCTTTGTATTCATACCCATAACATGACAAACATGAGGACACTTATTCTACAAATAACAGCATATGCACCATGATACACCTTACATATTCACCATGATACACCTTACATATGCACCATGATACACCTTACATATTCACCATGATACATCTTACATATTCACCATGATACATCTTCACCATGATACACCTTACATCTTCACCATGATACATCTTACATATTCACCATGATACATCTTCACCATGATACACCTTACATCTTCACCATGATACACCTTACATATTCACCATGATACACCTTACATATTTACCATGATACACCTTACATATTCACCATGATACACCTTACATATTCACCATGATACATCTTACATATTCACCATGATACATCTTACATCTTCACCATGATACACCTTACATATTCACCATGATACACCTTACATATTCACCATGATGCATCTTACATATTCACCATGATACATCTTCACCATGATACACCTTACATCTTCACCATGATACACCTTACATATTCACCATGATGCACCTTACATATTCACCATGATACACCTTACATATTCACCATGATACACCTTACATATTCACCATGATACACCTTACATATTCACCATGATACATCTTACATATTCACCATGATACACCTTACATATTCACCATGATACACCTTACATATTCACCATGATACACCTTACCTGTGAAAGTCCTCATACTTCAGTACATCCTTTCCCTTGTTTCCAAAGAAATGTACAAGTAATGTAGTATCCTGTACTGGGTCCACAGACTGTAAAATGATTGGTTAAAGTCAGAACGATTCAAAATGCATATTGTCAAAAACATTTTCTTAGACAAATGTAGAACTTTACCTTTTACTTTCCTAAAGAAAGTAGCTAAATTAGCAATTTTCCTTGTATCGTATCACCTCTTCAAAGAGATTATGCCTAAAAAATTTTACATTATTATAGAAAAACTGGTTCACAAAATTAATTTACTCTCTTATAAACGAAATAGATGCAATTAATATACTTCTGAGATGAAAAAAGTCTGTATGTCTTCAAAACATAAATGCATGATACTAAATTTTTTAAATACTAGATAAAATATACACATGTATACATACATCATAAAAATAACCATTTGAAAAACATCATGCAAAATGTAAAAACCTCAGTGCTACACAAGTAAGTACAAATGTATTGTAACAAATCATAATGTAATCCTATATTATCTTGCCTTTGTTTTGATCCATTCTAAATATGACAACACTCTGCTTAGTTTATTCAATTCATTTCTTTATTTCAAAATACGAAAATATTTGAAGTATACTATATTTCAGCCAAACATAATATGATTTATCTTTAGACTTACTTTATTTGTCACAAAAAGGTACTTTATAGTAGTTTATATAAGTTCAAATAATTGTACAACTTCCATTTCATCAATAACTAAACCAAAAGTGAAAGGAGATGAGATTACACTTTAGGATAACATAGCTTTTTGCTGATTGGCTAGTGATAAGCTGCAGGGCATAGTTCTTAACACAGAAGCTTGAAGCATACATCCCTCCAGGACAAGTCAGATCTCTGGCATTTATAGGAATATTCTTGGAGAGTATTTACTTGATCAGTGAAGACGTACCAGAACCCTGTTTCTGACATATTTAAGAGGGTAATGTTTCCCTCGATTGTGAGAGTTTGACTGAAATCCTTGGTTGGTATCCTAGAAGATCAGGCAAGTATAGTCAATTCTTATATACATCTAATTATATAAATGCTACATGATATACATAAATCTTACTACATGATGAGGGGTTATACTTGGAAGTAGCTGATAATTACTGTGAAGAAGCTTACAATAAAGAATATGATTTGAAGAATTGCTTGCTATCACTCCTAAGAATTAGAATTGCTGTTTTAATATCTGTATTTGGGGAATAGCCTTTTTCCATTTATATTTCCATGCTTCATAGTTAAGGATGATAAATTGTCCTGGGCATGGCTAAGCATCGTATGCAGAGCTTCACTCTCATTTGAAGCAAGCAGTTGTCTAACGATGTCATTATGACGTTTGTAATGGTGTCAATATAATAAAACTACAATATATTTGGGACCATGAGCCATTGCCTCATTAATTTGAAAAAAAAAAAATGTTTTGAAGACTGTGTACCCTCTTGAGAAATGGTACACTGAAAATCTAAAAGGTCATAGAAAATGACCTAAATACAAAATTTCCTTTTCAATCATTGTCCCTCATGGCATAGTTCAAACGGGTAATTTTCCTTAAACTTAACCCCCCTAAAATAGGTCATAAAGAAAAATGTTCTTTTAAAGGACTATTCCATAGTTGTAGTTTGATGCCCAATATATTATGGATGTCATATCATTTCATAGTATTCTAATTTGAAATATTACTATTTCATACAGTCTTTTACAAAATTTGTGATTTAATCCCCCTGGTCAATGCTCAGGGATGGATAAGCACAAATTGTTTTTAAATACCATATGAAAAAGATTAAAATTTTCCATATAAATGATGTCACTAATTCATGGAGGCAAGAAACAGAATTACAATATCTGATTATATTCATAATAATTGTGTGCTTACAAAAATATACATAATATACATAGTTATATTAGTCTGTGCTGCTATAATATCTAAGAAATCTACTAGTCTACCACAATATATATAGAAATTGTATTGTTTTTAAAGAGTGTAATTAATAAAGACAATAGTTAGTACGATAAGTATAATAACATATTAGAAATGATGCAAGCTATGGGGTACCACAAGGAGACATACTTTGTCATGTTCTTTTATGCTCTTTTGTTCTTGAGTTTGTTCTTTGCTGAAAACTTGCTCCAGCTGTAATAATTGTTGAGATATTAGAAGACAAAAACATTCAACAAAGGAGAGAGTAGTATCATACAGAAGTTAAGATGAAAAATTCAAACTCTCAAAAAACATTCATATATCATAATCATTCGCATCAAATAGCTCATTACTTATTTAAAACTGTCAAGGATCAAATGTCATTCTATATATAGGTATAAGTTTCTGTGTGAATTTACCCAGGTTTGGTTTAATTTGTGTCTTTTTATCAAATATTGCTAAAAAAATTGCTGAAAATGTCATCCCTATATTTGGTACTAAGACATAATTTCAATGCACTACCTACAATAACTAAGTTTTCATTGGTTACCATATATACCCTATGTCCGACATTCAAACATACTATGAGGTACATAATAGGTCTACAATCTTGATATATATACATCAATATATAGAATCTGCTAATAGGAGATCAAGATATCTGATATATACATGTTTATTACATTCATGTCTCAACCTACCGGGGGTATATACACTGAGCATTCGACTTACAGAAATATAAACTCTGTAGAATATTCTAATGAGAAGGCAATATTTCGTTCTTTGGACAAAGTTGATTTAAATTATGTTAGAAATGTATGATTTCATGTGTCTATTCACTTTTTAAAAATGTTAATCATAAAGAAAACAATATATAATGTATCTTGACTATTTGTAAAGCTTATTATGCACTGAGTACACTTTCATCCCATTTTGATTGAACATATAGCTTTGCTCTGTGTTCTTTCTGGATTTATGCAGTACTACAGTACTTGTTAGACTTGTAAAATAACCTGGATAAATTAAATATGAGATGACGATGAAGTGCTTGCATGCGGGCAGAATTAGAGGTTAGGTCATGTGACATGCAAATATTAGGCTCTTTCCAAGCACTGTATTAATTAACATTTGTTTTGATGGTATATTAGAGGCATAAATAGCAAGGCAAGAAACACATAGTCTCTAAAATCATTCTGAAAGTGGCAAAATAAATCATTACATTGTAAACATAATGCACATTACATTCTTAACACATTTCATCAGATCATTCATGTCCAAAATTGAGGTCAAGTCAAAGATTTGACTGTTTTTTACAACTTACATATATAGACACAAAACATGAAATTTATAATTCTGATACAGAATAGAAATACTAGAATAATATATTTCTTTAAATAACAATACCTTCAATCAATTTCTGTAATCTTAGACTTGACCTCAAATTTTTGTGTTGTCTTTGTACGATATGCAGACTAGCACGGGATAGCAAAAAGGCAGGGAATACAACCAAAACCAAGACAAACATGTTACCATGGCTACTTCCTTATACACACCTCTCCCCATGCTTTATGCTTCAGCATTATCATAAGAATAATTGCATTCGAGCATTCAAGTTAGACAATTTTTAACGTTAAAAGGGTGTAATTACATCTAATAATTCTTGTATTTTTTGTTTTTCTCGGGGTACAAATTTTCTTTCCGTAGGGGGGAGGGTGAAGAATGATTCCAACTGAAAATAAAAGGAACAAAAATCATAGTTAAAAGCTAAAATCACAACAAAATCTGACTGGGTTTGGGTAAATGAATCAATGGTGTATGAAATAGATTGGTACGAGTTATCTCTCTTAGTCCATAAATTTTCAGTCCCAAATGCACTGTAATGAATAGGTCCTGGGTAAATAATATACATCAAGGTAAAGATATACAGATATATGGACCTAGAGGTGAAAAGATCAGGCCAATAAACATCTCTCGAGACGGTGTGATTTAAGGGCTCAAATAAAAAATTCGCCGAACTCATTGATAAAACTTAAAATTTAAGGTCTGCAAGAGGATTTTATTACAAAGTCAATGACATGGGTGATAAAAGTAGGATAGGCCGGGGTGTATTTGTTAATAGATGTGTACTTTATAAGCACGGTCGGTGCTTTGGAGATATACACTATGTATATAATACTACATCACTCTTTGTCTGCTAGGAAGGCCCCTTGTTTGTATCCTAGCACAGAAATAATGGAAAGTAAAGGGGGCCTGCGCCATTCACAACTTTAATTATATTTCAAATTCCTCCGCCTCCAAGAATCTTAATAAATACTTCTTTTAAATCTTGTCTATATGTGATTTGCTTGTCATTCATTTTGGCTTTTATTTTCCTAAAGAAAAACTAAATGTGTATTTTTTTCTATAAGAGGGAGGAAATTCAGAAGTAGATGTAAAATATACCGAATGCAAAGCCAAATTAAGCAGTGTGCAAAATATCTTCCCCACAACACATACCACATAGTACATGATACATATGTATGAAATAAAATACAGAAATATAGTGACTGTATTATAAGGAACGAGGAACGCCAACTCGTCTACAAATTGAAATTGGTATATACATGTATATCCAAAGGTATTGAGACTAAGGATTACGATTTTTCACTTAAGAATCAAGAATCAATATTAAGGTTCACTTTCTTTTACATAAGGGTTCAAGAGAACCAAGTGGGGTAATTTATAAATCCATACAGGGGAGTGTAATTCATTCACAAAATCCTTATTCCACGTACATCTACGTCGCTTGATTTCCTATCTACCTATCCTGCATAACTTGGGTGTCATAGACGGATTACGTAAACTTTAAACAAATTTATTTTTTGCTAACGACAGCATTTTTGGTGTATGTAGGTCTATAGGAATCTCGTAAAACTGAGAGCATGATGGTGATAATTTAGACCATGTATGATCACTACAAAGTGAACTTTTTGATCTTGTAGCTTTTTGTAAAACTCTGAATTACACTGAAGATCATTGGTGGAACAACATCAATATGAGCTAATGTTGAAACAGAAAGTACATAGAGAGTACGCATGGTGGTGAGTGGGCGTTGTCTACAATATGGCGTCTATCACAGCCCAGCAGTTAATTACAAATATATTAGTTCATTACTGTTTTCAAAGGCTTACAACTATCATATACTTCATCTGTGCAGTATCAACTTATCTATATAAAAATTAACGCTTACATCTTACAAAGTAAAAAAAAAGATTTATTCTAAAGCCATTTCTTTCATTTTTTTCTGAATTACCCATCACATAAAATGAAAATATATGATTATATTGATACAAGGATATGCAATAACTGGTGTATGCACACGCTGATAATTTTTTTCTCTATTTCAAATACTAATTTCTTTTATTCCTTACTATTTATATTTTATAAATCCTTGTTTGTTTCTTTTACATTTGTGTAATTACGTACCACAAGAAATTCCTTTTTGTCAACAATCTGGTTACCATCAGTATCAAACATGTTGAAGGCAATTCTGAACCCAGACTGTGGCTCTGAAAAAAATCATAATAAGATATGAAAGGAAAATTATAAATTCTTACGAAAACAAAAAGAAAAAAAAAATTACATCTAAGATGCAACGTGCAGAGCTGCATGCAAAACCTTTTCCCATAGAAAGACTTTTTGTAACTCTGTTTTTGATCTGACATGGAGATAGACTTTCTGTGAATGATAATAATGAATTTATTAAAGAGAACTTTATTGCTTAAAAGTATATTAACAGAATATAAAAGAGCACTTTTATATATTTGCGCATGTGTTCGTACACTCATATGATCTCAACGCAACAAACCAACAGTGACTTTCTCTTACGAGTACTATTAATATTGTGTCGAATACCTGTGTCATTTCTCTCTCTCTCTCTCTCTCTCTCTCTCTCTCTCTCTCTTCATTAGCTTTCCTTCTTTCTTTCGTGGTTACTTAACTTTTAGAAACGAACAACAGCTTAAAACCACTGATGACATATGTCCTTGACCTTTGACCGTTTAACATTATAACAAAAGAGTTAAAAAGGGCATACCATCGACTTAAAGAAAACAAGTGTAAGTAATTACCTAACTTCAAAAATATTCAGCTTATGTCCGGAACCAATGGTGGACCTCAAAACTTACCCAAAAAAGAGCTTTGCAACTCGGCTTAAAATTAAGAAAATAAAATCTGATTTTATGAAAGTGTATTGTATAACATGGGCACAAATGATCCCAGACGTTACAGATTTATAAGACTGAGCCATTTACATTATTCCATACAAGAGATGATGATGGCAGCAGCCGTGTGATCAATGATCAAGTACTTAATACTGTAATGAACCACTAGATGTACTGCTTGTATGTAGACAATATAAACAGGTGATTATTTATAGATAATCAACGCCAGGAAATAAGTCTCCTCAGCACGACAGGTGTAAGGGTCGGTATTGAGTAATCCTGATTATTTCATATGTCTCAATGCCCCAATTTTCTCTATACCGGTATAAATAGACAAGGTTAATATTATGCATGTCTTTCCCAGACGCCCTCAAAGAAGCGATAACGTGATTAAATACTATATACCACTTGAAGAAAAACATCGATCGATCTCTTTACATACATTTCTTTATTATAGAACGGTAAGTGGTGCGGGCAAGTTTCAAATGTATATCAACATATCAAATTTAAAGTCTGAAAAAGATGCCAAGAACTATTTTTGGAAACTTTTTACTTAAATATTTCTATCATTTATCATCAAATTGGACAACTTATCTGCAGTCTGAAAACCTAAGTAATGACCTTCTATAGAAGATACTTGATTCGATCTTCGAGTACATACCCCCACCCCACCACTTCCCAAATTATACACTTAAGTCTTGCAAGACGCCTCTCACGCATAATAAAGCGATCAATATAGACATATTACTTTTAAAACAAAGCAAACCCTGTTCAAAGGTAGAGGTCTCCGAGAGACAAGCTTCAATCAACCAGAAGTCTCTGACGAGACTGCAGCTCTCCTGGTTATTTTTCTTTAAAACATCAATTTCCTTTCTTAACGACCATAGGGAGCAGGTGCTCAAACAAATTATAAGTAGCACGACAAAACAACATATCCATTAGACTGCAACTATAAAATCACTCATATAATTTATAATATCCGAGATATAGTATTTCAAAAAAGAAAGCCACATCAATTTTAAAAGATGCTAGGGGCCAGAGGCTTCTAGCTCAAATGAACTATCAATGACACAACTAGACCACAGATCCATCATATTGCAAAAAGAATTAAGTCTCCATCACATGGAGTTATTTAGGAGAAAATGACCACACCCATTTTCTAAGACCCTGGGGGTCAGGGGCTCAAACAAAATATCAGGTGCAACACTAAACCACAGATCCATCATATTGCAAAAAGAATTAAGTCTCCATCATTTATAGTGTCAGAGGAGTTGCAAGCACAAGATTACATAGAATGATAAAGGAAAAATGACCACACCCATTTTCTAATACCCTGGGGGACAGGAGCTCAAACAAAATATAAGGTGCACAACAAGACCACAGACCCATCATATTGCAAAAAGAATTAAGTCTCCATCATTTATAGTGCCAGAGGAGTTGCGAGCACAAGATTACATAGAGTTATATAGGAGAAAATGACCACACCCATTTCTAAGACCCTGGGGGTCAGGGACTCAAACAAAATATCAGGTGCACAACTAGACCACAGACCCATCATATTGCAAAAAGAATTAAGTCTCCATCATTTATAGTGTCAGAGGAGTTGCAAGCACAAGATTACATAGAGTTATTTAGGAGAAAATAACAACACCCATTTCTAAGACCCTGGGGGTACGGGGCTCAAACAAAATATCAGGTGCAACACTAGACCACAGACCCATCATATTGCAAAAAGAATTAAGTCTCCATCATTTATAGTGTCAGAGGAGTTGCGAGCACAAGATTAAATAGAGTTATATAGAAGAAAATGACCACACCCATTTTCTAAGACCCTGGGGGTCAGGGGCTCAGACAAAATACCAGATGCACAAAAAGACCACAGACCCATCATATTGCAAAAAGAATTAAGTCTGCATCATTCATAGTGTCAGAGGAGTTGCAAGCACAAGATTACATAGAGTTATTTACGAGAAAATGACCACACCCATTTCTAAGACCCTGGGGGTCAGGGACTCAAACAAAATATCAGGTGCACAACTAGACCACAGACCCATCATATTGCAAAAAGAATTAAGTCTCTTTCATTTATAGTGTCGGAGGAGTTGCGAGCACAATTTTACATAGAGTTATATAGGTGAAAATGACCACACCCATTTTCTAAGACCCTGGGGGTCAGGGGCTCAAACAAAATATCATGTGCACAGCTAGACCACAGACCCATCATATTGCAAAAAGAATTAAGTCTCTATCATTTATAGTGTCAGAGGAGTTGTGAGCACAAGATTACATAGAGTTATATAGGAGAAAATAACCACACCCATTTCTAAGACCCTGGGGGTCAGGGGTTCAAACAAAATTTCAGGTGCACAACTAGACCACAGACCCATGATATTGCAAAAAGAATTAAGTCTCTTTCATTTATAGTGTCAGAGGAGTTGCGAGCACAAGATTACATAGAGTTATATAGGAGAAAATGACCACACCCATTTTCTAAGACCCTGGGGGACAGGGGCTCAAACAAAATATAAGGTGCACAACTAGACCACAGACCCATCATATTGCAAAAAGAATTAAGTCTCCATCATTTATAGTGTCAGAGGAGTTGCGAGCACAAGATTACATAGAGTTATATTGGAGAAAATGACCACACCCATTTTCTAAGACCCTGGGGATCAGGGGCTCAAACAAAATATCAGGTGCACAACTAGACCACAGACCCATCATATTGCAAAAAGAATTAAGTCTCCATCATTTATAGTGTCAGAGGAGTTGCGAGCACAAGATTACATAGAGTTATATAGGAGAAAATGACCACACCCATTTCTAAGACCCAGGGGGTCAGGGACTCAAACAAAATACCAGGTGCACAGCTAGACCACAGACCCATCATATTGCAAAAAGAATTAAGTCTCTATCATTTATAGTGTCAGAGGAGTTGCGGGCATAATATTACATAGAGTTATATAGGAGAAAATGACCACACCCATTTTCTAAGACCCTGGGGGTCAGGGGCTCAAACAAAATATCAGGTGCACAACTAGACCACAGACCCATCATTTTGCAAAAAGAATTAAGTCTCTATCATTTATAGTGTCAGAGGAGTTGCGAGCACAAGATTACATAGAGTTATATAGGAGAAAATGACCACACCCATTTTCTAAGACCCTGGGGGTCAGGGGCTCAAACAAAATATCAGGTGCACAACTAGACCACAGACTTATCATATTGCAAAAAGAATTAAGTCTCCATCATTTCTAGTGTCAGAGGAGTTGCGAGCACAAGATTACATAGATTTTCATAACCACGCCCATTTTCTAAGACCCTGGGGGTCAAGGGCTGAAACTAAATGTCAGGTGCACAACTAGACCACATACCAAGTAGGATGCAAAAAGAATTAACTTTCTATCACCCATGGTTTGAGAGGAGTTGCGAGCACAAGAATTGTTTACGGACGGACGGACGGACAGACGGACAGACGGACGGACGCCGGACGACGGGGTATCGCATAGGCTCGTCTGGTCTGAGACCAGTAGAGCTAAAAACCAAAACATTGTGCATTGACTGACTACGTCATTATACCTCTATGGCAAGCTCTGATAAAATCAAGAAGCGTTAGACAGACATTGAATTGCATATTTGAAGAGGTTCAACCAAAATATACGATCGATGTCGTTAACAAACTGAAACATTGTTCATCGACCGACAAGGAGAGCCTTTCTCAATGATATGTCTCGATTCTCTGATGTCTGATGCTCCTTCGTATGCAAATAGATGTGCATTTCCGACTTCCACCTTACGCGACACTCTAGTAGTCTGATGGTTTTTTTTCTTCTTCTTACTCTCAGTTTCAGCTCTGAGAAACCAATTTTCTATCTTACTGTTACAGTCACAGTTGCCTGCTAAGTTACAGACAAATGACCTTGACCTATCTTGTATAGTACATGACCTTCTATCTTTTCTTTGTTTCAGCAACTACTCATTTTCATTTCCTTGCAGGCTGTCGATGTTACTCCTTAGAATGTAAGGAGAATCTCTCTGCATAATTGATCAAGTGTTTCAGAACGTCACGGCTCTATTGTTTCATATACAGTAAGTATTAGTCACTTCAATCACAGTACTCCATAGTAAATGGTCAACAAGCAATTAGTTTACTACATGTATACATGTACCCTCATCAAACTCATAAAGCATGTGAAGTGAGGATCTAGATTGCTTTTTTTCTGTAGGGAGTCAAGCCCTGTCAGGGTGGTCCAATCCATAATGATAAGAAAGTCACAAAATAAGCACTTTTTTGAAAAAAAAATCCAAAATTTGGGTGCGACTGTCACCCTAAATCCCTCCCTATATACATGAACATGCAAAGTACTGTCTGAACTTGGTCATAGAACCACGAGGATGGGCAAGTTTGTCAGTTCACCCAATGGTGACAGATTATAGACTTAGTTCTTGATGACCTAGTGACCTACTTCTCACACATATCATATACTCCAGAATTTTGTGTAACACCATTAAAAGAGCATCGTAATGAGAGGGGTTTACATGGAGCATTTCAAGTCAATGAATAAATCAGAGATGAACTGTAAAATCCCGTACAGACAAAAACTGTACCATGCTCAGTTTGTCAACTTACAAAAGGTGAATCAATGACAACTCTTTGATCTCGGACTGGCACTAATCAATAATTAGCATTTAAGGTATAGTCGATTAGTCAGGGCGGTGACCGTTGCTCCTTAAATGTGTATCCAGATACTAGATCTCAACACAATCCCCCGTGATTCGTCATGCTAATTTTAGTTTTCTTATCAAATCAAGATGGTAGAAAAAGACCGGATATAGATAAGTTGTGAAAGTTTCTTTTTTTTTCATTGGTCAATTTTGACGAAGGATAGAAATGGTTCATTACATCAGAGCAAATCTATGTCCAAGCAATCCGTGATGGCCATAAATTACAAACACTGTTGTCGCAATGCATGCACATTTAGGTTTGTGTACAGTGTTTTCACCTGGCCTAATCGTTGAAATTGGTAACGACTTTTCAATTATGAGGGCACCACACCTTCAAAAATGGCCCAATGCAAAATATTCACCTATAAAAAAATTTTTGAACATATGTCACTGTCAAGTAATAAAATATCCACTTGTAACCTAATAACAAGCTATGACAGAGCGAAAACATGAAGGATTAATTGCAGATCAAGGATCCCAACAAAGATTTGTTATTGCCAAATCAATTCATACATACAAGCAAAGCACTGGTATGGTCTTATTCTGATGAGCTAGATATATTAATATACTGTAATTTTGTATTCAATGTTCAATCCTTCGCCGGAACACGCACTACCACACCCCTATACCATATATACCCCTAATTTTGTATACCAAGCATGAATAAAATTCGAATCAAAAGAAATTTTTAAACCGCAAATATGTGAATGGATAATAACGAAACTTGTCTGGATAAGGTCCAGAAAACAGACTTTCTCTATATATGTGCAAACTTGGCATCATGTAGCGTCCTTGTGTCTCGTCCAATGGCTGCAATACACTGATATATCACAATGACAAATCATGACTACATCAGACAAATCAGAACAGATCTCTCTAGTGATCTGCTTACTACAGGTGTTCAACTTCTAGCTGATAACATTTTTGGAACTTCATGTATAATGTGCTCATTCGATCAATAAGTAGAATTAGAAACTAGATTCGCAAAAGGTGGACGCTTTCTCCAGTCTCCAGAAGTTTTTTTTTTTTTCAATCTAACGCATAAGGTATCCCACTGAATGCAATGTTATGTCACTGAATAAAGCAATACTGATTATGTAGCCTGCATAGTCCTGCTTGCAAGTCTCCGTTTATTTTTTATTTGGTTGTTGAAGCGTCTCGCAGCTAGGCTAGTATGGACAAACTGAAATATGACAGATCTCGCTGAAGGCAACAAGGTCCATAATAAGATATGACCATAAACACAAAACCGAAAAGACTGACAGGAAAAGCAAATATGAACCGGAGCTATCTTCACACTATACACAACGTGAGGTTATCCGGATTATATATGTACAACCTTCACTTATTCCTTCAATACAACCTCTTCAAAAGATCGGAAGTTCTAATCGAAGTTTGATATTTCAAAGCAAGACATGTGCAGACAGACAAACATGCGGACAGACAGATTACAATACCGAAAAGACTACGGAAGCAAAGGAATAAATGAACGTTCTCTAACAATACCGGTACCATGATAAAACTGTTTTATCATAAAAATTAGGAGTATTTTTACTCAATCTGTTTTGAATTGCACAGTGAACTGACATCCTGTTGTTTGAATGAAGGAATAACGATGGGCAAATCTGACGGTATCTCCCATACCTTTCATTTCTATGTCAGATAGACAGTATCTAAGGTTTTTATGAAGAACAAGTATATCACGCTGATCGACGTCTTCTAACTGCCTGTGAATCTTACATAGAGTTTACAAGGTCACCCTTATCTAACAGTACCTTTCTTAAACTCGGAACGTCTGCAAAGCACCTCCGCTGTCTTTGATGGTTTTGAAACTACACAAAAATTAGGTCCGTGTGTTACACCATGCTTATGGCTTTATTTCTTAAAATGCATGGTTATTTCATTTCCTATTGCAGAGGCTGAACATACAGACAGCAGGATCTGCAATGTCGATTAGCACAATTTTCGGTGCTTAACCCGGCTCCCAGCAGGGAGATGCCATACCGCAACGTGTGGTAGCAGCAAAAATATATCAAACGACACATTTTTATGCAGTGCAACTTGTCTAGTCTCTTTGAACTTCTCGGTGAGATATAATTATGATGGGGGTTTCAAGGTCATACCCTGATCTTAACGGACGCACCGAGGCTTGCATCGATTACACGATGGAACAGTGCAAGCTAAACATCGATGTAAAAGCATTTACCCCCGACTAGCTCTAAGCAACGACCCGTGTAAAAAGTCATGCGAAAACCCCAAAGAGGTCTATTCAAGCTGTAAAAAATAGGAAATAAAAATAGATACCGAGATAAACAAAAGGATGAATGAACGCGCCAACGACGTGTTACGATGTCATTTTTTGGTGCGAAGTTATGGGATCACGAAGACGGAACGCACGATGCTACGACATGATTTCATTGAGCATGTCGAGATAACGAAATATTTACAGAAAGGTTCGTTTACAATGTCAGAATTACAGAATGTGAGAAATATGTTATCATGGCTAAAAATATCCAGCTCCTTTTTGAATGAAATATCACAGGTTTTAGCTAATTTTGTTTACTCAATTTTCTCCGACTGCGTACATTATTGATTTTAAATCTAATTTCCTGTAATATTTGTCCCCAATCTTCTTCCAAATAAACAGAAATAGCCTTTCATCGTATTTTACGTTTCGTAATGGGTAAATTTAGAGTCTAAATAAAAGCCTTATATGAAAGGTAAGAGGAATCTTTGCCTTATCGGTAAATCTGACCTATAAATAAACCTTAGGAAATACTCCTCTGATGAAATTCCAGTATCCCACCTGTGACAGGTAAACTCGTATAACACCTTAGGCCATTTCAACTTGATAGTATACGGGAGGCTGACTTAAAGCGGACCCAATGACCACGGTGAGTTACTTCTTGACATTTACTGACAATGTCATTAAACTTCTTATATGTTTACTTCAGATTTGACGTAAGACGTATTTTCACTTCCTCTTTCATTTGCCAACAGTAACATTGCAGTTAAATGGCACTACCCTATATACAGACTTTCGTTTTCCCATTTTGGATATCAAACGTTTGTTAAAATTCTGTGATACATGACAATGTATAAAGAAAATCAAATTTTCAATGAGACGTCAATTTCGAAATTCGGTCGAAAATGGAATTGGTAAAATTGGTCATATCGGCTGCAATACGGACAGCTGCTGGAACTCCTTGATATGGAATGTGTCATTGATACCTTTACAAATAAATGACCATTGGTTTAACCTGTACCCTTCAAGTGGTCAGTTCAGACCATATGCACTGGTCAATTCCGACCACCATCTGCTGTACCATTCCTGTCCTGTTTGGGACAAATACTGCATGACAATTTGTGCAGGAATGTTTAGTATAAGCACCGCATGCGCTTTGGTTCTTTGGATGATATCGTAGGTTCCAAAAATATAAATCGGAATCGGCGACATCATTAGAGCTCCATTGACTTCTTCTAGGGCAAGCATCTTTGGCATTAAAAAACCTGCATTATCTCAAAAGAGTTCTCTCTGAACTTTTTATCTATGAGAAAAATTTCTATTCAAGATGTTATCTATACATGTAGCTTTATCTCACAACTTCACTGAATGTAAGTCACTCACATTAAGTCACTTAACAAGAAGCCGGTTTCAAAGACCTTACAACTTTTTGCTTATAAAACATCGTTACAATCATTAGCTTCAGACAATATAAAAGATATTCTATCGGAAAGGATCTCCCTCATTATGTGCAATTATTACGCAACGACTGAAATGGAGCTTTGAGCAATGTAGTCCTAAATTCCAGAGGATCAGGTGTGAATTTGTGGCCTATTCAGTGGCAAGTTGAGTGAGGCCTTAGGAATGCACTGCCATATGCTAGACCGTACATACAATACAGTGACCCCGGCGCATGGCCGGGCCGGCTCCTGGGTGGGATGTACTCACAACACCGGACAGATGGCGGGTACCCTCACCTGCCTTCCCCCGCCTAAACACGACAATTATCGCATGTGATTGGGGTGGGCGAAAGTTAATTAATCACCGGCTATGATGACAATAGGCTGCAGGCGCGGCGCGTGGGGCGACGTCCTTTTGATGTGGCACCCAGTCATTATTGACATTGGATATTTGCAATGGGGGATCAGAGTAAGCGGAATAAAAGAGACATTAATTTGGATGCCTTCTAGCCAAGATGAGTGTCCCCTTTTGGATATATTTGCATGTTGAAGTGATGCATCCACTTGAACAAATGCTAAACAGGCCGCATTCCTTATTCCCCTCTCTACAACGTCTGTTCGAAAAGAGGTCAAATCATTCTAACAGTTTTCTAATTACAAAATAAATGTTTAGATATTTGTTCGTGGAATCGTTTATTTTGTGGTTGATGGCACAAATATTTTACTTAAAATTTACCGAATGTGGAGATAGGGGTGCTTATACGGAAGAGATGTAACCATGTGGCATAATGAGTTACTTTTAAAGTTTTGTTCACAGAAGTTCGTATTTCAAGAAACTGAAAGTAAAAGATACGACGTTTTCTTTTTTGTAATCAGGGGGAAAATCTTGAAAACTGATGAATTAAAATTTGCAGACAGCCGCATGGACAGAAAGAAAAACCTCAATTCAAGTATTGGTACAGATATAATGAGAATATCACCAACATGACCCCGCTGTAACGATGACAGTGGAATACACACACACGGCCGAAAAAAAAAAACTAACACACAACACAAAACATCCACATCATCAACCAGCCGGAGACAGTGACACATACAAGTACAATCAACCAAAAAGGACCAATAGAAAGAAACAAAACAGAGACACCTAATAGAAAGATGCCTGGATCCGACTTTAGACGACAGTCTGCTATAAATACATAGTAAATGGTGTCATTATCCGGAGTACCCTCACATAACTCTCCAACTAAACCAGAAACACTGAACTCTCATACGACGCACAATTTTAGAAATAAATACCCTTCCAACTGTAAGGTGGCACCACAAAGTAGGCAATAAAGTAACAGGGGCCTGAGGAATACTGAAACTTGGCAAACGGATATTAGAAAACAGCGGGCGCGGGCGTACGAAAACAGTCCCTGCTTTGCTGACAGAAGCGAGCTCATTATCAATATAAAGTTTTTCTTTCTATTTGATGTTATGATGAAATTATACTTACTGGTAAGAACACACAGAAGGAATAGGTACTCGGTGTACGAGATAAGTCCTGAAAACATAAATCAGAAACATACATTTTTTGTATATCAGGCATATTCAAAAGCACATGCTCAATTGTCATAATCTTAAGCTATCAAATCATTAAATTGGTTGTAGTAATAGTGTACAATGTACACGGTATACCACCTTGGTAAGTAGAAAGATGCTACTTTTCAAACAGCTTTGTTGTTACCATTGTAGCTTTGATTTTATTCCTTCTTACATGTACAAGGGTTTATCAATTTAGGTAAAGAAGTAATTGCAGGCCCAAAGCATTGATATTTTACCGAAAACACTATAACCGTTGACAATGAAACTACAATAGGTTTATATATCGAAGTCCCTGTCCAAAACCTTTTAACGTTTATGAAATATGAGAGATGCTTGAATAATGGGGTTGTATGACGAACGGACGGATCTCGTAATTCTGGGCTCTAATAATCATATCAACAATCATCGGGCATCGTCAGTTTTGTGAAACATAACTGTAACATTATTTAAAGAATTTTTAACATGTCAGTTTTTTCACTTTGTAGTTAGGATTTTTTTGCCTTTGTATTGTTTGATAGGCTTCAGTTATTTTCAGTCCACTTGACCCGTCTGTTTCTAATTTCAGCCATCAAGCAACGGGTGTCTAAAATAGCTACATAATGTATTAAAACCACATAAAAATGTCCTCTAAACATTCTAAAAATTCCACATAAAACCTCTTGATAATTTTTAGCGAAGGCGCTGAAATTAAGGGGGTGAATTTGAATTTATAATTTAAAATCCCTTTTTTCGTCTTTAATTCACTTCAAAGGTAAGGGGAGAGAATAACCTATACTTAACTATTGTTATGGCTTGCACGGCTCGCGCTGAGCAAAGAATGTTTCTGAGCTCAGACAAAAAGCTTCTGGACATAGGATGAATACATGATAATCCCATGATGAATGCTCCACTAAAAGTGAAAAGCTTCTATAATTGATCAGACCCTAGATCAAGGGGGGATAATATTTCCAAATGTCAGGGGCGGACAATACGTTAACAATAACACTTCATATCAGCGACTTGTTCGTGTATCATCAATTGACCACAAAATCTTAACTCAGTGTGACATTAGTGTGGGGTGGTTAACAATTAGTAACAGATCTCACACCAGCATCGCCAACCTACATGCTTTATACGATCGAGGTACGACGCTTGTTGTACATGTTTTATACCATTATGGAGCAACAGAAGCCAACGACGTGTAAAAACGGTTACTTCCCGTTTTTCCCACTTTTGAAAAATATATGTTCCTGTTTCTCCCACTTCATAAAACAATGGAAAGTAATTAACTTAATAGTTGTTTATCTAGTTGATACTAATTAGTGTAAAAACACCTTGTAACTAGTGAAATCTAGCTTTTTATGAAAAAAGTATTTTTATGAAAACGTTTTACTGAAGATAAATTGCAGAATTTTTTTTTCGCAAACAAGGGCATTTTCTCGTAATATGGTACAATGTATGAACGACAATTTGATTCTAATGGGAGGGATGGGAGATTGGAATTTTTCCGGGTCAGATTATTATTTTTTTTAACGCAGAGCTGCCCAGATTATTTATTTTCCTGCAACTCGGAGTCAGAATAGGTATTTATTTTTAACTGTCCTGTATGTTGTATAAGGATATCTCAGAATGCACCTTGCGCGCATGATTTAAACTTTTGAAGATCAGTAGGTACATATATGAAGTATCTTCTCCGAGTCATAAGCCTTACCAGATAAGAAATCATAAACAAGTTCTACTAGAAAAAAATCGCCTCTTTCAGTATAATTCATATCGTAAAATGGATAATCTGGCCCAAAAAATACCCCACAAAAAATGCTGTTTCCTTAACCACCGTACTGTAAAAGTAAATCAACAGGTTTCTTTCATCTTTATACGACATACTAAATCATAGGTATATGAAAAAAAAAAACATTCTGTTGTCTCAATTTGGTATTATGTTGTGACAAAAGTATAAGACTAGTAATGATATTTTTTTTACGTCTTTGGTGGCGACGTTTTTTGAAAAAAAAAAAGAAAAAATACACATATAAAAATGCATTTTCCGCTCCAAAATATTCCAAAGTTCTTTTCAATTTTAAGCACATATCAGCACATGGTACTGATTATCATACAATGCCTAAACTATAGAACGTAATATACTATTGTCTTTTTCTAACTTTCAATTCTGAAACTGTGTCTTACATTAAAAGTAAACGAATAACTAGTCTGAAAGTTAGAAAAAGACACTTTATCAAAATATTTGAAATTGGGAAATTTCCTTCAAATATAGTAGGAAAATATAATTAAATATTGGTCATTTCTGCTTTGAGAATGAGTCGAATAATCTTGACAATTGGCCTCAAATACGGCATTGAAAAATCATCGATCTGTGACCTTGATCATTGTCATACGAGTATTACGACATTGAAAAGTAATCCTTCTGGGATAACAAGTTTGAATTAGAAATTCTATTGAAGAGGTATCTTAAATTATTGCCATTTTGGATCCTGACCATGTTTTGGAGTTGAAAATCAAGGTTTAATCCACTTCAAATGGGAAAATCAGAAGGCAAAGTTCGATGAAAATCTAAAGTTAACTGTCTCTAGAGTGACCACAATTTTGCAACCCCTCCGCCCCCCCCCCCCCCCCACACACACGAAAGGTGGCCTTACTACAAGTACGTGTACGAGGTGATAATAAGCTAGAAATAAAGAAAAATACAGGTAAATTTGCACAAAACACAGGTAAAATTTTAGTACTATAAATTGGTTAATTGTGTGATTCTAACAACTCTGTAATTTAAGTAATTATTCCTGTTCTTCCCACCTCAATTCCAACCTTCAAATTATATTTTTTACAAAAGTGGGAGAAACAGGAAGACACCGTAAAAACTATAAACTAATCATACTATAAAAGTATTTTTATGATCAAATTAATTCACAATCTGACCATAATTTCCGAACGATGCTTGTACATAAAATTCCTTGACTTTTATTTCTTCAAGAAATCTTAAAAGTTTCTGACAAGGGGTAAAGATAAGACAATTTTATCATTATTTCAAAATCAAAAGTACAAATGTAAGCAAGGTTCGCAACCTTACAATATACTTCGTCTACCAGACAGCGGAATTGGGTAAATTCATCTTTCTGTCCAAGACTGCGTGAAACTGCGTGAAACAAACGAAATTTCGTCCTTTCAACTACTGGCATTAAAAAGCTTAAAAAGAGTATTCTTTAACAATATCCTGACGATAGCAAACATACCATCAAAAGACATCTTAAGGCCAACTTGCAAACGCGGCAGAGGCTTGCAATGTTCAAAGTGGAGAAGAGCGGAACAGAAAACGGACGCATGCGCAGG
This sequence comes from Pinctada imbricata, assembly GCA_033119305.1. Classification (NCBI taxonomy): domain Eukaryota; kingdom Metazoa; phylum Mollusca; class Bivalvia; order Pterioida; family Pteriidae; genus Pinctada; species Pinctada imbricata. The sequence continues at coordinate 50,459,332 of VSWD01000006.1, read as the reverse complement.
AGACATCATAATATACAGTCAATCCGACAGTCACCAGACATACCAGACAAATCTGGTAAAATTTGCTTCGGTCTGGTAAAATATTTCAATTTTTTCTTAATAAACATGTTTGAATTATTAAAAAATTCAAAAACGTCTGGTAAGTTGTAAAAACTTTTGCGATGACTGAATATATGGTGTCACAAAGACATTCAAACGAAGGCAATCATACTGAATATATGGTGTCACAAGGACATTCAAACGAAGGCAATCATACTGAATATATGGTGTCACAAAGACATTCAAACGAAGGCAATCATACTGAATATATGGTGTCACAAGGACATTCAAACGAAGGCAATCATACTGAATATATGGTGTCACAAGGACATTCAAACAAAGGCAATCATACTGACGTCATCACGAATGGCAAGACGTTGCAACTTGGTGAAGGTTTCATAAACATTCTGGCATTGTCATGAACATTAAAAAAAGTGCAATTACGCACAAGAACAATCTTTATAGAAAGATAGTGGCAACATGATGGCACTTTTTGTGGTGTCATGATGACCTTATTCTGTTGATAACAATGAACAATATCAGATTAGCCATGCTTGGTTTTTTTTTCTTCCGGTAAGATGTTACTTGTGCTGTTTGATGCCATGATGAACTTCAATGGTGAAGTTAAAACATGTCGTTATCTATTCTGCCATTGTGTTCTGACTAGCTGTAATGAGCTGGGTTCATTTTGTATTGTTGTCGTGACATGGCGAGTTAGATTTACTCACTTTCATGAATTTTACAGAAATTACTACAATCTTTTCTGAATTTTTTGGGGGATGCTTTTTCTCTTATTGTCCAAATATTTGTTCCTTCCATCGACGGTTAAAATGACTTGCATCAATACATGTATCAAACATGATAGCAAATCTCAACGAGGCAATGGTAGTTATACAGTAGAGCATCTAGATTACAGGTACATTTGATTCGCCATGTGTGTTCCCCAAGCCTGATTCTCAATCCTTTAATTTCCTATATCACATGTTATCTTCCATTTCAGCACAGATAGTTAATAGTTAAGTTGTTTTGATTCTAATTTGCTCTTGCATCCAAGAATTTCTCCGTGGATTCAAACATCACTCAATGAAATATATAAAGTAGGAAAGTATTTTCAAGAAGATTGATAGCGTTTGGCCTGGGTTCCAAAAAGGCTAAACACTTGTAATTCTAGAAACATGCCACTTCATGGCGTTTTTGTCATCTGATACTAAAACCATGAAAATGTCGAATGAGAATGTTTAGACATCCACGATATGTTGTCGATCAGAAGGATGAATTTCATATTCCTTCCGTTTATGATAAATATATAAATAAGTGAGACAGTAATCTTAGGTCTAAAAGTTCCGTCGTTCCTTTCGATATGTCCGATAACTATGATACAAAATCAGATCCTATCAATCTTCCTCAAAGTTTTTACTGTATAATGATAACTACACCGAATCTTGAGTTATATTTTCAGCATATGCTTTGCGTCTTGTTAGAATTTTCTCTGTCAATTACAATATTTAGTGTCAGAAGAATAAAGGTATCTCATATAATCTCATATATAAAAACATACCATTCTGATAACCCAAATGTATGCATTTATTAAAGGTAAGATAAGCACTTAAAATACGGTAAGCATGCCTTTGCTTGTGAAGAAAGATGAGTATCAGGATCGTACGTCTATTAACCTTCCCATTCCTTGGAAGGCCAGTTGTTTCATTTGATATAATGAAAGTTCTGTGCAATTTCAAAAGATGTTTTTCAGACTTTATTTTGATCCTCAAAATTTGTAAATGGGGATGAAGAAAAATTTGGGATAAAGGGTAAATTGTGTCATCATCTGTTACATCAAGGAACTCGAATCAATAAGCACAGTCAAACTATCAGATCATCAATATCTTATTTTCTGGAGTCACGATCTATTTGTGGGAGCTATAAGACCTCCTCAGTGTTTATCACAGTTGATAGTGCTGTAGATTTGATCATAAGAAACTGAGGTTCACTGCACTGAGCTCCCGCAATCTGGATACTTTATATTTTCTAAATATTGTGAATATAATGAACCAGCATGTGTAAATCATCTCTATAAAGCTCGTTTGTTTTAAATTAAATAGTTTATTACTATGATCGGGTCTATACTAACTAACTGTGTGGGGGATCTATTTAAGTTGAACAAGACCTTGAAGTCAGCGAACAAAATTGCTGCATAAAATGAACATTCGTCTTTTACCATCATGGTCGTGATGACGAAATCCGCTCTCTTTTGTTGATGAAGATTTCTGATGGTTTCTTACATTTGTATTAGACTAAAACAACGACTTATGCTTCAACAAATAAGAAAGATGCTAAAGCTTTAATTTATAGTCAACGATGATGAATTAATTACAGGCTTTTACTCTCAGGTGATGGCATTGGCATGGGATCGTAAAGAACAACGAATCAAAAGACAAAGTCGGTTACAAAGAGAAGATAGAGATAATGATGTGTGTTAATTAACTGTGTTTTAAGGTCTCTAATTTAATTAAGGTTTTAAAGTTCAGATTTGCAGTGCGATAAGCCGATTCTTCTCATTACGTTAATTTGGGTTTTCTCTATCATTTTCTGGGATAAACAGTGGCAGACAACCTTATAAAATGCGGTAATCTTTTTCTCATACCTTAGAGATAAGTGAGACTGGGGGTTACGGGAAGGAACTGTCTGCCATTAATACTTAGGTATTATATCACATCTTGTCTTTGATCCTAAATAATTATAGAAGAATTTGCCTATGTTCTGAGCCTGCTTGCTGTATTATGGGGGTCACCAGGGCTTTGCTATCTGATATTGAAGTGTTATATAAGTAATATCATCAATCTGATTCTCAGAAATTCCTAACACCGAAACTCAAATATAGGCACAACAGGTGTATCAGGAAGAATCCACTGACATTCGATTTTTAAAAAAATTTCTTCAGATTTTTATTTTGTATCCTTGCACATTTTCAACTGAAATATGAAGTTATTTTAAAAAGACTATCGTCTTTCATGCCTTCTTTTATTTTATTGATTTTTTTTCTTATTTCATTGAAATTAAATTCCATACAACATAAACAAGTTCTTTAATGAATCAAATAAACTATCGCATCAATGAACTAACGCATATACCTATTATACACTTTGAAGACTCACATGACTATTTCGTCATCTATCACGTGACTTATCTAAAACACTCTTGCGTGCATGGCATGTATGTCACGTCTCAGATATCTTACGTCATTGGGTCGGTGACCAAATCTAGTTAGTGTGACTCGCGACGATATGTCGTGAACAAAGTTATGTGATAAGTCGAAATTTAATGTCAAAATCATTAATGTAATAAACACGTTATAGTATTATCGCACTATCTGAACTACCCCCACACACTCCATTTGGCTCTCATTGAGGGTTGTTCACCAAGGTCCTACTTCTGTCCATTCTGATTCCCCGACGGTGACGCATCCATTACGTTATATTAAGGATGGACTAATTGTCTGCTAAATGAGCTCTTCATTGGGACAGTGAATTGATTTCACAGCCCACAATCGATGACAGACTGGATTTTCCTTGATATTCCCAGAATATAAACTGTAACTTACATCATTTTCCAAATAGGAAATCGTCGCGGTCCTTATCGCTCCATATTCAGCCAATGAAAAGTTGGCAAACTGAGTAGGAGTAGCTTAACAGATCAGAACATGGGTAATATACTTGGTTATATATTCTTTAATGATATATGCCGGTATCAAATCACCCCAAAATCTGAGAATGGCGCTCACAAAGGCCGATTCCCGTCTCAAAGACAGCTAAATGTACGGATTAGCATACGTCTAAAAAGCTTATCTGAGTCACCTAGTTAATCAGTCGCAAATGTGACCGCGTAAATTACAACTTTTTGCAAAATATGAGCCAAACGTTTTGCGTCACAATCCCACGGGGACTAAATTCTATGATCACGGTCTGAGTTTTTAGGGATCTTGGAGGGCCCCGCTGTAAAATGATTGATAGCTACTTAGCATAAGTATATAAGATCACCTATTCTCTTCGCAGGACCCAGAGATGAAAAGAATTGGCTAAATTGCATAACGACTCCACATCAAAGACTTGTTCCTGGGAGTTAGGGGTAAGAACGGAGGAAGCTAATTGGGGAATCTCGACGGAGGTATACCAGATACATCGACAAGACACCAGGTGAGTGCACCTTGTGTAAGATACTTAATTGTTTCCTCTCGAACACTCGGTTCGCGCCAGTGTTATCATTTAACACTGCTAAAATTCACATCTTTAAAAAATTTAACACAAATGACTTTTCTTATTACTTTAATTTCGCACATGCTTATCGCCAAGTACAATGATATTATATCTCTTGCAGACTGTAAATTTTATGAGCAGAAATTATGTAAGACTTAATCGACACACAATTTTTATATGGGGGTGTTAGACTATACACATCTCTTGAAAATGTGTTATGCTTTTCCACAGTCGGCAAGTGTGCTTTTAACAGGTGATTCTACGTCCGTTTCATATACACACATACATGTATGAAACTAAGTCCATAACAAAGCTCCAAAACTAGGTTTAAAAGAACGTTTATACATGTATACATTTTTATACAAAAAAAAGTGTTTTTATTTTCGTTGCTGTCTCGTTTGATTACTTTCTCCTAAGCCTTACTTCACTTGCTCTCAACATTTCACCAACAAAACAGCTTGAATGAGGATCTGTGGTGCAGGAGGATATTGATATGAAAATGACATTATCTTTAAAGAAGTATATATATGGTTTATATAGTAAAGAGGCCCCCTAAAATCGACTTCTCCAAAATTAAATTTTGTTGTTATTTTTATGGAGTTAAATATCTATATTTTAAGAAATCTAGTTATAAAAGCTACTCCTCGCTTTCTAAGACATTGTAAATTTTGCATAAATATAAACATAGGTAATCACAGATTACGAAGCTCACCTCGTGACAGCAAAATTCAATTCAAACATATTTCTTAGTACGTGTATATTGGCTTTTAAAGGCAAAACCACTCAAGCAGAAAAAGTAGGTCAAGGTCATTTTATGAAAGTTTGATCAAAGATACATCCAATATGCAAGTTTGGTACATGTAGCAGCTATACTTTGCTCAATATTGGCTTTATAGAGCAAAATCACTCAAGCGGAAAAAGTAGGTCAAGGTCATTTTATGAAAGATTGATCAAAGATACATCAAATATGCAAGTTTGGTACATGTATCACTTATACTTTGCTCAATATTGGCTTTTAAAGGCAAAATCACTCAAGCGGAAAAAGTAGGTCGAGGTCATTTTATGAAAGTTTGATCAAAGATACATCTAATATGCAAGTTTGGAACATCTAGCACTTATACTTTGCTCAATATTGGCTTTTAAAGGCAAAATCACTCAAGCAGAATGAGTAGGTCAAGGTCATTTTATGAAAGTTTGATCAAAGATACATCCAATATGCAAGTTTGGTACATGTAGCACTTATACTTTGCTCAATATTGGCTTTTAAAAGCGGATTCACTCAAGTGGAAAAAGTAGGTCAGATGCTGCATATGATGCATGGGTTCACCTCAGCATCCAAAGATAAATCATTTGTGCAAGTTTGGTTACTGTAGCATTAGTACTTTGTCAGATACTGAGCTACCCAAACTTCTTATCCAAATCACTCAAGCGGAAAATGTAGGTCAGATGCTGCATCCGATGCATGGGTTCACCTCAGCATCCAAAGATGAATCACTTGTGCAAGTTTGGTTACTGTAGCATCAGTACTTTGTCAGATACTGAGCTACCCCAAACTTCTTAACCAAGTCACTCAAGCGGAAAATGTAGGTCAGATGCTGCATCCGATGCATGGGTTCACCTCAGCATCCAAAGATGAATCACTTGTGCAAGTTTGGTTACTGTAGCATCAGTACTTTGTCAGATACTGAGCTACCCCAAACTTCTTAACCAAGTCACTCAAGCGGAAAATGTAGGTCAGATGCTGCATACGATGCATGGGTTCACCTCAGCATCCAAAGATAAATCACTTGTGCAAGTTTAGTTACAAATGTACTGTAGCATTAGTACTTTGTCAGATACTGAGCTACCCCAAACTTCTTAACCAAGTCACTCAAGCGGAAAATGTAGGTCAGATGCTGCATCCGATGCATGGGTTCACCTCCGCATCCAAAGATGAATCACTTGTGCAAGTTTGGTTACTGTAGCATTAGTACTTTGACAGATACTGAGCTACCCCAAACTTCTTAACCGGACGCGGACGCGGACACGGACGCGGACACGGACGCGGACGCGTGGGGTTATAGCATAAGCTCACTCAACTTCGTCGAGGTGAGCTAATAAAAACCGGGGTTTTTTTTTGGTCAATTGTTCACGAAAAATAGCATAATTCTTGCTTGTTTTCATTGAGATAACATCGAGCGGGATCGCGAACAACTTTTACCTTTTGCATGCACTTCAAGACGTGCAAAGGTAACAACATATCAAAATAAAAAAAGTTGTTCAGAAGCCCGCTCCATACTAACTATTAGGAAGTTTATCGAAAATGAGCCCTTAAATAACGTTTTTCCTGAAATGTACCAAAATAAACCATTTTTGAAGCCCAAATTCTAAGGATTGAGAGAGGAAGTTAAAGGTTAAGTTTCATTTCACAATAAGCCTACACTGTAGAATAAATATTGGTACAAACCCATTACTTCATGAAACTTTAAGATTTTGGACTGAAAGGGGGTCACTTTCAATAAACTTTGATAGAGGATGTTCTTTCTTTGCATATACACGTCAATTGCAAATGGGGAAAGACTGGCTCGGTGGGCGACTTTTTATGGTAATTGGTCGAAGTTCAAGGTCATACTGTTTATACTCTTAAATAAAAAAAATCTTGACATTTTTTGCCGATCGTAGCTAGAGCAAAGACAAATATAGAGAGATTATTATTTAAACTGAAGCGTTTTGCAAACACCTCTAGCGCGAACTCATAAATATACTTCATATTCAAGCACTGACATTTTTATGTATATGTCTGAAATAAGGTATCATTGCATCATAAACATTAAGGCGAGTAAGTCTCAAGGAAATTACCGTGTCTCAGATCATGATTGGGAGGGATTGAAAGTCAAGATATTCCTCTACAAACTTATTTGGATATCTTTCATATCTATCTGTATCTATAACTTCAAGCGATATACTAGCTGCGAGCTTCAGCTCTGAAATCAGACAAAATTTGTCTGAGATCTAGAGTTGAGCCGCGGGATAGCGAAAAGAACCAAGCAAGTTCGCCCAAGAAGCATGTGCTCTATGGGGAACAAAGATAACAGTGAACCAAACTCGCGGCAACTAGATCACCTAAATTCATAACTGAATTTTGCTTGCTTTTCGAAGAATTAAAATCCACTGAAATAGCTTTTTAATGCTGAAAATATTTCAGCATTCAAAAAGCTATAAATATTCAATTGTGTCACGAAAGGATCGTCTGAGATAAAAATAACGTATCTTATCATGATTATCATTCAGAAAGTTAACAAAAAATGTATTCTGAAGCAATAAATGGCAAATATACTGACATATCAAATCTATATACTATAAACTAAAGTTCAAGAAATGTAAGTCACGTCTAAATGCTGTACACATACTCGGGCACATTATATTTGCATACATCATGTTAATATTTTAGAAAAAAAATTCTGCTATAAATGTCGCTTATAACTGTATAGATAAAATTCCCTTTGCCCTATAATCTCAAAATTGGAACGTGTATCACCAAATTTCTAACCAGGTAGGGACCAAAATGCATGACCTTGTACAGGCTCTTTCAGAGAAGGATATCACCTGCAATTCGATGTTCTTTACAGGCACTATGATTCATTCCAACTATATCTGAACGCTGCTATTTAGATCGAAACATGTATTCCATGTTCTTGTCTGCCATTACTTGAGGACAAATATACCTAGCTAAGAACTAAACAGAGGCATATCATGATAACGACCTTGAAGAGCTTTAGATGACACTCAGACGCCTTCATGTTGTCTCAATAGGTGCCCAGACACTGGTTTTGGGAAGACATCACCTTGGTTTAACAAGTGCAAAGACTCCAATGAACTCGACTCGACTTTGTAACTATGACAAAAGAAGGAAGTCCTGTTTGCCTTGCTGCTTATGAATTCAGATCCAAACTTCGCTAATCATCTTGAAACAACGTTCCATGACATTATGCTATTTTTTCATACATTATTAATTAATTTCGTGAAGAGTGCAGGGAAAATGCACTGACGATGATACAAGACTAGGAAGTGATTCACAGTATACTTTATAATAGTAAATGTTGGCGCCAACCAAACTTGATCTATACCATGTACAGTAACGATACGCAAAGGGCAAAACTATCCTATACTCTTTCTTCAAATAGACAAGATTAGTAACGCTATCAACATGAGATAGGCAAAAAGCTCCTGTTTATTGTCTTTTTTGTTGAGATACCCGTTGTTTCTTTCTGTAACAATGTCATGCATGCATTCTTCCTTGATGCTCTTTTGCATTAGGTGCTTGTATCACAACGTGAAAGATTCTGATTCTTTTGTTATCATGTATGTTTCTTTTTTACGTAGACTGATGCCTTTTTGATGTGATTTCTATCATTGTTTTCATTGAACTGTATGATATTCCTCACTATTTTGTGATCTTGAGCTTGTGTTTTGCCGAGCTTTATTTTACTGACATTTGTTAAAGGCAATGCTGTCTACATGAGTAATGTGTCTTACCTTGATCATGGAGATTCCTAAACAGCTTGGTGTTCCCTCGGCGGCGGGAGGGGGTGTACTTCAACCATTTCTCTACTTCATCCTTTACCAGTGTTCGCCGACCTATCCTGGCTGAAAAGAAATGACATACAACTTATACGGATGTCAGTATTATCAAAGAATCTCGAAAAATTGGATGAGGAGAGGACAAGAAACTGTTTGAGACAAATTTGTCTTTGCACGGAAGATATTCTACAATATCATATGATAATATATATTATAGAATCCATATAACAATCTTTTCTATTAAGCAATGATTCTTATCTTCAAGCGTTATTGAAAATGTTGAAATGGCTCTTTCACAGAGTCACATAATCTTTTTCTATCATTATATTTTAAAACAGAGAGTGACTTACATTGTAGATGTTCTGTATAATTTCTACAACCGACATTGATAAAATAAATGAATGTGATAGTAGTGATAAAGCTGACATACATTTTGTTCCTATATTTCTTAAATTGCCCATTTAAGCAAATCTGAAATGGTCCATTTAAGCAAATCAATGACACAATTTTCAAGATCAAACAAAATTCTTGCGCAAGTTCTTACAATTGTGACAAGATATTGTTAGACAGCCCATCCTCGATACGGATAGTTATCTTCCGATGTATTTTTACAAGATAACTTTATCAAAGAAAGGCAAAAATATAGAAAAAGAAAATGTGGCTTTGTTGTACGAGGTGTCGCATGTCCAATATACAATTGCCATTGACATCTACACGTTCGTCAAACAAGCCGACATTACAAAATAAAATGTTTACTGTGCCGAAGATATGTACGAATCAGTGTGTCTCGTATACAGACAAGACAGGTTACCTAGATAAAAGTAAACATTTTAAATATGAGAGAAATGTGCATGCTGAGACGCTAGAGGTATACGGGGATTAATTAAACGTGCAAATTTCTTCCCACCTTTAGAAAAAGCTGTAAGCATATATCCGTCCCCGCGCAGTGACAGTCTAACACGAATCTACCTATTGTGGACTACTGTCAATATTTTATGCTAAATTATCTTTTATTGTGCTTTGTCAACTTTGTAACATACAAAGTATTCAAAATATGTCTTATTGAAGTTAGATAAAATGAATTTATATAGCATGATCCGCGGCTCCGAAGGGTACATGAATAGCTGAGTAACAGCACTTTATGAAATATAAGAACTATATGAAATACAATAGTGACTAAATGCAGTGGCTGCAGATAAATTACAGACAACTTATACACATCACAGCATTGTTTGAATGCGTCAACCGTCATAGTTGAGACATGGAGCTGTCTACATGCAATGTACTACTAACGACACTGCATGCATGCATTCACTCTCTATTATAGGAAGTTGGGACTCCTCAGTACTGATATTTGTATCATGATTACATTTTTGGTTAAGCCCCTAGGTGAATCAAAAATGTAATCATGATACATATTTGTATTGCATTCAGCGCTCGTCAGTCCTGCAATTTGTATTGCAATAAGCACTCGTTAGTCTTGCACTTTATGTATTGCAGTCTTCGCAGTCAGGGCTTGTCAGTCCCGCTAATTGCAATGTAGCTGTAGTCGAGGCTCGTCTGTCTCCTTACTCGTATTGCAGTCAGCGCACTTAAGTCCTTAAATTTGTCAGAAGTACGTCCCGCAGGGGCTTTTGTATTACATTGGTGGTTCGTCAGTCCTGTATTACAGCTCATCTATTTAGACATAGTTGATGTATACCCCACTTGGCACTCTGATCCAATAAATTTTAAAGTAAACAAACAATATACAAGTTATCAGTCTCTTTATCACCCCGGTCTATTGCTCATCAGATATTTGTTTACATAGTTAAAAGATCAGAGGGAAAGCAAGAGAAGGAAGGGGGAGCGTAGAGTATGCCAATGGATAACCAATGATACTTGTATCTAACAACGCTCGTGTATGCATACATTTACAACGGCTATCCAGTATAAGTGCATTGTGCATAATGGGGTGACCGCTGATAAAGCTTTATATGTGCGTCTTATACGTAAATATGTCAGTAAGTGGAATTGCAAATTATTTCATATTAAAGAAAATAATTTAGGTCAGAATTGTATAGTTTTGTGTAACCCCTATGGCAAGACAACCCGACGTAGAAGTAATGGAAAACCAAACGTTATATATGCATTTTATTCCGAAATACTTGTCCGAAATGTGATTCAAGGTCACACACCTTGAAAATTGAAAATGTGAACACAAAGTACACGTTAAGCATCTTTACAAAAGGTGGATAGACTCCTTCCCTTGAAAATGCAAAGCTATCGGTATATTATTTGTGGTTTTGAACATATATTTCAGAAAATGTTATATATGCTTGCTTTCAAATCGTTGACAAAGTGACTAAGAATGTCTGCAAATCCACGTAGGCAAAAAGTCCCGGACGCATATTTTGACTGTTTACATTTCTAGATTCTGTGACACCTAAAAATGTTTATGTGAAAGGGCTCCTTCAATTTCAGCTAATTTTACATCAATATTGAGTTTGTTATTAGACTCCATTCAGCATATTCCTTTAATGTTCTTATCTACATCCAAATAAAGGCGTTCTTGCTATAAGATGTGTTAAAGCCATCTTATCCCCACTTACTAAATCACTGGTGAAGGGGACATAACCAGGATAACCAGGATAACTTTAAAGCTTGTCATCAGTGACCTAACTAGGACAAGTGAAAAGAATAAACTACGATGTATTTTTAAAGCTTTGTAAGTCTTTAAACTAAACATTGTATCCTTTTTTCTTGACCTCTTCGAAGTAAAATCTGTTTATATATGATGTTTTTACACTGACATTGTAAGTGATACATGAATAACTACTTTCAGATAAATTCAAAGAAAAGGCAGGTGGAGGACTATCATTTGCTCTAGGTATTTTGTCCTACTTATTTATTTTGGCTTACATGTAATATAGAATCTGAATGACACTACTTAAAGACATATTCATCAAATCTCACGTGGGAGGGGATAACATGAGATTAACCACACTGTATATACCCGAAAATCGTAAGACGTGTTAGCCAAGTAATTATTTTATCTTCCGGATTAGACAACCGGCGATAATAGGTAAACATGTAGGAGATAATCTCCTCTGAAAGATAGCTGTAAAAATCTACGATAAATCCACTTACTGGCGATACCTCTTGTGATCTGATGAAAACAAACAAATGAGGTGATGATACGCAATCATATAGAGGATAAACGGATAGGGGGCGACGCTAAAAATCCTTCTATAGTAAGTAAATAATTTTGTTAGTTTTAATGAACTTTAACTGAATTAAGGCAATTTCTCCAAATACCCACCTCCATCATTTCTTAGCTTCCCAGTGCCCCCTCCCCCTCTTCCTGTCTCTGGACCTCTTACTGACGACCTGTCTACCAAACATTTTTATATACCTGAGAAAAAAACTAGATCAAGTATGCTCACTGTGTCTGTATGTATGACGATCAAACAATTTCAGATAAAAGAAATAGAGAATGAATCGGCGCTTATCAATGTAGAGGTATCGATAGGTCCATACAAGACCGGACAGGTCCCTATAACGTGATGCTGAATGGCTGGTCCTCATAAAAGTCCCTTCATTCACTAAGTTTGTGTGAAGCTCTATATAAGCAGATCCAGGCATGTACCTCCTTACTTATTCTGTGTGGTAAGGTACTAGAGCACAAAGACAGAGTCTTTACAGAAACTGCTGAAACTTTTAGAATATTTTTGTGTGAACACATGTATGCAATTTTCAAATTTACATCCAATAAAATATATTTTATTCATTCAGATTTTAAGTAACGAGGGAAAAAATACATTGAGAAACTTTCGCACACAAGTTTTTTCTCCTATTTGTTTTCTTTAAAAAAAAAAGTTTTAGAGTCAGGGACTATTACATGTATACGTGCTATCACGAAGTTTTGACATAATACAAATGATATACTTGGCATAGAATACCGACCGATATCTCAGATATGCTGTAATTCCAAAAACGAATTTCTAACTTTGCAAAAGAATTTATCTAAATTATACATTTTGATAATTATTTAAAGCATACATATAGAAAGAAAGCATAATCCTAAACATGAATGGCAACCAAAAAGCCAACACATGTATACAGCGCAAGGTTATACGTTACTTGATTTAAATGACCATGAAATATTCGCATGATCAGCAAATATAAAAGACACAATGGTATGTAATGAATGCAAAAACATTTACTATCATAAATCATCATATTTATAAGCATTATTACCAAGATTTCAATGCAATTTTAAATATGCGGGATTAGGGGACACTAGCTAGAATGACCATGTTCCAGATGACATAGTTAATCTGTTTGGTGAATGCGCCAAAAGAGCCAAAGGGCACTCTTTTATAGTAATACATTCCCAAGTCCATGACAAACAGAAAGTAAAAAATAAATCCGCGAAATAGCATTCCAATATCTCCCTCTAAAAGACTTTGTAATGATCCTTAACAGAGATTAGCCCAGTAAAATTTCAGAATGCACAATACCTGGACTCCACTTGCATTTACTGTTATCAATAGCGCAATAAAATTAAATTTTCTCTTAAAAGGCAAATATAACATACAATGGTAAGACTTTAAGACCAATCTGTAACATTACTTAAACATGCACTCGAAATTCCAGACGTTATTAAAGTACGAGTCCAACTTGAGCGTCTAAAACATATATATATTTACATCAGAACAAGTTAATTTTGATTTTTTAAAAAGTTTGAGATTGCATGAACTCAGCTCCGTCGGAAAGAAGGATTGAATCGTGCTTTCATTTTAAGTTTCCTCAACAAAATCAGAAATACTGAACAATAGTTAAATCATAAGAATCGCCGAATATTTTTTTCTCATTTGTATCTTTACCCTTAAAAATGTCACGTGACTGATGCGGCGTAATTCCCATTTCCCTGTTCGATAGACTTAGAATGCATGAGCCTCAAGTTTATCAAACACAATACATGTTTTTTTTTTTGTAATCTTCATCCTTTTCTCAGAAAGATATATTTCAGGTAAAACTCACGATCGAATGCGCCAACTTGTCGATCCCATATCAAATGTTCTTACAATATAATTCTTAGCGATAAAGTAAATATTTAACGCGGTTTTACGATATGAACTTGAAATTAAGCTATAAAATATAAATATGGAGAGGCAAAAATATATATCTAAACACTCCTACAACGAAACAGGTTTCCCTCCAGTCTTACATCAGAGCAACATTTCGTCTAATACATGTAGTCCTTAGCCGATAAACAAGCAAACGAAAACGAAAGTTCGGCAAAAGGCAACCGTATGATGGCTGGAATTTATCATATTTTCTATCACAATTTTCTATTTGCAGACCAAATAAATAAGAATAGTGTGGAATACGACGTCATAGAGGGTTAAAAAGTTTGAGAACACGTGAAGTTATCATAATTTTATGAAAAAAAATAAATTGTTAAGATTTTATTGGATTTTATCAATAAAAGGGTTGCTCTGTCCTCTTTGTACTTTAAAGCTTCCTATAATTAATTGTAGGTACAATGTATATACATGTATACGTTGGGCTTATCTGGAATGACTTGCGAAATATGTTATGGTACAATGCCTTACACAAGCGTCTGATATCAAAAGAAATAGAAGAACCTCCTCGACTAGGATGGTACATAGGGATTAATTTGACTAGATATTTTACCCAAAAAAAATTGAACTATTATCTCTCTGCCTGTAAGAAGTTATTCGAATTTAATCATTGACTAAATCATTTCCCATATTTTAAGAACTTCACAGGATTTAATTCCCCTAGTCGCTCCTTACAGCTTTTCTTTAAAGACATACCTATAGATATACAGTCAAATTCTTTCATATCAATTAATGTTCAGTTTACATGGAATGTGTAATCCTTTACTGCAATTATGCCGCCTTAATGAACGGACCTCCAAAGAACTTCATTGTCATTAATCACGTGAAAGGCCATCATCCAAAATCTCCATTTCAAAGATAAACTTTCTCTATTTCAAACTTTCAAACAATTTTAAAGCTTCTGTTTCTACCTATTTTGAAAATTTTCTTTGTGCTTTAACATAAACATCACAACATTTTCAATTAAGATTATCAATTTGAGAAATACTCTAAACAAAATCAATATAAATGTTGAGCTTTTGAAAACGAAAACATTTAAAGAATGCCCCCTTTTCAAATTGTCCATTAGGCAGAAATAGTAGATTTAACCAGCCTAAAGGAATGTTAATTACAAATAATTTAAAGAAAAATAAATAAGACGAATTAAGTAGAATAATATTGCTAAAATACATGTACACATAAAACGACTAGAATTACAAACATGCAAATCTTAAATTTTATAATTATACATGTATATGTATGCAGGCCGAGGTTAGGCCAAAGTAGTAAAATATTTTGTTTTACGTCGGAAACATTTTCCGAGAGGCATAAAACACACAAACACGAGAGGATAATTATTGAAATACTCCGATCAAGGAAAGGAAGACTGAAATAAGAAAATCATCTCTTCAAACAAGGAGGATGAATCTGACTTTTACATTTTTAGAAAAATCCCAAGATTTAATCTGTATAGATTAAAAGATGATGATATATGTGATTTTATGGTCATTCATGGAGATTGTTGAAGTATGTTTCAAAATTATCTTCTGAAGTTTTTTTTTTTTTTTGTATATAAAAAGATGCATGTCTGTATTTTCTTTACGGATTCCCGAAAAAATTACCCTTTCGCAAATATAAATAAAATATTTCATTACTAGGATTGTAAAATCGGATAAAATTTACTATCGATTATCAGACACAATCGAATGAGTACTTTCGATTGATTATCGCGATAATCGAAGTATTGCAATTTTGCTATCTTTGAACCTTTTTTACCGTTAATTCGGACAGACAGTACCTTTATTTACGTACGACATTCGACACAATTCAAAAATAAACTTTGACATATCTAGATTTGCCAGATTAGGGATACATGGCATTCTTCGTACATGTATGTGCTAGTGTCCGTAGTCATGTTTCCCATTCTGATACATTTCTAGTATCATTTTGCATGAAGAGAGAACATTCTGTAAAGAAGCGTATTAACTCCGATAAATCGATTCTCAAAAATAGAATCGATTGTCGGCGACTTGGACATCTTAGCGAAGTTAGCGTTGATGTCGGCGACTATCGTTTCAACACTATAGTTACTATGGCCGTATGTCTAACGATGAATTTATTATTACACGACCTCGTTCTTTCATGACCTTCGTCCTTGGCACACATATATACTGTACATCTAGCTTACAGATTAATTATATGATGTTTCATGATAGCAACCTTCATAAAAATTTCTATTAATTTCAGATGCCCTAGTGTTACATCCTTAGAAATGATATTCATCATAAGGGTTCTGTTTTATGTGCTTTTCATAGCTTATTTGGAGCCTTTAAACAAGTTTCTTTCTTGTCTAGTCTTTAGAACCCCCCAAAAAATAGCTTTCAGTGGAACATTTAGCACTTCAGTCAAGATATGAGCTTATCCGCTAAATGAACGAACCAAGAAAAATTGCTCGACATCAGTATTCCAAGACATTGGAAGTAAGCAACATTTCTACAACCAACAGCAACCAGTCGAAAAGTAAAATAAACTTGCAATATTACAGCAAAATCTTTAAAGTTCATAACTGAACGTCAAAACAATTTTTGTAAGCAAAAACATGCAAGGAACTCAAATGTCAAGGACAAGACAAATCTTTACAAGGTATTTGATATTTTACAAAAATCTTACATAAAACGTATTGACCTTGATGTCAAAGAGATCAATTTAATCTAAATTAATGATTAATGACACTATTGGAGATGGTACAAACATCGTCTGATGTAAACTCCCTATGTATTACATATACCTGAGTGGGCTGTCTCGGCATTTCTAAATGTCAAGGTTACTGGTGCATCAAGACTACCTAGGTATTCATATTCAGGAAGTTATAACAGAGAAATCATAAGTTTAAGCTTTGATTAACACAAATTTGCACTTAAGACCACGTAAGTTATAATCAAACCAGGCTGTCTAATAGGTTATAATGGCTGCAGCCAAAGACAACACGCCTGCTGGCGGTTAATTACGCCTGTATTTTGCCGCGCTTTTTTTTTTTTTTTTTTTTTTTTTTTTGCTCCACCGCTTAGCATATTAAAGCTTGAGCTCGGGTCAAATCTGTGTTTCTTACATCAAGATAACCACGATGTAGACTTATTTCTTTCACTCGTTTACACCTGTATTCAAAGAGTTCAGCTTATTACTACTAATCCAGACCAGGTGGATTCTTGGTCTTATAAACAATACGGCACGACTGGTTAAGAGGTCAAGGTCTGTAATGTACTGATACATACTACTACCATCATCAACATTATCTGCAATCACAAACGAAAACAAAGTACGCCAATACCCATCAGCAACATCGGATATTACTACAGACTTCATGACTTATACGACCTTCCGTGTATACCGTATGGACGAGGAAAAGAAATAGGGGGATCGATAAAATTACTTTTTCTAGAAATCTTCAAAAACCGCAATCATTGTTTGATGTGGTACCACTGCCCCATCATCTAGATAATGGCATATTTCTATCTCAGCAGGAGAGAGCTCGAACGAAAATGAAGGGAAATTCGGTCACTTGATAGACTGAGAAATAATTATACCCTTGCATGGAATTCTAACATATTCACCAAAAATATATCTATTTATGACTGCCAATGTCGTCAATTGTACACAGAGTGTTTTGAAATTCCTGAAGTATTATACAAATCTTATGATTTACTTTCATTATAAAAGAACAATCTTGATCGAAAACATAATCTCTTGAAGGACAGTGAATATGTATGTACACCCACATTCGAAGGAATGAATAAAGCAAACAGATATTATTTAAATTTGTACATTGGAACGTTCAAAACCACAAAATCAGAGTGGGCGAGTGGAAATTCAACACACTGGTGGGTCTTTCAAATATAAAACACTCTGACAGAGAAATTACTGCTGACAAGTCAATTCATAAACAGGTATGGTCTTCTCAAATTTGGCAAGAAGAAAACTGCATGTTCATAATCATGTCAGAGGCTGTTTTCCATTCCAATCCCCAATCTCAAGTACTTGTAGTACTTTTTAAAGAAAATATGATATGAAAGAACAAGTCTGACATACTGCATCTACACTGTTGCAAAATGATGTAGTGGATATACTTACAACACACAGGTAAGGACGCATCTCACTCATAGTAGACAAAAAGATGCTCCCAATCGTTCGATTTAATGACGTAACATCTTGACCACACCAAAAAAAAAATAGTTAAACATTTTTCTGCATCAGGTTTGACAGACAACGCAAAACAAACCCACAACAGAAGTAAAACGCACACAACATGACTGAAGAGGATTAACAAATTAACCAAGCAAACACAACAATTAGGCATGAAACATAAACCACAACACATAGATAAGGACCTGGGGGTAGGGGACCAAAATATACCAAATGTGCTCCTGGAGGCCATATGCTGCACCCATTTCTACCGACTGCACGCACTAAAATGAGTACTTAAAGGTGACCTATTATCTTTTTACATAATAAATACTATGATCAGCAAAATATACCAAACCACAGACTGACAGATTGGTTATTGCAAAGAGAAGAACGCCTACACGCAAAAAGACCCCTTCTTCTAAACCATGCACAAACAACATCAATTTTTCAATAAATCGGTTATCGCACTACACAACTGGGTGATTTATCAATGACATTAGGAGATATAAGCATAAAATATGCATGGACAGGAGTGATAGGTAAATCTCACACAAAAAGCTGAATTCATCAAAAATCAAAGAACACATGTGGAACTGAACAAGGAACTTGCTCTTAGCGATTTAGTGTGACTTGGTTCGGCCCAAAAGACCGCGTCTGCATTACTTTTGATAGAGAAGACATCATAATTTGAAGTCATATTTTCCTCTAGTAAAATTGTTCCAAAAGTAGTAAAACTAAAAGTACTGGTCAAACTGACATCAAAACTCGGGACACTTAATTTAAAGCATAGGAACTGATAAACAATTCAAAAAGTGACACATGATAGACATGTAATCGTTGTGTTCCCCAACTGCTTCTTTTCAATGAAAGCTCGTCTTTCTAAACTTTTTTCTGCTCGTATCTAGATATTAATTTTGGGTTTCTTAATATACATATAAATAAATCGAACAAAGAGGGATCTCTTCATTCAAAAGTGGGATATACAATGTAACTGGCGACCACTGCATTTCTTATCACTTTACTGATGGATTAGGCAGGTTGTTCCTATGTTAGGGAGCTGATAACGGGTACTTGATACTTGTCTAGAACAAGCATATCTGCAAATCCAGCAGACCAAGAGCTATCTGTAGATCTAATGCACAAATTTGATGACAACGTGGTTTACAGTTAAGCTTATTACTGAATCAGCTTTCTCTTGAGGGGGCACCTGTTAGGCTTCTGTTTGCAACTGCTAAATACAAATTAAATGATAGTGTAGGACTTTTATCTATACTTAAAGAGGAAGAGCAACCTGTTATGTTTACGTCTTCGTCCATTAACGAAGATAAAATACCAATCTAAAGTTATTTCTTTACATCACATCGTCTACAGGAAGTAACTATATTTCACGCACAACAACTTGTTCGAAATATTTCCATGAATTAACCCCAATTAATCCGAAAATGTTATGCTCTTAAGTTCTTTGAGGTACAAGGATTCTGGATTTCTTCCCTAAATTAAGCAATGAAATGAAAAATGCAAATTTGAGAAAAGCTAAAATGACAAAGTGGGGAAGACTCTATGATTTATCTACATTGATATGGATGTCCTCCAAAATCACAAAAGCTGTAATTGTATGAAAACTGACGAAGTACGTCAAAGTCGTTACACTGCATCAGTGCTTATACTAATAAAAGACAAGGTCAGGTTTGTATTTTTCATTCAAGAAAGATATATAGAGAGCTATGATTATATATATGCACGTGGAAAGGGGACAGTTAGAAAAACAAGATTTAAAGTATATGCTTTCTTGAATGACAGAAATGACTATTTTCAAATGTCTTCGTACCTCGCAAGGCCGCATTTAAAATACTGAGAGATTACTCATTACAGTTAAAGATAGGAAGATTTTCTGACACTATCAGGTTAGGGAGTTAATCTGATCAACCATAACCAGAGATTTGTCCAGATATGTCCTGTAACAGTCCACATGCCACTAGATTGCAGGACGAGTTAAAGCACGGTAACACCCGACACAATACAGACAGGTCACCATGCAATCAATACCATTCAAGATTTGTGTTTGTTTTTTTTCATTGATAAATGCACTGGATAAACAAGAGGTTGTGCTTGACAATACCCAAGGTGGCTTCTCCCGAAGACCACCAAACGCCCAATCCCCTCCTTATGTCATTAAAGAACACGTTAAATACCAAGGTATCCTTTTTTACCTCGGCAATTTAATGTTATGAATGAAATGATTAGTCCAAGTAATTCCATGCGATTTTATTACCCCACACATCCTTTGTTCGATCAGCGATTCTTCATAAGTGGGGAAAGTCGGGACTGTAGTTCATTCAAAAAAATATCTCAATTGATCTAACATGACAATACATGTAGTCTTGGTATACTTTGAACCCGAAAACGGCCGACTAACTAAGAATGTATTGATCCTCATAAGTTTGAGGAGATTACCCATGTGACTTGGAAGAATTTGGGCTCTGTACCTTGGGTTCTGTTGAGATCGTGTCCATTCTGAAGTACATTATAAGTAACTAAGTTATTTTCACGAAGTAAAGGATTTTGAAACACTCTTAGCGTTGTCAAAATGCATCTCCAAGATCAAACGCGTGCCTGCTATAAGTCAGTAAATATTTCTAAGGAGCTATAGCAATCCAAGGGATGTTTTACTTCTTAGAAATATTTGTATAAGGTTTACTGACCATCTGGTCAACGAACTTGCGCTTGTTGTCTTTGTGTTAGTTTTCTTAGTAAAATTGCACCTTTTCATAATTTTCTCAGTGTCCTATGACAAATTCGAAATATTGAAAATATTTAAATTTGCAAATAGTTTTAAATAAGCAAAATTAAATATTTTCAATATTTCGAATTCGTCATAGCTAGGACATCAGTTTCATGAGAGTTTACGAGAACATGAGAAGCAAGTTCATTCAAATATCTAGTACATGTTCTACATTATAATTTCGTAAAATAAAATAAGATATGCCTGTCTTTGCATATTTTACACATACATACTATAGTACTAGATATTGCTTTCCTGCATGTTTTATAGTACAACCTTGACAATGTCACAGACTCTAACTTGCATCTGGCAACATTAAATTCATTGTTGATTTATGAAATAAAATACTAGTCACGTACTTGTCACGTTTTATCAATATTGCTTATCCCCCCCCTCCTTTTTTTTTCTCCTCTGCAATCAAGATGGTTATAGCGGACCTTGACCATCTTCAATGAGTCCCCTAATTTGTTGATTCTTGCTTGAGGAACTGTCTTGACTGTGTTTGCGAACATTTAACACTTCAATATGTCTTTCATTTCTATGCTAAATTTTTTGTTTACTTACACTGAAATACCTTAGTATGATTTTTATATTACTACCGTCAAATAAATTCACAAACTAGGCATTTTTTTTATTCAAAACTACGCAGGACTGCCAACATAAAACCAGGGTGACATTTGATGGGCTTTTCGTATCGGCCAATGTTCTTTCAAGTTTTGTTTCATACTGGGAACGTGGTTGTTTTTAGAATTTTGGACATTGCATGGTGAATCTAGATGGTAGGGATTAGAGAAAAATTTCCATCCAATCAATGTAGGAATTTTACTTAAACACTCCGAGTTTGATTTGAACTTCCCATCCCCATTCTCCTTAAATTTTCATCTGCGCATGTTATGTATTAATTGTAAGTTGTGGTGCCTTTTCCTACTTACGTCTTGGTAGTTCCTCAGTGACAGACTCCAGGAAATCCTGAGGGGTCATATAGGACATACCCTTGTAATCCACGGACGCAAACTGCTGAAACCTCATCTCCCGGTAAGTCAGGGGTCGGGCAGGCTGCATGCGCTCCTGAAAATCATTAAAGTCATAATATCATTAGGTATTTGTATGTCAAATTCTAAGCAAAATATGTTCACGGCTTTTCGTGAATTTGGACTTTGAATGACAACATACGATCGAAGTGAAAGTACTGTATGCGACATTGACTGACAGACAGACGGACGATCAGACAGACAATAGGGATGACATGTATATCAGGCGTCTGAAAAGATTGAAAATCATTCTCAGAAGCCATATTCATGCACGGTAAGTAATGTTCATGAAACAATAGCATGGGGCTCCCAGACTTGGAGTGTATGGAGAGTCGATCAGAGAATTATAACAGTGGTTTAGCGTATATGTATAGACATCAAAACGACTGTTTTGTGGCTATCACACAGAGCTGATGTAGATGTTTTTGGTTTGCTTACACGTTTCCACTGTGTTCTTGTTCCTGTATCTAGATTTACTACCCTGTCTGGAAATCAAACCTAACTCAAACGCCAGGCTATAGGGACCTGCTTTGATTTATTAGAATTTTGTAAGATTTTCTTTTCTATGTTTCAAGTATGATATTTTTTTTTTCATTTTCAACATTAGTACAATGCAGAAAATGGTTTATCGTTCAAATCAGAGAATCCACGTTTTCGTGTCGCTCTAAACAAGTCTTTGCCATTTGTATCGGTTCCGCTACTGTAGTACGTTCCTTATTTCGGGCAGATAAAAAATAAGGCATTTGTTGATTGAAAAGTTTTTATCTTTTGTCTGGCGTTTCGAAAAATCCACTCGGTGTCGTGAGAAACATTTTTGCAAATGACTCAAAGAATTCCTTCAATCAAGATCAATGCGAAATCGAACTATAATAACATGTTGAAAATGGAATCCTCTTGCAGGCTTATAAAGCCTTCATTGATATGTGGGTAATCGTGGTTTCGATCTATAGATATTTCAAAATGATAAGTCTCTCATTGAGTGATACTAGACAGTTAAGATAATATATCAATGAGAAATACCATTGCTGGGCGGATCTGGAATTGTTAAAAATCGTTTAGTTAGTTTCTATCGTTCAAGTATTTGAACAAAAGTCATTACTTCGTTCTTTCTTTCAAAATATTGTCAAAAATTTATACCTTTTTATAGAAGACATACTTTAGATAAATGAATACTCCAAAATCATTGCAGACTTTTTATACCCTTTTTTCCCTTAAGGGAGGGGAGAGAGAAAAGTGTTGGCATCAGTTGCCTCAGTATCCTACTTTCAAATTTTGGACAAAGTCATACTCATTACTGCGCAAAGATTAAAAGAATTATAATAACTTTGCCCTTGGCCATCTTGGTTGAATGACCTGGTAAAATCAAATATATGTGATAAGAAAAATACCTCTGGTACTTATGGAAAATACGAACTTTCTTCAACATCCTTTCAGATTTTCAGATTTTTTTTTTCGACACAGGCCGACATCATCAATATTCTGCATAGCCTTGACCTTAGCTCCGTAACATGAAAAAGCGTTCAATTCACCAAGGATCCAGGTCAAAGGTTCTAAAATGTGTGCTAGAACCATGTGGCACAATAATACAGGAAGAAAACCAGCTATCATAAAATCCATTTACATGGAAACATTTTATTGCTTACAAAAAGCAATTTTCTCCACGTTTCTTTTCAAAATATATATATTTTTTAATTTTCGGATTTTTTCTAACATGTATACAGAATAACGACATGTTCAGATTATCTGAATAGATATGGGTTTGTGTACCACGGTGGAAAATCTATACACTATCAGCATGCCTTAGACAGTTGCTTTTTTTAAATGATGATGAATGGAAAATTATCGCTCAAAATTTTAAAGTGCATTTGGATTTAAATACATACTGCATTTATGGGATAGCTTTGAAAATTCATAAGTGCGCATAAAATGCATGTAATACCGTTCAACAGAGCTTGGTAGTAATTGATCTTATTTAAATCAGGTACAATAAAATAACTGTACCTCAACCCCTGAAAGCGTTCGATCAACGAAAGGAACAACATGTGAATGGAATTCCTTACAAGACAGATTAGCTTAATCTCCTTAAATGTCAAGTTTTAACTTTTGTGACTGCACTAGATGATATGAAAACGTCTGAGCGAAGGTAAAAAAGTGATTACTTTCCATTTCTGATTCCTCAATCCCTTTTATTGTAGGAACCTTTTGACTTTGGTTAATGCCGTGAAAGTATCTTAACTTGTATATATCTGCTGAAAGCCTGACCGAGCTTTGTATCTATCTGACCTTAGGGAAGTTACAATGTTTGAAGTGATAATCTGTTAACCCAAAAATATCCCTTAATCTTGTAATCTATTAATAAAATTTCAAATATTCATAAATGAAATATTTCAAAATTAATGTCATTATCCGTATGAATACAAGTATAAGATATAAGAATTATTGTTCCTCCCAGTGGTTTTTAACCTGGTCACTTTCACATGGTTAGAATTCAGTATGAAGCACTTCTGTAAGTCCACCAGTGACCTTATCCTTTATTTTAGGTGGACGGAGATGGGTCCTTAATCATTTTCTTCTAATCATATCTTTATTATGAAATTATGAAATGGTATGGTAATGTCCAGTGATTGGGAAGGACTGGGGTCATGCGCCATAGTCCCATAATTCTGAAAGATTTCCAATTGAAATTGTTTGCTTTCTAAAGAATTGGCCCATTGAAATTGTAGAAAATCATGGAAAACGGCCCATTCACCAAAATGTCCATCCAAATCACTGGATGTCCATTTGATTGTCTGTCTGTAACCAAGTCCATATGGACGTACAGAATGAACCTATAGACCTTGGGCCATAATTTATTCAAAGCATGCACCTTGAGGACGATATCTGCGGATTTTCAATGTCAATTTATTGCATATAGCAGGATCGTCCTGCAAATTGCACGATTTAGCCTAAACCCGTCGTAAACTATTTCAAAGCTTTGACCTTGACTTTTGACCTTGACAATAAATAGAGTCCATCTTTTTTGCTTGGAGATTACTTTGAAGAATCTGGTAACAATAGTTGAATTTGCATCTTTCCAAAATTTTCATAATTTTTTACCCATTGACCTAGCTATTTGACGTACTTTTCAAATAAATTAAGATTGTATATATCTTTTGATTGGTAAGTGATAGGGCTTTGGTATTTCACATGTGTATTCCTTGTGAGAGAGGAATTAGTATAAGTGGTTTTTCACTTCTTTTCCAATCTCAAGATATGTGTTTTGTGTGTTAATGTCATGAGCTTTTTTTTAAATAAATACTGTTTAAACCAAATATCTAGGTCAAGGTCACAAGGTAAAAAATTATGGTATGTGTAGAAAGGTCTAGCCACAAGGATTGCATGTGTGAAATATCAAAGTCCTAACACTTACCAATCAAAAGATATATCCATTCTTAATTTTTTGAAATGTAGGTCAAGGTCACTAGGTCAAAAATTATGGTATGTGTAGGAAGGTCTAGTCAAAAGGAATACACATGTGAAATATCAAAGCCCTATCACTTACCAATCAAAAGTTATGGGCTGTGACACCCAAAGTGTGACAGACAGACAGACGGAAGGTGGACTGACAGATGGACAGACAGACGGACAACTGAAAAAGTGATCCCTAAGTGTCGGTATGCTTCGCATGCAACACAAAAAGTAACTGTATTCTTGCATCTAAATTCTATTCATGGATCATACTTGCAAATTATAGTATCTCATTAACTATCAGTCTCACAGTCTGTGACTCTGCATTCAATATTATAAACATTTATTCTGTTGTAAATTCCTTTGAAAAATATCAGTAATATGCAGTGTGCGAAATTGACTTTTAAAGTCTTATAGACATTCGGTCTACAGTAATTTCAGTTCCTATAGACCAGAGCAATTTCCTGTAGACCAAAATGAAAAGACCCCTAATCTTTTATGCATTTTATTTGATAAAACAATACTCATATAATCATATTCATTTCAATCTCATACAATTTCATTATTTTGAATATTTTCCTCCATTTGTACTACATGTAATACAAAATTTTGTGGAATGCTGCACAATTCAGATGTTACATGTAATGTTTTAAGTTAACGAAGCTAATATTTCTAAAAATGATCAAATTCCCTATAGACAAGTTGGTCTATAGCATTTTTGATCGCTATAGACCGATCCAATTTACTGTAGACATTGGCCATCAGGCCACCATTAATTTCGCACACTGAATATGTAATTTAAAAAGATTTTCAATTTTGAAAGTGTTACTGTTAGTGATGTAAAGTACCCTGTAAATTGCTCAGTCATATAAATGTTTGATACAAATGTATTTATTGTGATTCACTTGAAGATATCTTGCACTGCGAACATGATAAACAATCAAAATGATGTTGCTAGATGAATGATTATCTACTGTGTGGCCTTAATTCTTGTTAAGGAGACAAGAATATATAGACCACAGTAAAAACAGACCATAGTAAAAGACAGGATCTGTTCTTTGATCATCAAGTACTTTTGGATTTCAGCACCTTTTATTCCTACAATGTAGACCTAGTACATCCACTACAGTGTATCAGATAAATCTATCAACACACTCCACACCACTGTATCTGTACTGTCTGGGACAAAGCTGGAGTACAATATTTGGATGTTTGGCATTGTTCCCTATCCTTCAAAATCTAAATAATCAGCGAATACCTGCCAGATGTACTGATAGGATTTACTACTGCCAGTGGGGTTATACATGTTAAATCAACTTAAATGTCCATCAATTTATCACATCTGAAATGCAGACCAGGTCTGTATGAATGCAGACCAAAGCATATAGAACTCATTATAACAAGTTCTGCATTGGGTAAGATATTATACTTGTACAAATAAGCTTTGAATTGTAACATGTTTTTGTTAAGAAGCTTTTAAACCAGAACTAGAAACTGTTACAATGCCGATTGCAATGCATCCTAATTAGTCTCTGTTAAAATGCACTCTGTCTCCAAATATAGCTGAAAACAATCTATTTTTGTGCTTCTTAAAAGATAAAGTGTCATATGTTTGCACAGATTTGTTAAATATTTTTCTTATATTTAGCTATAATAATGCAAAATTGATAACAGATTTGAAACATTTAAAAAGGTGATTTAACAGATAATCTAATGGATAAAGGAAAGACTATGGTCCTAATCTTCCCAGTGGACTTAATGTCTAGTGTACTGTAGACAGTAGTACTAGTATTTTCATTCAACAATATATAAATGACAGGTGTTTCTTTAAGAGTTGCTTCCCTTTGCATACTAATCTGACCGAATATGACAACGAATAATTTCTCGTTTTATTGGTCAACTCTTCGATCCAGTTAGCATATAATTAGTGAGAACTTATTGATTGTGTGTGTAGTATCTATTTACCTACATATACACACTATCAACACCTTCAGATAGATGTTTCTGAGCTCCATCTTACACTCACCTGCACCTCTGCTGCACTCGCTGCGTAAACAGGACTTTCATGTTTCAGTCTTTTCCGCCAATAAAGCCATGCTGCTAGTCCCGTAGTAGGTACAGCAAATATAGCAACCGCTCTTGAGTATGTTAGGTTATATTTTTTTGTCGAAAACTTCCTACATTCTTCAATATTTCGTCGTAAAACTCTCAGGAGTTTAGTCGAACTCTTCAATGTGGCAGCCATGTTTGTTGTTTGTTTTATACTCGGCCTTCTCCGACAAAGTCCGTACCTGCCGAGTGCAGAAATAAAGTCAAGTAAGCACATTATCGAACTTGAGTACGAGTTGATCAGTAGAGGTTGTAAGATCGGGGTAATTTTTTGTGAAAACTGGAGAATTTTAAATAAACATGATATATCCTATGGATTAATAGTTATTCAGAGGTAATATTGCTTATTTTGTGTTTCTTACTTCTTCTTAGTAAAATATTTTTTACTTTTTCTTTCACCGTTCATTCATAAACAGCTGATAGTCACTTTCCTGCATTTATCTATATGAAACTTTAACCTGTTATCTTTCTCGGACATAGATATATGCCATAAAATAATTCAATCAAGGAAAATATGATAATCATACATTACATTTACATCCTTTTCGCATTTTGTGCGTGGAAATGTCTTTTGTATTTTGATTAAAAAAATAATTTCGCAACTTAAAATATAAAGGGATGATACACTTGTAGGCGTTTCACTTGGCAAGAGACTGAAAATTTTATCAGATGAATATCAACATGTACGATTTACATTCTTCCTTTACCTATATAAGTTTATATTAAGTAAAGGCACAGGTTAGCAATGGTGTGCGGTTACCGGCAAGTACATGTACTCGAGCCGCAGATTCTATACCGTGCGAAAAAAAATGTTCTCAAATGATTTCTGCATTTCTTTTTGTCTTCAAAATAAAATATCTATTAGAACGAAGAAGTCTACCATTTCAGAATCTGTCCTCGCACAAAGTTGACAGTATCCTATGTTTTAAGTTTTCCTCATTTCCCCCCCCCCGAAAATGGATGTCCGATACGTACAGTATACCTCAATATTTCAATATAGTTTCCTGAATACTTACGTGAATAAATTAACCAATCACCATTTTCAGATATATGGTTTTACTATAATTATTTTCCCCATTTTTGTAGCGATTCTAAGATTGTGTGTTGGTTGAACTCTGGTTCCATATATAAGGACCGATATTATTTTCTTTGTGTTTTACTGGGAAAAAAGTGAATAATTCGGACAGTTATATATATAGGACACTTGACGTGATTTGTCAACGAGGAATTTGGAGCGCCGAATTCTGCCCACCTCAACCCTTTGTATACTTTACTTTTGATTTTAATGACAAAATTGACAACTCAGCGTTTGTTGGGTGGGAGCCAGAAATCAAGGCTTTGCAGACATAACTCGCATCTATTTTTGTGAGCTTGACAGTTTTTTTTTTTAATTCTTTGAAATCACTCTTTGATCAAGCTATATGAGGATTATCATTTTTAACTATTGCAGATTTATTTGATTTGAAAGATTCGATTTGTAACAATTATTTTTTGGTACGGATTAAAATGAAATTGTTGAGTTCGCCAATATTTTGAATGTCAACCCTTTAATTATAGAAATTCTTTTATGCTTTATTCTTATTTCTTAGGGTCTACATACCTGGGATGAGCATACTTGTAATTTTAACAAATTGAAGTATTCGACTATCTAAATGTTTATAATACGATGTGTTTAATTCAATCAACGTCAATTATGGTGTGTTTTCTTTGGATAGCAGATTTTATCTCAAGGTTGGGAAAAAATCTCTTAAATCTGTCAACAGGTATTTTCTCTTCACACTTTCATGTTAAGAAATAGTTGATTTGTACTAATGGTGCCAATGTTTATTTTACAGTCACAGAAAACAATATGACAAGAATGTACAAGAGGACGTTAGGCGTTTAATAATCCCTAAGTGCCCGCGAGGAGGCGTCGTTTGGATTATGTTAACAAGTGACGCTATATTGGAGATTAATTAGCATAAAAATTATAAGAAGCTGCGGTGCCCGAGAAAGAAAGAGGGGAAAATAACGTGAGTTGCTCAAAACGTCACATCCTGTGGGAAAATAGATAGTTATTCTCGGATTATCTCCCATTTCCGAAAACAGAGCATTTACGTCAACGGAAATACGGTTATATGTGTACAGCTTTCTTTATTTCATACGATTTGGGGAAAATCGTGTTACCCGAATTTTGGATGATCTATATTTCCAATTTTGATGACCCATTGCACTCATGATTTGGTACCTCTCCACAGATGAAGACTTTTCATACAAATATTCGATGCGGAACGTGGAGAAACTTGCGCGTTCCATGGGTGATGTGAAGAATGAACTCTAATTTATGTACACCAGACGGAGTAGCGTTAAAACGTACCACAATTAATACCGCGGTGTTCAGACTG
The DNA here is from genome assembly GCA_033119305.1 of Pinctada imbricata. NCBI lineage: Eukaryota > Metazoa > Mollusca > Bivalvia > Pterioida > Pteriidae > Pinctada > Pinctada imbricata. The sequence goes on along the minus strand of VSWD01000006.1, from coordinate 50,429,440 downwards.
TTCTTTATATTTGTTGTTGGACTGTTGCTTTCGAGGACCATGGGGGCACCTGCTAGTCCAAGACTATTCAACGGGGTCAATCCGGAAATTGATACCAATAAGGAAATTAAAACTTTCTTTATGAGGACGAAAAACGAAAAAGTGCTAGAAATTCTAGGAAGATGGAACAGTGCGAGGATCCGATTGTGCAAATAGTCCCACCAGATATTGTAAGTACATCAACTCTTCTCATTTATTTTCAAAGCATTTTATCAATTTTGCAATTTGAAACTTTGTAATTTTTGTCTATCAAATTATATTTTGAAACAAAATCTAATCACAATGTGATACCCGTAGAGTTAAACGAAAGAGTTGAATTTAATTATCTTCGTTCATTACAACTGTCATATTGTACTAATGTTCAATAATTAGACGGCATACTGGGACTAATTACCAAATCAACTCAACTAACTTGGCCGTGCATCTCTACCATGTGATTGAACAATTATCAATTATTACATAATTACTCAGTATCACTGAAAGATCAAATGTCAATGATCGCACAACGAAGTATCTAACCCCCGCCTGGACCTTCGTTCCATATTTAAATGAAGGTCCATGTGATTTATGACTGTACATACTTAGGACACCACAAGTAGTTTTTTAATTGAATGATAAATGATTAAGATAATGTATCCATTACTTATCGACATGTGATAATCGCCGATCGTGTTGTAAATGCTTAAGATTTGTCCGCGGGTAAACAACCATAATTATTATATATACATCTTTATCTTATATACAGATTTATCTTATATACAGATTTATCTTATGTAATAATTTATCATAAATCACGTACAGTACGTAACGCTGACAATTTCGTGATCTTGAATTTTAAATAAATATGTATTAAAAAATTCAAATATCTCCGGGCACTGAGACCAAGTCCGATTGATGTCGCTCTAGTACGTAGATTTGCACTCGATCTGACAACCCCCTGATGATGCAGCGTGCGAAATGGGACACGGAAACCACCCCACTCGGCATCCTGTGGTACAGCGATATTCACACCGTGCACTACAAGTTGTTTATTCAACATCAAGCTTTCCCATACTTTGCACCAAGTTTTACCGATTTTTGAACTTTGAGGCACGTAGGTTTTATAGGTCATCGTCGAGTCTTTTGTTTATTTGGATGTGATTGTTCTTTGATCGTCATTGTACACTTTGTACAACAAATATACAAGGAAGCGCGAGCGCTCCGTGGAATGACCTTACGGCTTCTTAAAGGGCCCTAAATTTGGCTCCACTTGATAGAATGGCATGAAACCCTAGCGTAGAGATAAAAAGATCATCAAGATGCTTTACTGGTGTTTTAACATGCAGTGGCCGGTCAGATAAAGTGTCAGTCATCCGTGGGACGGGAGCTAATGTACTGAAGCAATAAGAGTTGGAGATTAGCATGATAGATTATTTTTTTCTCTCCGGTACGCATGATTTTTAAGACTATGTAAAGCCTTTTTTGCGGACAAAGCAAGCCTCTTAGAATATACTAGAACTGATGCATTTTAGTGATGCTCCTTTTAATGGAGGACATTCTACGCGATACAAAAACCCTGAAGGCTACCGTATCTAGGGCAGGATGATATAGAGCTTGAATTTCTGGGTGGTAATTGACCCACATTATCTCTTTGATTGTTTTTGGCATCGACAGAACACTCATGATGTAGACTTTGTTAGAGGTCGGGCAGAGTTCCCGATCATTCGATATTTTAATGAAGTTCTGGACATATTCTGGGTGCTACATGTAGTACGGTATATCTTTCACGACAACAGCTGCAGCCTATAACATCCCTTTTCAAGTACTTTCTGTCTTGTCCACAGGTAATAAAAATACCAAAAATAGATGTCTGTATTTAAAATTAGTATAATTGCTCAGTTGCGGATTAGTTTTACGTGTTAATGATTTATCTTCGTCAGTAATTAAATTTTCCTGCACTAAAATAAACACATTTCCTATCAAAATACAGGTGCATCGTTTGGGCAATGTCACGCTTAAGTTCAAGGAGTACTTATTTCCGAGAGTTACATCTTAATTTCCCAAAATAAACATGTTTTTATCATATATCATCAAAAGGAAAAATAAAATGTTTTTTGATTTATAAAAAAAATGTAATTCATGTCACTTGACTGAGAAATTAAGACCCGTTGATGTATACGATGCGCGCAGATAGTGATGGTGGGAAATGAATTGGCTTGGTCACGCCAGAGTACCGTCGTCCGTATATGTTTGTACATGTTAGATAATAATGCATTCTTAAGTGACTCCGCTAATAGACAAGAACAAAACACAGAAATATGAGCAAACTTCTTTAAACATGCACCGCTTCGAAAAAAACTAATACGCCCCAAAACGCATCTGTATACCAAAAGTTCATGAACATTTCTTTTTGTAAGGCCAAATTTGATGTAAGAAGTATCTATTTGCATGAGATATATGTATTGTCAGGTCACATAGATATAAAAGGTATTTCAAACAACAGACTTTGGTAAATTTGATTGAAAATCCATCTGTCATCATAGCGAGCGCACCTGTTAGGTTTTGTCGATGAAAGATAGTTCAACTAGGAAGTAAATATGCCATCAATTTAGGGAATTAACATACATTTATGCATATTGAATACATTTCTTCATCAACATGAAAATACTTTCTTAGACATTTATGCTTTTCAGAGTGATAGATATTTTATGTAAAAGGTTAAGAAATCGTGTCAATTTGCAATTAAGTTGCTCTTCTGGAATTTTACAGGTATAATCCGTAAAATATACAGTCCGAGCCATAAGGACATATTAAATCACTATATGATGGATATCGCATTTACAAAATAACTTAGCTAGTATATTTATATATTTGATTTTTACGAACGTTTATCTTAGGCCAAGATCGTTTTGCTGCCTGAGAGTGAGCGGCAGTCGTTACTTTGATGTTAGCTTTAAAACTCAGAAATGCTCTGGGGAAAAACCTATTCAGATATTTGTGAAAGAAATATTTTAATCACTCCTTTCAGTTTTTAAACTGACTTTTGGCGATAGCTTGATAATGTATTTTCACTTTGTAGTCTTTTTTGCAAAACCACTAATAGAATTTTGGCTGTTAAAACACAAAGATCGGATTAACGATTAGCAAAATTATATATACGTGAGAAAATCAAGTGGCAGACGCCTTCTCTTACCCACTGCCAGCGTGAAATCAAGAAGAAGAATGGTTAAAAGTCAAAATCCGATCACCCTGATAAACAAAACATAAGAAAGCGTTATAATCGGGTTCGAAGTTAATCTTTCTTAACTAATGTGGTCTAAGAGTCACACCGACTTAACTTTTAGCTTTGTTCAAATACTTAAAATAGTGTAAGACCTTTCTTAGACGTCATTGACTTTAATTAATCACATTAATTCGTTATATTTATAATTATAATATCGATGTAATTTCATAAAATCTCAATTCTTTCGATGTTCTATGATTTTGTTCACGGAAAGATTACCTTGTCTGGCGTCTGAACTTTGGTCGATTAATTGCAATTAACCATTATAGGGATTTATAATAATATATTATTTTGTACTTTTCTTCTGAATTATTATATTTCTATTCAGCATTAAACATATATACATGATATAGCCAATAATACAAGTGAAAATACAGTGTATGAACACAATATATAGCATATGCATTGAGTTTGGATTGCCCTTAGATCAAAAAGCATGATAAGCTCTTATAAAAAATAGAGTTCAAGAAATGAGCGTCGATGTTAAAAAGACATATATAAATATGATGCTATATGATTCTGAACACAAATATTAAACAGGACAATATATACGAGGCAGATATTTTGTTCTTATAGATCATAATACAAAGGACAGCAAAGCCTTTTGATGGGAAATATTGTAATTTGTAAAGATGTCCAACCCTGACGCCAGAGAGCAGCTTCTGAACTAAAAATATTTTTAAATGCTGTGCATCATTCATTCTTTCTTTGGGGGGGGGGATAGAAGTTAAATCGTAGCGAAAATTAATTTCCAATCTATTTTTTCATTTGTACAAATATACAAAAGTTAATATATTTCAACATTCTTATATTTAAAACATTTTCATTTCTTTACAGCATTGTTAGAAAGTGGATCTCACTGTCACAGTACACGTAATGTATTGATGGTCACCTTGTTCGGAAAGGCCGCCGAGAGGTTTCTCTGCATCCATAAAAACGGGACAGTTTATGCAACCAAGGTAAATGCTCGAATATTCTAGCAAGATTCTAAATATGCTGAACTTTATGTTTGTCCACATTAATCTATTCGGAATGCTTTACATTTGATATCTGTCCTCTGTCTACCGTGAATTTATATCTGTCTACCGTGAATTTATATTTGTCTACCATGAATTTATATCTATCTAGTTCTACCATGAATTTAGATTTGTTAACCATGAATGCATACCGCATTATTCTGTCTAGTAGACAGACAATTAATTCACATGTCTAGGTACAATGATTTACATTGGACTACGAATTGGCCTTTCATATTCTAAGTAAATAGTATATTGGTTATAATGATCTCTCAGGCGACTCAATAGAAAATATATGAAACAGGTGCTTGCAATGTCTGTACGTAAAAAAGTTTGACATATTTATGAGGACTTTCCCCCTGCCATCTTGAATTTTAACAATATGTATTTTTTTTTTTTCAGAGGGAGAATTTCTCGGAGGATGATTGTGGTTTTAACGTGATTCTGGATAGCAGAGGTAGTGAACTTTACCCTCGCGGGAAATACAAACACGCTGTTCACGGAAGACCGCCACCTAGCGGCAAGGGACTGCGTCGTTACCAACTGGCTTTAACGTGTAGTAATGTGGCTATGTCGATATATACGGGGAGAGATAGGAGGAAACTTATAAACGATACTCTTTTTATAGAAGAAAAAGTGGACGCAAAAGTAGAAAGCCTTAATGAATCTTGTGATGTTCGAACGACTAAAAAGTGTAAACACAATCATTGGTGTCCAGAATTCTACGATGTGAAAGGTAGGACGTATGTGAAATTCTGTCGACGCGTCGTGAAGAATTTCTTTAGTGCCACTTTAAGAGATTTTAGGTTATTCCATAAAAGAGATTGTTGGAATGTGTTGAAAAAAGTGCGACTGTGTAGAGAAAGGCGGACAAACCGACACTCCGGACAGACTCGCCGACGTAGACGGAGACATCACCACGGACCATCCCGGGGAAAACGATCGGACCAAGTTGTAGACTTCGATAAGATTCTGCCTCGTTGTGTCCCCACGTGATCTCAACACTAACTCCGTCATTTATGTGCATAATTTTGCATAGATCTACGCTCCCGGTGTCCTGAAGGCAGAGAACCATTATCCAATAGATGGACAGTGATCACCCGTGTTGGATTCTCACTCACTGATATTCAAGTCACGTGACATCAACCTCATTGCTTTTACCGGAATATCCGGCCAGCGGGTGCATCATTTTCAGAGCTTGCCGCCTCTGGGGCTTTATATTGGACACATTATTTTGTGCAAATCCATGGATAGTTTTGGATGTACTTGTTGAATATCGATGTCTCATGGCCATGCTTCAAGTCGGTAGACTCTAGAACTGCAACATTTAAAACTTCTTCTCATTGGTCATTTTTCAGATTTTCATCTTGTTCACACCAAGTGTAACCACATGTTGTTTAAATCAACCATGAACAATTTTCAACATTTACGGCAATTTTCAACTTTTTGTCAGAACATTTTATTGCCAAAGTACTTCATCCTTTTTCCATGGTATAATTTACACGAATACAAACCACTGCTGTATGTTTGTGACATGCATTTTTGTTGCCGAGGTCAACAGACCAGTATACTCTCAGTCCACCAGGTGTCGCTTTGGGCACATGGATCGGACTCGCCATTTTAGTATACTTTCCGTGTACAATATTTGTTATTTATTGATCTAAATTATCTTGTCTTTCAATTTTTACATCGCATTAAAACATTGATTGGAATACTATACTGTATGTATTGTATTAGACTTGTAAATTATGTACAAAACAAATCTGTGCAATATATCTGTCGGTTTTAATATTTCTTTGTTAAAGTCTACATAAATTTGTACATAAATAACTTCACAAAACGTCCCATTTTACTCTTGCGAACCAGATCGCCCACACTGTCCATTTTGTTTTTGAGATATTTTTTGCATCATCATTACCCCCAAAATTACATTCATCTTCTATATATCAAAACTGTCTTCATATTTCGGGAAAAAAAGAACATGAAAACGACATGTGGCTCAAAGATCTAAATGACAAGGGAGCAATTTCTGCAGAATACAATCAGAATGCTTAAATCGCATGGGTTTTAATATTTCAACTTTTCAGAGATTCAAACGACTTTAAGCCCTATGGTTACAAATAAAGAATTAACATACCTATACGATATTAATATCGACCTCAAAGTGCCAAAATACTAATACACTCGATCTTTCTCTCCTGATTCCCTCTAGTTTCTTAACTACCGAATGATCGTAAAGTTTCTAATGCAACTTAAAATTGCACTTTTAGGATGAAATTTTCTGAATAGAAAGAGAGATATCACAAATTTGATGTTTCTTTATTAAAGTAAGGGCACAATGACTTCCACGATTTTAGTCGTCATTTTTTAAGTTATTATCTGAATTTTCTGTACAAATTTTCAACTCTCGTTTTTGTCTCACTTGAATGATATTTATTATAAACTCGACCTTGAATTGTATGTTTCAGTATTATATGAATTAACGAAGCGTTCTTATCTTAATTGTATGGAAGAATTCCAATGATTTGGGCGCTAAAACTCTTGTTAAGTATTTCTACGTTGTTTTTAAAACTTTACACAACAATACACTAAACTTTCCATTCGCCAAGTCAGCGCATTGCTTTGTTCTGGCCAGTTTCCTATCATGTGCTCATAACTAAAATCTGCTGCAATAACACGAGGAAGTGTTCATTAATTTTTATTTCTCATTTTCCTGATATTTAGTTCACGATTTCAACATAAGCAAAAAGTATGCATGTAAACAGTAAATTTTTAGCATCTTTCCAGGCCAAACTCTGCTAACATGCTCAACAGAGCCTTCCCAATTGTCATTGAATGCTCCTTAGAGCCCTCCACAGTTAATGATAGGTATAAACCATTCACATTTATGTCATCTATTTGACAAGCTCGCATGAGACTTTACAAATATTTCATACCTTTACAGAATATTCTATTTGACAAGCTCGCATGAGACTTCACAAATATTTCATACCTCTACAGAATATTCTATTTATGAATATGAATCTTAAAAAATGAATTAGAAAAAAAGGAAAATGTGTTGTTTTGATTTTTAAAAGATAATATGAATTTGACTCTAAAATGATGATGATGATGATGATATCGTGGTGATTATGACGATGGTGATATCATTGTGATTATGACGGTGGTAATGATATCAGATGATGATGATGATGATGATGATATTGTGGTGATTATGAAGATATAAAATGATGATGATGATGATATCGTGGTGATTATGAAGATATCAGATGATGATGATGATGATGATGATGATGATGATGATGATGATGATGATGATGATGATGATGATGATGATGATGATATCGTGGTGATTATGACGATGATGATATCATTGTGATTATGACGATCATAATGATATCAGATGATGATGATGATGAGACAAGTTGATAATCATTTAGTTAATCTCGTTGCAAAATTTGAAAATGCTGATACTGCAGTATCTTCAGAGTTATACGAGTGCCTGATTTTTTTTTTATTTATCGGACGCGCGAAGTTATTTTTATTCAACAAGCATGAAAAATTGATAAACTCTGTGTTCACATTCAGCGTCCAAAAACTTCAAACTAAAATAGTAATTTTGAGTTCAATCTGGTTCCCCTATATCAAGCATCGTTCAAGGACGTCTGTGTCTGGTATACCTTAAAATCATTAACACATTTACGATCGAATGGAAATACACTTGTATCCAACTTTTCTCAGACGTAGGATCCGTGCACTTTTGATGAGAGGCTTATAGTAAGGCAAAAAGGACAAACACAGACAAACGCACACACATAGAAATGAAACTGTGAATGTATATAAATTACACACCAATTCCTAGATGTTTTTTTTAATGGGGGGGTATCAATAAATACTGAACGAGGAAATAAGAAGTCATCCGCTGTTTGCAATTACTTGTGCTTGGTAAATGGCAAAAATCAAATACAAAAATAAAGCAAACACAAAAAAAAAAAGATATTTCGGGAACTTATTCAATACAGTCCGATGACCCACGACAGGTGCTTGTTGGCGGGTTTTTAGGAGAGGGGACTTAATTTGCATAACTACAACTTTACTGATGCCATCTGCGAGATGACCACAAAGGACACTGCACGCGCCATTCCCTGAAGGTAGAACCTGGTGAAAAGGATTTTATGTCGTCCTTTTTCATCTGTAATCGTACATTCTCGGATCTTTCCGTCGAACGCTCGGAAATGCACGAGTCGTCTCCTACTGAAATCTTACATGTCTGACCCTTGGAGCTTTGTGTAAAAATCACACTATAGTGTAAATAAGAAAGGATGGGCAATATACCTCGTGATATATGAGGGAGGTTTCTAATAAACTCACTATTTAATTGCCTGTAAACTACACTAATTTTCTTTTTCATTTAACTTCAGAAAGCAAAGGCAGATAAGTATATCGTAGAAACACAATTAAACCAATTTCAAATGACAGAGGCCTGTTGAAGCGCGAGGCTGCCACGAGCCTAGTATTAAACTGTAATGTCCATTCCATTGTCCGGTATACAAAAGAAGTGTGCGGAGCGAACTCCATACCGGGTAATGGGTCAATTATGTACTGTGTTTATGGAGGGGGCTTTTTGTAAAAATCCGCTGATCTTTGAATAAAATTTGCATTTCTGGACAATTAGAGTGAAGGTAGTTATTTTGGAGAAGCAGTCTTGAAGTTTTGATCGTATCTAAGTCGTTTGATACCTATCACATTATTTAAATCAACAGTCGCGGATCAAAAGATGAATCTGTACTTTGTATCCCAACATGCATACTTTTCTCATATATATACATATATAAATTTACCAGCGTTGCATGTCATAAATTAAAATAAAGGGCTTGTCATTCCGTCGTGGAACAAAATTCCACTCCTGCAAGAAAGGATCGAATTCGTGGAAATTTGCAATTTGATATGGGCGACCTTGTGAATTCTAATACTTTTAATTTCATATAATCATATAAACGGGGATTTACAATAATAATTCTTCACTCGAATGAAACTTTAGAACATGCGCATACAATAATGTATATATGCATGCAGAGGAAAATTCCCCGGCGCTGAGCACAATGTGTAAAAATGATACATAATGGGGTATTATTGCATTTCTTCAAATTTTGTCTCAATTTGGTGGCGACGCGTAAGAATTCCTGACATAGCTATGAGCATAGGTAAGAGTATTACCTTTACAGCCTTGCATATCCTTACGCCGTCTTCCTTTGTTGTACTCGATTGCTTGCATCAGACGGAGAATAATGTATCGCGTGTCCCTCAGGCTTTTCTTTATGTAACAATAAGATGATCTGATATATACTTTCAATTTTTTCTCTTTAAATACAACATTTAACCTCAAATACAAGGAAAAAGATATGCTTGAAAAAATGTCAAGCGTAACGAAATTGTGCTCATGGCTTGACCTATCAACGCCCTGAACTTGTCCACGTGACTAACTATTGTTCAAGAGGTCACCTCTTCAGTTGGATGTCATATTCAACTGAAGAGGCTGATCCTTTGGTATTCTGTCATAATGTAAATTATAGCGCCGTGCATCTCTGTGGTTTGCGGTTAAGTATTTATTTCTTCCGTTTCTCTTTAAAGAGATTTGTACACGATTAAAGAGATTTGTACACGAAAATGAAAAAAAAACTTCTGCTTTATTTTCTCTTCGGGTGTTTTGAAAATTTCTATGACTGAACTCATATTTTTGGGATGAAAATATCCACGTACGTTGCTTCTATCTCTGGCCACCAAGAGAGTGTTCGGGTCGCATATATCACGTGACTAACATATGGCACAAACAAGAACTCATCACCTCTAGGCTAACACACAGCAAGATTAATAGCAATAAAGCCGGTTGTTCCATACACTATTTTGATAAAACTGGATTTATTTATTAGAAGGTAAATAACCACGATATTAAGCATAACAAATCCCAATTCTGAGTAAACTTTCAGCATTAAGCAAATGTGTAGCCATAACAAATGAAAAATTGCGACATTTCAATGAGTTAAAAGAAGTTCCGTCGACCTAAATATAAGCTAAGATAAACAACTCGTCTGGAGAAAGAGTTTCAGCAATGAAATTAATCATGGCGTTAAGTACCAGAGATATCCTTCCAATTGTCCTAATTAGTCTTTGTATACTATAATGTGTGTGATTCAGAATGGGGACGTGCAATCTCCTTACAGCCTTTTTCTATCGGTCACAACATCTGACCAAATTTTGATTGACTTTAATGGTACGGTGTCCCTGAAAATTATTTCATTTCACAAAATTTTATCATGCAAATTTTTTCTTTTCATATGAAAGTATACAATCTCATTTGTATAAATTTTAATGTTCATGCGAATCTAACGCATACGATCGCAGTTATAGCCGTTTATAAACGTCATTTTGAATTTGGGATGCGCAGCTCCTATTCTTTCCACTAGCACCATCTACAGTGTATCGAGTTTTTACGATAAAGGTATAAGGGGAATTCGACTTTATTATGCTCGTAACTGCATATTTTCAAATAAAACTTTTGATGGCTCCTTCTTTCCTCTATCTAGACTCTTCGGAATAAAGTTTGGAATCGTTTTCAATAGAATTTATTTTCAGGTACACTGTAGCTTTAAGACATGTGACTCTTTATTCTTAATTGTTCACAACCCAATTTCTTTTAATTTCGAAATGTAACATTTGAATTAAAGTTTATCATGTAGACGCTTAACTCATCCGGATGAACCTCTGGTCTTTCCGTGCATGCGACGAAGCGAAAGTATTCATCCTGGGGCAGCAGGTGCTTAACTTCACAAACACAGGAGCTCGATGCCAACGATCCACACGGATATCCGCCCCTACTTTCCTTATATATGAGTTAGGGTTTGACTATAGAGAGATGGGAAGGGGCGGGTGTCATTGAGGGTTGTTGGCATCGAGCTCCTGTTTTCACAAGCTATAAATTTTAGGGAATATGATTATCTTGAGACCAATTTTAAATAGGGACACACTTTGCTATTTTCTTTTTTTTTATGATTTTTTCATTCATTCATAATTATTTCATACATACACAGGGAAAACAGCACAGCATTAAAACGCATTTATTTTTTATTTGAATAAATGGAGCATATTGTATGTTCTTATTAGATGTGCATGACATTATATATGCACAAAGTTAAAGCGGTTTTTCTAGAAGTTGATATAGCGATAGAGGTAAAGTATAAATTTGTTTTTAAAATTTAATGTTTTATAGCCTGAAGATTGTTTCAAAACATGGCTTGACCATAAAAGTGATACGTGTTCAAATTGCTTCGTTCCGTTGAAACAATATCACCTGTTTAAACGCGCAAATAGAAATTCACAATTTTGGGAAATAAATAACAAATAATTGATATATGAATAGATACAGATTTGAAATGTTCAATATGACGACGAAGACTTCTTGAATAAAATAAAAATAAATAAATAAAATAAAATGCCTGATCTTGTAAGTTCAATGTTCTCATTCCGCTAGAAGTCAGCATTAAGTCCTGGAGTCGCACACCGTCGTTCCGTCTCGTATTTCATCTTGGTTTACCACTTTATGATTTTACATTTAAACAACTACCGAGCTCGGATGAAAGCACTGAGTGCTTATTAGACCTAATATGTGATTCTGAAATATTTAAAATGATTGTAATGCAATTTGATCGCCGAACCAGGTGGTCCCATCAGCTTATTGTCAGGACACAGGTTTGGAAATTACATTATGAATGAAGGTTCCATATTCAAAGACCGTACCGTATCTAAATACTAGCAAGCTTCAACTTGATTCCGGTGATTGATGTTTCGAGATTTCAGCAGGTGAACCGGAACAAAAGCTGATCGTTTTCACCTTTGACACTTATGCTCTCCCTCAGAAAATGATTCATGTTCAGACGGACCAGGAAAGGAACATGTCTTTGTGTCTGTGGACAATTAATTAAAAAAATTGCAGTTTTAAAAATATCAAATTGCTAACGTAGTTAGATAAAACTCCGAGGAGATCTTCTATTCCACATAAATGTCTTCTACGCCCCTTTTCTTTATTTTCTTACTTAGGAATATTTTAAAGAATAAATCAAATCTCATTGATCGAGTTGATAAATCATTAAAGATGTAGATATTGCATTTAGATAGGTTGATTTAATGAACGTAATTTGAGGCTGGTATTGAAATATTCAAGACTAGATGCAAAGCTCTAAAAGCATTTTGAAACACTAGTTATATAATGAAAGGTCGGACAATGGTGGGTTTATGATGCTTCTAAAGTTTGTATATTTATTTGGAACTTGTTTATCGACATCATTCTGTCTGCAAATTCTTTACGTTTTAACCTCACTTCTGTACAAAATTCAAGGGACATTCAATGTTCTCTTGAAACTACAAGACTCTAATAATACCACATGCTGAGGCCCCTTAGAGCAATTTGAAAGCTAAAAGAAAGGAGTCGATCTCCGAAAGAACTCCGTTGTGCACAGCGCCCACAGCAAAACACCGAACACCCAAAATACGAACATCCAAAGTACGAACACCCAAAATACGAAAATCCAAAGTACGAACACCCAAAATACGAACACCCAAAGTACGAACACCTAAAATACGAACACCCAACGTACGAACACCTAAAATACGAACACCCAAAATACGAACATGCATAATGGACAGGCCAGCTAGAGACACCAAAGGAACAAGGAAGATAAAACACAAACCAACTACTCATAAATCAACAAGACCAAATGGTGCCGACTTAGGACGATCATCTGCCACTTTAGTAGCAAATGAAGTGGTTATCCGGATCACGTGTACACAACACACTTGTTCAGTTACCCTGCGGTCTCGAAGAGCGCACGAATGTTGTGTAAAATATAGCCTCCGCTCTATAAGATGACGACATAAACAGGCAGCTAAACGAAAGGGGCCCAACAAACAGGTGAATATGTAAATGAATATCAAAATCATAGGTGATAAGGAAAAACAGTCCTTGCTCTGCTTGCTGGAGGGAGCGCATGTATGAGAGGACAATCAGCGTGTAATTCTTAAGAATGCGCTTGGTATATAGGTCAAGTACCATGAAGAGTGATGGAAATTCAGACAAACTTTCATCCTCCTAATGTTATTTATTAAGTCACCATAATTTTTCAGGCAAGAATTGAAAGATCGAAGCATGTTATCAATATGATTACAGAGGTTAGACTTGTCTTTTCTGAAAATAAGCGTTCTTGATATAGTATTTCATGAAATACGCAGATATTACGCAAGCCTCTCTCGGGAAGATTGGTATATATATTTGAAAATTGGAGGAACAGGAAGAGCACGACCCAAGTACAAAAACTGATGTCTTTTAAAAACTTAAAATTATCTCCTTATGAATTAAGTCCCATATTTTCCCATGTTATCCATATACCTTTTTTTATTTCATAGTATACATTATCGGTATGTAGTTATACATGTATGATATAGGGAAGCAGAAACCACAGAAATTTTTGAGGTAGATACTGTGCAAGTCTCTACTACCTCAAAACAGTCCAACCGACGACTTGCCACGTCATGACGGAGCACCGACCTTTGACGGTGAGATGCGACCCGACTTGTTCGGCTTAAATACACAGTGTAACACGATAAAATAGTTACATTAAATAAGTGGAACGAAACCAATAATGCGAATCCCTCCGGTTACCTGCAAAGGCATTCCCTCGTCGCTCTCAGCAGGCATTGATCTTTGGGGGAGGAGGCCGATTGATCCTCTTTACTTATGTCCCGATTAGGGTAGACCTCTTCACCCCCGGCACCAAGGCTTACACAATGCTCTCTGTAAAGTCAACAATAGTTACTGCATTTAATTGGCTTTTACCTGTAGATCATACTTTGAAGAATTTACAGCTCTTGTCCACGCCAGCGGTGTGCCTTCCCCGGGTACCACCCATGTGGACCCATGAGGTCAATCATTACAAAAAGCTTAAAATTGCGTTTGGGTTTCCACCTTCTTTGTGTTTTTGCATTAATGTGTGAAGACGATTTGATAAGTTGGATGGTTTATTGTGACAATGGGTCATTCAAATATGATTTTCGTAATAAATAGGTACATAATGTTTTATTGTGCAAAATAAACAATTTTCAATTAAATGTCAGATAGACTGTGGCGACACCTTGAATAAGCAGAAAACAAGGACGTATTGATGAGCAATTTTTATTGAAATCTTTGATGTTAATGCATATTCAAGTTCCCATCGTGTTTTTCTGAAAAAAAATGAAATAGAATACCGAATAAACAAAGCATTGTCTGAACTGTAACAAAAGGGAACAGAATCCTTAAGCATTATGCTATTGTCGTCATCTTTAGGAGACATAATGAGAGTATTCCAAAGAAAAGACATTAAGATATTTAAAGATAAAAAGATTAGCTAAACACATATTATTGTTTTCTTTTCATTTGCACTTTGAACCCATTTACACCCTCTTTGTTGGCCGGGAACCGGACTGGGGTTAACATCCACATGTTTATCCTTGCAGCATAGCCTTTTTTATTTCATATTTTTGTTGGACTCGTTTTGGTTCCACAAGCACAGATTGGTATATCTTAAAGTGTAGTCAAGCAGCAAATCGATTGTAGATGTCACCACCGTAACATATCAACAAGCATACATGTATACCTGCTGTACTGAGTTTGGCATTTCGTCGCCGAGTCTTAACTTCGAGTTTTATCATTGGCATTTTTAATGAGTTATAATTAATACTGTCGCCGAGTCTTAACTTCGAGTTTCGTTATAGACATTTTTAAATGAGTTATTAATACTGTCGCCGAGTCTTAACTTCGAGTTTCATCATGGACATTTTTAAGTGAGTTAGTAACACTGTCACCGAGTCTTCGAGTTTTATCATTGGCATTTTAAAATGAGTTATTAATACTGTCGCCGAGTCTTAACTTTGCCTTTTATCATTGGCATTTTTATATGAGTTATAAATACTGTCGCCGAGTCTTAACTTCGAGTTTCATCATGGACAATTTTTAAATGAGTTATTAATACTGTCGCCGAGTCTTAACTTCGAGTTTCATCATTGGCATTTTTAAATGAGTTATTAATACTGTCGCCGAGTCTTAACTTCGAGTTTCATCATTGGCATTTTAAAATGAGTTATTAATACTGTCGCCGAGTCTTAACTTCGAGTTTCATCATTGGCATTTTTAAATAAGTTATTAATACTGTCGCCGAGTCTTAACTTCGAGTTTCATCATGGACATTTTTAAATGAGTTATTAATACTGTCGCCGAGTCTTAACTTCGAGTTTTATCGGTATTTTTAAATGAGTTATTAACACTGTCATCGAGTCTTAACTTCGAGTTTTATCATTGGCATTTTTTAAATGAGTTATTAACACTGTCGCCGAGTCTTAACTTCGAGTTTCATCATAGACATTTTTAAATAAGTTATTAACACTGTCGTCGAGTTTCATCATATACATTTTTAAATGAGGTATTAACACTGTCACCGAGTCTTAACTTCGAGTTTCATCATAGACGTTTTTAAATGAGTTAGTAACATTGTCGCCGACTCTTAACTTCGAGTTTTATCATTGGCATTTTTAAATGAGCTATTAACACTGTCACCGAGTCTTAACTTCGAGTTTCATTATAGACATTTTTAAATGAGTTAGTGACGAAGTGACTCTATGACGTAATGTCTGCATTTTATATAAATGCTCCAGGGCCTAATCTACGCAGCAAAAAATACCTACCTGTCCAAATTACATCGAATTTATTTTGTGAACAGAAATAACTTGATTAGTTACTATATCTGAAATTCTGGTTCCTATTTTTACAAAATTGGGTAATAAGACACAGTTAGGTCCAGTCGTCTCAACCTATACACGGGGATAACGGCTTTGTTTGTCCTCCACCTTATGACAATCGTTCTTGGTCTGCTCCGGACACACAACGGTCTCATACATTCATGTGTAACAGTTGTGTCTTTGTTTTAAACTTTCAATTCTGAATCATTAAAAGTGAGCATATGGCTGGAAAAAGGCATTTGTTTTACTGGTAATTTATGTATCGAGTTTCAAAGTGAACTTGCTTATCGTTGCCAGACAGCATCCTTCTGGACAAAAAATACCAAACACAGTCACATTGTGCAAACATTCTTAATTTTGATTTAAACGTTGTGTGTTCTTCGATTTATCAGTGTACGTGTTGTCTTGTGTGATCAGAGATTTCGTGACCATTGTCTTGTTTTTGTCTCTGTCAAGGATGCAGTGCCAGTTGTGAAATACTGTAACAGACTTTTGCGCGGAAGTAAAGTTATACGCCGAGGTTAAGGACACAATGACAATACAGTATTGGACCAAACAGAATAGTACTCTCGCAAAGATTAATCGTATATGAATAGTGATTAATCGTATATGAATAGTGCATCAGTGAAATGTAATGTACTTAGTTCGGACAAACAATAGACACTTAGGACGAACGTGAATATCCTTGATCATCAATTCACACGGGAGATAAAACAGAATTAAGTGGTGCTTATTTTTCTCCAATATTGAACGGTATTTTTCTTTTTACCAAAAATTGCTTTAATATCTTCTTTCCAAGAATAATCATTCTTATTTTTGACTGTAGTGGCAATTCAGGAGACGAAAGAAAGCTTCCTGAAATTAGAAAATTAAACCAGTCTTACACAAGGTCAGGCTCCGGTTATATCAAATAGCTTTTTCTGTTTTCACACTCTGCAATCTCTCTCTTTCATTTTCTATTAAATTCTTTGAAAGCAGACGGAGCATACTTATATAAAAGAAAATGGTCTGTTCTTAGAAACTTGTAAAGTATTGATCATGAATAATTCATTATGACAGATCCCTGGGTGTTTGGCCTTTGCTAATCACGGCACTTTTTCTGTCTAGTCGGAAAATATATGCATATTTGATATATGTAAGAATTAATGAAGTTTCGTAATGGGATGACGAATCAGGGACAAAACATTTCTTTTTGACCACCAGCGTCTGGAATGAGTCACACGACTGGCCAAGGACACAATTATGAGTCATATCTGGTCATCAGGAATTATGATCAGTCTATGGAAGCGTATATTGCATTTTAGATTCTCAGACAGTATGACAACTTCGGATGGCTAGCTACCTTGAGAATACCATGTCAAGTGAAAAGATGAAAATATTAATGCTCATAAATTGATGGATTTCAGAAAATGCGTTGACGGTTCAATGCTTATTTTAAAATGTACACGTGCATGGTACATTATCCTAAAATTAAAAAGAAGAAAATCGCTCACACAAACCTGAAAGTCATGGCTTTATAGGTTACAAACTACATGTATTTTTCCCTGATTGTAGTTTGGACTCTCATGAAATAAACAACTCGTATATGGAAACAGAGCACAACCATTTTGTCGTATACTAGTTTTGTTAATTTCTTCCTCTGAATGTCATGTTTGTACAATGTCATCCCACATCGAGGAGCATACAACAATACAACATTGGTTATTGCGCATGCGCAGTGGATAATATCATTAAAGTCTGTATTTTTGTGCTTATTGGAGTTTTTATGTGTGTAAGATTTGTACTTTGTTACATTTGTTTCAAAGGAAGTCTTGTTTCCTGAAGTGCATCGTATATGCTGTACAATACAATTATCATTATTACATTTTTGATTCACCTAGGGGCTCTCATATATATGTTATACATTAACATTAATGGCCAGAAGTAAAATCTATTGATGAGAACTAACAAAAAGAAAATCATAAATTATTAAGATAAATAAGAGTAGAAGGAAAGATCGCATTCTTATCTCGTCAACAGCCAGAATGCAGCCTCTAAATTTATTTCACCCATTAAGAACATTTTTGGAAATAAATTGTAATATTTTCCTAATTTCAAAAGAGAACCTTAATCCGACACCATTTATTTGTTTGGTCTATTTAGATATATTTTTGGTTGCTTTTCGGTGGCGCCATCTAACATATATTCCGTTTCCAACCTGCAAAGAAGTATTAACTTTGGTCATCCATTTTATCTTTTATCCTCCATGTTTCGGTGGTGTTTTGTCTTGTTTGTTCGTCGTTTTCAATATAACATCCACCTGTTTCTTGACGTATGTCCTCACTTTTCTCATCTCGCATATATGTGTTCCGCTGTTTCTTGACGTATGTCCTCACTTTTCTCATCTCATATGTGTGTGTTCCGCTGTTTCTTGACGTATGTCCTCACTTTTCTCATCTCATATGTGTGTGTTCCGCTGTTTCTTGACGTATGTCCTCATTTTTCTCATCTCATATGTGTGTGTTCCGCTGTTTCTTGACGTATGTCCTCACCTTTCTCATTTCATATGTGTGTGTTCCGCTGTTTCTTGAAGTTTGTCCTCACTTTTCTCATCTCGTATATGTGTGTTCCGCTGTGATCACTGTAACGCTGTCGTGTTCGGAATCATCTAGCGGGCTCCCTTGTTGAAAATCGTCTCCTTAGGCCACACCAAACTGATTTTTAATTTTTCGGATTTTTTTAAAACGAAAATTGGAGCGAGAGGGCGAAATATTCTTATTTCTAAAAATATTTTGAAATCGTTATTTTTATAGGCAATACGGATTCTGTTGGAGCGAGCTAACTTTTTTCTTTAAATAATGCATATTTCCCAATGAAAATAGCAAATCGTGGTACAGCATGTACATACAAATGGTTAAAAGCATTATTTAAACAAAATCAAATCTTCATTTCATGTTAAAATATAATTATCTTAATAAGGACCGTTGGATGTTCATACAGAAAATAACCGAATACTGCTAATTTGTATTCTCTGAAAGTTGGTCACACATCTTTAATGTTCGAGAGAATGCAGAAATTGTCCACCAAGAAAGCTGAAGGTCTTCAGTTGATTGTATTTTATCTACCTATATATCCTTTTTATTACTTGGGTTGGGTCGAATATCAAGTCTTCATCATTGGTACCTTAACATTTGTATTGCAAGCAGTACAAAGTCCCCTTTTGAATTGTAAAATTGTTCTTTCGGAAAAGTGGAATGACAGATATGCAAACGGACAGAATGACTGACTGACGAGTAGCAGACAGACTGAAAAAAAAACTAATATTCTGCTCTAGCTTTGCAAGTTGGGGACTTGCACTGATAAACTATCAAAGTACTGAAAGAAGTAGACTAAATAATCCAGTCTCTCCGCTGCCGCTAAAAGAGACTGAATACCACAACGTTTGATATAGAACGAAGACTGATGACCAATCAGAACGAAGGATACAAAATATCACGTGATCAACTTTCTTTATCCTTCGTTCTGATTGGTCGGTTCTCACAAACTTTCGCTTTGCCTGTTTAGTTTGGTAGGGAGTTAAAAATTGGCAAAAATGCAATAAAGGAGCGAGAAAAAAACGCGAGGTGGGTAGAGATAGTAAGATAAATGTTTTCTTAAGTCCATTCAACAAGAAAATCAATATTTCATACCTTCAAAATGGAAAAATCGTTGGGCAATAGTTTCGTCCGACTTCGTTCTGTAACAACCATAGTGGGGTTCAGTCTCTGATAGCGGCAGCGGAGAGACTGGATTATTTAGTCTATGAAAGTAGTAAATGATCATCCTAATCCAGAATGAGTTGCAGATAGATCTATTCAGTTTATGTGTAGTTGTTGATATTTTTCTTTCATTGGTATCATTTGCGAGTTTGGTTTTGATACAGTGCAGTATATATTATTTTCATTTTGACAAGTTTATACACACGTGCGTACCTTTCATGTGTCTGTTTGGTCTGATAGATTGTAAAATTAGGGTTTTCACTGCTTAGGAAACGAACTCTGAATCTGTATGAGCGGGTTCAAAGAAACTCACGATTGCTTTAGTGGTTAGTAAACCTGTTTTCGTCTATTTTTACGAAAAGGTGAAGTTGATTTTATACTTTCGATTTCGACATAATTCGTATCGAAAAAAATTTAAAGTTCGATCTCAAAATTAGAGCGGGCGGATTTTTTTTTTAATAAAAATATTTTGACTAGAGCAAAACAGAAGCGGAAAATCGGACGTACGAAAGATAAATTTTATGTGGCCTTATATTGACAAGTATATGTACATCAAGCAAGGTGTTATTGAAATTCACCAGAGATACAAGCGTTTGCAAGTTGTTCCCTTAGATAAATTTGAATGTGACCACAATTTATGGAGAACACGTCTCAAATTTCCCCGAAAACTTCCATGATTTCATAAATGTGTGATGCAACGTTAGAGTTTATAAAAATATCTTCACGTTTATTTCCTTTTGTTTGTAAATAAACCATCAGCCCATCCACTGTGTATTATGATTTATACATTCTCTCTAACAACAAGGAAACTTCAAAGGACAAATGACTAGATTAGAACATAACGATAAAGATGTAACTGGTGGTTATAAAAATCTGTGTTAAATATGCGGTGTGTCGTTATTATATTATTTGATTTATTGACAGCTCTAAGCGATGTACATTTTAAACTCATATGAGATAAAGAGTAAAATTACGAAGGAAATGTTTCTATAACTAGAGTATACAATGTTCACTATATATATTTTTTTTTGAAATATTGAGGAAAACTTCCAACTCAATCCATTCATTTCGATGCAAAAGAAATAAAGAATTTCCTCCTTATACCGGTATTTGTTTCACTTAATTCGGGATTTATGAGAAATCCCTCTCTTTTATGTTTCATGTGCATTACTGTATATGTTTGAACTTGTACTCAACTCGCTAAGATATAACAAATTGTAGGAGTTTACCCAATTCATCATAGTTTGTAATGAACTATTAATTTGTAATATTAGCTGATCGTGTTAGAATTTCATTTTGCTGACTTCCTTATTAATCAGTCACTTTGTTGCTATTGCTTCATCATGATATACTGAGAATACGTGAGGTGAAAGAATGTCTCCTTGTCGAATCCCCTTCAGTACAGTGCTCAATGATTGATGCCGATTTTGGGTCTCTTTTGTTTCTCGTGCTCTTTTATTTCCTTCTAACTGAAATTTTCTAAAAGTTTACATTATATGACTACTTATTACTCACCGATTCTATATATTACCTTCTGACATGAATAAAACATTTCTAGTGTCTGGATTGATTTAGCTCAAATTATTTTGATATGCCTTATTGATGCATGATGTGTCCGTTATCAGAAAACTTAGAAAGAAGACATCCTTCATCACCGCAAAATAAGATAACAAAACTAAAAAGCAATTATCCATAGAAAATCATTTTTCATTATACTGTATATGAAAATGCAACATACACGAAATACAGGAGTAAATATACTTCCTGTCCAATCTGAAAGTTTGATATTGCATCCATGAGCTCGCTCCGGCCAGTAGAGCACGGACTGTTTATCGTACGTCCTTTTCCTTTTAATAACCATTTACATATTCATCTGTTTGTTACTTACGGTCCTGAATTTGTTTGTATTGTTTGTGTCGTTATCTTACAGTAAGCAGGTTATTATACACAACATTTGTGCGTTCTTTAAGAACACTTAGTCAGCGGAGGGGTGTATGCACGTAATCCGTATAACTACACCATTCGCTAACTAGCGTGGCAGGTGCCCGCACCAAGTCTGCACCGATTGCCCATTGGTCTCTTTGGTTTATGTGTAGTATTTTCTATGTAGTTTTGACATCGTCTTTGGTATTTGGTCTTCCTTTGGTGTCTCTGTGTTTGTCTACACTAGATATGTGTTTTGGTGTCTCTGAGTTGTTCTTGTCTTCACCAGAAATGTGTTTTGGTGTTGTCAACACCAGATATGTGTTTTGGTGTCTCTGAGTTGTGCTTGTCTACACCAGAAATGTGTTTTGGTGTTGTCTACACCAGATATGTGTTTTGCTGTCTCTGAGGTGTGTTTGTCTACACCAGATATGTGTTTTGGTGTTGTCTACACCAGATGTGTGTTGGTGTCTCTTAGCTGTGTTTGTCTACACCAGATATGTGTTTTTGGTGTCTCTGAGCTGTGTTTGTCCATACCAGATATGTGTTTTGGTGTTGTCTACACCAGATGTGTTTTGGTGTCTCTTAGCTGTGTTTGCCTACACCAGATATGTGTTTTTGGTGTCTCTGAGCTGTGTTTGTCCATACCAGATGTGTTTTGGTGTTGTCTTCACCAGATGTGTTTTTTGGTGTCTCTGAGCTGTGTTTGTCTACACCAGATATGTATCTTGGTGTCTCTAAGCTGTGTTTGTCTACACCAGATATGTGTTTTGGTGTCTCTGAGTTGTGTTTGTCTACACCAGATATTTGTTTTGGTGTTGTCTACACCAGATATGTATCTTGGTGTCTCTAAGCTGTGTTTGTCTACATCAGTTATTTGTTTTGGTGTCTCTGAGCTGTGTTTGTCTACACCAGATATGTATTTTGGTGTTGTCTACACCAGATATGTGTTTTGGTGTCTCTGAGCTGTGCTTGTCTACACCAGATATGTGTTTTCGCATTCGGGTGTTTCGGTCTTTTACTGTGGGTGTTGTTATCAAGTCCTGTGGGGGATCCAATCCTTTCATGTACAGATTTATAAAATGGATCTGAATTCTTTGTTGTTAATTTATAATCTCGCAGTAGAGTATAGACAAATAACTAAATCAAGGAGGAAACAAAATATGATTAATAATACTATGTTTGGAATCGTGTAGTAACAATCAAAGATAGTTTTTTAAATGTTCGTGCTTTGAAAAAATGCTTTGTTTTGATGACTACCTTAGTTACAGTACATGTATGTGATTTATATCATCCTGACAATTTTAGGACAAGGTCGTTTCAAAAGTCTAGGGCATAGCTGTCGTGTACTTATTTATCCAAGAATGTTTTAAATTCTTGATGCCCGAATGGCTTTAAATTGTTAATAATGACACCTTGACTAAAATAAATCAAAGAAAATATGACATGATAATAAGGTAAATTGTAATTAACAAATTAAGCGGCATGTCTGACAGATAAAGTAAATCTTTTTTGTAACCCAACTGTCAGTCTAAAACAAAACAATTATGGTAATTCAAGAGTGAGATACATATATCAATATCATATAAACCGCAAAAATATTTTATCATGCTGATGAACCTTATAGATAGAACCAATCGTCCGGGATCATAATACCGAGACCGCTCCGGGATATAGTCTCTTGCTGCGCTGATAAGAGAAAACTACGACGTCGTAGTAAAACTGTACTTTAATGACTGGGTCAATCTTTATTTTGATTGTCTTTAATTATTATATATTTCTGATCATAGGGGACAAAACAAGGAATAGAGTAGATTTTCCCAGAAGGGAAAGTTTTCATGTCAAATATAAGCAATGACTCCGCCATACGACCATATTCCGGAAAAGAAACAGTTTGTCGAGTGTCCTAATCAAAGTACAGCAAAATATAACATAACCAATCTTTATTCTTATCGTAAAGATAGTGAAGTTGTATAAGAAAATCTGCAAACCTTCATTAAGGCTATCCAAAATTGTCGCTGGGTGCATATTGGCTTTCTAGTTTTTCCGTTGTCATTGAATTTATGTTTCATGTTCGTTGTCCCTGTTGTTTGCTGTAATTGAGGTTTTTTTTTATGTATGTTACAATCCTGTGCTGTGTTCCGCTGTGAACGACGACACAGGGTGGTCTTGCCGGAGATCTTTTCTATGTCCTGATACTTTCATCAGCTGAATGTCCCTGCTATCTAAACGAGACCCAGCTGAAAAAGAAATATATATAATATACACACAAATAAAATTCTATTGTTTGTGTGGGTAATATTCTCTCTAAGTGTTGCTATTGGAAGGGGTAGTGTTCGAGCGTTAACGAGGGCACTATTTATCTTCTAAAAACAACACTAGTATGAGAGAATAGTACCTACACAAACGGGCTTTAATAGGTTTAGTGCATCACATGACCTAAATATAGCCGTTTAAGATGAAGTGACGACACCTACATTGCGTTACTCTCAAAGCGTCGTAACTCTGTAAAACAATATAGTGCCCGGCACTACTTACCTATTAATGCCCGTTTGTGTGGGTACTATTCTCTCATAGTGTTGCTTTTGGAAGGAATAGTGCCCGAGCGTCAGCGAGGGCACTATTTACCTTCTAAAAGCAACACTATGAGAGAATAGTACCCACACAAACGGGCATTAATGTGTTTAGTGCATCACATGACTGTAGAATCAATTAATTAATTGCAATTTACTCGAGATATCAAGGAAAAGTGTTCTTTATTTCCCCCTACTTCGCTTATTGCTATTTACATTCATGCATTGTTCATGACGTCATAATACTTCCTAAGGGACGTAACTTTGTTAAGCAAAAAGCAATAGTGCCCGGGTGCCGGGCACTATTCTCTCATAGTCCCCGCGTGCTTAACCAATGAAATTCCGAGGATTTATCATGTGATGCACTAATCTCTCATAGTCCCCGCGTGCTTAACAAATGAAATTCCACGGATTTATCATGTGATGCACTAAATTGTTTTAGTAGTAAAGTTATCTTTACAGTCGAATATTTAAAATCTTTTCCACCAGTAACTATGCTATTTGAAATCAACATCTATAACACGAAAAATAGTTTTAGCATAAACAGCTTCCGGTTATGACAATCATCAGCGCATTATGATGAAATTTAGGGATGTGAAGATTAACGGATAACGAATAATGCCTTGTAATGTTCTGTCTGGGGCTTTAGACTAAATTATTCTGACATTTCAGAGACTGGATAGGAAAACCTATATTTTTATAAAGTCCTTTTTTCAAATTTTTGAGTGCATAAAGGTTATTAGGAACTCGATAGATGCTAATTCCTTATAGTCGGCTTCTTAGCATTCCGTAACATTCTTTAACAGACCTGATGAAATCTTTTTTACCACAGACTATCCTGACCAGAAATTATAATCAATCTGCCGCAGACTACCCCGACCAGAAATTAAATCTGCCAGACTACCCTGACCAGAAATTAAATCTGCCAGGTTCAATATTATTTCTCATTCAGACAATTTCTTATAAGAACCTGTTGAATGTTTCAAATAACACAATTGTTTACCCATGCATTCACGATGGTCATCAGGGAACAAATATTGACCTCCAGTAGTGACCACCGGTTTCATTACGTTTTCTTACCTTCTTTTTAAAGTCACTTCGTCAACACAGTTTAAATGAGTCAATGTTCAATATTGACACGTATGCAATTAATGGAGTGTTTTCATAACTGATTTCTTGACACTCACTCCTCTTTTGAAGTATGCCGGCATATACTTTTGCTAAACAACATATTTTTGTAAATTATGAAGATTAGATACCGCCTATAATTTAAAGTAAGCTTTCCTTTTTCAAGAGATCAAAGCATATGAAAATACTGTCTGTGTATAAGACGGATGGGTCAATAAGAGGAATTTTAGGTATGGGTCCTCTACTAGCCTAGGAATAAAGGTATTAATCTTTATTGAAGTACGTACTCAAGTAAGAAAATGTTGATTTTCTTCATATTTTATAATGGGTGAAATGACAGAGTAATCCTTTACCATTGGCTTTAACTTTATAAGTGACAGAATCAGATGTTGGCAAGCTGACTTCCTGCATGTATCCTTCTTGCAATTTCACGTCAAAATCAGCAGACTTTGGACATTTCGTTACTTGACAATAATTAGTGTATGGAGCCGAAAGGTATCTGCGATAATTATAGCGAAGTGTAACCGAACGGGCTATGCCGAAAGAGCTATGCCGAAACTTTACCTTCTGTATGTTTTATAGACTAGTCATAGCAAAAACATGACAATGAAGACTGTGACACGTCTTTACCGCATTTTTCGTATCAGATGAGACGGCCCTATATCTTTAGTTCTAAAACACTATACCAAATTACAATTTTTTCCATAATAATTTGTTCATGAACAATATACTACACTATACAGTGCGTGAAGTGACAGCGTCAAAAGAACAAGTGATGAAAAATTGTTCTGAATTATACATAGCTAAAAATCATAGGATACCAAGATAAGTCATTTGTTACATAGATATATGTCTTTTTCGTTGTATATCTCACTTATGACTAATAAATAAGGTAAAATGCATACATCTTAATTCACGATGAAAAAGGGGAATTTTCTTCGCAGGTGTGTTAAAATGAGCGAGAGAGAAATTTTCTTATGTTTCTCAGACATCCGAGTTCATGTTCAACTAAAATTATTTTCCTTTTTTGAACTAAGAGAAAAAATAATTCACGAATCATTCTGCTTACACGGCTTCAAAAGCCAATGAACCTCTGTATAATATGCCTTGACGCATGTCCTTTGTGAAGTCAAAAAATGCAATAGGGAAACATATACTACACAATGGGAACAGAGGAGCTCGATATCACGGATCTATAGCATCTTTTCATCCTTCTCTTAACTTTATTTCGAAAGTGAAAGAACTGTAGAGAAGGGGGCGTATACAATTGAGCTCTTGTGAATGGAAACAAAATTCTCATTCCTAGAAAAAGGAGGGGATCTTCAACAAGACAGCACTACAGTGATCACAGCGGAACTCACTCGCACTAAGGAAGACAGTACAAGGCAACCCACTGACTAACAGCTTGAGACAATGGGACTAAAGAGTACTTTTACTTCAAAAGGATGGACAATCAACAAAACAAAGACACCATCAGCATGAAAATGAAATAATTTAATTTCCATTGTTATTTTCAAGAAACGAAGATTCTGATTGGCTAAGAAATTTTGTTGATACATCGATCAACAAAATTTTTCACGGAAGTCTATTCATAGCACTATTTTTAGAACCGGGGTTTCCCTCAAACACGAACAAACTCGTTGCTGAAAATACAATTTGTTGATGTTTGCTTATAATTTCAAGGGTACCATTTCTTTTCTACTTATTAAAAATTAAACTATGCATGAAGGATTTGATCAAACTGGTCCTTATTCCAAAGATGTAGAGAGACGATCGTTCGCTGTTTGAATCATAGCGGCTGCCATAACTTCATTCGGATGATCCGAATGCCATAACTTGTTTTCGTCTTTGGAGGCAGTTGTATCACTGCGCAACCCCCGAACTTACGAAACATAGTGCAGTGATTGATTGGTTTTGATCCAAGAAAACAGTCTGTCGTAATATACTTTCTGGAAGTAACCGGATGTGACAATTCTACCGAATTGAGGCGACGGGTGTTGCATGCAAGCAGGAGATGCTGACATGCTGACTCTTCTGGGCACCTGGTCTCACTCCCATTTCAGGAGTTTTCTTCTTTTCATGTGGTGGAGGTTTTTGTTTGTTTGCTTTGGTTCCTGTTCTGTCCTGATTTTGTATGCCTTCGGTTTATGATTTTCTGATTTATCGATTTAATCCTATATTTTTTTCTGTTGATGCAGGTATCATTTAATTTCAATTGTTATTCTTAAGAAACGAATATTCTTTTTGGCCGAGGAATTGTGTTAACACCTGCATCAACCCAAACCGGAAGTACTCCCTTAGCAATGTCATAAGCAACGTCGTTGGCAATACAATTTCAAAGCTGCAAATAAACATTGAAACGCGACTAAATGAAATGATAAGTAATCAATGTAATATTTTTTTGGTTGATCGATGTATCAAAACCAAAAATTGAGGAAAAACTTATGCATCTTGCGCTACGCGCACGATGCAGTTTTTCCTCAATTTTTGGTGTTGATACTTCGATCAACCAAAAAAATATAACATTGATTCCTTAAATCGCCCGAAAAATTGGACAGAAAACTTTTGCATCAACGCGCTACGCGCGAGTGATGCAGTTTTCTGTCCAATTTTTCGGGTGATACCTGCATCAAAAGAAAAAATATGAGATTCATTTCTTAAATCATTTAATTTTCATTGTTATTTTCAAGAAACGACGATTCATATTGGCCAAGAAATTTTGTGGATACATCGATCAACAATTTTTTTCACGGAGGGGTATTTATAGCGCTTTTTTTTAGAACCGGGGATTCCCTCATACACAGATAAACTTGTAGCTAAAAAATACTTTTTGTTGATGTTTGCTTAAAATTTAAAGGGTACCATTTGTTTTCTACTTACTAAAAAATTAACTCTGCATGTAGGATTTTCTCAAACTGGTCCTTATTCCAAAGATATAGAGAGACGATTGTTCGCAGTTTGAATCATGGCGGCTGCCATAACTTGTTTTCATCTTGGGAGGCAGTTGTATCACTGCACAGCGCCCCGACAGAAAAGGAAACAGGAAGCTACTTTCACCCTCAGCTGCATGTCTCAGTAGGGAAAGTAAAAGATTACACTGGATGCGAACATACGAAATATAGTGCGGGAATTGATTGTTATTATATCCAAGAAAACAGTCTAGTTTTCCGTAAGTAGAGGATATAAAATGACAAGAAATGAATCTTATATTTTTTCTGTTGATGCAGGTATCACCCGAAAAATTGGACGAAAATCTTTTGCATCAACGCGCAACGCAATAGTAATATACAGATCAAGATTGTATTTCGCGTTTATCATTGAAAAGAAGATATACTCATGTTTTGTGGATTACCTTTGTCTAGTTAAAGGTACTGCATTTTCAAGGTACTATTTCCTGAAATTGCTATTCAAAACACATGACATTGACTGTTTGCTACACACGAGAGAAAATGTGCTAGTTTATTAATGTCCTGTTCAATAAATCCAGATCACCGCCTCGTTTTGGCGATTGCCTCCGAAATAAACTGTTGTCATCTAATTGTTCTTCTTTAATCGAGAAACCTACATCTTTACTTTTAAGCATGCAGGTACCACTACTCAATAAATAAACGTTTATAAATATTATATCAAATACCGTAGTGTCCTAGTATAAAAACGAAATTTATTGCAGGTGGCACATTAAAATCGAATAAAATAATAACGAATGAAAACGACCAAAGTACCTAACGTCAAGCACGTGGGAGGGAGGAGTACAAATCAGATCTCCACAAAGTCCTGAAAGAGGAGACCAATGTCCATCTGGTAATGACTTGGGGCCTTCATTTTCTGCCTGAAGTTTTAAATACTGTTTCAGAAACTGTCAGAATCTGATGTTGATAATTCTCAATAATGTAAACTCCAAAGATATGAGGCCTTGCAACGTGAAACTTTCGTTTATAATATTGAGATGTTTAACCCTCTATATATTTATAACGATAAGAATACCTTCCTAGAATTTTTTTTCCAAAAATTCATAACAACCAAGCAAGATTGGTCGATATTCAGCTGCGAGCAATTCAGTTACGTTAACTTTCTTATGTGACCTCCATTTTGTAAAAAAAAAACGTATCATATTCGTAATTATGACAATTCAATTTTTGCTTGCCTCTATATTATACCATTTACTGAAAAAAAATAATAACGTGCATTCGTTACTCAATTTGAGTATTTTATTCAGGAACATTAGAATTCAAGAATACGCATTCATTCATTTTAAGACAAAGATCAATTGCAGTATCACATGACAGATCAAAGCATATATCACAATATGTAGCCAGAACACACCTGTTTTAATGCCCAAAAAATTCACAAATCAAAAGAATTGTAACATATGTGAATCAAGAAAATGATGTTAAATGACATGTAAATTGAAATTTATGTGCCGTTTAATTGAATATGCCGTTACTTCATGAAGAATGCACGTGTGTGACACAAATGACAAATCGATTGCATTGTGAACCGATAATACTTACAGACAATTTTTATCTTCATTTACAAATTCTGCTATGTAGTCGATTAGAATTCGTCTCTGTTGAAAAATAAAGGTAGGAACGGTATTTAAACATTAACATTTTTGCTGATCAAGCATATTTCATATTGATCGATAAGAAGAAGGGTTAAATATGAGTTTTCTAACGCAATCTCACCGTCTCGGCTATCTCTGTTGCGCACCAGAAAAATGTTTTCCAATCGTAGAAAGATAGGCTACATCGGGCAACAAGCAGTTTTTGGGAAAATAGAACGCTAAAAATAACAAAAGAAAACAAGACATAGCATTAGAATGGTGATATTAACCTTGTCGTTGTTGAAATTCCCCAACTTCCCTCATCCTCAGTAATTACGGTAGTTCAGTCCTCTTTGTACAATAGAGGACGTGGAACCTTCAAAGAGGAAGACAATCTCTTTTTCTGTTATGCTAGTTTTCATATCTGGCCCCAAGTCAATCCATATTCCTTCATCTCTTCTTTCGGTCGCCCTCTCTTTCTGCTCCATTTCCGGATGGAGTCCATGACATTGCTATCCTAGGTGTATTTTTATGGTTCCATCTTACACACATGGCCAATCCACCTCCATCTTCTATCTTTAATAAGCAAGGAGATTCTTAGGGTAGATATTCCATCGTGGAGATCGTTGAGTAAAGTCTTCTAGGATGTTACCTTTAATTCTGATTTTGGTGGTGTTAATGCCAACAGATGTTGATCTCCAGATGTTGCGGAGACTGGTAAATGCTGCCCCTGTTGCTTACATCCGATATGCTGCCCATAAAGATAAACATTGCTTTCTCCTAGTCACCCATTTTTTCATTTCCTTATTCAGAAAGGAGGGGATCTTCAACAACACTCGGTTGAACTACCCCACAGCAATGAGCAGACACTCACAGAAAGAGACGTAAAAGGGACAAGGAACACCAACTTACACCATAGAAAAATGAAACATAAAAGACCACACATAAACTAACGAGACAAATGTTAACGTGGGTTGACGTTAATATTTTTTTTATTTCAACTGCCAGGCGATATTCTTAAGGGGGGGGGGGGAGTAACAAACTTCTTGATCGTAGATTATTTCTTCCTAGTATTTACCACATCTTTCAAACTGGTGAATTCATTAAGGTGAGATTGAAAAGTTGCCAGCACATATAGTATACATGTATACTTACGGTCATATAAGCAAATGCAATTTCCGTTTTGATGCGACGCGTGCGACAATAAATAGAATCACGAGGTATAAAGTCTTATAAACATCAAATGACCCCATAAACAATTTCAAGTATTTAATTTCTTCTGTTTATACATTCAGACGACATATATTTCAAAGATATAGCATTTCTAACACATTTTCAATCAGACTTAAATAAATACTCAATTCAATGTGAAGTCGTTCCACGCGCGAAATATCTCTTGCTCGCCACTCCGAGGCGCCGCTCAAGCATTTGAAAAAACCGCGAAGTGTTGGCAATGTTCGAAATCTGTTTGAAGAATTATGTGAAGAGGGTAACCCCCGTAGTGTTTCCCAGACAATGAACTGACTTTCTTTTTCACCCACTTTATTTTATACTAAAATTCCGACAAAGAAATGTATGTATTTCAAACAATGTCATACAAAAGCATTAATATTTACCTATAATGTACGATAGAAAAGGAGTATACTCTTATTGACGATATTGCTTGATTGAACTCGGTTACCTCTGCAGACCTAGATAAGAATTTTGGTAGCCAAACAATGTATACAACCCTTAAGTTTATTATAGCATTGTGCAGTCGTTTTGCATAGACTCACAAACCTATCGATCGTAAACTTGTTTTCAATTGTATCATTTTGCACTGAAATACTATTGATTACAAATTCTGCCACCCAGCTCTGGGATATTTTTTTCTACCAACGTCGTCCTCATTTAATTATGTTCCTTTTGTTTTCTAATTGAGTACTTCTTGCAGTGCTCAGAGTAGTTAGGTGTATTTTACTGACACTTTAAATTCATTAAAGTTTTCAGGCGCAAATGCAGATACGTTTTCTTGGGAGTGGATCCTCCACAGCATTTCTTCAAGAGGGTCTTTTGGGGATAAAATTGTCCATAAAGTAAAAGAAGAGGCATTTTTGGTAGCCGAGAAGAAGGGGGTTCTGATCCTCGGTTTGCTCTTGGCTCTGTCCTTGATACCTGCAAATGAGTGACATTGAAGACTTTGTTTTTTTTCCTTTTTTTTTTTGCAAGATGTGGATCAATTGTCTACCCCATTCTCTTAGTCTCCCTTTGTTTAATATGCAAAGAGCATCAAGTTTCCGTCTCCGTTATATCTACAAGATTCCAATCAGTGGCAAATTGCCGATATATTTACAGATCCGAACAAGGACTGGAGATAACAATTTAAAAAGATAGATAATCTTGGAGTGGTATAAAGGCAGCAGAAGTACAGCGACAAATATTGCCATGAATAATTCAGTAGTTATTTACCGAATCATGAATGACTAAAGGGGAACCGCTCGTCTCACCCCACGTGTACATTGTATGTAGGTATTATGTACGCACCCCTTCTCTTCAATATATTGGATAGCCAAGACCCTATCCAGGTCAATGTGCACTTGATCCAGATTTCTGTTTGTGAAAATGTTGATTGATTAACGTGATCGTGGTCGTATTTTGCATTATAACAGAAGTTCTTCCCTTTACTTTTATATTCTCATTTGAATGGATGTAAAGGATGTGCTTTCTTTCAGTATCAATTTATTAAATATATTTGTTGTTTTTTTTAAATTGACAGAAGCATTTGTTTCCTCTCAGTAGGTAATATATAATGTTTTGCTAGCAAGGAGCTGCTTTCATTGTAGTCACTTACACTTTTCTTCTTATGCAAATGAAAAAATGGAACAACCATGGAATGGATGGATGAAATCAATAGAAAAAAAGATAAAGTTATCTTCCAACTTCTTGCCTACGCCTAATCAGAGACAATAAGTATAAGTATGCCTCATCCCCAAAATAAGCAAACTGCTCGTTATTAAGGTGGAGGTCTCCGTTCAGGAGTAAACGATCAATGATAGAGGTTTACAAAAGATGACACAAATACAGCAACTGGAAATTGTAAGTTTCCCCTGAAAACTGTCTTTTATACACATTTTCGGAGTTTCTAATATAAGTTATATGTAAATAAGGTGAAAATTCTGAATCCATGTACATGTATGTGCATTATGTTTTGTAGATGCCATTGATATCAGTTATAATATGACTTTTATCAGTTGTGAAAACCCCATATGGATAGCTTATATCTATTGTTCGACTTCTCTTTGAGTGATGTTGAAAATGTCTATTTTACCTTTATCAACTTGTCGTCTACCCAAATAAAAACCATCATCTAACTTCCTCGGGTTTTTTGTGTGTTTAAGCTGTTTTAACTCAATTCCTTTTCAAGACAATTATATAATTTTTTAATTTCAAACCAAGGGGAAATAACGTCATTCCTAAAAAGGGCATGTCCAAACTTTGGAAAAAAAATTATTTATTTTGTGGACTTTGACTCTGGATATGGCACTGCTATCAGAGTCGTGCGCCGGTGTCAAATATCACAGAAAATTGCCTTTCATCTTTCGGTGTATGTAAGTGTACGCAAATTAAGAAGCAATCATAGAAGGCTCGTGTCCATTATAAATATTAATTCAAGCGATGAAAGAAATTCAAATATTGGATAAATTATGGAAATACCAACCCATCGTTCCACACTTTGGAATCTAAATTTACTTATATATATCTTGAATCAGGTCTATTCAGACATAAGTAATTCTATTTTCCCCCAGATGCTTAATTTATGTACATCTGTGTTGGATTGGGGACCCTGGCTGAAAGGTGATGAATACTTAGAACTAAAGTACCTTTTCACACAATTCCCTTTCATTTATGAAATTCATAATGGCAGAACCTGTTTCACCTTTTAATATCTATATTGTGGTTTCATTAGAATTTAAAAATTCAAAGATTGATTAAATAGGCCACACCGAGTCAGCAATTTTTCTCTCCTACGAAATTATCGAGTTTCATATTGCAACCCTAACTGTTGACGTAGCACCGAAATCTTCAAAACACTTGACTTTCTTTTTACCATTAATTGTCCCTTTGAAACGTGATACACTGATTTGAGATTCGATAATTCGGACCGAGGATGGAAATTTTGACTTTTATGACATTTAGAAACCTCGGATGATATGTTGAGTTTATTCACTTTTCATTCGAGAAGATAATTGAGCTTTACAGTAGTGGAATATAATATTTCAATCCTTACGTGTCGTTTTAATGAAAACAAAACTGTTGCGAACATCTAGCTCTCACTAGCTTGTTTATCAGAAAGAAGACATGACTGTAAAACAGCTTATGTCGTCTTTAATGTATAAGAGAGCGCGCTATATGTAAAGCAAACTGGACTTGAATGTTGCTTTACCCAAAACCCCGAAATGTCTCTGGAGCGTTACTTATTCCAAACGACCAACCATTATACTCATGTATTCGGATTGGAATAAAATTTTGCATTTTTCATCTGCTAACTATCAGCAATATAAACCAAACGTACATTTTGTTCAATTCCAACAAATTATTTATAGTTCCTAATATATTGTTTCCGGGATTCCCCTTGATATGGCTGTGATCTAAATACAGATCTTTCAGCAAATAGATGAGGGATTAGAACAAATTCAATTGTATTTCAGCTACATGTACATAGTTAAGAAATTTATCCATCAAATATACTACTAGTATGACGAAATATGGATAATGACCATATCCCTGTATACAGCACAAAATCGATAATTCAGAAAATCAGAAACCGAAGGCATACAAAATCAGGATAAAACAGGAACCAAAGCATCGTCAAATTATTTTGTTTTGGAAAAAAGACCTTTACACAGCATCGGTAGGTCTACTCTGCTGAATGATGCAAGTACATGTATCAGTATTTATTAGCTTTATAGAACAGAATAGGACAATGGTTTGATTTTCAGTTTCTCTACATCGAACAAAGAATTAAAGTATCTGTAAATTGAGCAAAGAATGGAATCTTCTGTGGATTGAACAAAGAATGAATTTAACAAAGAATGAGAAAGGTCCCTAGTAAGGATTTGATTTTCAGTTTCTCTACATTGAACAAAGAATGAACTCAACAAAGAATGAGAAAGGTCCCTAGTAAAGATTTGATTTTCAGTTTCTCTACATTGAACAAAGAATGAGAGTTTCTGTATATCGAACAAAGAATGACATAGGCCCCTTGTCGGAAACAGTGGACATCTGCTTTATTAGCCATTACTTACCATTCGGAAAAAGATTAAACTGCTGCTGATGGGTTGGTCAAGTGACCGCAAACTGATACAATTGCTTCCTAAGTAACCACAAATTCAGCTGATCGCCCGTCACTTTAAATTAAGGTTGTAAAATACACATCAAATAGCCCTTATTCATTCTCACCTAATTATATCGAACCCAATTATCTCCCCCTTCAAAGCTACCGGGTATAGAGGGCGTCGTGTATCTACCACATCTATACTTCTCAGTATGCATTGTCTCCATAATAAGACCTTAGATTTGTAATTATACCCTCCAGGGAGTTCCATCATTCTCAAATTCAGGTGTGTTGAAGAGCTAAAGAGTGTAATTTTTAAACAAAAACTCCTCTGATTACGATGCAGCTTTTAAGTGCTCTTTTCAGATAACCCTTAATAATTAAAAAAAAAAAAAACCCCTTGCCTGTTTTCCGTTGTTGTTCGTCTGTAAATGCTTTTTGTACTCGAACTGTCTTTGCAAAGTCGATGCCTTTAACTAGTTTGTAAGCCAAACATTCAGTATCTTTGGTAAACTAATTCTCTGTTATATCTACATTTTGTCGAAGGGTGAAAGAAGGGAAATGCGACTCATTTGTAAGCTCAAACACAAAATACATCCAAAGACGCACAGTTCGGCAACTTACATTTTAAACCCCAGCACATCACAGTATAAAACAAAGTGAAGAAAAGGGAAGCAAAAACAAAAATTGATGATACAAACCTATAGTTCCACGAGCTCCAAGCATAAAGTTTGACAGGTTCGAACTGCAAACTTTACATTGCTAGTTCGAGGACGTATTGTAATGCTTATGTTAGCAATTTAAGGACATGGCACATGTGCTGTTCGAGGACGAATTGTAATGCTTATGTTAGCAATTTTAAGTACATGACACATGTGTTGTTCGAGGGCGGTTTGTACTGCTTGTGTTAGCAATTTCAGTACACGGCACATGTGCTATTCGAGGACGGATTGTAATGCTTATGTTTGCAATTTCAGCACACGGCATAATGCTTATGTAAGCAATTCCAGTCCACGGCACATGTACTGTTTGAGGACGGATTGTAATGCTTATTTCAGTACATGGCACATGTGCTGTTAGAGGACGGATTGTAATGCTTATGTTAGCAATTTCAGTACACAGCACATGTGATGATCGAGGAGGGATTTCAATGTTTATGTTAACAATTTCAGTACACGGCACATGTGCTGTTTGAGGACGGATTGTAATGCTTATTTCAGTACATGTCACATGTGCTGTTCGAGGACGGATTGTAATGCTTATGTTAGCAATTTCAGTACACGGCACATGTGTTATTCGAGGACGGATATTAATGCTTATGTTACAATGTAGCAATTTCAGTCCACGGCACATGTGATGTTCGAGGACGGATTGTAATGTTTATGTTAACAATTTCAGTACACGGCACATGTGATGTTCGAGGACGGATTGTAATGTTTATGTTAACAATTTCAGTACACGGCACATGTGATGTTCGAGGACGGATTGTAATGTTTATGTTAACAATTTCAGTACACGGCACATGTGATGTTCGAGGACGGATTGTAATGTTTAACAATTTCAGTACACGGCACATGTGCTGTTCGAGGACGGATTGTAATGCTTATTTCAGTACATGGCACATGTGCTGTTCGAGGACGGATTGTAATGCTTATGTTAGCAATTTCAGTACACGGCACATGTGTTATTCGAGGACGGATATTAATGCTTATGTTACAATGTAGCAATTTCAGTCCACGGCACATGTGATGTTCGAGGACGGATTGTAATGTTTATGTTAACAATTTCAGTACACGGCACATGTGATGTTCGAGGACGGATTGTAATGTTTATGTTAACAATTTCAGTACACGGCACATGTGATGTTCGAGGACGGATTGCAATGTTTAACAATTTCAGTACACGGCACATGTGCTGTTCGAGGACGGATTGTAATGCTTATTTCAGTACATGGCACATGTGCTGTTCGAGGACGGAATGTAATGCTTATGTTAGCAATTTCAGTACACGGCACATGTGCTGTTCGAGGACGGATTGTAATGCTTATGTTTGCAATTTAAGTACACGGCACATGTGCTGTTCGAGGACGGATTGTAATGTTAGCAATTTCAGTACACGACACATGTGCTGTTCGAGGACGGATTGTAATGCTTATGTTTGCAATTTAAGTACACGGCACATGTGCTGTTCGAGGACGGATTGTAATGTTTATATATGTTAACAATTTCAGTACATGGCACATTTGCTGTTCGAGGACGGATTGTAATGTTTATGTTAGTAATTTCAGTACACGGCACATGTGCTGTTCGAGGACGGATTGTAATGCTTATGTTAACAATTTAAGTACACGGCACATGTGCTGTACGAGGACGAATTGCATTGCTTATATGTTAGCAATTTCATTACACGGCACATGTGCTGTTCGAGGACGGATTGCAATGCCTATGTTAGCAATTTAAGTACATGTCACATGTGCTGTTCGAGGACGGATTGTAATGCCTATGTTAGCAATTCTAGTACACGGCACATGTGCTGTTCGAGGACCGATTGTAATGTTTATGTTAGCAATTTCAGTACACGGCACATGTGCTGTTCGAGGACGGATTGTAATGTTAGCAATTTCAGTACACGGCACATGATATAGGACAATGAAGCAGAATGAGCATTTCA
Source organism: Pinctada imbricata (assembly GCA_033119305.1). Taxonomy (NCBI): domain Eukaryota; kingdom Metazoa; phylum Mollusca; class Bivalvia; order Pterioida; family Pteriidae; genus Pinctada; species Pinctada imbricata. Next base: position 50,391,412 of record VSWD01000006.1, on the reverse strand, counting down.
GGAGTACATAGGTACCAAATAAAAGATCCAGTATTCTACAATAAATCAATATAAAGAGTCAAAGACCAATCGATAGCAAACTGCATTTGGTAGAAGGTACATAAAATACATATCACTAAAACAACCAAGGCAGACCCGTTTTGATAACCACTTGAACCCAATGCAGATGCCATTCGGTCCAATCCCCAACCCCTCTGCAATTGTGTGCATTTTTCACTCTTTATCCGATTTGAAACGCCTCCTTTTACAATGTTGGTCGATCTTTTTGCGTGCAACAATTAGACAGAATTATGATAATAATCTGGTACATAAACTATTTAGAATGAATGGCTATCAAACTGATCGTTGAGTATCTATTTGTGATCAGGGAAACAAATTTTACTTCCTTAGAAAAGAAGTTTTCATAAACACAAATTCCCCATTTTCTTTAAAAATATGTTTGAAAAATAGAATAAAATTCCTGTGTTCATGGACAAACTGTTTTTGACAGTTTCTTGTACTTTTCAAGTGTTGGACAAAAAGTATAATTATAACGTACAGTTTGATTGCCGCATATCACAAGAAATCACAAGAATTTAGGCTGAACCTGATCTAGCTTTGAAAACCCAGCATCCATTTTGGTAAATTGTGCATAGAGTAAAGTTTAATACGTACATGCGTATTATGTAAGTAGGTTTCAGATCACATGTTGTAACCATATATATATATATATACCATGATGATTTGTCCTGCTTTAAAGACAACGGTCCATGTGGTTTTTGACATGCAGCAGGCACTAAGTATGTACATATTTACATGTATGCGCATTTCACATTTTATAAAATTTCATCAATTAAAAATTGCAGTAATTGTTTGCGCAAGCATTTTTTCTTGGCATATTTGGCGATTGAATATCATCTCAGACGGACGTTTTACATGTCTTAGGTAGACTTGTTACATTCAAATGACAAAATAATAAAATTTGAAGTCAAATTGAGTCGTTTCCTAGATAGTGCATGTGTACCTAGGGCAATCAATCTTTGTGTCTATACGCCCTTTACCAATGAGAAAATTATAAATGCACGATAACATACAACAATTTCTTGCTTCAAATCAGTATTAAGCAATCGTACCTCCCAGTCACATATGAACATGAAAGAGCTCTTTTGTCTACAAAAAGCAATTTTGTGTACTTCTCGTTTGCGTAATTAAACTATTGTACTTTTAAGGATATCTTGCGTTTATGTTGACCTTATTTTATTTACTTTATGATTATGTATACCATGGACAAAGTTATAATAACAAGGTCGCAGTGATTTGATTTAATGTCAAAAAACATTTCAGTTCTAATTTCAATTTTAAAGGTAAAAAATTGTTTTTAAAAGCGTTATGCCGTGGGTACTTTGAACTTAAAAATATATAAATAATCCATGTCAATTTCAAATCTGTTTACTTATATGTGAATAATGCTGGAAACCTTTTTTCTAATTCATTTAACATTTGATTTTGTTAATGCACTTGTTTCGGTGCCAGCTGCCTCGTTTGTACAACTTTAACAAATTATGAAGTTTATTGGAAATATGGGCTGTAAAATCAATAAATCAGTACTTACTCGTTTAATTACTGAAGATCAAATGGTATCAAACGAAAGGTTATGATCAATGTTCAAGTAATCTTGCGTTTGTTCCTAAAATTACGTTTAGGTATTTATTCAAAACTTTTCCTTAGAAAAAAAGAGGATGGATAACCTATATCTGACCAATGAGAAAATATGATTTAAGTTTACGTTTTATAGAAATAGGTCAAACAATAAGCTCGATACGCTAAAAGGAAATGTGTCTCTGGTTTTATAAATATGTCTTCGAAGAGTACACATAAGGGGACGACCATTTAATCCTGAAGGGGGGGGGGGCAGTTTTTGGAAATAAATATTCTGACCCATGAAATATTGAAATTAAATAATCTGGCCCTTTTTGTTGCAGAAATAAATATTCTGGCCCATGAACGTGTTCAAAAGCCAAAATATTTCGGTTCGCTTCGCTCGCCATTCACTGAACAAATTTCAGCTTGCTTCGCTAGCAACAAGACCAAAATTTCTAGGCTCGCTTCACTCGCCTTACACACACAAAAAAAAAAATTGGGATCGCTTCGCTCGCCCTTCCACAAAATTTATATCAAGTGCTTTTTAGACATTTACACAGTATTACAAATGCAAGTACAAATCAAAAATGCATATTTAATAAGCTTCAAGTAAAAACTCGATTTAGAATATGCAGGTGATACATGTACATTCATATGTATATAGACTTATTGAAGTACCGAGAAAGTCTTGCACATTGTAAATATAGTTGATATGCGCATTTGAACTCTATATTTCGATCTGCTCAAAATTTGTGATAAAGGTTTTCAGACGTCAAAATGGTGTACATACGAAAACTAATGACAAAAAATGTTTCATTCATATAAGCCACGGCCCCATAATTGGAGACGGGGGTCCGTGCCCATGAAAATAAGGTATTTTATCGATTTTTAAAGCAAAGAGGTTTTTTGTGTGTCTTTCCTACTTCTCTCCTAAGGGAAAATGTGTTTTCCCTGATCATAAATAGATATTCAATGATAAGTTTGATAGCCATTCTTTCCAGTGATTTTATGTACCAGATTATTGTCACTCTTTTCACTATTTCTCTGCAAGTGAGAGGTCAACCTACATTGTAAAAGGAGGTGTTTCTAATCATATAAAGACGGAAAATGTATAGTAATTCAGAAGAAGGTTTGTCCGAATACTTTTTGGTTTCCTTCAAGCAGTTCTTAAAAAGGGTATCTGGCTTGTTTTCTTATGACAGCAATCATTGATGTAACCCTTCAAATTCTTGGTATCGAGAGGTCTTTATAAAGCATTGGATGTACTTAATACATGTACGTACTATACTGTTCACGACCCAGAAATACTCCTTGTGCCCTGTCCGACAATGCCCTAGTCTCAATTTGTCCTTTGTTACCTTTTACCATCACATGTGGCGTGTACTGAAATTGCTCACATAAGCATTACGGTCCGTCCTCGAATTAGTCCTATGTCATAAATGTCAAAACTCTGCAAGTCTGAATAGACTTAAGGCGCGTAACTTGGGGGGGGGGGGCCAGGAAACTCTTCCTAGATAACTATCAAAAATGCTTAATATTCCGGTGTTTCCTTGCGTTTTGCTTCAAATTAAATGGCTCTCCCTGGAAAACTTGTCTAGATCGGCGCCTGGACTTATCACAGATTGTTGAATGATGTTTCGCACCGAACGAGGGAAGGGTGGTATCAATGATACGGGTGCAAAGACCTTATTTTTCAATGGTACGTTTTGATGTGTGCACGTATATTCTAGATTAAGTAAGGGTCATTTGAAATTACAATGGTTTTGCATATTAGCACACAGACAATTTGATTTTGACAAATTGGTGTGGCGCGCAAAGAGATCGATGGTAAGATATATGTCGAACTTAAATTCCATAAGGTGTCGAATTATGATTTAAAACGGTATCGTGATTACTTACAAGTTTTTGGGATGTCACGGCGGTGTGTTTTAATTTTCAAAAAATCAAAATAAGTGTGAAATTAAAAAGAAAGATAAACGATTTATATTAAGTCGCTGTTCCTGTCGGTGCTTAGGAGGGAAGTATTGACTTGCATCGAAATAAATCAAATTTAAATGTTTAAATTATAAATGTGAGAAACTTGAAACAGGTTCCTGTCTATAAAGCATGGAGAGAGAGAGAGAGAGAGAGAGAGAGAGAGAGAGAGAGAGAGAGAGAGAGATTGTCATTTGATGGTTAAATGTACAATTAATGATGGGCGTACCTCCGGCGGTTCCGTTCCCGAAATGACCAAGTCAGACTTATTTGATGGACGACTTAACCCTAATTTCACTGCTTTAATGACTGTAACGTGAATATTCTGTTACCATGTTTCCAAATAAAGTCTATTACTCATAATTTAATTTTTTTCTTGCAAGTTTTTTTGCGTACTTAAAGAAAAGTTTAAAGAAAATGATTACATTATATATCAAACTTATATAGGTCACTCCATGTAAAAATGTAATTAAATGACACTCAACGCTGAAATAGAGGAAATTCAAAATATGATTTGTACGAGAAAAATCAAAGAGAAAATGAAAGATATTGTTGTTTGTTTTATAGTCGTTTGTCTGATGCTCGCTGTTTTTATAAGAATTAAAAAAAAAAAGTATTTTTGAATGCTGATGGCATCCTAACTTTATTTCTTTCGGAGACTTAACATCATTGCACAGCTAAGGAATTTTATTGAAAGTGAAAAAATACACAGTGCATGAATTTCAGAAATATATTGTTGTATGATGATGTTGTATTGTCTTCTGTTCGTTGTTAGTTACAATCCGGTGGGTGTGTTCTGCCGTATTACTGGATGTTTTGTTGTCTCCTGTTGTATGTTGATGTTGTATTGTCTTCTGTTCGTTGTTAGTTACAATCCGGTGGGTGTGTTCTGCCGTATTACTGGATGTTTTGTTGTCTCCTGTTGTATTGTCTTCTGTTCGTTGTTAGTTACAATCCTGTGGGTGTGTTTCGCTGTGTTACTGATGTTTTGTTGTCTCCTGTTGTATGTTGATGTTATATTGTCTTCTGTTCGTTGTTAGTTACAATCCGGTGGGTGTGTTCCGCTGTATTACTGGATGTTTTGTTGTCTCCTGTTATATGTTGATGTTGTATTGTCTTCTGTTCGTTGTTTGTTACAATCCTGTGGGTGTGTTCTGCCGTATTACTGGATGTTTTGTTGTCTCCTGTTGTATTGTCTTCTGTTCGTTGTTAGTTACAATCCTGTGGGTGTGTTTCGCTGTGTTACTGATGTTTTGTTGTCTCCTGTTGTATGTTGATGTTATATTGTCTTCTGTTCGTTGTTTGTTACAATCCTGCGGGTGTGTTCCGCTGTATTACTGGATGTTTTGTTGTCTCCTGTTATATGTTGATGTTGTATTGTCTTCTGTTCGTTGTTTGTTACAATCCTGTGGGTGTGTTCTGCCGTATTACTGGATGTTTTGTTGTCTCCTGTTGTATTGTCTTCTGTTCGTTGTTAGTTACAATCCTGCGGGTGTGCTCCGCTGTGTTACTGATGTTTTGTTGTCTCCTGTTGTATGTTGATGTTGTATTGTCTTCTGATCGTTGTTAGTTACAATCCTGTGGGTGTGTTCCGCTGTATTACTGGGTGTTTTGTGGTCTCCTGTTATATTTTCTTCTGTTCGTTATTAGTTACAATCCTGTGGGTGTGTTCCGCTCTATTACTGGATGTTTTGTTGTCTCCTGTTGTATGTTGATGTTGTTTTGTCTTCTGTTCGTTGTTAGTTACAATCCTGTGGGTGTGCTTCGCTGTGGTCAATACAGGTATTGTTGGAGATAATTTCCATATCCTTGTATGCACAATTTGCTAAGGTATGATGAATTCGTTCTTTTTTCAAGTCTGTTTTTCACTAATGCGCTGTGTTTTTTTTCTATTTTTTGTTTAGTTTTTTTGAGAAGTGACAAATGCTGTGTGTTTGAATACTGGCGGCATCCGTAACTTAACTATCATCTTTCGAGACTATCTATCATTAGGCTGCTAACCAATTTTATTAAAAGTGAAAGAATACATAATGTATAAATTTCAGAAATAGATTGGTGTAAACTATGCAGTAATTAACTTTCAGTGGCAGATGATTTATAAGAATGTATAATAAATATAGTTTCTGGTGCATTTTATTTCTTGGAAAATACAAACGGGAAACTTTTGCATCAAGGCGCCTTGATGCAATTTCACAAGATAAATTAATGGAAAACACCTGATTCAAGAGTGATAGGTTGTTGATCAAATGACGAGATGAAATCACCCATCGTCCAACCGTTAAGATGAACGTTACTTGTACGTGTGTTTTGGTTGTTTTTTTTTTATTATTATTATTTCATTGTTAATCTTCTGATCGGTGTCATTTTGAATCGTTTGGTGCTTCAAAACTGAATCATAAGCACATTGTATGAAACCAATTGTTAAAATTCTGAAAAATATTTAGCACACGCGTACTGCATTTTGGACAGGTCCTTTTCTTCTATTTTTTTCTCTCTCTCTCCACTTGAGAGAATTGTAACCTCCTCCTTCCTTTATGATATTTGGCGAGACGGTTAGGAGGGCGGGGAGTGTAGAACACATCACGAAGTCATATCGGCTTAAGTTTGTTCGTTGTTTAGATGTAGCAATTAACATATACTTGCAAAGCTCGACCAAGTTCCTGGCAAACAGAGGGAACGACAATTTGGAGACACTGTGTTTGTAATTGCCTTCAAATTTACACATTCATTTCAACCAAATTGAATGATATTAGAGTATTTAATTGAATTAAATGTATACCTCATGAATTTTCGACTGTCGGCGGAATGTAGTCAAAAAGTAGCTAATGAATGAAATATTTGTCGAATGTATATACCTGTATGCAAATATTGATTTGAAAGGTGTTAAAACTTGTTAGCTTTAACAGGTAAAATCGGGATTGATAAAATAAACAATGAAAAGTGCTATTTATTTCGTAGTGTTTAAATAATCACAATTCGTTGGAATTTTTATTCCAGCAAATATGTTGAAGAGTTATTTTTTTCATTCATGGCGGTAAAATTATTTAAGCAAATAATTATCAAAGCTTTGTATCAGATGACTTCTTTATGTTTAGAACATCGTATACACGCATTTTTGCATGCAAGGTTTATATTCTAACGTATATGTACCTTATTGCAATATATGCTAGTTTTCATATTTTATAATTTTACTCCCCTTAGAAAATAATAAAAAAAAAACAATCAATCATAATTTCTTTGTACTTTTTTTTTTCATTTGAATCATTTGAAGGACAAAGATGATTGAGCATCTTTCATTAAGGTACAGATGACCTGATTGCTCTTTAAATAGAATTAATTTTCTATATTTTTAAGATATCGGATTTTCCTAATGACAGAATCATCAATTATGCTGATATATTGTCTTTAAATACGAAAAATATAACAGTATCAGAAGGACAGTTTATTTTGCGTTGTCACGTTTGAATGGGTGCTACTTATGTTGTCATGTTAGCGTTACATACTGTGTTAAACATGCGCGATCCGACCGTCATTAGCATATCTATCTATTTGATAGGGACATTCTCATGAATGGAACCTACCGAGATCAAAGCCTAAACATCTATATGGTATCCTGTATCAAATTCTAAATTTATAAATGCATAATCAGCCAAAAGATAAATTTCTCTTTTAATCTGACAGCCCCGTCTGTTCTTTAGGAATTGTGTCGTCTGCAGTTCTTATAAAAAATGTCAATTTAATCCCCACCATGGCGTTTTAATCACGATACCTCTATAATGCGTCAGCGTTCATTTTTTTGGCGACAATACATCAGCTTTACAGACCAGTGTATGTGATAAATATCACCCGACAAAATGATTCTATAACCTAAAGCCAAGAAATTAACATGATTATCATCATTTTGAGTGCACCGAACTCTATTGACGCATGCCCGGGGTTGCTTCATGAATTCCGAAATGATCAAATCTTGTCCATCTCTGTATCCCCATTCTGCAGGTATTGAATTTATAGCCACTTATCACTATTTGAGATTATAGTGATTAGAAGAAAATAATTTCAAAGAACCAAATGACCATGTGAAAACAAATATTGTCCTTCAGCGTTAGGTTGGGCTCCAGACACAAGTGACGTAGGCTTTGTCGTATGTCCATCTAGCTACAGACAGACGGTTACCGCCCAACGAAATCAGCAAGAGCTCGCTTGTTTACTGATGCAATATTTTGGGGGATGGATCAACCCAACCACACAATTGAATAGAGATAGTTATAAAAATAAACTGATTGTAGATGACGCCACTGCATACAGATAGGATGACCAAATGGGCCAGAAATTTTAAAAACAAAACACACACACAAATAGTAAAAAATATAAATATATTCCAAGTATACATGTAGCAGTTGTAACAGAACAAAGAGAGCACATGACATGCTTGTGTGCATATGTCATCTTGTAGTATAAAGGTGATGTTATAAACATGATGAGCATGCGCACTACGCCCCAACAAGAAATTAACAAAATCTTGATGGACATGCACGACAAATAGTCTGTGATCTGCTGACTGGAGCAATTGCAAGTTCGAAAAAAAAACAACAACATGAAACCCACAATCTACCCCTCTGATGGTATAAAGACAAGTTTTGATTGAGAAAGCGCTAGATAAATCTCATATGCAGCATGATTTACCCTCAATCTACCTTTTATTTTTATTATATTTTACTTTACAATTTCAGAAGAAGAACCAGATAGCTTCTGTGATCAACAATAATGTCATTTATAAAAGTAACTCTTCTTCGGGCTATGTTGAAAATAAATAGTGTTCTGTTATATAAAGAAACCATTTCTATATCCATATGTAAGCCCCGAAAACACAGGTTCAGAGTTCGTGACATCAAGAAACATTTCTAGATCAGGGTATTGCTTTTGTGCAACGCATTCCGTGTGAAGACCTTCCATTAAATTTCATGAATGAAACTATCAGTTCATTCACGTAGAACGAATAATGCCTCATAGTCCTTTCTTCCGCTTTTCTTGTAATGTTCTCGTGGAGAAAGTCATTACAAAACGAATTCTTCCGTCTATAAATTGGGGCACTTTGACCTTTGGACTCATGACTACCACCTAGCGGTGACCTCCATGTCAAGTACTTGTATCAGCTGATCCATGGACAAAACCTATTCCATTTCAATTACATACATTGTTAATACAAAATAGCTGTATATGTGTTCAGAATTCAACTCCCCCTAACCTCAGTTCAATTTTAATGTTAAATGTCTACAACTTTAAGTAGCAGTTTTAAATTATAGGTTGCCTTTACAAGAATTTCAGGAGCGGATGAAGTCTAATGGAATGTGTACATCATCTCAATATCAATGAAAAATTATCAAAATTTATAACTACTAGAAGTGGTAACCATAAGGAGACCTGAATTTAAAACAGTATTCCTATAAACCTTAAATTTTTGCGAAGTAAGATTTTGCCAATCACAGGTGTCAGGTACATATATACTCTATAAATGTGTCCATCAAACGTCAAGGGAAAGAGAAAAATTATCAAATGTCTAGACAAAAGTATTCTTAGAGTATCAAACAGCTGTGATGCATACATGTAGTTAGGAAACGTTAATGGAAAGAAACAATGTTAAAAGAAAAGAAAATCTATGACGCTACGATGTGAAAATAGAAATCATCAATGTCAACGTTTGATTGGTTAAACCTATTGAAAGTTGCTATACGATTGGTCAAGTAGGGAAAGCTGATTCATATCCCTTTCACTGCTTAGATCAAGAAAAGATAACTAATTTATTTACAATGTCAAATTACAAATAAAACACAACAAAATGATGTAGTTCAAAAGCTGTAAAATCCACGTGGTGCATGTGTACCTAGAATTGTTTTACTCATATAACATTTCGATGTCAGAAAAAGTAAAAAACAAAACAAATTTGTCATGACCTTGGAATTATGTATGAGGGGTCCCTTCCCTAGATCCACCTCTGTAGGAGGGCTGGCCGTATGCACTCGGGGAATACGGGGAGATTATTTCCATCATGTCTGCGTCTTTGTTCGTCCGTGATCTATATATATAAAATTTCCAAATGATTAGATTCTTCGTGACCTGTTTTCTTCCTTTTTTGTCTGGGTTGGTGCACCAAAATGAATGAAATGTGGGGACCACCCTTGATGCCCCCGGGAAATATTTAGCTTTTTAAGTCAAGTTTTCGATATTAAAATTCTGATTACAGAATATTTTCAATTTTTCTCTGTTATATATTTGCAATTTCAAACCCATTAATCAGTGGTAGGTTAAGAATGTAGCTACTTCTTTGATTTTTAAATCTACAGGTACCTTTGGTATCATTAAACTGAATATTGGGACATCGTCTTTAGAAATCATTAAATGTATTCGATGCTTAAGGTAATCCATAACTCATTACATAAAAATTCAGAGATGAACGAGGAAGGAACTTGTCATAATCATCCCAATAAAGATAGTCCTCCTCCCGAAGTCAATATTTATTGAAGATTTGGTGATTCTACAAAGTTCATATGCAAATAATTTTAATTTCCAATTTCAGTTCAAAAATCAATTTTAAAAACATTTATCTTAAAAATACCATATTCGTAAAAAAAAAAAAAAACAATGAAAAGTTTAATCATGTAGCCTTCAAAGACTGCTTTTTTTTCGACATTCTGTCTTTCCTATTACTGTATCTGCCCTTGCTTTATGACGTAAAAGCAGTATTACTTCCATTCTACTGTATTCTTATACAGCATAAGGTTTTGAACATTAATATTTGAAATGTACAGCCTATCACGTTTTCTGCTTTGGCGCTTGCGAGATTTTTCTATATCGCCCCTTAAGATTCTGACCATGGACATTGAAAATGGTTTTTATCCTTTCCACATGGCCATCATTTGTAGAGGCTGTGGTGATTCTACATCTCTTATTCTATCTTCTATCGTACTCACAAGATTTTGAACATATAAACATGTAAAGACATACGGACGGACTTAGTTTCGAGGGGCTAACAAAAAAAAAATAATAAATAAATAAATAAATAAAAATAAAACCAAATTTTTGTCACACTAAACACACACAGCTTCTTTCCATCTGACTATTGCAATATTATATGGCTGATAACAGTTTATCCAGTCTATGTAGACTGTTTGTCGTTCATGGGCACAGCTTTTGCGCACCTTCTGAGAGTCCTAATGACATATATCTTCTTTTAGAGTATGGTTTTGCATTGACCGGTTTTAAATAGATTTCTTCATTCCAAGTTTGTTACCTTACATAATAGTGACACATTACTTTTGGTCAAAGAAATGAATTCTGTAAATCATTCCCTATGTTAATATTATTGCCTCATTCTCTCTCTCTTTCTGATAGGGAAATATGAGTGGTTATCCGACGTTTGAGTTTAAGCTTAAATACATGTACTTGTATTACAGTTTTACCATTTACTTGTTCTCGAATCACCTTTTTCACCACGCCAAGTAAATAGCTGATGCTCCCTGTATACAACTTGTAGAATATACAAGTCTCCCTGTAGAACAGTCACTGTATTTGAATCATCGTGGCATTGTTTCTGCTCCTATTGTTCAGTAAATGATGGGACTTTCATGTCCTATTGACGATCCATTTCTCTTGGCACCAAGGTTTGACCTTGTGAGTATTTTGGAGAATATTTTACCTACACATGAAATATGGCTGACATCATGGACACAGTATTTTCAGATACATCTTGGCAAATAACAACTTAAGCGTGAAATGGTGTCGGATTAAAATAGACAATTTGGCACATAAAAAAACAAGGTGTTCCGTCTCTGCTACCAGAGAGCAGCCTGCTGGACACGAATGACCAAACACGTAGCATCAGACATACATGTTTCGGATTATGGTACTTCAAGACAAAGTGACTCAGTGAAGTCAGTCCACTTCAGTGGCTCCTCTACACCTTTTCAGATTTTGAATATCTACAGGTAATTTGTCATCAGTGATTGAGTTCTCCAAAATTTGTCTCTAGGCTCTATTCAGAAAAACACCCAAATACTAGTACTTAGCAGGCTTGAGGTATCAATCCTTTCTTTCCTCCATAAGTCTGTAGACATTGTAGAGGACAGGGTCTGTGCAAGGGAAAGGATTTGTGACTATAGGCTATGATATCCTCAACCCTGTGCAACACTGTATCTAAAGCAGTCGAAAGAAAAGCATGAGTGAAAGTTAATTAACTTTGAAGTTAATTTAACAATGGTCGTGTTCCTGAATAATTAACGTTCTTTTAGTTATCTCGGGTAATTAATGTCCTTAGGGTCTCTAGGACATATTTCTCACTTTTTTGTACATAAAAGTATGAAAAATGTGACAAAAACTTGACTAATGTAAGGTGGTATACGGCTTTCATTCTTGTACAAGAAACAAAAAGTAGGGTTAATGAGTCGTAAATGATGAAACTATGTGTAATATATCACACCTAATCAAGGCATAGAAAAACTACGATAATACAACACTGGACAGGTGGTTAATTCAGAAAATTTATGTACAGGTTTCAACAATTACAGGAACTGTAGTATATATGCCCATGTCAGAGAGTGTAGATATTGTAATTTTATGTGCTACAACATCCAATCATTGCAAAAAAATTCATAATGGGTATTCTACGAATAACTTCTTAACGAACAAAAAAAAAAAAAACGGAATTAGATCACGGGTTCATGGTAACCTTAAACTGTCGGTATAAATCAAATCTATAAGAATTTCAAAACAAAGAAAATACAAATAACATGATGAGGGACATGAATTGCCTTGTTCTACCTTTTCTCACGCCGATGTCATTTACCTGTGATTACCTTGTTTGACTCGGAGCTTACATTCTTTATAATATAAAGAGTGCAAACACAAGGATTTATGATGTCTTTGATTTAGTTGATCCGGGCTTTTTCAGGGATTTACTGTTCTATTGCATATGATCCTTTGTTGACCTGCTGTCTAAATCAGTCGTCCAGGCACTCAGATAGGAATATAGTCATTCTTTTACATTCTTTATTTCAAATCATCGATGAACTAAAGTCTAGAACTATTAGAGTTTTGCCTTATCTATATCAATTTATACAAAAATCAAATCATCAATGAACTAGAGTCTAGAATTACAGGAGTTTTTTGCCCTGTGAATTTCACTGTGAATAGGTTTAGAAATTCAAAATATTTGAAACTGGTAGCAAAGTATCATTAAATACACATACATGTATAATAACGATTTACCAAGTACAATCTCTTGAACTTCTTTAATTTTATTTCAAACCTGAATTTGAATTTACCCTTACAAACTGGTAGTCTTATACATGTATCACATTCCCTTTCATTGCAGATTCTATGTATCAGTCTATAGTTTCTGGGTCGGGCTTAGAGGGGGTGTCAGAAATCCTCTCACTATTTGCATATCTCCCTTTTTTCAAAGTTAAATAATTAATCCAGTTCCGTGCATAGTTCATACTACAAATTCAATGATGTTCACATAATTTCATGTGAAAAAAAAAATATTCAAAGATGAAGTACAAAATCATGTAAAGATATCTTAAGGACAATAAAGCAGAAGAAGAAGAAGATTTCTAAGAGTACTTTAAAGTCATCCAATCTTCTGTTTCTCACCTTTTGTACAGTTTATAATGTAACCATTTGCATAATGAACAATGACGAATTGACCTAAAATTTTGCTGTTTTGCAATGAATAAAAAGCTAGTGCAATTCATTTTCAAATGCGTGAAAGAACATATTTTTTATTTTAGAAGAAGGTCGGCATTGTCATTTGAATTACACTTACTCAAGTTTAATGAATGTAACAATAATTATTTATTTTTATGTCTTTGTCCTGACAAAAAAAATACTACGCAGTTGTTTTAAAAAGAGAACGAGAGAGGGGAATAGGAGTATATACATCCGTTAATACGGCGATGTTACAAATTAGAATTTTGATAACTACAATTAGAATAAATGATATATCTTTCAGATCAATGTGAGCGTATCTCCAGATAAGATAGGAGCTGCAATCTTCGATTTGGCGATATCTTCTATTAGAAAAAGTGACATCTCCAGTTCGAAAAAGTGAATTTCCTCATGCAATAGGGGATATGACTTACTCTGGAGATATCTATAATTTTAGCACACAGAGGATTTCATAGCAGATATGATTTAAAAATATACATTTGTAATTGGGTTTATCAGTTCACTATCACTCAGAACATTAAGATATGACCAATTTGAAAGGAAATATCTGTTCAGATTTATTTTAATTAATCATAATTTTGGGCACAGGCCTAAAGATCGCCTGGATTCGACTATGCTCCTATAAAAAAAGTTTTTATTATAGGAGCATAGGCGAATCCAGGCGATCTTTAGGCCTGTGATTTTGGGATATCATAAATGTGAATTTGAGATATCTCTATTTTATAAGTTGTAAAAAGGCTCTTCATTTAAGATGGTCTTCATTTTGTGTTTCACAGATACTATCTAGAATTTTCCTGATATTCTTGAATTATTCTTTGATCTCCATATCTTGTGTCAACGTTTTGGAATACTTTTCAGACCTTATATAATTGTCTAAAAGAATTGGAATTTCATTTTGTGTTTCAATTAGAGGATAGAATGTATTATATATATGTATACATATATCGTATAAGCCCACACACGATTTTCTGTATGTATTCAGATAAGACGATGGAAAAGGCATGAGTCAAGACAAATATGAGCACCTCATAATGCTCATTACTGGGATGTTGACCCGGCCACACTATTATAGACGTAGGTCGGATCTGATCACCGGGGGAGCGTGGGGTATGTGCATACCGCACGGGAACCTTTGTTACTCAGGGGTCGGGTCGAGGGTCAAGTATCCCTTGTTAACATCAAGCAAACAAATTGTATGAAGGGGGTGGGGAAGTCAGCGCTTGTATGTCTGTCTTGTCTCTCAGATCATCAATCTTCCCAATGTACTACTTTGTAATGAGGATGGGAAAACTTATGGTCGCTCGGTCAGATTGCTTTGTTAAATTGTATGGTTCCGCTTTAAATGCAGCTTTCGGTACATTGTAAGAAAATTGTTTGTCACCCTGATCTATTGGTGTCGATATCCTCACATTATTGTTTATTAGGGGGGGGGGTATATTTCTGTGTGCGGAAAATTTCCTGCGCATCTTTGAATTTAATAAATTTAAATGAATTACTTCTTTTTTAATTCCTTGTCATACATAGTCAGCGACGAATTTCTGGAAAATGATATGAGAAATACATGTACATTTATCAAGAAATAAGATTGATAGTGTACTACCAAGGAAGTGTCCAGGAGGTCCTTGTGTCGGCTGGTGAACATGTACTTGAAGATTAGCTATCGCCAATTATACCATATAAGCATCGTAATATGCTGAGTTTGTATCGGCTTTTCTTTGATGAGCAATGCATTTGCCTACATATTTACGTACCTATATGATAAATAAACAAGGGTAGATGGCCTCAGAATTCCTGTGGTTTACATGATGGTTTTGTTAGAAGATCCATATTGGGAAAATAAACATATACATACAATAGTTTCCCATTCCTGTCGTGTTTGACATTTTCTTCTCTCTTGATCAGACTTAAATTGAAACAATCGGTAATCAGGTAAGGAGATTAACTTGTTTGTAAACATTTAGGGACAGGTGCCCCCCGCTCATTGTTCAAGAATCGTGTTTGGATACTCTGTCATCAGTATGTAACGTATCTTTACGACAAGAGTTTGTGATGACTAAGGCTTACGTATATATTGGTAATTCTCTACCTTTGTATACAGTGCTCTCCTCTGGAATTTCTGCAACGACTCATTTTCGAAACCACGATTACAGCTTGACCGAGAGCAATCTGGTTCGTGTCAACTGTAATTTTGGGCATTTTTCAGCTTTTAGATATTCCGTTTCTAACAGCACGGCTTTGGACACGGGTACACGATATTTCGTTGAGGAAGTACAGAGCAATGACCCTGTACATTTAAGATGTATATTAAATAATCTTTCTGAATATGAAATATTTCTATATTTGAAAAATGATATATGTACCTAAAAAGGATCATTCACGTAAAAGTACACATTGCAACGCATTTATGCAATCATGTACTTTTCTGTCCGCAAAACATCCATACCAAACCAAAATCATTCTGCAAACGTAATGACCGGGATACCCTGCATATCTTCGTTTTATGTGCATGGCGAGGATAGGTTAATCTACGTTATAGACGGTATTTACAAAAAGACAAAATCATATAATCAAAAACATGTATCATTCAATCCATTATCCTTACGTCTAATTAGTTCCTGTACGATCATTTACTGGGACATTATCAGAACAGACATCGATACGGGTTAGGTATTCCAAATTATTTTTGTCTGGCGGAAGTACCCGATAACACCACGTGGTAGAGGTCAGTCACATGCAGAGTGTTCCATGTAGCCGTCTTTTCATAAAGGTAGAGGTTTGACAGAACCTGATATTTTCAGGTGAAGAGTTCCGTACGATTCCTTGACTGTGAACAAGTAGAGGACAAAAGACGGACGACGACGATGACAGAGAAGCTTCACGAGACTTCTTATGTTACCAGACTGTGTACATGTAGAATTCCATAATGACGACATGCCTCTGTGTAAATTATCATAATGACTTGCAAAGCATTTGGATACCAGTACGAACTCTTTTAATAATGATCTTATATACAAATGTGCTAATGCTCTTAGTTATATGCAAATGCACTGCATTTGGTATTCTTTGAATGAATAAAATCAAACCAATTTCTGACGTTTCTGCGACAGCTACTAGTACTTTGTAACAATCAAATGCTTGGTAATCATATTGTAAAGATGAAAATTACATTAGACAATCATTTATGAATTCATTTTCAAGGTTACAGGTTTGAAAACATCTTCAACGATTCTAAAGCTAGAACAGGAAAATGGACAGTTAGCCAGGGGTTCGTTGGCCATCAATTTATTGGTCACACAGAATGGGTGAATAATCAAATATGTCTATTGGATGATTATTAAGAGTCCATTGAAACATTCGCCAGCCGTGAGATATCTCCGAGGCCTCGCCGTTTTATTAAATATTCACCAAATATTTGAATTGATTATAATTAACATGACGAACGCGACACTCGCGTGCGCCCAAGGACTCCTTCTTACAAGTGATATTTGAACCTATTAAATTTACCCAATGAGGTTGGAAAGAATGGACAATTTAAAGCCTCGCTGTAACGCGATACCATCCCCTCTTCAAGACCAAAATATTCGCGGTCAAATCTAGAAAAATTATGAATAATAAATTAGATTAAAGTTTAAACAAATTACTGGTCATTACACCGGGGGTATCAGTGCTGCTTTGCAATCTTGTCAAAACACCACGTGCTAATTGAACTTTTGTGACCTCTTTGAAACCCTCCTCGGCATTTTATGACATTTTACATGATTACCTGTCATCGAGTGAATGCTATTATGTCTATGGGCGGAAGTTCCAAGTTATTAAAAAAACCCGACATGTTGCGATGCTGGAATTTTAGCTTATTAATGGAAATGAATTTAGAACATCTTTAAGTTTTGACCACCCCGCGGTATTAACTTTCAAATTTATGTCTTTTCATTTAAGTTTTCAAAGATATGAATCGATCATAAATATTCATTAGGCATGTGTTTACTTAGAATAAAAAGTCTTTGACAAACAAAAGCTTTGGTCCTTAAGAATACTTTTAAAAGAGGGATACATGTAGAGTAAGATAGAGAAAAACTGTTTTCATCCAAAAATGTGCATAGTAAAATGCCTTTTTACAACAAGTCTTAGACTCTGACAAGAGAAAACAGCATCTTATCAGGCGGATACTAGAATTTAGCAGGATATGGGCAGACAGAACTACCGAATTAAGATATCCGTCCCATGTTTAGAATTTAGATAACAAGATCCTGCTTCCGACGAAAAAACTCCAGACAAAGGGAGGAGAGCGAGGGACAGGAAGAGGACGTCTGTAAACCCACCAGTTTGTTTAACATTGTTCGAACAAACAGTTACATCCAATTTGACATAAAATACAAGATTATAGACGGTGATATGGGAAATTCCATTAGATTCTCTTTGAATCTACTTCTGCAAAATAGTGATTTTTTAGGTTTTCAACAGGTAATTAAGAAATGTTTAGTCGTCTTTATGTTGTTCAATGTGTTAAGAGAACATAAAACTTGAATCGTTCACGTTCGCAAAATCGCATTGTATGAGAAAGGAAATACCTTTTTTTCGTTTTGAACAATTTTATACAACAGCTTATACACTTTCATTTACTATTCTTAATGAGTGAATTAAAGTTAAACACAAACCCCAATTCAGAATGCAGCAGAGAAAATAGCATAACATACTCTCACTAGATGAGAAGAGGAGGACAATCAGACGGAGACGACAACACACGAAGGACAACGTTATCGATATGTACAATCTCCACAACTTCCAGTGCTAAACCGAAAATTTCATGGTAACTCAAAATATTATGCTTATCAGTTGACAATGCCATTCACAATAATGTTCTTACATCTGCAAATACTGTTTTAAGATAAATATGACGCTGAAACAAAATGAAAATCAGTTTCTATGGTTACTATGTAGCAAAAGACAACAAGACTCAGAAAAGAGAAATACAGAACCATATCCAATATAACACTTTCTTTCAAAGAAGGCACATACATGTGCCCGCTGATAAGTAACAATATTTGAAAAACCCAGTTTTCCCTTTTTCTTAAGTTATATCTCATTGTTGTAGATCGAAGAAAAAAGAAAACATCATTATCACGGAGTCTAGTTGTTTTCATAAATTTCAATGATAATTGTTTTCCATCATTTTATAACCGTATTAAAGTCCAAAAGTATGTATAAGATAGATCACTCAAATACATTCTGTATAAGAGGAGCCATGGAGGGCGTCACCTATTTGGTGATCCTCTGACATTTTAAAACACATCAATAAATGATTATAAACGTGTAATTATTATTTTTGACACCATTTTGACAAACGGCACAGCTATAGATCTGTCATAGGTAACTAATTGATATTGAAGTTTTTTATGCGAATAAAATTTGCAGATTATTTGCTCTACCACATCGTAAAATAGGACAATGGATATGCTTGGTACTGCCATGTTTTGTTTTCATATCATACTTTCAATGAAAAAAAAAGTTTCATTAATCTCGTTAAAGTATGTCTTTTCCAAATGAGATTCTGCATCGTGCAACATAACATGTACGAATGTTATTTGATCGGACAATAAAACCATGTAATAAAATTTCAATCAGCTCTTATTAGGTATGATCTATCTGACCATCTGATCTAATGGCACCAAACCTAACAACTTGCGCGGAAAACAAGAGCATTGGGAAATACACACAATATTGGTTCCGATGTAAATATTCATAAACAAAACATCATTGTAAAAATTGAGTTTTACTGGATGGAGCTATCTCAATGCGTTATCACTGCAGAATTCTACATTGATTTGAATTCATATTCAACCGTATACCGACAATGATCAAAATAACGCCCTCAACCCATATCGATAAACGCTACTACGTTCTAAACATTTTTTTTAAAAGAAAAATGTTTTAATACCTTTTTTTCTGTGTTTCGAGTAAATTGTGTATTCTTCAGTCAAAACATCAACATAAACATGATAAAACAAATATCAAAACAGCTTTGGGCTTTTTTCCACACCAACACTAATCAAAATTATCTCGTGTTTAACGAAAATAAGAAGTAATTCGTCCTTGTCTGTCTACGTTTGAGGTAGAGAGTGTGTATTTTTCATTTTAAAGAATTGTTTAAAGTTAAGTCTAAACAAGCATCAATCAAAACAACCACAACATCGCTAATATCACTTGCGTCCTCAAAGTAAATCGATCAAAAATTACGTCCCCAACAAAGGTTGCTTAGAACACATGGTACTATGTCCTTTTATTTGATCTTTGAGGTATTTGTGCATTTTTCATTAAAACATGGCTTAAACATTTACGTCCTAAACAAAACATCAATCAGACGACTGCATCCTTATCTAGTATCCTGTGATACTTTTTATTGGTTTATCACATAAATCCACAGGCACACGTAGAAGCCCAATTCACTCAAACAAATCTGTTAATCACTAAAATTAGAATCAAGATTGGCGACAGATAATGTGGGTTACATATTTTTTAATGAATTATCTCCCTTGATAAAGGTGATGGGGCGTAAAGAAATAACTTTAAAGCTTGAAGTAAATGTATATTTTGTACTACTGACGAAGATTCATTGTCCGAAGCAGGTCTTTCATTTTCGGAGGGCTCGTATCTGGCAGTAGAGGTTTGGGTTTTTTTTTTATCACAGGACATTTAACTTTATTCATTTCATAATAGAAAGAAGATCTCCAACAAGACAGGAAAACACCCCACAAGACAACAGACTAGACACGCACAACAGAATCAAAACGGGACAAGGAACACCAAACACGACATCAAAACACCAGACACAAAAGACTATACATACACCAACGAGACCCAAAGTGCCGACTTAGGACGGACATCTGCCACGTCAGTAGCAAATTATGTAGTTATCCGGATTACGTGCGCAATAATGTAGCAAATACCCTACAGAGCATTTCTTGTAACGTAGAAAAAAGTAAATAGTTGTGCTAGGGTCCGTCTAAAATTCCAAAAGGTTTAGTGTCAGACTTTTCAAATTCTAGTCAAAAATCTAAACTTCCAAAACTTCAAAACTTATTTTTGGTTTTTAAAATATCAATTTACAAAAAAAAAATGTTTGGAATATTGAATTGTAAAGTGACACACAAACTACAAGAAAGGAGGGGATCTCCAACAACAAGGTACAATTGAAACAAATGATGAGACAACATAAATGTAAACATTAGAATACTTTAGGGTATGATGCTCTGAAGATTTCTCTTTTTTAAAGTACAGATTCAGAAACATTATATGCATATTTCATTTATGACAGAACAGTAGATACATTTATTTTGAGAACGGCGAGTATTTTTTCCTACATTGTACATGTAAGATTGTAATATTTTATGCGCCTTTTTAGAAAATTCAATTTAGAGCAAAACAAGGTTAAGTTTTATTCTCTAAACGTCATATGTAATCAGTTGTACTCCAAGGATCTGTGTACTAGGCACAATTGAAACAAAGTTATCTATAAATATTCGTCAATTGGGGAAATTAAGATTAAAGCTAAGCCGTTATTCAGGCCAATAATGCCGCTGACCCGGTCATACCAATACACTGTCGTCTATTATGCAACTCTTAAGACAAAATTTAAAAGGTCGATTTTAAATCAATTTTCTCGTCACTTTTGCCCTGATACGGGACGATCTATAGGAGGTCGCGACACTTCCTAATCTACGTATGCCGTAACCGTCGTCTGGACTCCACGGGTAGTCATATAATGACCACCGATATATGGGGATTGTTAAAGGTGCTCGATTTCAAGATTTGTAAAAGTTTTAATAATTTTAAAGCACTGTCTTCATGGGTATCATTGAGGAAAGCGAGATAACTCATTTCTTGGTCTGTTACTTCGAGTATTTGGTCCATTTTGTAGGCCACATGCTTCTTTTGATGACACCGCATTTGGAAGTATATCCAGGAGGCTGCCCTTTGGCGGCAGAATGTTCACACTTACGTTTTGCTCTGCTATCTTCTTGATGATTTCTGAATTCGGGCTTCTACCTATAATCTTGACCATGTAATTTCAACTTATTCACCAAATATGAGGTGTAAGCAACGGAAATTTGTTTTTCGTCGTTACATATTCAAAACATGCCATTTTGAAAAAAAAAAGAATTTCGTTTACTATATTTGTATAAACAGTCAAGAATCTCCGGTATTGGGAGGAGAAAGAAATAGAGAGCGACTTTATTTGACGTTTTTACAAGGTGACTCCTCGACCTTAATAAACAGTATACGTATGTATAAATGACTGAGAAGTGAGATTAATGACCAGTTTTATCTAAGCGGCTTTCTTACAGGTAGACATCAAAGGAAGTCGCCGTCATCAAGGATATGAAAACTTTTCTTCAATATAATTCTAAGGTAATTATAGAAAATAAATGAGAAACATTTAGGTATCATTAGGACACAATATCGCATGCTTACTGATAACATACACCTTAAATTTGGCATGCGGAATGGACAACATAATAATAGGTGCCCTATTTGTGAAGTTATATTCAAAGTTATCTTCGAAGATTTTTTTTCTTAATTTCTCATTCCCTTAATTTGAAAATATATCCGAGTGTCACAGACGGACAGACAGAGAACCAGAGAGGAAACATACATGTATATTGTCTAGGTCCGGTTTTACCACGAACCATACTAACAAACATCAAAGACAACAACAAAGACACAAGTAAAGGGAAGGATCTCCAGCATGACAACCCTGCAGACACCCAGCGAAACAAACCCACAAGAAACTGACACAGATTAGACAAAACTATAAACCGCACAATGACGCTAGAACATTATACAATATTATCGAAACAGACACACAGAAACATCAAACATCAAAGACAATGCATAAAAGGAAGGAGACCAATGTGCACCCGGCACCGACTTTGGACGGCCATCTGCTATTAGCAGATGGTGTAGTTATCCGGATTACGTGCGCACAACCCTCCTTCTTATCCGGATACACAGGGGTCTCCATAGACGCACAATTCTTGTATAAACATTATACTTCTCACTGTAAGGTGACATCACAAACGAGAAAGTTAAACGCAGTGACCTTTTGTAATACATATACTATGTAAATATATCTAAAAAGTCTATGGCATGCGTTTAACAGTCTGTGCTCTGCTGGCTGAAACAATCTCAAGATCAACCACTCGAGAAGTCTGACCAACTTTCAGATAGGACAGAGAATCAGGACCCAGTCATCTCTGATGAGATTTAAACAAGGCCCATTAAGGAGTACCGTCGTCACGGTTGGCCAGTGTGCAACGTTGGAAAAGACACTGGTATAAAACTGTAGATTGGTTCAATATCATGCCCAGTGTTCTTTTGATGCCCTTAGGATCATATCCTCGGTAAAGCAGGCGACCGACTATTTTCTTACATTTTTGGTTGAAGTTTGATCTGTCTTTGATCTTTCTGATTTTGTTTATTAGTCACCGTAAAACGAAGGCAATGAAATTCCCAATGATATATACTCTGATGCTGGAGTTGTCCCAAATTTTGAACGAAGTTCAGAATAGTTATTGTAAAATTTCCAAAATGATAACACTCCCTCTTAGAAGCCCAAGAAGCAAACCAAGACTCCATTAACACATTGAAAGACAACATAGAAAAGACATCAATATGAATAAGGTCAAGGTCATTTTCAAGCTAAAAAAGTCCTTTGATGAATTATCTTTGTCCCATCGGTACTTCTTTAATCATTGATGTCTTATCCCAAAGGATATATCCTAAAATTCTGATGTAGGGTAAAGGACATATGCCCGGACGGTCTGACAGCGACTACCGGTATGTTTTCTCGAATTCGTTCAAAATCAGGAGCCCCCCCCCCCCCCCCCCCCGATAAATGACAAGGAAGAGATCCTTTACACAACCACCTATTCACATGGCTTAGAGTAACATTGGTATCAGCAGGATAGTCTTGTCAAATAAAATTCACATGTGAAATATATCATACCTCTTACTTACCAGTTAAAAGATATGGTCAATCTCAAATTTTCAGAAAAGGTACATCATCTCGGTGAAGTTCACTAGGTAAACGTTTTTGATTACAAAATAAGGCATTATCATTAGTTAAAAAAAATAGTAGTGTATGTAGAAAGGTCTTGTCATAAGGAATACACGTGTGAAATATCAAAATACCATCACTAACCAATCAAAAGATATAGCCAATCTTAATTTTGTGGAAAATAAGTGAAATCTCTGGGTCATGGTCACTTGAAAAAATTATGGTGTGTGAAGAATGGGTCTTGCCACAAAAACACACATGTGAAATATCAAAGCCCTATCGCTAAGCAACCAAAAGATATAGCCAATTTTTTTTTTTTTTTTTTTAAAGATGGTGAAATATCTAGGTCAAGGTCACTAGGTCCAAATTGTGTAATATGCAGAAAGATCTTGTCACAAGGAATTCACATGTGAAATATCAAAGCCATATCACTTACCAATCAAAAGTTATGGGGTGTGACACCCAAAGTATGACAGACAGAAGTGTCGCTATGCTTCGCAGGCGACACGAAAACGAATCATACAAGTGACGACACCTACCGAGATTTTGCTTGTGCCGCCTGCAAAGCGGCTTATTCTTAAAAAGTTGATAAAATTGTAGGTCAAGGTCACTTTCGTCAAAATTATTGGTATCAATGAACATTTTTCATGTTCGCGGACTTCAGACTTCGGACAACGCACTTTGAAGGGACTGTGTCACAAAAAGCAATATGTTGATTCTATTCAAATGAGCTTAGCATACTTTGTGTGAATAACTTTTTTTGCGTTTTTTTTTTCTGTGAAATATATATTTAAAGCTCTCCGGTGTCGATGTACTATCATCCATTGTGTGTTCAGATTTTACTTTTTTAATCGCACCTGATTTCTTTCATATGGCCCCTAGAGTGCGAAGTCCGGAGTTCGAACTATGTCAACTTGAAAAAAAAATATCCAGTAGGAAAGTCACATGAAATTCATATGTGAAATAGCAGACCTCTTACTTACCGATTAAAAGATTTGGTCAATTTCAAATTTCAGATACGAGGGTCAGTCGTCTTTGTCAAGGTCACTACGTAAAACATTTGGTAACAAAGCAAAGGTCTCATAATAAGAAACTCATGTGTGAAATATTAGAGCAATATCACTTACCAATCAAAAGATTAAGCTAGTCTTAACTTTTTTGAATAGTAGGTTAAATTTCTAGGTCAAGGTTACTAGGTGAATAAAGCCTGTGTTTGTGAAACACGAATGCCCCCGGTGGCACCTTTGTTAGTATAAACGCCATTTTCTGTTTAGCACGTGAAAGGTCAAAGTCAAGGTGACGAAGTCAAAACCTTTTGCTATCAATGAAATGGTCTTCTCACAAGGAATACACATGTGAAATATGAAAGCCCTATCACTTACTATTCAAAAGTTATGCCCAATGTTAAAGTTTTTGAAAAGTAGGTCAAAGGTCAAGGTCACGAGGACAAAACTTTTGGTATCAATGGAAAGGTCTTGTCACAAGGAATACACATGTGAAATATGAAAGCCCTATCACTTACCATTCAAAAGTTATGCCCAATGTTAAAGTTTTTGAAAAGTAGGTCAAAGGTCAAAGTCAAGGTCACGAGGTCAAAAATGTTGGTATCAATGGAAAGGTCTCGTCACAAGGAATACACATGTGAAATATGAAAGCCCTATCACTTACCATTCAAAAGTTATGCCCAATGTTAAAGGTTTTGAAAAGTAGGTCAAAGGTCAAGGTCACGAGGTCAAAAATTTTGGTATCAATGGAAAGGTCTTGTCACAAGGAATACACATGTGAAATATGAAAGCCCTATCACTTACCATTCAAAAGTTATGCCCAATGTAAAAGTTTTTAGTTCGGACAAACAGACAAACAGACGGACAGGCCAAAAACTATATGCCCCCGAATTCGGATTCCGGGGGCATAAAATTATGGTATGTATAGAAAGGTCTTGTCACAAGGAATACACATATGAAATCCCTATCACTTACCAAACATAGATAGAAAAGTACGTCCAATATCTAGGTCAAGGTAACAAGGTAAAATTATGGTATGTGTAGAAAGGTTAAGACTTGCCACAAGGAATACATGTGTGAAATCTTAACCTTTCAGAAAAGTAGGTCAAATATCTAGGTGAAGGTTACTGGGTCAAAAATCATGGTATGTAGGTCAAGGTCTATAGGTATAAAAATTATGATATCTGTAGGAAGGTCTTCTCACAAGAAATACACATGCGAAATATTAAACTTTAAGCCCTACCACTTACCAATTAAGGTAGAGTATCCCTCAGGTAAGAATTCTTGAAATTTTATGCCTGGATATCCTATTTTTTCTCTTCAGAATATTGTTCAGATTATCAAACTAATATGGTTTTGAGAAAAGAAACTTTTATAGTTACATTTCATCACCCCTAAAAAGGGATTTTCTTACTTTTCCCACAGGGTCCGATGTTAAAGTTCAAACGGCTACACTTTCGGCATGATCATGAAACCAAGACTTATATTTTGTTTGTATATCAAGTTTAACATAAGCTTTGAATATATGGAAATGAAATTATTGTTAAAGTTGTTATTTAGGAAATATGAGCATCTGAGACCTGAGGGATGCTCTACCAGAAAAGTTATGGGCTGTCACACCTAAAGCGTGACAGACAGACAGACGGACAACAGACAAAGTGATCCCTCAGTGTCGCTATGCTTCGCAGAATAAAAAATTATGGTATGTTTAGAAATATCTAGTCACAATTAACAAAAGTTTGAGGCTTCAAACCCCTAAAGCCGCCCGGCCCGGGCTTCCACTGTCGCGAATGTAGAGGAGAATGAGATACGATCAGAGGCGAATGAACAATCGTGTCACATTCTTGTCTGTTCTTATGAAGTATTTCTTGGCGCGATAGGCACACGATAGCGCCTCGAATGCAACAAGAATATGCTACGCGTCCGCTACGATAATGAAGCGATGTGATAAGAATAGAGAGGAATGCGACACGAATGTGCCACGGTTAAAATACACTAAGGCGAATGAGAGGCGAATGCAGGAGATTGAGACACTACTTAAACCCGATAGCGCTACGATGCAGGAGATTGAGACATGACTTTAACCCCGATAGCACTGCGATCATGACAAGAATGTGACATGAGCAAAATCATGATCATTTGACACATCCAGGAGCATCAATACCCTTTGTTGACTTTGACCTCTTTCCAGGTTGTTTTCTCTTGAAAGGCATTGTCAAAGTTTTCAAAATATTGATCCGCACACTTTTACATCAACTCTTAGATAATCATTATTGTCACCGTCGTGTGTGTATGTAGTACTATCGTGGCAATATCGTGTCAAGATCGTGGCTGATTCGCGTTGATTTCTTCATTCGCGTCACATTCTCGGCGCATTCGCATCACATTTGTGTCAGATTCTTTCTTGTCGGGACTCTATCGTGGCTCATTCTCCTCCACCTTTGGAACAAGAATGCATGCGAATGTGAGGAGAACGCGCTGCGAATGGAGAAGACAAGACGAATGCGCTGCGCATGTACCGAGAGTGTGAAGCGAATAAGAATTCAGATGCGAATATTTTAAACAGTTTGAAGCATTCGCGTTGGTGCCACGAACAGAGGAGAATATAGGAGAACATGACACGATGAGATGAGAATGCCCGCGATTGAGAGGAGAATGCGCTACGATTAAACAAAATCACCTAATCGTAGCTCTATCGCCTCTGCATTCGCGACAGTGGAAGACCGGCTTAAAGCCGGGCTTCCACTGCCGCGAATGTAGAGGAGAATGAGCTACGATCAGAGGCGAATGAACAATCGTGTCACATTCTTGTCTGTTCTCATGAAGTATTTCTTGGCGCGATAGGCACACGATAGCGCCGCGAATGCAACAAGAATATGCTACGCGTCCGCTACGATAATGAAGCGATGTGATAAGAATAGAGAGGAATGCGACACGAATGTGCCACGGTTAAAATACACTAAGGCGAATGAGAGGCGAATGCAGGAGATTGAGACACTACTTAAACCCGATAGCGCTACGATGCAGGAGATTGAGACATGACTTTAACCCGATAGCACTGCGATCATGACAAGAATGTGACATGAGCAAAATCATGATCATTTGACACATCCAGGAGCATCAATACCCTTTGTTGACTTTGACCTCTTTCCAGGTTGTTTTCTCTTGAAAGGCATTGTCAAAGTTTTCAAAATATTGATCCGCACACTTTTACATCAACTCTTAGATAATCATTATTGTCACCGTCGTGTGTGTATGTAGTACTATCGTGGCAATATCGTGTCAAGATCGTGGCTGATTCGCGTTGATTTCTTCATTCGCGTCACATTCTCGGCGCATTCGCATCACATTTGTGTCAGATTCTTTCTTGTCGGGACTCTATCGTGGCTCATTCTCCTCCACCTTTGGAACAAGAATGCATGCGAATGTGAGGAGAACGCGCTGCGAATGGAGAAGACAAGACGAATGCGCTGCGCATGTACCGAGAGTGTGAAGCGAATAAGAATTCAGATGCGAATATTTTAAACAGTTTGAAGCATTCGCGTTGGTGCCACGAACAGAGGAGAATATAGGAGAACATGACACGATGAGATGAGAATGCCCGCGATTGAGAGGAGAATGCGCTACGATTAAACAAAATCACCTAATCGTAGCTCTATCGCCTCTGCATTCGCGACAGTGGAAGACCGGCTTAAAGCCGGGCTTCCACTGCCGCGAATGTAGAGGAGAATGAGCTACGATCAGAGGCGAATGAACAATCGTGTCACATTCTTGTCTGTTCTCATGAAGTATTTCTTGGCGCGATAGGCACACGATAGCGCCGCGAATGCAACAAGAATATGCTACGCGTCCGCTACGATAGTGAGGCGAGTGTGATAAGAATAGAGAAGAATGCGACACGAATGTGCCACGATAAAAAGACACGGAGGCGAATGAGAGGCGAATGCAGGAGATTGAGACACGACTTTAACCCGATAGCGCTACGATACAGGAGATTGAGACATGACTTTAACCCGATAGCGCTGCGATCATGACAAGAATGTGACATGAGCAAAATCATGATCATTTGACATATCTAGGAGCATCAATACCCTTTGTTGACTTTGACCTCTTTCCAGGTTGTTTTCTCTTGAAAGGCATTGTCAAAATTTTCAAAATATTGATCCGCACACTTTTACATCAACTCTTAGATAATTATTATTGTCACTGTCGTGTGTGTATATAGTACTATCGTGGCAATATCGTCTCACTATCGTGTCAATATCGTGCCTGATTCGCGTTTTTTTTCATTCGCGTCACATTCTCGGCGCATTCGCATCACATTCGTGTCAGATTATTTCTTGTCGGGGCTCTATCGTGGCTCATTCTCCTCCACCTTGGGAACAAGAATGCACGCGAATATGAGGAGAACGCGCTGCTAAAGGAGGAAAATGCAGGGCGAATGCGCTGCGCATGTGCCGCGACTGTGAGGCAAATAAGAATTCAGACGCGAATGTTTTAAACAGTTTGAAGCATTCGCGTCGGTGTCGCGAACAGAGGAGAATGCAGGAGAACATGGCACGAAAGTAGCACGATGAGACGAGAATGCCCGCGATTGAGAGGAGAATGCACTACGATTAAACAAAATCACCTAATCGTAGCTCTATCGCCTCTGCATTCGCGACAGTGGAAGCCCGGCTTAACCAATCAAAAGATATAGCCAATCTGAACTTTTTTGAAAAGTATGTCAAATATCTAGGAACGTGAATACCAAGTGGAGATGAGATCTGGTGCCCGGGAACAGTAAGTATCACCATGCAGCTTACAAGCATTACCTGTCAACCACGCCCGGATTAACTTTGCTTGTTTGTTCCTTGGGTCATCCTTCACAACTCTAGCTGTGGACCTTATTAGAGATTTTCAATTGGCCATCATTTTTTTAGATGACCGCAAATGTGAGGCTAAATTTTCTAAATTCAAGCTAAATTATGGTACGTATTTTTCATTTATGTTACTTGTCAATTTTAACATACCCTAATCATCTTTCACGGACTACCGGAATATACAAACAAAAATGATAGGATGGGGGTACATTAAACTAGATAAAGAAGATCCTGACGACAATCTCAACAGCACTCACAATAGAGCACCAAATGGAACATCGACGGACCCCTAGCAAGCTAGAGGTGGGACCAGGTGCCCGGGAGGAGTAAGCACCCCCTGTTTGGCTAGCAGCACCCGCCGTCGATGTTCATGCACGAAAAATGAAAACAATATCTAAAAACATGCACTGTCTGAGGAAATGTCTATAACTAAACTAACACTTCAACAGCATAAAATAACAACTTTACAACAAGAATAATCTCATAAAAAGAATAAAAGAATACAATATATATGCACAACCAATGTAAGTCCC
The DNA here is from genome assembly GCA_033119305.1 of Pinctada imbricata. NCBI lineage: Eukaryota > Metazoa > Mollusca > Bivalvia > Pterioida > Pteriidae > Pinctada > Pinctada imbricata. The sequence goes on along the minus strand of VSWD01000006.1, from coordinate 50,361,642 downwards.
TGGGATGTTACTATTGAAAGGAACGTGCCGAAATTCGTGTATTTTGAAGTCACAATGAATCAAATATAAAAAGCATACCGCGACGGCTGTTCTAACCTGCAAACTGAACCCGCCACGAAATGAATTTTGACGTCATACCTAGAAAAAGCAATTTCAGAAAACAAGAATGAAACAGACAACTTTGGTGCATATACATGTATATAGAATAAATGTAATAATTTGTGTTTTGTTACGGATATGCAAAACACATTAAGTGCATTTATCGCATGAAATGCGCTAACGCGCATTACATGTACGATAAATGCATTTGCTGTGTGTTGCATACCCGTAACAAAACACAAATAAAGACACTTATTCTCTATATATTGTGGCAGTCTGGCCGAGACGGGCCACATCTCAACTTGTAGGAATAACACCTGTAGAAGTTCCAACAGTTTATTCAGCAACATCATATCAATGAAATCATAACATCAAATAAGAATGGCTTGTTTCCCTCTCTAGTTGTACAGAACAATGATTTGATGGCTATGGCATTCTTTACTATGTATAAATATGATGGAAACTACTAAATGAGCCCTGGTACCCAACTGGACCTCTTGTTGAAAAACGAATTCTGTTGGTAAAAAATCTTATATTCTTAAAATAGTAACTGAGCTCTGGGATGGCCTTGGGCCTCTTGTCAAAATATGAAACTCACTAAAAGTACTAGTCAGGATATAACTTAATCTCAATTATTGTGCTCTCTCATTAAAACAAATTACTATACATGTACGGACTCTAGCTATTTACATTATTACATCTCCATATCTATTCAAATTTACTTAATTCTTATTTGCTCTTCATTGTAACTTATAAAAATTATGATCATCAGTTTTCAAATCCATTTTGGTACCTAAGTTAGTGTTTTCAAAAGATGTTGACTCTACGAGCGCAAGAGCAAGTATGAGTCGATCGCGATTGCTCTCTCCCTTTTATGGATTTTGGACCAATCGCTGCCAGGAAAAATTTCTGGCAGTGCCAGGAATATTCCTGGCAGGGGGAAATTCACTTCAAAACGTACATTGAACTTCACAAAAACAATAAATTTGACATTCTAATGCATCAAAGATGAAATTAGTAACGATTAGGTGGCAAAAACTCATGAAAATACATGTGCAAAAATTGGAACTAGTTCTCCGCGTCTCTAGATGCGGCGTAAGCATCGGGCGTGTCACATACCTACAACCAAATCGTAGTTTCTCACAAAATAAACAATGTTAGCAATAAAAAATGATTGAAAGTACTCAAAACTGTCATCATCTCGAACAATTGTGTCCAAATTTCCCTCTCTATTAAAGGTTATAAGCGAGAAATTCAAATCAATGCGCCATGCATACTTACTGATTACATAGAAACAAAATGGCGTCACTCGAAAACTGGTAGCTCAGTGCGATATAGAAAAATGGAAATTTACATAATAAAATCACTCTACAACGAATGTCAGGATGATTCCGAGCTAAATAAGATAATCATACATTGAATTAAACCAGAAATGACACAGTAAGAATTGTACTTCAGTCGAATCTTCTCTGTTGCTAGTTATACATGTCAACACACGTGAAAACGAAAGTTGATCAACGAAAAGCTGTCGTAAGAAAACGATTGAAATGAGGGCTATTTCTGATTACAAACAATAATGGACAGAATATCTGTATACAGGTAGACAATACCCTTTTATTTCATGAGATAAAGTATTTTCAAAGAAAAGTTATTTTTTTCTATGCACAAAATGGGTCGAAAAATGACACTCATCAAAACAACATGTATGAGGGAAACAAGCCTAACAATAAGTTACCTATGTGATAAATACATGGTCATAACAACAATGGATTACCTCTGCCCTATACATGCATGAGTACTAATTCATAAACATGGCAAATCACATAAATCTGAAAACCAACCCCACTCCAACAAGCACCTGTTAGGGTAAAACCTGACTGTTACACTATTGTCTAACAATAAATTCATTTATCAAAGCAAGCAAATGCACAATATATATCGACCTTTGTATCGACTAGTCTTGGGTACGAATATCCATCATACGAGTAAAACTAAAAAACGGAAATAATAACGAGTATAATCTTCCTTTTCGAAAATCCATGCCAGGTTTCAGCAGCAACATTGACCAAAACAAATTTTATCTGCGTTCATCGCCATTTTCATTGTTTATCGATTCATATTTTGATTTTAGTTTTAAAATGTGGATACTTGCATAGTTTTTTGCATGTCAATTCTTTTACCGTCCAAAGTCGGCACCGGGTGCACATTGGTCTCCTTCCTTTTATGTGTGGTCATTAATGTTTGATGCTTTTGTTCGTCTGTTTCGATTGTCTTGTATGATGTTGTAGTGATATTTGTCGTCTATTTTTTGTGGTTTGTAGATTTGTCTGATGTCAATTACGTGTCACTTTCTTGTGGGTTTGTTTCGCTGGGTGGGTGCGGGTGGTCATACTGGAGATCATCCCCCTTTTTTTACCCATATTTTAGTTGCAATCGATATTTTCCTCGTGGGCACATATTGTAGAGTATGTAAAGTTTTCTGGAAGATTGACATGCTTTAATGAAGATGATGAAATAAATATCTTATTGTCATGTGTTATGATGAATGAAATTATGAATAGAATGTTTAAAAAAAAACAACAGAATAATGTTAATTTAGAATACAGAACGCGTTTCAGTATCATGTTAGAAAATAAAAATCAAATGTTTGTAAACTTGAGTGTTTCAATTTGTCAGCTCATTTTGTGAAGTTAACAGAGACTCCAGGAGTAACAATGTTCCCTTTCACAGAAAGTAAGTGATGGTGGTATTATATCATGTTAATTTTCAGTTCTTGAATTTTATAGTACCAATTTATATACTAAACACAGCAGAAACTTTGTATTTTCTATCTAAATATCACTTATTTCAAAGATGAGCTTATAAAGGATGTTAAAAGAGAGTTTAATGTGGTTTAGAATTGTATAGAAGCAATGTGAATATGTTGACCTCATTCATATGTTACCCAAAACTCCATCTAATGAAAATGAAAACGGTTTTTCATAGTAGATATTAAAATCCCAAGAAACTAGAAAAATAAATGATATTGAGACATGAACATCGGTATCTATTATGTTCTCTAGCATCATAGTAAGCCGTAATCCGGGACAAACACAAATGTTAAACGTCTTTAAATTCAATAGCATCATTTAAAACCAGATAAATTTACAACATGGACCAGACATGCACGTTTCGGGTACTAAACCCTCGGTAGTGATCCTCAGTCTAAACAATGTAATACGACCAAAAAGTATGAAAATCATTATGTCCAAAAATGTACCAAAAGACGTAGCAGAATGATTAGGATATGATGCTACAGGACCCACGTTTTAGAAATTTCAAGAAATTTTGTAACAGAAAATTACAAATGCGTTGAAGAGACGGACAGTCAACCGAAGTTTATCGAACTTGGCTAAATGTGCCCTCGGGGACTCTTGGTCCACCAGCAGTGACACTCACAAAGTCTGCTTAAATCGAACCGGAAGAAAGTCAGAGGATTCAGATTAGAAGACATATGAGGAACAATTTCGCTATAGAAAAGGTATAAACACAATATTAGAGTATGGAACCGGTGACACATTAACCTAACCCAGCGGAGAGTAAAACGTTTCAATTACAAGGCCATATATATGTACCAGACCTTATTGTAAATACTTGCACAAATGTTTGACTTGCAATGGAACTGACCCACATGTGATGTTTCATAGGTCAAGAGAAGAGAAGGACACCCAAAACGTCAGACACCCAACTCCGGGACCGGCAAATACAAGGAGTCTGTATCCCCCCACTGTTAGACTCGGAAACCCTAGATATATGGGGCCTAGGTTCAAGGCCTATTTATGTTAAATCGATGAAGTTCAGGTTAAGGAACTACAAGGATCAACATAGAGCATCTCTTTAAGTCAATGGTTTTACTAATGGTTTTCGTTTAGATTACTCAGGGCCCCGAATACACATGTGCGCAAAAAAAACTGTTGTCGGTTCGACATGACGACTCGAGATGACGGTTCTAAATAAATTGCAATTTTTTTTTAAACAAAGAAATTTCATTCGGTAGAATCATGACTACCGATTTCTAATTTGAGAATTTCGCCTATTGGGTTAGTACCGAAAAAGACAGGTGACTGGCGCTTGATTACGCATGTATCAGCAGTCTAAATGATTTTTTTTTATCGCAACTTCATTACAATACTCATCGTTTGATGACGCAATTTAAATGATTCATTACTATGGAAAACATTGCCTTAGGGGAAAAAGGGATATAAAAGCTTGATAATAAGACAAACTAACATTGAAACATGAAGGCCGACAAATTAAAAGAAAGGGCTAAATTTGTTATAGATGACGACACTGAAAAGAGGACGGTTGTAAGAAATCAAGTTTTATTATTTACACCCGACAACAATTGTCGATCGGTCACAGAAAACCGGATGGACCAAAATTAAACGTTTCCAAATCCAATAACATAATTTAAGAACAGTTAAATTTTCAGCATGGACAAGACATGCACATTTCGGATACTTAACTCTCGTCAGCGATCCTCAATCTTAACAATGTTATATGACCAAAAATGTGAAAGTTATGTCCAAAAAGACGTAGTAGGATCGTTGAGATATGATGCTACAGGACCCACGTTTAAGATATTTCACGAAATTTAAGAACAGATTTTCGAATGCGATGAAGTGACGATCAACCGAAGACGATAGAACTTGGCTACATTTACCCTCGGGGACTCCTGGTCCACTAGCAGTTAAACGTCTTCAAATTTGCAGCATGGATCAGACATGCACGTTTAGGGTACGTAACCCTCGCCAGTGATCCTCAATCGAGTGTTTAACGTCTTCAAATTCATAAGCATCATTTTAGAGCAGATAAACCTACAGTATGGACCAGACATGCACGTTTCGGGTAACAAATCCTCGTCAATGATCCTCAATCTAAACAATGTAATAGGAACATCGTGAAAATCTGTGAAAATTATGTCCTAAATATACCGAAAGACATAGCAAAATGGCTGGGATATGATGCTACAGGACCCAGGTTTTAGAAATTTGAGAAAATTGTGTAAACAGAAATTTTCAAATGCGTTTGAAGAAACGACCAACCGAAATTGATCGAACTTGGCTACATGTGCCCTCGGGGACTCTTGGTCCACCAGCAGTGACACTCACCAAGTGGTACAAATGTTTAACGTCTTCAATTTCGTAGACAATGTTATATGACCAGAGTGCGAAAGTAATTATGTCCAAAAATGTACCGAAAGACGTAGCAGGTTGGTTGGGATATGATGCTACAGGGCAATGTTGCATGAGCATCTTTAAATGAATTTGGTCTCGGAAATGCCATTGAATCAATCTCATAGATTTGACAACGCATAGCCAAAAATAAATAAATAAAGCCTACGCTAACGGAGCAAGATACGCCTGATGGCATTTCTATTCCCAATACCAAAATATTGAAATATAAAAACTCCGTAACGACAAATCGGATGAACCTGAAAATTGAAAGGCGGCTTCATCTCCACAGTCGATCTTAATGGCGGACAGACAGACGGATATCGCCATACTACGATAAGTCCCATCAAATGACGAGCGCATAAAATATGTCCAATTAGTAAACATGGTGAACATAAATTTCTTCAACATACATTGATAACGAACGTAAATGCCTTGTTTTTACAGAATTCGTAAATCCTTTTCTGGAGACAACATTTGGTATTGTTGTCCTTGAAAAAAGGAACATAATCGACCAAACTGTTGTTGAAATAATTAGCCACACAGAAAAAAAACATTTTGATACTTTTGTACCAGAAAGGAGCAAATCTTCGTTAGGTCTTTTCAAGCAAAGCAGGCTATAGGTATTTAATCAAAGGACAAGGAGCAAATCCGTTCTTGAAGCAGAATTTTCCTTTTTAATAGCTCTGTTTCATGTCAAGTAAATTATTAGGACCTTGAAGAATTCGTTCAGCATGAGAATCAACTGTACAACCAATCCTTGCCAAAATTTGAAGATATACGATTATTATATAAACCAGAATAAATAGTGGCTCTCGAAAGAATGAAAGATACAGGGACGGCCACTCCAGACCTTGGTGTACTAGTGCTTGATGTGGCAGGGATAGTTAGTATCATTTTAAGACTATTTGTTTTTCAAGGAAGAGAAATTCTCCTTTCGTTTTGACTGAATTTAAATTGTTTTTAACTTACGGAGAGTACGCGGTTTCAAATTTCTGTATCAAATATATTTTTAATGATTACTCGAAACCATTTGAATGTTTGAATTAGTTATAAAACTATAGTTGATTTTCATTACCACTCTCATTGGCTGAACACTGTCACGTGACGAGTATTGACTCGAAAGAGGCAACTCCATCAAATAGCACTTGCTTCCAGTTAACCGTGAAATATAAACATAGTGTAATCAAATATTACGAAGCTCACCTCGCGGCAGCAAAGTTCAATTAAAAGATATCTCTTAGTACATGTATAATAAGAAAATCACTAAAGTGGGAAAAAGTAGGTCAAGGTCATTTTATGAAAGTTTGATCAAAGATACATCCAATATGCAAGTTTGGTACATGTAGCACTTATACTTTGCTCAATATTGGCCTTTACAGGCAAAATCACTCAAGTGAAAAAAGTAGGTCAAGGTCATTTTATGAAAGATTGATCAGGGATACATCCAATATGCAAGTTTGGTTCATGTAGCACTTATACTTTGCTCAATATTGGCCTTTAAAGGCAGAATCGCTCGAGCGGAAAAAGTAGGTCAAAGTCATTTTATGAAAGTTTGATCAAAGATACATTCAATATGCAAGTTTGGTACATGTAGCACTTATACCTTGCTTAATATTTGCTTTTAAAGGCAAAATCACTCAAGCAGAAAAAGTAGGTCAAGGTCATTTTATGAAAGTTTGATCAAAGATACATAAAATATACAAGTTTGGTACATGTAGCACTTATACTTTGCTCAATATTGGCTTTTAAAGGCAAAATCACTCAAGCGGGAAAAGTAGGTCAAGGTCATTTGATGAAAGTTTGATCAAAGATACATCCAATATGCAAGTTTGGTACATGTAGCACTTATACTTTGCTCAATATTGGCCTTTCAAGGCAAAATCACTCGAGTGGAAAAAGTAGGTCAAGGTCATTTTATGAAAGTTTGATCAAAGATACATCCAATATGCAAGTTTGGTACATGTAGCACTTATACTTTGCTCAATATTGGCCTTATAAGGCAAAATCACTCAAGCGGAAAAAGTAGGTCAGATGCTGCATCCGATGCATGGGTTCATCTCAGCATCTCAAGATGAATCACTTGTGCAAGTTTGGTTACTGTAGCATCAGTTCTTTGTCAGATACTGTACTACCCCAAAAACTTTAACCAGACATTGACAGTCATTCAACCGGAAAATGTAGGTCAGATGCTGCATCCGATGCATGAGTTCACCTCAGCATCCCAAGATGAATCACTTGTGCAAGTTTGGTTACTGTAGCATCAGTACTTTGTCAGATACTGAGTTGCCCAAAAACTTTAACCGGACGCGGACGCGGACGCCGGGGTTATAGCATAAGCTCATCTCAACTTCGTCGAGGTGAGCTAAAAACAGCGAAAATTTTATCTGTGACATCATTTCGTGAACAGCATCAAAGACACTGCAGCTAAGCTATGAAATCCTTGAATTATTAACCAACATAAGAATTGGTTCGATTTAGACTCTGAAATCATATTCTTATTACGTTATAAATAATTCAGCAACAGATTGTGCTTGTATCAAGATTTGAAATATATTTCTGTTGAAAAATCGATGTCAGTCATTTCGAAAATATTTATTACGCCCACTATATAAATCAGAAAAAAAATTGTGGATTTTTCACCCCATAAAAAGTCTTATAGTGTAAAATGTTTGAAATCAAGTCAAATCTGTGTTTGAATTCTTACATTTTCAAATGATGAATAAGTGGTATGAATATCATAAAAATCTGAAGACATGTTTTAAGGTATTCAATGGGTAATGAGAGGTAATTCGGGCGCCCATTTATGGAATCCTGAGATCTAAAATCACAGCAAAGTTATGATGTAAAAATTTATTGAAAATTTTTGACCAATTTAGATTTTGAAACAAATCGGTTACTTTAAGAGTTACGGGCCCTTACAGTTTACATTGAACTCTATGGAAAAATGTTAATTTTTCCTAAAATTTTGAACAGAAGCATGGGGCATCAAATATCGATAAGTCAAAAATTTCTTAGGAAATATATTCCATCAAATTTCGCTGAAAAATCAAAAGTTCACCAATAAGTTTTTCTGAAATTAAAATTTTTCAGTATTCTTCAACAAGGGGAAAATGACCCTTATCAAAATATTTCCTATTTCGTTAATACCTTGCAATATTCAGTATAATGTTATGTAAAATGCATGAAATGTAAGTGAATGTCAAAAGTGAAGTCATACAAATATGGACTGGTATGAGTTTAATATGCAAGGCCGATGTCAATAAACTGTGTCGTAGCCGTGCAATATTTTTGCGTGTTGAGCTCATACCCAGTCCATCTTTGTTATATATCCACAATCCTTCTGTTGAAATCTAAATCTTACTAGAGGCTGATATATTACTATCCAAACTGTAATCACTACAAATATTTTATCACAAAACCTACCTATATTTTTCTATAAAGTGCAAAAAATAATCATGGAACCATCATCACTCGGCATTTTTAGAGACTTTACATGACAAAAGAAAACATGCATTAAATTCTTCTCGTACTGTCGCTTCTCATTTGCGCCGTATTTGACGTCATTGCTGTTACGAGGTCATTGATCATATGACGTCAAGTACATATTAAAATCTACCTGTTGCACGAATTCGGTTCTTCAAACATCATAATTTCTCGGAATCATCACCCAATCGTGAGTAATTCGTTCATTTCCTCCCGATTCTAGATGTAGAATAGAAAGCGAGTCGCACAGCTGTGCAATATCGTAAAATGCGGAACCTGCTAGCAATTTTATTGGTTGATACAAATCACTTATATAGTATTATTGAATATTACAAACAAGAGATAAGATAAGCTTGAAATCTCAATTGACCTTGTAAATGGTTTGATAAAGATAAATAAAATTAACTTTATCATATAATGGATTTTTTTTATAAATAACAATTTTATCATTTGTATATTGTTTTGAAATGTTATGTCCATTGGATAACCTTTTACGATTACCAAGGCGCGAACAACCAAATGAAAGTCGACGTTACTGCGACATTGCATTAGAATATATTTTTGTGTTTTACATGGGATGATGCAGATCATGAGCATCGATGACAATTTATAAGTACTAAATCATAACAATTCAGTATTTCAATTAATTCAGTAAGTATTTGTTGTCAGCATTTTGCTTTACAAATGACGAATTTACGCAAACATCTTTGAAACGTATTACATCCTTTGATGATACAATGGCTGCTGAAGCAATCATGATGAATCCACTTGATTGAAAAATAAAATCATTGGCAATAACAAATCTGTAGCATTTCAGTAGTTGAAGTGATGGTCATCCTGTTCTTTCCTCCTCATCCCAAACTACAGTCGTTGTTTGAAGTTTAGCTGTATTTCTTTTGTTGCATCGATAACTGATTATGGACCAAGGGTCCCCGAGGGCACATATAGTCAAGTTCAATCAACTTCGGTTGATCGTTTCTTCAACGCGTTTGAAAATTTCTGTTAACAAATCTCCTGAAATTTCTAAACTAGGGGTCCTGTAGGATCATACCCCACTCATCCTGTTACGTCTTTCGGATTTTTTGGACACAATGCAACCGTATCAATGGGAATTCTCACGATTTTTTCCTTGCCTTCTCGTTTTTGAGATTTAATAACGTTTAGGTACTTCTTTGATGTTTATTTGAGATTATTTGGTCATACCAGTATTACATTGATTGTTTAAATTGAGGATCACTGACGAGGATTAAGTGCCCGAAACGTGCATGTCTGCTCCATGCTGCAAATTCAACTATTCTTTAATAATGCCATTGACTTTGTAGACGTTTAACATTAGTGTAACCCCAGTTTTTGTTGGGCACAATAACATAATGACAAATACAGACAAGGACGATATCCCAATACACAGTACAAAATCGATTACCCAGAAAATCATAAACCGAAGACATACAAAATCAAATATCAAAAACATCCAACACATTAAAAGAAGCGAACTCTTTATATGGAAGTGAGACCAGGTGCCCAGGAAAAGTCAGCATCTCCTGCTCGCATGCAACACCCGTCGCTTCAATTCGTCAGAAAAATCACATCCGGTTACTTTCATTTCGGAAGATACAAGTATGAAATATTTTTTAGTTGCGCTGCCCTGAATAAATTCGATAAAGAAATACACACTAAATTGATAACTGCAATTCCTTTGATCCTAAAGACTACCAAACATGATTTCTTGTGGAATCTGTCATAACAAAATAGAAAGAATGATATCTAGGAAGTTTTTCTACTTCACAGTTAAATGTGTTCCCCCTCCCCCTATCCAAATTAGAGGCATAACATTTATAAAATCGCACTTTTAAATTATGATTAATTGCTCTTGGTCTTTGATCTGCGCATAAATGCATTGAATTGAAATCATTTCAACTTAATTTGGAAATAAATAAATTTTGTTCATTTTCAATACCCGGAGTAGGCTCCCTTACCTAATATAGGGGTGTCACTCAAGACCACAGTTCTCAGCCGGATCCTTCTCGTCATGATTTTCGGCAATACAGTTGTTCATTGGTCTGGAGAAACTTTCTGATGCAAACAGATGCCAAAAGATATAACAATGCTGGACAACTGATTTCTGATTGGAGGCTTGGTATGGATGAATTTTAGAACAGAAACCATGAGAAATATTTAACTTTAGGACACATAGTTTTAGCAGTCAATTACTCCAACAACAATTTCGTGATGAGTTGATTGAACCGAAACGTCCCTGATGTGAAAACGCATAATAGTCAGGCACAACAAGAAACCCAAAAGGGACAACAAATACGACATCATAACTCAAAAGACTACATATAAAAGCAGTTTAAAAGCAACTTAGGCACGGTCCATTTGATATTCAGGGGGGGGGGGGGCTTGGGTTTTTTGTCGGAGCAAGATTATTTTTTTCGCCCCGGACCGGGGCAAAATTTTTTTTTTCTTGCAATGTTGGAGCAAGGAAATTTTTTTGACAAAGTGATGCGCATATTTAAAGAATGTTTGTGTTTTATCAATAGAAATTATCTATATTTTTACTCAAAACTTTAAATAGTAATATATTAGTTTATTTTTATGCTAGTATTCAATTCACTTTTAAACAGAGAGATAAAAGACTTAAATACAATTCTCAATATTTTATATATGGTACATGTTATATATAACATGTATAAGAGGGTCTGAGGGGAAAGTCTCATAGACAAATTGTTAAATGTTACTAATATTTGTAAATTGGTGAATAACTGAAGTTCTTCTTCCAAGCTTACAAGAACATAAAATTAGACTCTATGGGATACATGCAACATGTATTAATAGCAATACATAAATATTGATGATATGTTTAAGCTTTTATGGAAGCCCTTTTTCATTCACATACATGTATAACTTTTGATATCTTCATGTATATGAACATTGCCATAAGTAAATAATGTTTTGATATAATACTATGGCGAGCGAAGCGAGCCAAAATTTGTGATACAATTTGAAAACTGCGGCGAGCGAAGCGAGCCGGAAAATTTTCATGAAGTTTAGCGAAATTTTATGGTAAATTTTCAAATTCAGATTATTTGTAAGAGCAAGATTATTTTTTTCTGTCACACCATAAGCAAATTTATTTTTTTCATCAAAATTGAGAGCAAAATTATTTTTTTCGAAAAAAACCCAAGCCCCCCCAGAATATCAAATGGACCGTGCCTTAACACCCGCATGTCCCAAATTTTCTTAAATGAAGTTATGTTGATTGGATATCTGACTAAATAAATTTGAGGAATTGCTGTCATTTTGTCAGCCATTTTTCTGCCTCTGAAATAATAGATAATCAAAAATCAAATCGAGATTCCTTTGGCTTCGACACAAACAATTTAGATTTATCATACTTATACTGTATACCTAAAATGTATAAGAATCCGTACAAACAACGTTTCATCGCAAGTTCCTCAAAATATATTACCAAGTCTGTATCGCTCTTACTCACCAAAGTTTTATCTGAAATCGAATTTGGACTTCAAAAATATTGTTCGACAGTATATTCTCGCAGCCATATTAACCAGATGTGGATTTTAAAGAATTCGAAGGAACTTTAAGAACATCTGAATTTCACTCATTTAAGTAGAGTCCATTCGATCAAAGCCTTTGATTTTCGACACTTTACACAACGATCCCACATTCTAAATTGAAAGAAGACTCGCAAAATTTATAACTTATGCGTTTACAAGCAAGATACAAATTTATTCTTGCTAAGTATGATAAAACCTATCTTGAAAAAGAAAAGTCTGATTCTGAAAATAAGTACACTGAAACAAATATTATTCAGATGTTAAACTGCCTGATCGACAAAATTTTATGGTGTTTGGAGGAAAGATCTTCCAACAAATTGTCGGAATTCCAATGGGGACCACTCGGCCCTTTTCCTTGTCGACATTTTTCTTTAACTGTACGAGGCTGAATTTATTCAATATTTGGTCTCTGAAGGGAAATGAACTTTAGCTTCTATATAGACGATGTGCTGTCCATCAACAATCCTTAATTCACAGATTACCTTAGCAGAATCTATCAGTTGGAGCTTGAAGAAACTACAGAGACAAATAACTCAGCAACCTATTTGGACATAATGGTGTCATATGAGACTGATGGTCACGTGAACACCTCATTCTATGACAAACGTGACCTCAGCCTCAGCATCACAAACTTTACTTTTCTGAGTAGCAACATCCCTTCATTGATTAGTTATGACGTGTTCATATCCCAATTGATACATTATGCCAGAGCAAGTAGCAAATATACAGATTTTGTTCTGAGAGCAAGGCGTCTTTCAGATAAGCTTCTCAGTCAGGGATACGTTTGTAATCGACTAACATCGTCACTGAGGAAGTTCAACGGTCGATAAGGGGGAACTCGTCATACACTATGATGTCCCATTGTCGAGAATGGTGAATGATATTCTGTCTTAGATAATTATAACCATCCAACCACAGAATATGCTTGTATCCTCCGATATGGAAGTAACCGGATGTTATATTTCTGCCGAATTGAAGCGACCTGTGTTGCATGCAAGCAGGAGATGTTGACTTTTCTTGGGCATCTGGTCTCACTTCTAGATTGGGAGTTTCCTTCTTTTCATGTGAGTTTTTGTTTGTTTGCTTTGGTTCCTGTTTTATCCTGATTTTATTACCATTTGTACCATCTAGCAATTGTCACTGCTGGTGGACCAGGAATCCCCAAGGGCACATGTAGCCAAGATCGATCAACTTCGGTTGATCATTTCTTCAACGCATTCGAAAATTTCTGTTATCAAAATTGTTTGAAATTTTAGAACGTGGGTCCAGTAGCATCATATCCCACCCATCCTGCTACTTTTTTCGGTACATTTTTGGACATAATAATTTTCACTCTCTTTGGTCATATTACATTGTTTAGATTGAGGATAACTGACGAGGGTTAAGTACACGAAACTTGTTTGTCTGGTCCATGCTTAAAATTCATCAGTTTTTAAATAATGCTATTGAATTTGAAGACGTTTAACATTTGTATGCCTTTGGTTTGCGATTTCCTGAATTATCGATTTTTACTGTGTTATTGTCCATATTTCTCATTTATTACTCATTTTCAGTCTACTAAAATATCAATGAATTGCTTATTTGAAGGCTCAGAGAAAGCAATTCTTCGACGTAGATTAAGATGACCTTCCATCGATGAAAATTTTGAATAAATTACATATTTCACATACACTGGCGTAAAACCGGCGATATTTACCTGTTGGAGATCTCCTCCCTTCTTTTTACCTAGGTTACTTCCAATCTTATATGGCGGAAGCCAAAATTTCTCAAATATTGTCTTCTGTGGATATCAATTGAGAATTTGAAGTAATATATGATATGTAATACTCCGATACATCATTAGAGGTCATTGCTTCTACCTTAATTTTTTAGAAAATGCCACGTCGATCATGATGTTTGCTCGAAAATGCCCTCAGTGCATCATGATAGTAACAGGAAATGAGAATGATAGGAACCCAATGAACTGCGGAGTTGAAAATGAATTTTTTTTTCAAAGAGTACATAAATTCATTTGATTAAAAACTTGAATTTAGCCACATTACATCTGTTTAAAGTGTATTAATTACTTCTTTCCAGCAGAAGCTTTGTTTTGGCCCTTCATCAATTTGACAGCATATATATAAACATTTATTCACAAATACATAGTTTAATGGCAGCCTAAACTTGAATTAGAGTTATCGTTCTTCATACGGTAAAGACGATATGATATTCGCGCTTTCTCATAAGGTACTTAGCATCAGAAAAAACAAAGAAATGTCCTATATAATCACTTCCTATATAATCACTTGTCCATAAGGTACTTAGCGTCAGAAAAAACAAAGAAATTTCCTATATAATCACTTCGTTAAATACAATCATTCAATTTCGGATATAATTACTCCAGTTCAGTCATTCCAAAAACTTAAAAATCAAAGTAAAACTGAAATTAAAAATCGCCGCTTACAAGCTGAACTTGCCTGGATAACCAAACTGCAAACTGCGTACCCCCTTGGTCTAAACGATCAGATTTATGGACAAGGAAACATTTCTTCGACCTCTTCAAATATTAATGTTTTTTTTCAATCCGCCCTAACACTAAAAGGAAGCATAGGTCTCACGGTAAAAGGCGAAACAAAAAACTCAGAAAAAGAGCTAGAGTACATCGTACCCTCAAAGATTTACTGATCATTGCACGCAACGGCGGCAGACATGAACTGCTACATGCTCTCTCTTCAGTTCCAGCAGTTCAATTAAAATCTATCTTGGATGAAGCACTGGTTGCATTCTTAAGAAACACTGATTGATTCAGGCTAAATATCATTGTTGCATTCGCACAAAATAAACTATATCCTTTGGTTAAAAACACCTCCCCTAAAAGACGATTCATAAAAATTCCATTTATTAACAAAGGATTTGATCTTCTGAACATCTCTAATATTTTTCGGGATCATCGCGTACAAAGTGCCATTCCTCAATGTTTTGAAAATTTAGAACCTCCTCTTATTTGCTACAAATATAAGAGACCTATTCGAAATTTCGTTTTTAACTACAACAAAGTTACACAAGATACTAAAATACTTGAATCATGTCCTGCTTCTTGACAATGTGCAACGTCTGCATATCTATATAAACCAGCTGGTCATATTATTACAGGTGACTTTTTAATTATCAAAGACAGGCAACTACGTGGTCTTCTTAAGAAAGGACCTACGTATAGAATCCCATCCAAGATAGATTTTATTAAATGTCGCGAAGTGTTAAAGGAAGCTTTAGATAACTATACCAAACGATGGTGTAAATCGGAAGGAGTCGAATCGCATGCTCTGAATGACTGGAAAAACCTCATTTTGGATATTACCGATATTCGAATAGATAACTACCACAAAAATCCTCATCTTTTTGAAAATCCAATTTCTAAATCTGAAAGATATTTCAAATCCAAGTTACGTAATTTACATGAAAAATATGTCTTCGCGCCTGCAGACAAAGCAGCCAACAACACCATAATTATTTGAAAACGCTACTACATATCAACTTTAGTTTCGGAACTTTCATCTACTAATACTTACATCGAAAGCAACGAATGTGTTCCCAATATTTTGAACAAACATAACAGTGAAATTTCTTCTTTTAACATCCCTATTTCTAAATTGGATCTCCATACAATATACTGTATACCAAAACTTCACAAGTCTCCTTACAAGTTTCGATACATTGCTAATTCTAGCAACTGCTCAACAACAATTTTGTCTAGAAATCTGACGTCAGCACTCACGGCTATAAAGGAACACGTGGCAAAATACTGTGAAACTGTCATGAACAGGAATGGCGTAAACTTCTTTTGGTCTATTAAAAAATCAGGGGATGCGATTGACAAAATGAAATCAAGAAATTTTGAAGCAAATACGATATCTTAATACGACTTTTCTAATATGTACACCACGCTTCCTCACGACAAAATAAATGATCGACTGTCCAAACTCATTAAATGGTGCTTTGATCGAGAGGGGAAAACTTATATTTGTACTTCTGAATCGAAGGGTTTCTTTTCCGCCACAGATTACGAATCATACAAGTCATGGACATGTGGTGACCTGTGTATTGCCTTGTCCTTCCTTTTGGACAATATTTATGTAAGATTTGGTGAGAAACTCTACAAGCACGTTGTAGGGATTCAAATGGGTACTAATTGTGCGCCTCTTGTTGCAGATTTATTTTTATACACGTATGAAAAGGAATTTATCCATAATCTTCAAAAACAAAGAAAAATGATGATGTGAAATGTTTCATTGGTACCTCTAGGTACCTGGATGATATTCTTACTATCGACAATCCTGTTTTTGAGAAATATAAAAATGTTATTTATCCACAAGAATTGATTCTAAACAAGGCAAACGTTTCAAAGACAGAAACACAATTTTTGGACCTAAATATCAAAATTGTTAATGGAGAGATCCATACAAGTGTGTATGACAAAAGAGATGATTTTGGATTTAACATAGTAAATTTCCCCTGGCTTGACGGTGATGTTCCTAGATTACCGTCCTATGGTATCTATATTTCGCAGCTCATACGGTATGCTAGAGCATGTACTGATGTTTTGGATTTTCATAGTAGAAATTTACAAATTACCAAGAAACTTTTAGGACAAGGTTTTCGCTTTCACAAGCTAGTAAAGACTTTCTGGAAATTTTACAAAAGTTATTGTCAACTTCTTTTGAAATTCGGACCAATACAGGCAACAGAGTATATTACTTTGGGTATTTCACAACCTGCATTTTATGGTGATATTATTAACAAGATAAGAAGGATCAAAGATAGACAACATCAATATCGAAAATGCGTCAGAATCATCAAACGCCTTTTATACCGTGGGTATGATCCTAATGTCACCAGACGGACACTAGGCTTGGTACTTGACCAATCTACAGTCTTGTACAAGCGCATTCTTAACACTTGCACTCTGACTGACTGTGACGACGGGACTCCATGACGGGCCCTGTCCAAACCTCTTAAGAGAAGACAGGGCCCCGACCACCTGTCCTCTCTGAATGTCAGTCGGACTCCTCGGGTGATAACATACATGAGCTCGCGGCGGCAGAGCACGGGTTGTAATACGTACGCCCTCTTTTTATTTCCATTTACATATTCATCTGTGTTGCTTGGGCCCCTGCGTTTTGCGGTCTTGTTTGTGTGTGGTCATCTGACAGTGAGGAGGTTGTTTTACACCACTATTGTACGTTCTTCGAGACCTCTGGGTAATCGGAAAAGTGGGAGGGTTGTGCGCACGTAATCCAGGATAACCATACCTTCTGCTATTTCCGTGGCAGATGGCCGTCCTAAGTCGGCACCGGTTGCCCATTGGTCTCGTTGGTTTATGTGTAGTCCTTTGTGTTAGATGTTTCTATGTTGTGCGTTGACGTTCCTTGTCCCTTACGCGTCTCTTTCTGTGCTTGTCTGCTTTGTGTTTTTGCATTGGATGTTTTGGGGTTTTGCTGTGGATGCTGCAACCTGGTGTTGTTGGAGATCCCCTCCTTTGTTGGATAAAATCAGTAAGCGTTAAGGCATTCATTCTATTCTGATCCTTAAGAAAGCAAACATTGACTCAATGATTTCCAGCCACCCATCCCGTTCGCCTCTCATTTTTTATTTGGGTTACATTTATTTGTAATTAGAAAATGTGTTTATGGTTATATGCAAACTGAAATGAATGTACGCATATATGATGATTGTACATACTGTATGATGTTATTTTGTGATATTTGGGCGGATTTTGATCCCCATCTTTGAATTTGATGAAACGATTTAGCTATTTAGTGTAATTACTTAATTTGTTCTTAAACGTCTTCAAATTGAATAGCATCATTTCAGAACAGATAAATTGGATTAATACTTAATGTATATAATATGTTTTGCAGTTTGTTCTTTGCTTATTCGTCATTCGAAATAAATTACAATTTCAATTTTAATATATGTTTACGCCGCATTTACAAAGGAGCTGATAAGATAAGGCATAAAATCTGCCCTGAAAAAGTGGAATTTTCAAAATGGCAACTTCAAAAAAATTCTTTAACAAAATTTATGCCAGTTCTTGGTTTCTTCATAATCAGCAGTTGCATAAGATTTATCATGCATAGTTTTCCTAAATTTTGGGGCAAAATATGTCTTTTTTCTATAGAAACCAATGGAAAATGGAAAAGTTTTTTAAAACATCGTTCCCCCCTCAGCTACAGAACGCCACTTTTACAGATGGTGTATATCACTTATACATATCTTTTGACAAAGTGGGGTTCTGTAGCTAAGGGGGGAACGATGCCCCAGAGACAAAAAACTGAAAAAGGGAGGGTGGGGGGCTTTTTATAAATCTGTGTTTTAGGCCGTAATATAACAAAAATTAATTTTTTTCCCTTTTAAATTCATTCATTTATTTATTCTAAACATGTTCACATGAAATGCACAAGATTTTGGAATGATATAAACAGGAGTGTGCTGTTTATTTCTACACAATGTGTATTTCTTGGTAAAATGTCTCCTTTTTAGCCAATGAATACAAAATACAACCATATTTCAGATTCAAGTTTTTAAAATTTATGGAAAAAAATTGAGACCAGACTTTTGAATTAAATTTCTATCATCTTGTTTAGACTATAACATGTTTTAAAGTTTATAGATATCCATATTAGCCAGATTGTTCTTAATTTACAATGTTTTTTGATCGATATTAGCTTCTTTTCAACATGGCAACCCCCTACTCTTTAGACTGTAATTTGGGTATCTAGAAATAAGCTTACCAAAATAAAAGTTGTATCAGGAATCTCCAAATACATTACATTTTAGTAATTATCAAGTTTTTCTTGCGTACAGATCATTATGTAGAAGAAATACTTGATTAGATTCAGGGCTAAATACAGCCCTTATCTTATCAGCTCCTTCAAACAAAGCCCAAATTTACATGAATAGAAGATTTAGGGCTGACATACATTATTTTATGATTTCGGAGCTAAATGAATGAGACAAAGAATGTCGATAATATACATATGTATATGATTTTTAATATTGATCGTTGACGATTTATGTTTTTAATTTTTTTTAAGAATACATGACCCATAACATTTATGTATTTTATTTCCATAACATCGATATGTTTTCATACGTCTTTTTTAATTAGTCTGTGTCATCGGCTTGTAGAAATATTACCAAAAGTACCTATCACATAGGCGGATCTAGGAATTTTTCAAGGGGAGGGGGTCATTGAATGCATACTATCAAAAGCTTCTGTTTCACAATAATACCTTTAAGGGTGCATTATTGACTACACAAAGATAATCTATATCAGTTATGACAAATATGGATGTATACAGCACAAAATCGATAATTAAGAAAATCAGAAACCGAAGGCATACAAAATCAGGATAAAACGGGAACCAAAGCAAACAAACAAAAACCTCCACCACATAAAAAGAAGCGAACTCCCGATATAGGAGTGAGACCAGGTACCCAGGAAGAGTAAGCATCTCCTGATTGCATGCAACATCCGCCGCTTCAATTCGGTCGAACTGTCACATCTGGTTACTTCCATTTCGGAAGACATAGAGTACAATCTTTGGTTGGATGGTTCAAATGGTCTATGACAGAACATCATTCACCATTCTGGAGAGTGGGATATCATAGTGTATGACGAGTTCCCCATATCGACCGCAGAACGTCCTCGGTGAAGATGTTAGTCTGTCATATACATAGCCCTGACTGAGAAGCTTATCTGAAAGACGCCTAGCTCTCAGAACAAAATCCGTATATTTGGTACTCGCTCTGGCATAGCGTATCAACTGAGATATGAACACGCCATAAGCAGGCGATGAAGGGATGTTGCTACTCAGAAAAGGAAAGTTTGTAATGCTGAAATTGAAGTCGTCACGTTTGTCATAGAGTGAGGTGTTCATGTGACCATCAGTGTCGTATGACAACATTATGTCCAAATAGGATGCTGAATTATTTGTCTCTGTAGTTTCTTTGACTTCAAGCTCCGAAACGTGCATGTCTGGTCAATTTTATCTGTTCTTAAATGATGCTATTAAATTTGCTGTGACTGGTCCTGTTCAAACCTGCTGCTTGTATGGTCATCTTTATTACAGCACAATCGTATTGTAGCATCATATCCCACCCATCCAGCTACGATTTCGGTACATTTTTGGATATAGTACTTTTCACACTCTTTTGCCATATTATTATTGTTTAGATTGAGGATCAATGACGAGGGTTAAGTACCCGAAACGTGCATGTCTGGTCAATTTTATCTGTTCTTAAATGATGCTATTGAATTTGCAGACGTTAAACACTTGTACTTCGCATTATTAGGAATTGCGCTGTGACTGGTCCTGTTCAAACCTCATTAGAGAAGACAGGACCCCGACCACAGGTGAAGTGCACGGACTATTTCTTACGCCTTATGTTTCTGAAATCCATTTACATATCCATCGATGTGTTTCTTTGGCCTATGTGTGATGCTCTCTGCTTGTATGGTCATCTTTATTACAGCACAAATGTATTGTAGAAATTGAAATTAACTAAGACACAAAGTTGACAAGAAGAGAGAGACTGGTTTCAAATGTTTTGTCTGTCCATAATAACAAATTCTGTTTCTATTCAAGAACTCAATTTTTAACTACTATAATGAAATTTCACGAATAGTTTGTCGACGAGAAGTTGGTTTTAGAATCCAAAAGTCATGGGCAAACTTTTGTGGAACAAATGACAATGTTAGCCACTATTGTTATGTATTTTGTGTATTGAGCATACTGGATTGTTGCAGTCCAAAATTCTTATACATATAAACATATTATCTAAAT
Source organism: Pinctada imbricata (assembly GCA_033119305.1). Lineage (NCBI taxonomy): Eukaryota > Metazoa > Mollusca > Bivalvia > Pterioida > Pteriidae > Pinctada > Pinctada imbricata. The sequence goes on along the minus strand of VSWD01000006.1, from coordinate 50,340,444 downwards.
CATATGTATATCAATGACAGAGGCAGACCCCGAGACCTATCACCATATACAGTGCCAGTACCACCATAACTAATAACTCCATCCGATCATTACCAATAAGTCCATCGCCATCACCATTTCTTCTGGTGATACTTTCATGCAATGAAAAAATATTAAGATTCATTTCTTTAAAAACACTTTGTCTTCCTCGTTTGATTGATGAAAATTAACCTTTACGGTATGATGTAATTCAGATGTCCGGAGATTGTGGATTGGGAAACTCTATCACCGTCATAGTCAGGATTAAAAAACTTGTCTTTCTGGTTTGATGAAAATTAACTTTTTTGTATATATTTCAGATGTCCAGAGACTGTGGAATGGGGCGAGGGACTCATGGGGATCCTAGAGCCACCACCATCACCATCGTCATTGCAAGGATCCGAGTTGGAGATGCCCAGGGCCTCACAAAGTTTGCAGAGTTTTGAACAAATTATGGATGATTCAATGTCTGTCTCGATGGCCCCCATCTCTGGCAGATTTTCAAATTACTCACTTCCTGGAAGTTCTTTAGAATTATATAGAAATCATCTATTTTGTTTCAAGACGATTCTCTTATGCTCTTAGCATGGATAAATTTGCCTCTTACGGTATGGAAACATGAACATCCATGTACATTTTTTAGTCTAGTCCGTAAGATCAGGAAGTTAAACAAAATATGCAGGGAAAACATTGAAATCACTTCATGAATTAGTTTTAGTCAAGAGAGTCGTCTTGAAACGAATGAAATGTATTTACAGCCTTGTACCACGCATTCTAACAAATTGCACTATGACTGGCTCTGTTCAAACCTCCTCTGTTTCCCCATGAGAATGTTTCTCCGCTGCAGTTTCCTGTTTTATCCTGATTTTGTATGCCTTCGGTTTCTGATTTTCTGAATTATCGATTTTGTGCTGTATACAGGGATATGGTCATTATCCATATTTGTCATTCATTTGCATATATAGTGCATTTAATGTTTAGAGACTGTGTGTTCTATATTTCATCTAACTGTAATTTTAAATTGAATATACAATTGACATTAAGTTTTTCCAATGCAGTTTCATGTATTTATCCATTGTATATATAGTGCATTTAATGTTAAGACTGTATGTTCTGTTGTTTAATTATTGTTTAATTAACTGTAATTTAAATTAGTTACAATATACATAAAGTTGCATCCATGCAGTTTCATGTATTATTCATTTGTATATATAGTACATTCAATCTTTATGTACGGTATGTTTTATTGTTTACTTAACTGTAATTCTAAATTGATTTACATAAATGTTCTACTATGCAAAAAAAAGATATATTATAGATCTATGATCAAGCTGTACACGGATATCGTCAACTATGTGTGCATGTTATGTGCTTTTGTGAAGTACATGTGAGTGAGCTATATATGTGGTATCGTGCATGTTATGTGCTTTTGTGTAGTAAAGTGAGCTATAGTATATGTGGTATTGTCAACTATGTGCGCATGTTATATGCTTCTATGTGGTACAGTGCATGATATGTGCTTTAACGTTAGTTCAATGCATTGGGACTTTTGAACTATGTCTATATGTATGTATGTGTCTAATATATATATATGTCTAAAAAATAAAAATTATAAAAAAAAGGTTCAAATTTATCTTTAACCTTTTTACTTGACATTAGTCCGGCAGATTCTTGCATCAATCGTTCACTTTTTGATAAAAGCATGAAATTTGGTACACATATTCATTAAGACCCATCTTGAAGATTTAGCTATGGTGCCATCCCAGTTTTAGTCTAAAAAGGGATATTTTGGGGTAAAAATGTTTTTTTTTACTCAAAAAGCACTAAAAATTGGGAAAAGGCTATAACTCATTGATAAATTGATATTTTTCCCAATTATTTCCTTGTTTTTATCAGTTAAACCCATTTGAAATAGTAAGGTATGGAATCAACTTGATTTCGGTGGATTAAGGTCTATTTTTGGTTAAAACGTTGATCTTTTGCTCAGAAATCACCGGAAAAAGGAATAAGGCAATAATTCGTGAATAAATGTAATTTTTGGGAAGTTCTTTCATAATATTATCCTGAAGTACCCTTTTGGAGAATAACCTATAGTGCCATCTTAATTTCAATTAGCAAAGACACATTAATTTACGTAAAAATAGTGTTTTTGGCCCTGAAATCTCTAAAAACCGGAAAAAGGCTTTAAGTCTTTGGACCAGACCCCCAAATTTGAGGTAATTGGTCACATAATCATCCAAAGTGAATAAGGGATACCCATATATTCTGCTATTACTTTTGTGTTTGAAAATATATTATCACAACGAATAAAAGGTAGCTAAGACTGATATTTTTCTTTCGGGGGATCTTGTTTTTAAGTCATACATGTATGATACTTAGATTTCACAATCACTATGTATCTGTTTTTCATGTTTTAGTGTAATGTTTAGTTCGCATCACTAGTATCATCTTAAGAGATTAGCTTTAGCCTTATTTTATTCAACCAGTGGTAGATTAAGAAGGGGAGTCGAGTTGATACCCATTTTCACTCAATTGTTTTGACTTTGACTCGGATTCCATGTACATGCTGTATTAGGCACGGTCCATTTTATATTCAGGGGGGGGGGGGGGGGGGGCTTTGGTTTTTTTTTCGAAAAAAAAAATTTTGCTCTGAATTTTGATGAAAAAAATAAATTTGCTTATGGTGTGACAGAAAAAAATAATCTTGCCATAGTTTTCGTCTGTAATGGCAAGTTGACATTGTCGCCATAGCACTTTCTATATAGACGTGGCCTCAGACAATGCATGCATTTTATATATTCTTTTTATGTTCGTGCATGGGCATCGACGTCGGGTGCGGCTAGCCAACAGGGGATGCTTACTCCTCCCGGGCACCTGGTCCCACCTCTAGCTTGCTAGGGGTCCGTCGATGCTCAATTGGTGCTTTATTGTGAGTGCTGTTGAGATTATCGTCAGGATCTTCTTTAACTCATTGATATTTTAAAATATCAAAAGTATGCATGTGACTGAAACAAAGGGCTTCCTTAAATGCTTAAATACATTTTAATATAATTTAATATAATTTATCACTATTATTAGATACATGTATCACAATTGTGTCTAATTTTGAAGGATAATTGAATTAAGTTTTTCATAAGTTTCCATTTCTACATGTAAAATTTTGTCTAGAAGACCCCCCCCCCCCTCCAGGCCCTCTTGCATGTTACATGACCTAATATATACATATTGTTCGCTGAACATTTAAGATAAAGCATATTGCAAAAATCTCTTATCTTATTAAAAAATCTTTTATCTCTCTCAGTTTAGAAGTGAATATAAGTTTTACATAAAAATAAAGTAATGTTCAGAGTAATTTAAGTAAAAATAAAGAATTTCTATTGAAAAAAAAAACACAAACATTCTTAATATTCACATCAATTGTTGTAAAAAAATTCCTTGCTCCAACTTTGCAAGAATTTTTTTTTTAAAAAAATCTTGCTCCGACAAAAAACCCAAGCCCCCCCCCCCTCCCCGAATATCAAATGGACCATGCCTTATGTGTTTAAGCGCTTAAACATAGGATTTTTTGTACCTAACTTCATTCACCGTAATACATATCCTTAAACTTTGAATTTTTAACTTGCAACACATATTTTCAAACTGACAAAGACTGGAGCTTTCTCTATGAATATGGTCTTAATAAATTCTGTCACAATCCTTATAACAGAATCAGCCTTATATAATTATTATCATAGCTTTTTCTACAAAAAAATCCCAACAGCTTATACCTTGTTTTCTGTTTTTTCTCCTTACTTTTGATAGAACTAAATGAACATTAGGGTACATTTTTGTGTCACCTGTGAAGCATAGCGACACTTGGGTTCGTTTTGTCCGTTGTATGTCTGTCCGTCTGTCTGTCACACTTGGATGTTATCCCTATATAAAAGTGATTCCTTAGTCACCATTTCGCAGGCAACACATACATTGGTTTTGAATATTCTTCGAGAGGGTAGAGAGTTTGAACCCTTCGACATTATACATTCCTTCGAATGATTTTTGGCATATAGTATTTAATAATTTTTTTCTTCTCAGATGTCAACTTCATATTACATCATAATAATGGTTCCAATGTATATTGCTATAAGTTTGTCTTACTTTTAATTATTAACTGGACATATCAGTCAGATTGGAAAAGATTAGAATGCAAATAAAGCTTCATTGTACCCAAGATATTCAAGGATTTTAGAAACTTAGATACAATGTGTTAATTTTCTACCTATTTATCTTATTTTTCATACATATTTTAAGAAATTGAGATCTGAAAAAAAAAATCCTGCAGGATTTTTATCAGTACAAACAATTCCAGCAGGAATCTTTAATATACAGAAAATTTTGCGGAAAAAATATCATGCAGGAATGTTCTAAGTACAATATCTTTCCTGCAGGATTTTTATTTTTCCCGCAGGAACACCATAATCAAGATTTTCTAAAATAAAAAAATCCTGCGGGAAGTATTTTCTCAATCAGGGATTTTCTTTATATTCCTGCGGGATTTTTTTCCTCGCGCAGGAAAAAAAATTCCTGCAGGAACTCATCAATTTCCCGTAGGGTTTTGATAATTCCCGCAGGATTTTTTTGTAATTAAGGTTAATATATCAGGTGCCAGGTGTGCTACAGGTTTACGAGATGTGGATTCTGACTAACTTGGGTATCCTCTATGTATTACGCTATTGGTTTTGATGTACCTCCACCCCGGGCGGGCGCAAAAATTTACTAGCGTGCAAGTTCATAATTATTTTGCCTACTGTTTTTAATTTATTATAAATTATTATTGTCCAATATTATACGCAATACATTTCTTTACAAAAAATGGGATCAGGAGATACAAATACCTTTTGATAAGGCGGAAGGATACTCATTTCGTTAAGGAACACTGATTCAAACAAAACTATATCGAAATATCGAAGACGATATCACCCGGGTGCTCGAGGTATTGATTGACAGCATTTTTGTAGTGTTTGGAGGAAACTTATTCCAGCAAAAGCAAAAAATTGCATCCAAATGGGTACCAATTGCGCCCAACTGCCTGCGGACTTATTTTTATATTCATACGAAGCTGACGTCATCAAGACCTTTCGTTCGACTGGGCGAAATCTCAGTTATATTTTACTTTCAAATACAAATATGACGTGTTGTCCATCAATAATATTATAACCCTGCCAAAAAATAGCCTGTTTATATTTTATTACCATACCATAAAATAGCCTATTAATATTTTATTACCATACCATAAAATAGCCTGTTTATATTTTATTACCATACATATTGATATAAACATACATTTATAGAGTAATATTCCCAGACTTTCTTTAATCTCTTTTCATGAAGAATTTTCTTTTAGGAGATGGATCTTGTTGATGTCTCTTCCTTTGCCGCTGTCCTTGTTATCTTTGCTTGGACGCTTGCCGGTTGACCATCCTCTTGGTCATTCCGTATAGTGAGTTATTTTGCAGAGATAGTTTTCTTCTGTCTTGTTGCGTCGTTTTCACGGCATTTCGTTTGGTAGTCACCTGAGCAACTTTAAAAAACTTGTTGTTAGTCATGTCGCTCAGGTGAGTAATAATCGAGAGTTTACTTCTGCTGCGTTGCGTCATGTAAATAATATTATAACCCTGCAATTAAATTGCCTGTATATATTTTATTACTATGCCTTATTAGAGTATTTTATGACCATACATATATTAGACTATTTTATTACCATACATATATTAAGAGTAATATTCCCAGACTTTAATCTCTTTTCATGAATAATTTTTCTTTCAGGAGATGGATCTTGTTGTTGTCTCTTCCTTTGCCGCTGTCCTTGTTATCTTTGCTGGACGCTTGCAGGTTGACCATCCTCTCGGTCATTCCGTATAGTGAGTATATTTTGCAGAAATAGTTTTCTTCTGTCTTGTTGCGTCGTGTTCACGGCATTTCGTTTGGTAGTCACCTGAGCAACTTTAACAAACCTGTTGTTATTCATGTCGCTCAGGTGAGTAATAATCGATAGAGTTTACTTCTGCTGCGTTGCGTCATGTAAATAATATTATAACCCTGCAATAAAATAGCCTGTATATATTTTATTACTATGATGTATTAGAGTATTTTATTACCATACATATATTAAGAGTAATATTCCAAGACTTGGTTCCATTTTTGAATGAGCCTCTAGGCCTGCATTATATTCGTACCAAATTATACTCTGTTCCTTTACGGAAATTACACAAAATTTACGAACGACGAAAGACCTCACATTTACCGATACACGTTCCCCAGAATATAGACTACAAGGAGTCATTCTACTTTTCGTTTATTTCAAGTAGTTAGATCAGATAAATCAGAAGAGAAAACAAACCGTCCTTTCATTAAAGTAAGATTTGCAAACAAAGGTATTGATAAATTGAATCTTGGTCAAATTTTGAATCACAAAACTGTCACAGAAAAAAATCCCACCATATTTCAAAAGAAAAGAAACTCCTTGTATTTCCTATAGCTACACACCAACAGCTGCATCTAAAATTTACAATTACAAACGATTCCTGCAGTGTATTGATTTAAGTAATCCCTCACTTCATCCACTTCCTTGCGAATGTTCTTCATCGGATTCCAACTACTCTCCTTGTGGACACGTTATTACTGGTGACCTTAGTATAGTCAAGAACGACAAGTTGAGAGAATTGTTAAAAAAGGGTCCAAAATACAGAGAAAGTTTTTGTCCTTTACATGGAACCAAAATATCAAAATTATCATGGACTCTTGTGAGGAATATGCAAGACGTTGGGCAAAGAAAGAGGATGTACAGCTCGACACCCTTTCCGAATGGATAAAATCCATCAGAGGGTTACTTTTATCTAGAATTAACCGATTAAAATCAACTGTGAACACCAGATTCGTGTCTATATTTAAAGACCCTGATGTTATCGCAGAGCTTACCTACCTCCAAGAACATTATGTCATCACACCAGCGGACAAAGCCAAAAATAATTACACATTTACTTGCAAAAAGTACTATTTCGACAGTCTAGTTAAAAGAGTTGGGTTTAAATTCGACACCTGGAAATCCCACTTACACCCCAACAAACCTTTCTGCCTCTGAAATAATAGATAACCACAAATCAGCTCTTGCTTCCTTTGGCTTCGACACTACCAATTTAGATTTAGATTTACCATACTTAAACTGCATACCTAAAATGCATTAGAATCCGTACAAACAACGTTTCATTGCTGGTTCCTCAAAATGTTCTACCAAATCTGTATCGATCTTACTCACCAAAGTTTTATCTGAAATCAAATCTCGGCTTCAAAAATATTGTTCGACAGTATATTCTCGCAGTGGTATCAACCAGATGTGGATTTAAAAGAATTCGAAGTAACTTTTAGAACATCTGAAATCCACTTATTTTAGTATAGTCCATTCGATCAAAGCCTTTGATTTTTCGACACTTTACACTACAATTCCACATTCTAAATTGAAAGAAAGACTCGCAAAAATTATAATGCGTTTACAAGTAAGAACGGTAATCGCAAATACATTTATTGTTGTTAACTATGACAAAACCTACTTTGTAAAAGAAAAGTCCGATTCTGAAAATAAGTACACTGAAACAGACATTATTCAGATGTTAAACTTTCTGATCGACAACATTTTTGTGGTGTTTGGAAAAAAGGTCTTCCAGCAAATTGTTGGTATTCCAATGGGGACCAATTGTGCCCCACTCCTTGCCGACATTTTCCTTTACTTGTACGAAGCTGAATTCATTCAATCTTTGGTCTCTGAAGGGAAAAGATATTTAGCTTCTGCCTTCAAATTCACTTACAGATACATAGACGATGTGTTGTCCATCAATTATCCAAAATTCGCGGATTACCTGAGCAGTATCTATCCTTCGGAGCTTGAAGTCGAAGAAACTACAGAGACAAATAATTCAGCATCCTATTTGGACATAATGTTGTCCTACGACACTGATGGTCACCTCACTCTATGACAAACGTGACGACTTCAATTTCAGCATTACAAACTTTCCTTTTCTGAGTAGCAACATCCCTTCATCGCCTGCTTATGAGGTGTTCATATCTCAGTTAATACGCTATGCCAGAGCAAGTACCAAATATACGGATTTTTTTCTGAGAGCTAGGCGTCTTTCAGATAAGCTTCTCAGTCAGGGATACGTTTGTGACCGACTAACATCGTCACTGAGGAAGTTCTACGGTCGATATGGGGAACTCGTCATACACTATGATGTCCCATTCTCCAGAATGGTGGATGATATTCTGTCATAGACCATTTGAACCATCCAACCAAAGATTGTACTCTATGTCTTCAAAATGGAAGTAACCGGATGTGACAGTTCTACCGAATCGAAGCGGCGGGTGTTGCATGCAAGCAGGAGATGCTTACTCTTCCTGGGCACCTGGTCTCACTCCCATATCGGGAGTTCGCTTCTTTTCATATGGTGGAGGTTTTTGTTTGTTTGCTTTGGTTCCTGTTTTATCCTGATTTTGTATGCCTTCAGTTTCTGATTTTCTGAATTATCGATTTTGTGCTTTCAACAGGGATATGGTCATTATCCATATTTGTCATTGATCACTTTTCATTAAGAATGTTTTTTTTTTGTTTTCAGGAGATGGGTCCGTCGATGTTCAATTTTGCGCTCAATTGTGAGTGCATGTAAACGTCTTCAAATTGAATAGCATCATTTAAGAACAGATAAATTGGCAACATGGACCAGACATGCACGTTTCGGGTACTTAACCCTCGTCAGTGATCCTCAAATTTAAACAATGTAATATGCCAAAAAAGTATGAAAGTTACTATGTCGAAAAAGCGTACCGAAAGACGTAGCAGAATGGGTGGGATATGATGCTACAGGACCCACGTTTTAGAAATTTCAAGAAATTTTGATAACAGACATTTTAGAATGCGTTGAAGAAACGATCAACCGAAATTGATCGAACTTGGCTACATGTGCCATCGGGGACTCCTGGTCCACCAGCAGTGACATTCACCAAGTGGTATAAATGTAAACGTCTTCAAATTGAATAGCATCATTTAAGAACAGATAAATTGGCAACATGGACCAGACATGCACGTTTCGGGTACTTAACCCTCGTCAGTGATCCTCAAATCTAAACAATGTAATATGCCAAAAAAGTATGAAAGTAACTATGTCGAAAAAGCGTACCGAAAGACGTAGCAGAATGGGTGGGATATGATGCTACAGGACCCACGTTTTAGAAATTTCAAGAAATTTTGATAACAGACATGTTAGAATGCGTTGAAGAAACGATCAACCGAAATTGATCGAACTTGGCTACATGTGCCCTCGGGGACTCCTGGTCCACCAGCAGTGACACTCACCAAGTGGTATAAATGTAAACGTCTTCAAATTGAATAGCATCATTTAAGAACAGATAAATTGGCAACATGGACCAGACATGCACGTTTCGGGTACTTAACCCTCGTCAGTGATCCTCAAATCCAAACAATGTAATATGCCAAAAAAGTATGAAAGTTACTATGTCGAAAAAGCGTACCGAAAGACGTAGCAGAATGGGTGGGATATGATGCTACAGGACCCACGTTTTAGAAATTTCAAGAAATGTTGATAACAGACATTTTAGAATGCGTTGAAGAAACGATCAACCGAAATTGATGCTGAGATTATCGTCAGGATCTTCTTTAACTCATTTGTGTCACACTTATGCCCTTTGCCGTGTGGAGCTCGTAAAAAAAGTTCCCCGCGAGGGGTTTGACAGTAAGTGTTTGAAAATACTTCCCCGACATTGTCGCCATAGCACTTTCTATATAGACATAACGTCAGACAGTGCATGAAGCTTTTATATTTTCATTTCCATACTTCATAAACATCGACGGCGGGTGCGGCTAGCCAACAGGGGATGCTTACTCCTACCGGGCACCTGGTTCCACCTCTAACTTGCTAGGGGTCCGTCGATGTTTAATTTTGCGCTCTATTGTGAGTGCTGTTGATATTATCGTCAGGATCTTCTTTAACTCATTATTGACGCGTCTTTTGGACCAGGAGTCCCCTAGGGCACATGTAGCCAAGTTCGATCAATTTTTCAAACGCATTTGAACATTTCTGTATCAAAATTTTCTCAAATTTCTAAAACCTTGGCCCTGTAGCATCATAACGCAGCCATCTTGCACGTCTTTCTGTATATTTAGGACATATTTTTTACAGATTTTGGCCGTATCACACTGTTTAGATTGAGGATCACTGACGAGGGTTAAATAACCGAAACGTGCATGTCTGGTCCATGCTGTAAATTTATCTTCTTTAAAATGATGCTAATGAATCTGAAGACGTTAATCATTCCATGGCCGCTGTCCTCTTGTTCTTTGCTTGGACGCTTGACCATCCGCCCGGTCATTCCGTATGGTGAGTATACTTTGCCGATAGAGTTTTCATCTGCATTAGTGCATTATGTTCAGGAGATTTCCTTTGGTAGTCTACTGAGCTACAGGTGAAAAAAGTGAAAACCTTGATAAGTTACGATTATGTTTGAATGAGTTAAACAGGATTTGTATTGCTACTTAGATATTCAAGAATGTTTGCGTCATGATAGAAACTTTGACAAATAGATCGATATTCTTTTTATCTAATTCTATATAGCAGTAGTAGACATCACAGAGGATTCCTAGGATCCCACGAACGACAATGGTCACATGGGACATTGTTAAAAAGGACTCAACATCCTAGGCTTAAGAAGACATTCAGCCAGTTCATTGATATGACGATCGAGAGTTAAGTACAACTTCCGTAAGTTTATGTTAAGTTTAGTATAAGTTTAGTTAAGGTAACCATTGTCTGGTGTCTAATGTTGAACGTCTTCAATTTATATAGCGTCATTTAAGAACAGATAAATTTGCAGCATGGACCAGACATGCAAGTTCCGGGTACTTACACATGTACCCTCGTCAGTGATCCTAAATCTAAACAATTCAATATGCCCAAAAAGTGTAGCAAACGTTTAGTATAATGATAGTACGGAAGTGTTCCAACTCTATACCTTCTTGAAGAACATTTCAAAACAATTCTTATTCACAAGACACGTGTTTCGAATATTAAATTCTCATCAGAGATGCTGCTAGCCAAAGCGCTCTTCAAAAGTCGCCCAAATTCATTTCACTATCGCCCTCTGGTTTTAATTTTAGAATTTATACCTGTGTATTTTCAGACAGTGCGCGCCTCCAAATTTCCTGTAGGGTCGGATTCAGTAGCATATCCAAATAAAATCTATGTTCAAAATAGCATTGGAGGGATTGTGCTAAAATAGTAATCTTCTCTAATTTGGATATTTTTCGATGAAATGGCAAGTTTACGAAATAGCAAACCAATTTTCATGAACTGGACACGTGTTTTGAATAGCAAATTCTCCCCAGTGATGCTTCTAGCCAAAGTGCTTTTCATAAGCCGCCCAAATTGATATCACAAGCGCCCTCTGGTTTATGGTAGGTATTGCTTGGAGGTGAATCTAGGTGTGTTTGCCTGTGCGTTTGAAATGATTAACAATCTAAAGAATGCTCTGCTGATTCCATATTATATATTTGTCTTTTCAGTGCTACCGTGATACTGGAAAGGTTGATCCACTTTCATGAGGAGCCCTAGAAGGTAGAGGAGCAATAGGAGTCAGTGAGTTTAGATAAAGTTTAGTTCAGCCGGAACGCCAATCCCTACTTTGACGGTTGGAAGCATTGTTTCTGAAAGGGGCGGATAACTCTTGACACACAAAGTAGCGGAAGAAGAATAAATTGGGCTAAACGACCTTGATTGTTTATCTCAAATTTTAAATATTATTATAAAACAAATAATACTCAGGTATAATTCACTACATATAACTAAAATTCCTCTGAAAGGGATTTTTGATATGTTTCAGCCCTGCTAAAGATCCAACGAAAATTGTGCATACACCGTTGGTTTTAAAAGCTGACACAAATGCTCCCCTTTGCACTTCTGGTCAAAGTTCAATGATAATCTTTTCAACAGAATCCCAATTATGATACCTATATAGAATTTTAGTCAGTAAGTTCTCTATAAATAGGAATAAAAACGCCATAACGAGGACCAGATTTTAATTAAAATTCATCATTACGGACTCAGAATACACCAAATTCAAGTGTCAATGGAATTTTTAACATTTGTTTGATGGTTTGATACCTTGTAGATGATTTTGTGCCAATGTCATGTTTCATTTTGGCAAATCTAACCACTTCGCAGCACCGACTTGGGTACATGTGTACCCGTGTACTCTCTGTTTACAAACGAGTTTCCATACGTTGACATGGAAGATGGACGCCCGAACAGCATATCGAAGTTTGAAAGGTGACACAAACCCCTTAAGGCAAAGATCGGCATAATATTTTTGGTTTTGGTGACTTCGGTGATATATGAAGTTTACATTCAGATTGTTCCCAATCATTCCCAGCCGGAATTTTAAAAGAAAATAAGCAATAAAATGCAGGTAAACAGATCGTTGGCGAAAAACTGCCCTTGACAACGCCCGATTTATTTCAAAATGCCACAAAATTTACCTGATTAAGTGTTATGACTTGAAACGGTATCTCTATTGCCATCAAAATCACCTCTGCTATTCTTGTTTACACATGCAGCACAGTCAGTATGACGCGTTTTTGATGACGTGGTACAATGTCGTCATATTCAAATCATTTGTCACGTGACTTCGTTTTTAAACTTCAAAGACAAGTGCCGACTGGCGTTCCGGCTGAGTTAGGGTTGTCATAGGGTTTAACTTTGTCTTGTGTCTCCTGATAGGTATTGGTTGGAGGTGAATGAAGGTGTCCATGTGCCTGTCAGTCTGTGTCATGATTACGGTTCGGATCCTATATTCCCCCGAACCGGCCTCGTTCTACTCCAGAGACAAGTTAGAACACCCCCGGTAGAGAGCATGAGGCAGCTGGGTGTGGCAGTCCCTCGGGCTGTCATACCCTTGCCCATGATGTTCCTTCAGAGGCTATGGTAGCAAGGTTTTGTCAAGTTTAGGGTTTAAGGGTTACTATAGGGTTTCATTTCGCCTGGTGTCTAAAGTACTAACAGGTTTTTAAGAAAACGGAAATTTTCCTTCTATTTGCAAACGGTAAAAAAATTAAATTAAATTAAACATAAAGATATTTATCATATAGGTAGAAATTCAATGATCATTCAGGCATTAATCTATGTGTCGCATTTAAAGTACTACTATAGTATCATTCAAACTTGACCTGTGTAGGTTTTACTGAATCGACCCTACAGGAAATTTGGAGCCGCGCACTCTCTGTGTGTTAAAATGAATTTGGTGGCTCCGCTGGAAGCATCACTGATGAGAATTAAACATTCGAAACACGTGCCTGGGCCAGGAAAAATTGGTTTGAAATTTCGTTCATGAAGGTATAGCGTTGGAACACTTCCGTATTATTTTGATGTTTAACGTCTTCAAACTCAATAGCATGATTTAAGAACAGATACAATTTCAGCATGGACCAGACATGCACGTTTCGGGTACTTAACCTTCATCATGGATCCTCAATTGAAACAATGTAATTTGGCCAAAGATTGTGAAAAATATGTCCAAAAGTGATAGGTACTGCTTTGGGATGATCTATGTGTCCGTATGTCTGTAAGTTTGAACCATTTAATATATTATAAATTGTTATTGTCAAATATTCTTCGCAACACATTTCTTTACAAAAAATGGGATCAGGAAATACAAATACCTTGTTATGGGACAGGAGGATACTAATTTCGTTAGGGAACACTGATTCAAACAAAACTATACCGAAGAGGATCTTAGTGGTGTTTGGAGGAAAACTATTCAAGCAAATAATTTGCATCCCAATTGGTACCAATTTCATCCCACTGCCTGCGGACCTTTTGTTATATACATACGAAGCTGACTTCATTAAGACCTTTCGCTCGACTGGGCAAACTCTCAGTTATATTTACCTTCAGATACATATATGACGTGTTGTCCATCAATAATATTATAACCCTGCCATAAAATAGCCTGTTTATATTTTATTACCATATCATGAAATAGCCTGATTATATTTGACTTACATACATATTTTTATTACCATACATATATTAGAGTAATATTCCTAGAATTAAATATCTTTTCATGAAGAAAGTTTTTGTTTTCTGTTTCCAGGAGATAGATCTTGTTGACGTATCGTCCATGACCACTGTACTGTTTTCTTTGCTTGGACGCTTGCCGGTTGACCATCCTCTCGGTCATACCGTATAGTGAGTATATTTTGCCGAGATAGATTTCTTCTGTCTTGTTGCGTCGTGCTCAGGGGATTTCGTTTGGTAGCCAATCAATGAGATATAATAATAGAACCTTCCATGTGACGTCACCAGGAGCACAATGAAACGATGTACTGTCGCCTGTTACTTGTTCATTAAACATTCCGGTTGTTCTGGCTACCCTTCAAGGGTGACAAAAGACGATGGTGATCTACGTTCTGCGATGAAGAGACTGCGACAGTTAGAGGCCTCAAAAGATGGATACCATAACACCTCTAACGTTGGAGACGACAACGCATCCAACGATGGAGGAACATTGGTCCCTCTCTCCCAAAGAGGCCTAGTCTTTCCAAGTTGGCTGTCAGCTTCCCTATTTTTCGAGTATACCTGCTAGACGTTGACATCGTAGACGTGTCAGACGACTACCAGTCAGAAGTTAATCGAGGGCTCCCGACGATGGAAAACGTTTATCCCCGAGGCAGTCGGTAAACATCTTAGTAACCGCTTTCAAAGCACGGTAGTGTAAACACAATCTAAGGGTACCATGACTATCGAATAAATACTGGCGCTGATGCCCATTCTGATACGGAGGGTTCGACTACCCCCAATTTAAGCATTTCTTCCAAATTGTTGTTTCTTCTTGAATGACAAATATGGATAATGACCATATCCCCGCACACAGCACAAAATCGACAATTCAGAAACCGAAGGCATACAAAACCAGGACAAAACAGGGACCAAAGCAAACAAAAACCTCCAGCACATGAAAAGAAGCGAACTCCCGATATGGCAGCGAGACCAGGTGCCCAGGAAGAGTAAGCATCTCCTGCTTGCATGCAACACCCGCCGCTTCAATCCGGTAGAACTGTCACATCCGGTTACTTCCATTTCGGAAGACATAAAGTACAATCTTTTGTGGATAGTTCAAATACAATCCTGGTTCGACACAGGAGCAGCATTTATATGTTTTTCAGTGCATTTGAACTCTCTGGTTTTAATATGACCTTTGTCCTATCAAATAAATCTTGAAAATGCGGAAGGGTTCCAACTTAATACCTTAAGAAAATTCCAAAGCAATTTTCATGCACCAGACTCGTTTTTCGAATATTAAATTCTCATCAGTGATACTTCCAGGCAAAGTGCTTTTCATAAGCAGTACAAATTAATTTCACTAGCGCCCTCTTGCTTTATTTTTAGAATTTAAATTTCTATATTTACTTTACAGAGAGTGCGCGGCTCCAAAATTCCTGTAGGGTCGATTCAGTAGCATATCAAAATAAAATCTATTTCTGTTTACACAATTTTCTAAAACCTGGGTCCTGTAGCATCATATCCCAGCCATCTTGCTACGTCTAACGGTATATTTAGAACACAATTTCCACAGATTTTGGTCATATTACATTGTTTAGATTGAGGATCACTGACGAGGGTTAAATACCCGAAACGTGCATGTCTGGTCCATCCTAAACGTGCGTGTCTGGTCCATCCAGTAATTTTATCTTCTCTAAAATGATGCTAATGAATTTGAAGACGTTAAAAACACTGTTACTCAAAATCATTTCTAAGGAGTCAGGAAAGAACTAACAATCATGCAAAAGAGACGCATATCTTATGAAGCTTATTAAACAAGAAAAGGTAGCAACGTTAATAGATAGAATATAATTTTATATGTTACTCGTGCCGATTGTTCAAATTGTCAACTATCTTTCTTTTGTCTGCAACTCCGTTGAGCGATGTGGTCCCCTTGGGCCTCTTCTAATTGAATTGATTTTCGACTATTTTGGAATTTGAGATTTCTGTGAAGTGTATTGCTTTGCTGTATATTTCTACTTTATTTACACATTAATATTCATTCAGCTGCAAATTGCAGCCCGTATGTAGTAGTTTGTCAGAGGGCATTGAGAGCAGGCGGGACATATATGTTCTTTTACACAATATGTATAACTGTGACCCGCAGTTTGGTTTACACTTAACCGTTTTTGAAAAAAAAACCTAGCACACTGTCCTAGTTATTGAATTCCTGTCAGTTTTCGACAGGACAAGAAATTTCGCTATTATAATTCTTTTTATTGTGCGATGATTATTTTGCCCCTCTCCTTTTCTTGGAAATTATGTAAAATTTGTAAGGGCGTGAGAGGAAGGGTTTAGAAACTGAGGGGGTAGGTTATTCTATGTTACCTCTTTTGCTGGGCTTAGGATAGATAAGTATGAGAGAAAGATGTGATGGTTTTCTTATATTTTGGGGGGGGGGGGGATTTTGTCGGGGTTTCTTATTTAAATAATTCTTTTTTTGTGTGTGAGCGAGATTTTGTAATGATATTACAAATTACATGTATGAGGCAATTTTACCGGCTGGAGATTACCAGAAAACAGTCCTTGTAAGGACTATCGTAGTTAAAGTGACCATGAGGCTTCATTTTGTCTGGTGTCTAATGTTGAACGTCTCCAAATTCAACAGTGTTCCGACATAGCCATAGTTATCTCCCTTTTGGCTCACAACTCTCGGACTTTATCCATCTCTGCTATGTTAAAATTGCTTTCACATCGTATACACCAATGTCTTAATGAGAATAACAAACAAAATATTTTTGAAGAATAATCAGAAGGTCAGTAACGAAATATTTTCTGAAAATGTATCCATAAACTTTTCAATATCAATGTTTTGCATGGTAGAACGGGATGAAGTCCGAGAGTTGTGCTGAATAGACCCTACAAGAAATTGGGAGCCGTGCGCTCTCTGTAAAGCAAATGAACAAATTAAATTCAAAAGATTAAAGAAGAGGCGCTACTAAAATGAATTATGGCGGCTCCGCTGGAAGCATCATTGATGAGAATTTAATATTCAAAACACGTGTCTGGTGCAGAAATTTCTTCAAGTAGGTATAGTTTGAACATTTTCGTATTATCCAAATAATGGTTGATTTCGAGGTATGACATCATCATGGGAACACACTGGCATCATTTAAGAACAGATAAAGTTGCAGCATAGACCAGACGTGCAAGTTTCGGGAACTTAACCCTCGTCAGTCAGTTATGTTATATTTTGTATCTTCTTTAACTCATCTGTATCTTTGAAGCGATGAAAAAATGATGATATTGAATTTGAAGACTTTTTGACAGTAAGTGTTTTGAATATATTTCCCTGACATTGTCGCCATAGCACTTTCTATATAGACATAACGTCTCAGAGTACATGAATTTTAGATATTGTTTTCATTTTCGTGCTTAAACATCGACGGCGGGTGCGGCTAGCCAACAGGGGATGCTTACTCCTCCAGGGCACCTGGTCCCACCTCTAGCTTGCTATGGGTCCGTCGATGCTTAATTTTGAGCTCTATTGTGAGTGCTGTTGAGATTATCGTCAGGATCTTCTTTAACTCATTTTAACCACTTAGTGAGTGTCACTGCTAGTGGACCAGGAGTCCCCGAGGGCACATGTTGCCAAGTTCGATCAACTTCGGTTGATCGTCCGTCTCTTCAATGCATTCGAAAATTTCTGTTATCAGAAAATCTTGAAATTTCTAAAACGTCGGTCCTGTAGCATTATACCGTTACGTTTTTGGTGTATTTTGGACATAATATTTTTCACTCTTTGGTCATATTACATTGTTTAGATTGAGGATCACTGACAAGGGTTAAGTACCCGAAACGTGCATGTCTGGTCCATGCTGAAATTTTATCTGTTCTTAAATGATGCTATTGAATTTGAAGACTTTTAATACTTTATCTCTTTTCATGAAGAAAGTTTTTTTTTGTTTTCAGGAGATGAATCTTGTCGACGTATCGTCCATGACCGCTGTCCTGGTTATCTTTGCTTGGATTCTTGCCGATTGACCATCCTCTTGGTCATACCGTATAGTGAGTATATTTTGCCGAGATAGTTTTTTTCTGTCTTGTTGCGTTGTGTTCATGGGATTTCGTTTGGTAGCAAATCAATGAGATGGAATAATGGACCCTTCCATGTGACGTCACCACGAGCACGAAGAACTTTCCCTTGTTAATGCTCATCAAACATTACGATTGTTCTGGTTACCCTTCGAGGGTGACGAAAGACGATGGTGATCTACGTTCTGCGATGAACAGACTGCGACAGTTAAGATGCCTCAAACGATGGATACCACAACACCCCTAACGTTGAAAATGAAGACCCCAATGGATCTCCAACGATGGAGACACATTGGTCCCTCTCTCCCAAAGAGGCCTAGTCTATCAAAGTTGGATGTCAGCTCCCCTTTTTTTTCGAGTATACCTGCTAGACGTGGACATCGTTGACGTGTCAGGCGACTGCCAGTCAGAAGGTTATCGAGGGCTGCCGACTATGGAAAACGTTTATCCCCAGAGGCAGTGGGTAAACCTCTCTAGTAACCGCCTTTGAAGCACGGTAGTATATACACCATCTTAGGGTACCATCCCTCTATCAAATAAATACTAGCGCTGATTCCAATTCTGATACGGAGGGTTCGATTACCCCTACTTTAAGCATTTCGTCTAAATTGTGTTTTCTTCTTGAATAAAGCAATTCTGGTTCGACGGAGGAGCAGCATTAATTGGAGCAGCATTACCAGGAATTACCCATTACCAGTATCAATTCCATGTCCGATGGCACATGTCTGCACAATGTCGAATTTGTTTTTGGCAAAAATATATGAAAATTCCTAACAACAGATTTTTCAGTGCATTTGACTCCTCTGGTTTTAATATGACCTTTGTCCTGTCAAATAAATCTTGAAATTGCGGAAAGGTTCCAACTTTATACCTTCTTGAAGAAAATATCAAACCAATTTTCATGCACTAGATAGACACGTGTTTCGAACATTAAATTCTCATCAGCGATGATTCCAGCCAAAGTGCTTCTCGTAAGCAGTCCGAATTAATTTCACTAGCGCCCTCTTGCAATATTTTTAGAATTTAAATGAAATGGCAAGTTTCCGAAATAGCAAAATATAGATATGACGTCACATTGACAAAGGGCCAAAACGAAGCTTCCTTCCGGCGACGGAGCTCAAAAGAAGTATTATTACAATTGACAGATATCAGGTCAAAGGGGAACGATTTTAACTACTCCACACTGCAACATGAAGATAAGGAGGTACTTCTTGATTTGTGTCCGTTAAAGAAATTTTCCTAACTTGGATTAAATCCTCTTTTTTGACAGGATGAGAAATTTCTTTCCTCTCTGAGATTTGAGAGAAGTGGTTATTTGCTTTAAACTGTATATTATTATCATGTGAATGATTGTTTTGCCCCTTTCCTCTTCTTGGAAATTTTGTAAAAAATAGGTTGGGGGATTATGTCGGGGTTTCTTAACTTAATAATTTTTTTGTGTGTGGGCGAGTTTTTATAATGATTTTATTACAAATTACATGTATGAGGCAATTTAACCGGCTGGAGATGAGCAGAAAACAGTCATTGTAAGGGCTATCGTAGTTAAAGTGACCATGAGGCTTAATTTTGTCTGGTGTCTAATGTTGAACATCTCCAAATTCAATAGTGTTCCGACATAGCCATATATTTCCTCCATATGATATAGTTATCTCCCTATTGGATTACAACTCTCGGACTTTATCCATCTCTGCTATGTTAAAATTGCTTTCACATCGTATACACCAATGTCTTGATGAGTATTGTAAACAACAAGATACTTTTAAAGAATAGTCAGAAGGTTAGTAATGAAATAGTTTCTGAAAATTTATCTATAAACTTTTAATCTGGTAGAAATGGGTAGAGTCCGGGCTGGATTGAGTCCTTCATCGACTCCGTCGGAGGCGGGGAACTTATTGCCGACAATCTCAGACAACTCTGGATTGGTGCGGCCGCGGCTCATCCAGTGCTGCTTTATCAGCACCTCCATCTACTCCCGTGTTTGAGGACTGGTTAGCTAATCATCATCAAAAATATAAAAAAAACCTAACAAATTACAGAACTGTTTACCCTCAATTGACTCAGTCGGAGGCGAGAAACTTATCACCGACAATCTCAGACAACTCTATGGATTTGACAAGCCGCGGCCTATGCAGTGTCGCTTCACCTGCCATTCCATCTCCCGTTTTTCAGGACGTAAGCTTAAAATTATAAAAAATATAAAAAACTAACAAATTACAGAACTGTTAACCCTCAATTGACTCAGTCGGAGGCGAAAAACTTATCACCGACAATCTCAGACAACTATATGGATTTGTCCAGCCGCGGCTCATCCAGTGTCGCTTCACCTGCCATTCCATCTCATCCCGTTTTTGAGGACTGGTAAGCTAATCATCATAAAAAATATGAAAAAACTAACAAATTACAGAGCTGTTTACTCTCTCAGGGGGATGGATTATCATTGATCCTTTGAACAATAATTATTTACATTTATTCTGGATAAAAATATAAGTATTAGATGAACACGTAATAGAACTTATGTTTCAGGTTTGATTAATGAGAACTATTTTTTGTAATATATATTACAGACGTCCCGAGATGGTTACAGACTGGGCAGTGACTGTAACTCCTCGAAGACCACTCCATGTCCCGCCTTCAGCCCCGACCAGGAGGCCGTCCATCCATTCCCCAGCGCCTTCGGAGATAAGAGTTTCCCCGAGGCAGTCTGGATGTCTCGCGGTCAGACCTGTCTATAGATGGGTCCGAGATTTCTGTGCCGATTGGGGCCCAATCTCTGACTGGGTCATTGAGTGACTTACTCCCTAACAAATTACAGAACAGTTAACCCTCAATTGACTGAGTCTGAGGCGAAAAACTTATCACCGACAATCTCAGACAACATTATGGATTTGTCCAGCCGCGGCTCATCCAGTGTCGCTTCACCTGCCATTCCATCTCATCCCGTTTTTGAGGACTGGTAAGCTAATCATCATAAAAAATATGAAAAAAACTAACAAATTACAGAGCTGTTTACTCTCTCAGGGGGATGGATTATCATTGATCCTTTGAACAATGGTTATTTACATTTATTCTGGATATAAATATAAGTATTAGATGAACACGTAATAGAACTTATGTTTCAGGTTTGATTAATGAGAACTATTTTTTGTAATATATATTACAGACGTCCAGAGATGGTTACAGACTGGGCAGTGACTGTAACTCCTCGAAGACCACTCCATGTCCCGCCTTCAGCCCCGACCAGGAGGCCGTCCATCCATTCCCCAGCGCCTTCGGAGATAAGAGTTTCCCCGAGGCAGTCTGGATGTCTCGCGGTCAGACCTGTCTATAGATGGGTCCGAGATTTCTGTGCCGATTGGGGCCCAATCTCTGACTGGGTCATTGAGTGACTTACTCCCTAACAAATTACAGAACTGTTAACCCTCAATTGACTCAGTCGGAGGCGAAAAACTTATCACCGACAACTCTATGGATTTGTCCAGCCGCGGCTCATCCAGTGTCGCTTCACCTGCCATTCCATCTCATCCCGTTTTTGAGGACTGGTAAGCTAATCATCATAAAAAATATGAAAAAAACTAACAAATTACAGAGCTGTTTACTCTCTCAGGGGGATGGATTATCATTGATCCTTTGAACAATGGTTATTTACATTTATTCTGGATATAAATATAAGTATTAGATGAACACGTAATAGAACTTATGTTTCAGGTTTGATTAATGAGAACTATTTTTTGTAATATATATTACAGACGTCCAGAGATGGTTACAGACTGGGCAGTGACTGTAACTCCTCGAAGACCACTCCATGTCCCGCCTTCAGCCCCGACCAGGAGGCCGTCCATCCATTCCCCAGCGCCTTCGGAGATAAGAGTTTCCCCGAGGCAGTCTGGATGTCTCGCGGTCAGACCTGTCTATAGATGGGTCCGAGATTTCTGTGCCGATTGGGGCCCAATCTCTGACTGGGTCATTGAGTGACTTACTCCCTAACAAATTACAGAACTGTTAACCCTCAATTGACTCAGTCGGAGGCGAAAAACTTATCACCGACAATCTCAGACAACATTATGGATTTGTCCAGCCGCGGCTCATCCAGTGTCGCTTCACCTGCCATTCCATCTCATCCCGTTTTTGAGGACTGGTAAGCTAATCATCATAAAAAATATGAAAAAAACTAACAAATTACAGAGCTGTTTACTCTCTCAGGGGGATGGATTATCATTGATCCTTTGAACAATGATTATTTACATTTATTCTGGATATAAATATAAGTATTAGATGAACACGTAATAGAACTTATGTTTCAGGTTTGATTAATGAGAACTATTTTTTGTAATATATATTACAGACGTCCCGAGATGGTTACAGACTGGGCAGTGACTGTAACTCCTCGAAGAACACTCCATGTCCCGCCTTCAGCCCCGACCAGGAAGCCGTCCATCCATTCCCCAGCGCCTTCGGAGATAAGAGTTTCCACGAGGCAGTCTGGATGTCTCGCGGTCAGACCTGTCTATAGATGGGTCCGAGATTTCTGTGCCGATTGGGGCCCAATCTCTGACTGGGTCATTGAGTGACTTACTCCCTAACAAATTACAGAACTGTTAACCCTCAATTGACTCAGTCGGAGGCGAAAAACTTATCACCGACAACTCTATGGATTTGTCCAGCCGCGGCTCATCCAGTGTCGCTTCACCTGCCATTCCATCTCATCCCGTTTTTATACGCCCGTCATTTGACGGGACGTATTATGGTATGGCGAAGTCCGTCCGTCTGTCCGTCCGTCCGTCCGTCTGCCTATGGAACGCAATAACTTGAATACGCGTTATTGGATTTTTATGAAATTTATACATAGTGATCAGACTGTGGAGAGGAAGCCGCCTTTCGATTTTCAGGTTCATCCGATTTGTCGTTACAGAGTTATGGGACTTAGATTTTTAAAATACAGTGAAAATATACTAAAATATTTAAAAATTATTTAAAAATCTATTTTTGATCGAAATGTTTTGAAATTTGGTATACTTCAAGTAGAAAGGATGTTCTTTGACATATGTAACGGGTTTTTAATTTTTTTGTCGCATAACCGAGATATTGTGTGTAATAGGAAGGGGGGGGGGTTATATGCACATACATTTTAAGCTAAGGGCAAAATATAGGCGCATGGAACGCGATAACTTGAATATGCGTCAACGGATTTTCATGATATTCATACATTATGATTGGACTGTGGAGAGGAAGCCGCCTTTCGATTTTCAAGTTTATTCGATATGTCGTTACAGAGTTATGGGACTTAGATTTTTAAAATACAGTGAAAATATACTAAAATATTTAAAAATTATTTAAAAATCTATTTCTGGTCGAAATGTTTTGAAATTTTGTATACTTCATGTAGGAAGGATGTTCTTTGACATATGTAACGGGTTTTTAATTTTTTTGTCGCATAACCGAGATATTGTGTGTAATAGGAAGGGGGGAGGGGTGGGTTATATGCACATACATGTTAAGCTAAGGGCAAAATATAGGCGCATGGAACGCAATAACTTGAATATGCGTCAACGGATTTTCATGATATTCATACATTTTGATTAGACTGTGGAGAGGAAGCCGTCTTTCGATTTTCAGGTTCATTCGATATGTCGTGACAGAGTTATGGGACTTAGACATTTTAAAATACAGTGAAAATATACTAAAATAGTTAAAAATTATTTAAAAATCTATTTCTGGTCGAAATGTTTTGAAATTTTGTATACTTAAGGTAGAAAGGATGCTCTTTGACATATGTAACGGGTTTTTAATTTTTTGGTCGCATAAGCGAGATATTGTGTGTAATAGGAAGGGGGGGGGGGGTTATATGCACATACATGTTAAGCTATGGGCAAAATATAGGCGCATGGAACGCAATAACTTGAATATGCGTTAACAGATTTTCATGATATTCGTACATTTTGATTGGACTGTGGAGAGGAAGCCGCCTTTCGATTTTCAGGTTCATTCGATATGTCGTTACAGAGTTATGGGACTTAGATATTTTAAAATACAGTGAAAATATACTAAAATAGTTAAAAATTATTTAAAAATCTATTTCTGGTAGAAATGTTTTGAAGTTTTGTATACTTCAAGTAGAAAGGATGTTCTTTCACATATATAACGGGTTCTTGAATTTTTTGTCACATAATCCAGAAATTATGTGTAATGGGGGGGGGGGGGGGGGGTTATATGCACATACATGTTAAGCTAAGGGCAAAATATAGGTGCATGGAACGCAATAACTTGAATATGTGTCAACAGATTTTCATGATATTTGTACATTTTGATCAGACTTTGAAGAGGAAGCCGCCTTTCGATTTTAAGCTAGGTTCATCCAATTTGTACTTATGGAGTTATGGGACTTAGATGTTTTGGTGTTGTGAAAAAAATCTCAACGGGTGTATCTTGCTGCGTGAGCGTAGGCTTTATTGAGGACTGGTAAGCTAATCATCATAAAAAATATGAAAAAACTAACAAATTACAGAGCTGTTTACTCTCTCAGGGGGATGGATAATCATTGATCCTTTGAACAATGATTATTTACATTTATTCTGGATATAAATATAAGTATTAGATGAACACGTAATAGAACTTATGTTTCAGGTTTGATTAATGAGAACTATTTTTTGTAATATATATTACAGACGTCCCGAGATGGTTACAGACTGGGCAGTGACCGTGACTCCTCGAAGACCACTCCATGTCCCGCCTTCAGCCCCGACCAGGAGGCCGTCCATCCATTCCCCAGCGCCTTCGGAGATAAGAGTTTCCCCGAGGCAGTCTGGATGTCTCGCGGTCAGACCTGTCTATAGATGGGTCCGAGATTTCTGTGCCGATTGGGGCCCAATCTCTGACTGGGTCATTGAGTGACTTACTCCCTAACAAATTACAGAACTGTTAACCCTCAATTGACTCAGTCGGAGGCGAAAAACTTATCACCGACAATCTCAGACAACTCTATGGATTTGTCCAGCCGCGGCTCATCCAGTGTCGCTTCACCTGCCATTCCATCTCATCCCGTTTTTGAGGACTGGTAAGCTAATCATCATAAAAAATATGAAAAAAACTAACAAATTACAGAGCTGTTTACTCTCTCAGGGGGATGGATTATCATTGATCCTTTGAACAATGATTATTTACATTTATTCTGGATATAAATATAAGTATTAGATGAACACGTAATAGAACTTATGTTTCAGGTTTGATTAATGAGAACTATTTTTTGTAATATATATTACAGACGTCCCGAGATGGTTACAGACTGGGCAGTGACTGTAACTCCTCGAAGACCACTCCATGTCCCGCCTTCAGCCCCGACCAGGAGGCCGTCCATCCATTCCCCAGCGCCTTCGGAGATAAAGAGTTTCCCCGAGGCAGTCTGGATGTCTCGCGGTCAGACCTGTCTATAGATGGGTCCGAGATTTCTGTGCCGATTGGGGCCCAATCTCTGACTGGGTCATTGAGTGACTTACTCCCTAACAAATTACAGAACTGTTAACCCTCAATTGACTCAGTCGGAGGCGAAAAACTTATCACCGACAATCTCAGACAACTCTATGGATTTGTCCAGCCGCGGCTCATCCAGTGTCGCTTCACCTGCCATTCCATCTCATCCCGTTTTTGAGGACTGGTTAGCTAATCATCATCAAAAATATAAAAAACTAACAAATTCCAGAACTGTTTACCCTCAATTGACTCAGTCGGAGGCGGGGAACTTATCACCGACAACTCTATGGATTTGTCCAGCCCCGGCTCATCCAGTGTCGCTTCACCTCGTGTGAGCGAGTTTTTGTAATATTACAAATTACATGTCAAATGGAGGAAATATATGGCTATGTCGGAAAACTTAGTCAACAAACAAAATGAAGCCTCACAATCACAGTAACTAAGATATTCCTTGGGACTGTTTTCTGGTAATCTCCATCCGGGAAAATTGCCTCATACATGTAATTTCTAATGTTATTATTACAAAACTCGCTTACACGAAAAAAGGATTATTAAAATATGGCCAAAAAGTGTGAAAAATATGTTCAAAAATGATAGGTACTGCTACGGGGTGATCTATGTGTCCTTATGTTTGTAAGAATGATTTAATATATCATACATTACTATTGTTCAATATTGTTCGCAGCATATTTCTGTACAAAAATGGGAACAGGAAATACAAAGACCTCGTCAGACGGCAGGAGGATACTAATTTCGTTAGGGAACACCGATTCAAATAAAACTATAACGAAGACGAACTCACCCGGATGCTTGAGGATTTGATTGACAACATTTACTAGTGTTTGGAGGATAATTATTCCAGCAAATAATTTGCATCCCAATGGGTACCACTTTTGTTTGTTTTTTTTTTTACTTTTTTATATTCATACGAAGCTGACTTCATTCAAGGCCTTTCGCTTGACTGGGCGAAATCTGTTATATATCTTCAGATACATATATGACGTATTGTCCATCAATAATAATATTATAACCCTGCCATAAAATAGCCTGTTTACATATCATAAAATAGCTTGTTTATATTTTACTACCATACATATATTAGAGTAATATTCTCAGACTTTAATCTCTTTTCATGAAGAGTATTTTTTTTCTGTTTTCAGGAGATGGATCTTGTTGACGTATCGTCCATGACCGCTGTCCTTGTTATCTTTGACCATCCTCTCGGTCATACCGTATAGTGAGTATATTTTGCCGAGAAAGGTTTCTTCTGTCTTGTTCAGGGGATTTCGTTTGGTAGCCAATCAATGAGATGGAATAATGGACCCTTCCATGGTTGTCTCTTGTTCATCAAACATTCCGGTTGTTCTGGCTACCCTTCCAGGGTGACAAAAGACGATGGTGATCTACGTTTTGCGATGAAGAGACTGCGACAGTTAGAGGCCTCAATTAATGGATAACACAACACCCTAATTTTGAAAATGAAGACCCAAATGTTGGAGACCATAACGCATCCAACGATGGAGACACACATTGATCCCTCTCTCCCAAAGAGGCCCAGTCTATCAAAATTGGCTGTCAGCTCTCCTTTTTTCGAGTATACCTGCTAGACGGGGACATCGTAGACATGTCAAACGACTGCCAGTCAGAAGGTTATTGAGGGCTGCCGACGATGGAAAACGTTTTTCCACAGAGGCATTACGGTAAACATCTTTTTAGTAACCTCTTTTAAAGCATGGTAGTATATACACCATCTTAGGGTACCATCCCTCTATCGAATAAATACTGGCGATGATGCCAATTCTGATACGGAGGGTTCGACAACCCCTACTTTCAGCATTTCTTAATTGTTTTTTCTTCTTGAATAAAGCAATCCTGGTTCGACGCAGGAGCAGCATTACCAAACAAACGAGGGATACCAGTATCAATTCCATGTCCGCTGACAAATATCTGCCCAATGTCCAATTCATTTTTAGCAAAAATATATGAAAATCCTAACAACAGATTTTTCAGTGCATTTGACTACTCTGGTTTTAATGACCTTTATCATATCAAATAAATCTTGAAAATGCGGAAGGGTTGCAACTTTATTTTTTAAGCCGCGGCTCATGCAGTGTCGCTTCACCTGCCATTCCATCTCCCGTTTTTGAGGACGTAAGCTAAAAATTATAAAAAATATAAAAAACTAACAAATTACAGAACTGTTAACCCTCAATTGACTGAGTCGGAGGCGAGACTTATCATCGACAATCTCAAGAGAACTCTATGGATTTGTCCAGCCGCGGCTCATCCAGTGTCGCTTCACCTGCCATTCCATCTCATCCCGTTTTTGAGGACTGGTTAGCTAATCATCATAAAAAATATGAAAAAACTAACAAATTACAGAGCTGTTTACTCTCAGGGGGATGGATTATCATTGATCCTTTGAACAATGATCATTTACATTTATTCTGGATATAAATATAAGTATTAGATGAACACGTAATAGAACTTATGTTTCAGGTTTGATTAATGAGAACTATTTTTTGTAATATATATTACAGACGTCCCGAGATGGTTACAGACTGGGCAGTGACTGTGACTCCTCGAAGACCACTCCATGTCCCGCCTTCAGCCCCGACCAGGAGGCCGTCCATCCATTCCCCAGCGCCTTCGGAGATAAGGAGTTTCCCCGAGGCAGTCTGGATGTCTCGCGGTCAGACCTGTCTATAGATGGGTCCGAGATTTCTGTGCCGATTGGGGCCCAATCTCTTACTGGGTCATTGAGTGACTTACTCCCTAACAAATTACAGAAGTGTTTACCCTCAATTGGCTCAGTCGGAGGCGGGGAACTTATCGCCGTCAATCTCTGACAACTTTACAGATTTTTCAGGCCGCGTCACATCCAGTGCTGCTTCATCAGCACCTGCATCTCCTCTCGTAATCTAATCATTATCAAAAATATGAAAAAAAAACCTAACAAATTTCAGAACTGCTTACCCTCAATATTTACTATATTTTGTATGCAAATAAAACAAAAATAAAGAAAATGCGATTGTTTTTAAGAAATGTAGATCAAAATAAATAAAACTTGAAACAATTTCATTTAATGAAGAGTGTACGAGTAATTTTAGTGAAATGTTATATAAAGAGCACAAAAATGGTGCGAGAGACTCACGACACTAAATAAATTTACCTCATATTTTCAGAGCTCCCCGGCTCCTTCTTCGGGAGACATTTAGAACTTACATTAAAAGTGTGGCTATGCTATGGAAGGCATGTTATAAAACAATGGAAGTAAAAAAGGCAGACAAATAAAAGGGGACGTGGAAACCATCCATTATGCTTAGACATGATGGCCAGCAAAGGAATCATTGTAAAACGAGGGAATGAGTGGCAGGAGAAAATGAATGAAATTAGACCGCCATCTACACAACACCTTTTAAACTAAGTAAATCAAGGTAAACACCCCCCAATAAAACATACATCCATATTGTACAAAGTGACCGTTGAACTTTTGCACGCCTTTAAGTCCATGCAAAAGCAAAAAGTATGATCACACTTGATGTAATCGCAACGAAAATAATCAAGATTTATCTTATTTTTCATGAAAAAAAAATGATACAATCACCTGTTTCCATATTTACTGTCCTGTTCACGTTATCCAGAGCACCCTTTTTTTACCTAATATACGATACTGTCATCTTCCAAAAATATATCAATTTTATAGAACTCCTTTAGTCGTAACAGAAAATACCATTGTTTGGGATGTGCGTCAATTTAGTTAGAAATCGAACGGAAAATGAAAAGTCTACGGGGATTTTCTATAGTAAAATCGCTGAAAATGCGTGACGTCGGGAACTTTGACGTCACTGTTTACTATTATTGACAAGGAGAAAAATATGACGGCGGTTTGAAATTAACATGGAAATTTCCCGTAGACATTTTATTTTTTCATATTGCGGTTTGAGGGCAGCTGATAGGGTAATTGAAGTTAATTTCCAGCTACGACTAAAGGTCATTTCTCGGAAACTAATTTTATAAAATGTATGATGTAATGTATAGGTATTCTATTCCTTTCCATCTTAAAAATTGTAAGAATACGAGTGACTTATTCTGTCAAAAGCCAAACGATTCTGTCTTCATAATCATACACTTTTCTGAAGGATACCAAATCAGCAGCCATGCACTGGGAGCACTATCATTGTGATATGTTACAGAGAAATGATTGAAATTTGATTAATCCTCATTAACTCGAGTGCTCGAAAAAGAAAACTATAATCAATGTCTAACTAAATATTAATGATCAATTGAAAAAAATCACTATAATACTAGTATGATGTGCGTTTCTGTTTGGAAGATATACTCCTTTGTTGTTTCTCCTAAAAAGAGGAATCATAACATAGATATTGACCAATCTTTTTGTCTCTTTCAGGTTTGATATCGACAGACAAGTATTTATTTAAATATTTACAATTTTAATATACAGTCCAAGCAAAAAATTGAGATAATGTTTATGCCCGGCATTGAAATCTATCGATCCTTATAAAGTAATTATTCATCCGAAGAGAATTTTCTGCTATTTTTTTGAGAACTAAACAGAAATTTCTGTCATCTTTTTGAACTTTGTTTTGAGATATATAGACATAAATCAACTGATACAGAGTTTAATTGAGCAATTTTTATTACAAAATCCAAAAGTTTACTTTCAAATGAATCTCATTTTTTAGATTCAACTTAAGCCACTTTAAATTCCGATTTTGGTCTTTGTCTACAACTTATATGGCATATATGAGAGCTCAATACACATTATACTATAGCTAATATGAAACATACAACAAAGTCTATGTGTGTATTAGAGCAGTTGCATTTAATTTACTTTACCACTACTTTTACCTCACCTCTACGCTTCAGTGGTCACTGCGGTTAGGGGTTACATAATCTTGGTCTCGAGTATTTACGACTACAGTTAACTTTTAAAGCTGACCTACCCTGACGTTTTGCGGGTACATTTCATATCTTAGACATAAAACTTACGGGTATATTTTATGTAAATTTCCCCTTTTCGGACGAAGAAACATTAAGCATTGTAATTTTTGCTACATATATAAATGATGTTTCCGTCTGCATGTCCGTCCGTCTGATGATTATACTTTCACATTTAAATGGTAAAAAAGTGACAGGTCAGCTTTAAAAGGTAACTGTAGTTGGATCGCCTCAGGACAGGTGTGTATTGAACAATGTAAAGCCGTGGCTGTGAAATATTCTGTTTAACGTGTGCGGACTGGTACCATTCGAGACAAAATACCAGATAAAAAGCATACACTCACAATTAATTCGAGATTGCCAAAGGTATCCTGTCATACTGAAAAAAAGTTCCACTACGGCTTTATTACTCGAAAACGGCTCAAATGGATCTATTTAAACCAAGACTTAGCTATAATAGCTCACATTCCCGTCTCCCCTGACTTGTACAGTGGATATGTGCCTTAAATAAAATTTCAGAATAATACATGTCATTGACAACAATACAAAAATGGTTTGTTTGTGTGTTTTCACCTAACTGTGGGGTGTCTTTTTCTAAAACACAAGGATGGAAAACGAATTTTAAATACCACGGCCTAATCCCTGACCACAGTGACCACTGAAGCGTAGAGGTGAGGTAAAAGTAGAAGTAAAGTAAGAAGTAAAATAAATGCAACTGCTCTATTCAGTATGATCCAGTACCGTTACATTATGTATTTATTTCATTAGAGAGTTATGAGGAGGACTGAGCTTGGGACGAGTGGAGGCGACAAGCGCTTTCCTCCAGGAGGAGCGGAGGAAGGTAGTTATCATATTATGTCTTGTATGTTACTATACTTTAGCCACTTTTAAGCATAACACCATACGAAAAATACCTTCTGTCTGTATATATTTTAGTAATGTTCTAAAAGATTACCAGTTTATTTCACTGTATTGAAGATCTTTTTGTCTGTATTGAGCTTATACATCACGATTTTACCTCTTTAATTGATGCCTTAAACCTCTAACGCTGAGCAAATACTTAATGCCTTTAACCTCTGATGCTAAGCTCAATGCCCTTGACCTCTAATGTTGACCTTTGACTTAATGCCTTTGACCTCTGATAATGAGCTCTGACTTAATGCTCCTGGCCTCTAGTGATGAGCTTCTTACTAAAAATAAAGCAAAAAACTGTAGTGTACTTTTTACTGCTTCATACGGTTGTGGTTGCGAGACTCTATCAAATTATATCAAGTCATTATAATTTGAAATAATTCTCATATGGTCTTGTACTGATTTACAACCCAAGATAAGGAAGCTGTGCTAATACCAAACAATATTTTCATCTTATCAGCGCTACCTGTCGGCAGGGAAGGAGGACCCCCTCATCGGTGAGTGTATAAACTTGTATATAAAACCTCTGTGACCCAACCCATACTGAGACAGAATTTTCTGGTAATTTTGGAATGAGGTTTGGACCACTGCAATTGGGAAAATTTATTGCTTTTGGGCTTATTTTGGAAAAGACTAAAAACAGTAGAAAGCAAAAGACTGTTAAGTGATTCAAAAAAGCAGCAATACATTATATGCTGAAATATATGTTAAAATGTTTCAATGAATATATGATCATGTAGAAAACAAGGAATGTATTATTCTGTTTGGACAAGGGCAACCTTTCAATAAGTCACAAATTGATTAGGGTGTATACCAAGTGTGACTTTTAAACCGAAATTATTAAGAACCCCAAGTCGAAACATAATTCACACTAGAGAGTCCGAATTTTTGTTGAATTGTGATTTGATTTGCTCATTTGACATAAGAATTGAATACAGAATGTAAATATGTTGATACAGCACTCAAAAATACGACAAATTTCAATTAAGGTGTTGCATTTGATCATGTCGTCATTGAAAAAATTCTAATGCCTCTTGAACAGTCGGGGAAACTTCCTTACATGGAAGTCAAATATAGCGGAACGACTGCGTCACATATTCAGTTCAGAGTGAGCGATCCCTCATATTCAACCAATCGCTTCAATGAACTTTGCATTAGGCATGGTCCATTTGATATTCAGGGGGGGGGGGCTTGGGTTTTTTGTCGGAGCACGATTATTTTTTTCGCCCCGAACCGGGGCAAAATTATTTTTTTCTGGCAAAGTTGGAGCAAGGAAATTTTTTTAACAAAGTGATGCGCATACATTTGTATTAAGAATGTTGTGTTTTATCAATAGAAATTATTTATATTTTTATGCAAAACTCTAAATCTTAATATATTAGTTTATTTTTAGCTCACCTCGACGAAGTTGAGTGAGCTTATGCTATAACCCCACGCGTCCGCGTCCGTGTCCGTGTCCGCGTCCGCGTCCGGTTAAGAAGTTTGGGGTAGCTCAGTATCTGACAAAGTACTAATGCTACAGTAACCAAACTTGCACAAGTGATTCATCTTTGGATGCTGATGTGAACCCATGCATCGGATGTAGCATCTGACCTACATTTTCCGCTTGAGTGACTTGGTTAAGAAGTTTGGGGTAGCTCAGTATCTGACAAAGTACTAATGCTACAGTAACCAAACTTGCACAAGTGATTCATCTTTGGATGCTGAGGTGAACCCATGCATCGGATGTAGCATCTGACCTACATTTTCCGCTTGAGTGACTTGGTTAAGAAGTTTGGGGTAGCTCAGTATCTGACAAAGTACTAATGCTACAGTAACCAAACTGGCACAAGTGATTCATCTTTGGATGCTGAGGTGAACCCATGCATCATATGCAGCATCTGACCTACATTTTCCGCTTGAGTGACTTGGTTAAGAAGTTTGGGGTAGCTCAGTATCTGACAAAGTACTGATGCTACAGTAACCAAACTTGCACAAGTGATTCATCTTTGGATGCTGAGGTGAACCCGTGCATCGGATGCAGCATCTGGCCTACATTTTCCGCTTGAGTGACTTGGTTAAGAAGTTTGGGGTAGCTCAGTATCTGACAAAGTACTGATGCTACAGTAACCAAACTTGCACAAGTTATTCATCTTTGGATGCCGAGATGGACCCATGCATCAGATGCAGCATCTGACCTACTTTTTCCACTTGAGTGATTTCGCTTTTAAAAGCCAATATTGAGCAAAGTATAAGTGATACATGTACCAAACTTGCATATTGGATGTATCTTTGATAAATCTTTCATAAAATGACCTTGACCTACTTTTTCCGCTTGAGTGATTTTGCTGTATAAAGCCAATATTGAGCAAAGTATAACTGCTACATGTACCAAACTTGCATATTGGATGTATCTTTGATCAAACTTTCATAAAATGACCTTGACCTACTTTTTCTGCTTGAGTGGTTTTGCCTTTAAAAGCCAATATACATGTACTAAGAAATATGTTTGAATTGAATTTTGCTGTCACGAGGTGAGCTTCGTAATCTGTGATTATACCTATGTTTTATGCAAGTATTCAATTCACTTTTAAACAGAGAGATAAAAGATTTTTACAATATAATTCTCAATATTCTATAAAAGGTACATGTATATAACATGTATAAGAGGGTCTGAGGGGAAGGTCTTCTAGACATTATTTTAAATGTTACTAAGAATTGTAAATTGGTGAATTACTGAAGTTCTCCTTCCAAGCTTACAAGAACATGACTCTATGGGATTCATGCAACATGTATTAACAGCAATACATAAATATTGATAATATATTTAAGCTTTTAAGGAAGCCCTTTTTCATTCACATACATGTATAACTTTTCAAATATCTGAACTAAAAATGCTATTAGTAAATAATGTTTTGATGGAAAACTATTTTTGATACAATTTGAAAACTGCGGCGAGCGAAGCGAGCCAGAAAATTTTCAAGAATTTTAGCGAAATTTTACGGTAATTCTTCAAATTCAGATTATTTGCAAGAGCAAGATTATTTTTTTCTGTCACACCATAAGCAAATTTATTTTTTTCATCAAAATTGAGAGCAAAATTATTTTTTTCGAAAAAAACCCAAGCCCCCCCCCCCAGAATATCAAATGGACCGTGCCTTATGGGATTACTATGATAGTAAAATCTTGTGTATATTTTGGCTTTAGTACGGTCTTCAAAATTGCTTCGCTATTGCAGAAATCGCAATCAAATCCTTCACATCTTTGTCACTTATACTTCAAAGGTATATTTATCGATTCCATGTTGCATTTTTGAAAATTCAAACTCTAAATTCAGATATGAAGATGAGAAAATGGCACATTTTTGATAACGACTTGCATTGGTCCTACACATAACCTTCGTGAAATCGATCCAGACAAAGATTTTTCTGTTCTAGACATGTATCAATTTACGTTTGTGAATATAAAAACATCGAATATTGAAGAATAATGTGTTTCTAATGTATACATTGCAAACTGTTGTTAAAGAAATTCCAGGAAGTGATGAATAATCCATCAGGTACCCCCTGATATTTTCCGAAAGTGCGTAATTTTTCATTATGTATGTTTTTTTTCTCTCAAGACATGGCTTTACACCCCTTTTCGTTGTATGTACTATGTACTAATTTGAAAAAAAATCAGATATGTCACTGAAAAGCACAATAAGTAATCGAATTTATTGAACAATAAAATTTATACGAAGTTGAAATCCAAACTTTCTACACCATTAGCAAATCTAGATTTTTTTCCAAGGGGGGGGGGTCCAGCCTGTCAGGAGGGTCAACATACGAGTCTCAAAAACATATTTACATGAAAACGGGAAATATAAAAATTGGGTATTCTAGAAGGGGGTGTCTCCCCCCAGTCCAAATTATTTAGTTAAGAGCATACTATAGATCCATCTCATTCTCACAAATAATAACTTATCAAAACTACTGTACATGTAGGTGGCGCCACGTACTTTAAAACAAATTCATTTGAACAGAATTGGGAAATTTATTAGTTTTTATTTGTCTTTCAAAGAATTCTGGCATGATAAATTTATCGGTACCGATGTAAGGTTGGGATGGGAGATATAACAGTTTTATTGAAAGTGGAATAGGCCGGGATTGTTCTTTTTATGCTAGTTTATAGTTCTCTGAGACTGAATTGAGCTAATATAGAACGTATAATACGAATGATAGATCATAATTTTCATTGAGATCACACATTGAACCAATCAAAAGTGCATGATCTTCTCACCTTGATTTACAGTCTTAGACTTAGAATTTTTAAAAACGCAATATAGAATCGATAGATATTCCTCTAAAGTATATGTGACAAAGATCTTAAGGAATTTAGTCGCTTTTTCTGCGATAGCGAAGCAATTTTGAAGACAGTACTAAAGCCAAAATATACGCACGATTTTACTATCATAGTAATCCCATAATGCAAAGTTCATTGAAGCGATTGGTTGAATATGAGAGAGCGCTCACTCGGAACTGATTATGTGACGCAGACGTTCCGCTATATTTGACTTCCATATAAGGAAGTTTCCTCGACCTGTTGAAGTAATGGCTTTGAATTAATAATTAAAAACTTTTTTGTTTGACAAGTAGATCGATTCTTTTATTTTTCATTATATGTTACAGCCCAGCAGTCCCCCGCACCGTCCACGCCTGCCCCCATCCTGAGGATGCCGCAGACCCCGACGACTCCCTCTTCCAGGATGAGGATGTTCTTCCCGGAGCTCCTGTTCTCGCCCAGGACCCGGGAGATGCCATCGCCACCTAGGACGCCCAGGACTTATTCCCCGACACCCAGGACCCTGGAGACTTCATCTTTCCTGACGGCGGCATCCTCCATCCCGGCTTCTTTCTTTACCCCGGAGCCGAGGAGCCCTATTCACTCAACGCCTAGGACCCCCGAGGTAAGTACGCCTCCGGTAGAGGGCATTAGACAGCGGGGTGTGGCAGTCCTTCGGGCAGTCATATCCTCACCCATGCGCCTCTTCCGGAGGCTGTGGTAATTAAGTTAAGATATAGTTTAGGTTTAAGGGTTACCATAGGGTTTCATTTTGTCTGGTGTCTAATGATAGTTATTGATTGGAGGTGAATCTAGGTGTCCGTGTGCCTGTCAGTCTGTCTGTGTGTACATGATTACAGTTACGATCCTTAAATATTATTTGTCGTTTAAAAAATCGTCCTGTCAATATTATTATTCAGGTATATATCATTATACCTCATCAAAGTGTTGCAACTGTATAACACATATAAACAAGCAATTGACTTGCCAGAAGAAATTTGTCTGACAAGTCCCTGAGCGAAACTTACCAGCAACGCAGAGAATTACATAGTACAACTGTACATGTAGTTTGGGCTGCATATAAATTGGTAAAACTATTTAGCCAGTATCTAGTTGGCAATACTTGGATTTTTCTGTAGCCTGAATTCTGCAAAATACACAATATATAAATGTCATTTTAGTATTTCGAGTTTTATCAAAACTTTTCAAGTGTCAAAAACTGCAACAAGCATCTTGTAACATAAATTGGTTAGAAAACACATAATTTTAGCTATGACTGGTTGTACATGTATATATGCACATTCGTGTCATATATCATTATATGTGAGAAGTGAAAAAAAAAAACACATCTGACAAACGAAGATCAATGTAAATCAATAACAAAAGTGGTCATAAGACAGAACCCTGTTGAACTGCACAATACAAGCCCCATTTTATAAAGCTAATGTGTACGGCCTGCGTTCTGTCTGAAAAAAATGATATTAAGCCGTGTAAATCTAAATTATATTTTTGGTGCGACTTTTCTTGTTGACAAATTACCGGTTTGATTTCCATGCATGTGTGTATCTGTCATAGTCTGTATCGACATAAAATATTGCTTCCGATTCCTTCAATATGTATAACAAGAAATAGAACCCAGGTAAAATCGTACTTCTTTATATAATACAGCTAATTTCAGTTTGGCTTTAATAGCGAACAGGGAAACACGTGTATAAAGCGAAATAACTTATATCAATGACTAAATTTATCTACACATACAATCACGTGGATGGAACAATACAATTTGCCTACCCGAATGTATTGTAGGTGGCGCCTCAAGGCAATTTCCATGCAATACTTCCGTTGATGTCTCAAGGCAATTTCCATGCAATACTTCCGTTAATGTAAACGGCTGATAACATATATAAAAAGATGGGGGTACCGTTTTCAATTCAAAGTCTTCACATTTATTACAAAGATAGTTTAAAAAATATACGTAAAAACACGAGATACATTATTTAAATGTACACAATCGTCGTTACAATGCAGATTGTACAGTATTGTGCTACTGAAATGTTACATGTAAGCCCCCGCCCATGGGCCTCAATCACGACTGTAATGTTAGAAGTTAAAAATTACAATATGTTCTCAAAGCTTCTCCAAATGTTAAACGTCTTCAAAAGCAATAGCATCGAACTCGTATGAAACCAATATTCTGGAGAGTTATTATCAATCATTATAATCGATCAACTGCACAAGGACGTAGATATGGCCATTATGCATGTGTCCACTAGTGTTACTCAGTTACCTTTGCCTATCCGTGCGAGGCGATCGTTATTATATACGTGTATCGAGTGCAACTCGTTGTAGGTGGCACTACCTTACCTTGCCTTGGTTTACCTTGACGCTGAGATTCTTTTCCTGTTCATTGTTTATTTTGAAACTTTAAGGCACTAGGGCTGAATCAGTGTTACATGTACATTATATATAATAATGAATTCACATTACAAAGTTCAATATCATTCACATTTCAATATATAGATATGAATTTAATTCATTTAACTTCGCAATATTACAAATTAGTTTTTTGACTTAGGAAAATTCCGTAAACTTAGACTTTTAATTTGATACCTAGATAAATTGCTGATTGTTTTCTTGTTTTTAGAAGTAAAAAGCTGTACAAATTTGAACATAGAGGGTCTTCTCCAAAAATAATTTTTTTATGTATTTGCATCGTAAATTACTGTAAAAGGGACATTGTAAAATAAAATAAAACTCGTCCTCAATTGCACCGGACTGACAGTTATGACATATTCTCTGAGATCTAGATTCATTTGTATATCTACCTGATATTCTGCGGGGTGGGGGGGGGGGGAGCCTTTGGGTTTTTATGTAGAAGCAAGATTATTTTTTCGCCTCTTGACCGGAGCAAGATTATATTTTTTCTTGGTTGCGCTGGATCAAAAATTATTTTTTAACAAGACTTAGTGATATACAATATATTAAGAATGTTTGTGTGTTATCAATAGAAATTCTATATTTTTACTCATAACTCTAAAATATTACTTTATCTATATGACACCCCATATCTATATTCCTTGCTTATTCCGAAACTTGCCATTTCATCGAAAAATATCATCGAAATTCAAGGAGGCACAATCCCTTCTATGTTATTTTGAACATAGATTTTATTTGGATATGCTTCTGAATCGACCCTCTAAGTAAATGCAGAAAGTTAAATTCTAAAAATAACGCAAGAGGGCGCTAGTGAAATTAACTTGGAATGCTTATGAAAAGCAATTTGGCTGGAAGCATCACTGATGAGAATTTGATATTCGAAACACGGGTCTGGTGCATGAAAATTGGTTTTGAATTTTCTTCAAAAAGGTATAGAGTTGGAACCCTTCTGCAAATTTTTATTTTTTATGCA
Source organism: Pinctada imbricata (assembly GCA_033119305.1). NCBI lineage: Eukaryota > Metazoa > Mollusca > Bivalvia > Pterioida > Pteriidae > Pinctada > Pinctada imbricata. The sequence goes on along the minus strand of VSWD01000006.1, from coordinate 50,301,207 downwards.
AAAATTTAATTCACTTCTGAAAACTGTGAGATACAAGAATTTTACAATTTAATCCTCAGTAAACGAAATTTATATAAGGTTCAAGTAAGAGGGTGTGAGGGGGGGGGGGGGGTTCTTCTGGACAAATCTTCAATTTTAGAATTGTAAATTTGGGAAAACTGGAGTTCTTCTCTCCATCCTAGCTTATATATAAAATATTGGACTCTATGGTAACATATATTGATTTTAAGGAAGCCTTTTCTTCATTAACATGCATTCTTTTGATATTATCAAAATGAACTTTGCCATTCAAAAAGTAAACTATGGTGAGCGAAAAAAATGTTCATATAATTTGAAAATTTTCAGGATTTTTAAGCGAACTTTTATGGTAATTCTTCAAATTCAGATTACTTTTTAAGAGCAAGAATTATTTTTTCTGACACACCACAAGCAAATTTATTTCTTTCATCAAATTTAAGAACAAAGTTGAAAGAAAACTTAAGCGCCCCCCCCCCCCCCCCCCTTTTATCAAATGGACCGTGCCTTACATTTCTTTTTTGCCACTTGTATTTTTCAGAGATATTATAGATGTTGTCCCTATGTATATGTACTACAGCTAAGATGACATTCTTAATTTTCGTTGTTTTATATATGTCATGTCCTCAGTTAATGGATTTGTCAGGATCTTCTTTGGCTCTTCCATGTCTTACATGTTTTTAGATATTTGATACTTTTTACATGTTTTATTCAACTCGTGATGACAATGTATCGTCCCAAACATTGCCAAAGTCGTGAGTCTTCGACCAACTTCATGGTATTCATTTTTTTCTGTTATCAAAACAACCGTAAGTATAGTATTATGCTTCTAATGCCTTAAGGGATCGACTTATACCAGCGTGGCGACTTTTAATGGAAATCAGGTAGAAGAAAAATGGATATATCCACATGTAGAGGAACATCTTCAACTATTCAGACCATAAAATCAAAATTTGCCCGCCTCGTTTTTCTGGCTATAAATGTCCATTTTTGACCGATTTTAATATTTTCGTCCTTTTAGAGAATACCATATAACTTTACATACCTCTGCAATGCATGAATTTTCAAAAATTTATATATACTCTTATGTTTTGGGATTCTTACAGATTATATGAATAAAAGCCTATTTTGAGAAATTTTGATAAAAGTAACAGTTCTACGGAGAGTATTTTCTTGAAAATACGCTTTTGCTGGTTGCCATGGCAACAAACCGTTAATTTCTATTTATATCTAGAAGCTGCACAATTTTTTTTCCTACGTATGGAGCTATGATATTGCTTTATCCTAAAGCAATCAAAACATATCTACACGAGGAGGAATCGCCAATCAGTTTCGGTTGCAGTTCCCACAGCAAAGCATCAAGACACTTGATGCCTTGATGCGAAAAGACAGTGAGCTAACGCATGTTATCAACCGAGGAGTCCGACTGACATACACAGAGGACAGGTGGTCGGGGCCCTATCTTCTCTGAATAGGTTTTACAGGGCCCGTCATGGAGTCCCGTCGTCACCTTGAGCCAGAATGCAAGTCTTGAGAATTATTTTGCAAAAGAAGCTGATCGGTTAATTATCTTCACGAGTGTCCGTCTGGTGACTGCAAGATCATATCCACGTTATAGAATGCGTTCACTGACTCTGACGTATTTTCGAATGTTATGCTGTGTACATTTGATCTTTTAAATTTTCAAGCCAGTAATGGAATAATGTGGAAGGGTTCCAACTCTATACCTCTTTGAAGAAACTTTTAAACCGATTTTCATGCACCAGACACGTGTTACGAATATTAAAATTCTCATCAGTGATGCTTCCAGCCAAAGTGCTGTTCATCAGCAGCAAAAAAAAAAAAATAAATAAATAAATAAAAAATAAAAAGTAAAAAATAAAATGATAATTCGCTATCAAGTCTAGTATTTTCCACTAGAGTTATCTGTTTTGATCGGGCACATCCATGAAACTACGTTCCGGACGATTACGTCGAACTTTAGATCCCCTCCTTTGTTTAAAAAAAAATCAACCTTAAAGCCTCTCCATGTTACATTTTTATGACAAATATGGATAATGACCATATCCCTATATACAGCACAAAATCGATAATTCAGAAAATCATAAACCGAAGGCATACAAAACAAGGATAAACAGGAGGAACCAAAGCAATCAAACAAAAACCTCCACCACATGAAAAGAAGCGAACTCCAGATATGGGAGTAACCCCAGTTGCCCAGGAAGAGGCAGCATCTCCTGCTTGCATGCAACACCCGTCGCTTCAGTTCGGTATAATTGTCACATCCGGTTACTTCCTTATTGGAAGATATAAAGTATAACCCTTGGTTCGACGGTACAAATGGTCTATGACACAATATTATCCACCATTTTGGAGAGTGGGACAGCATAGTGTATGATTTATTCTAATTGTCTGAGATTAAGTACTATTGATGAGGATTCAATATCCAAAACACGTGTCTAGTACAATAAAAATTTGAAATATAGAACTTATATTTCAATATTAATATTGGATATGTTTGTGACCGACTAACATCGTAACTGAAAAAATTTTACGGTCGATTTGGGGAACTCAACAGTAAATTTTCCTAGCGACATCTATAATATAAACTTTTAATTTCCTCTTGCCAAAACCTAGGGGTTCAAACTTTTATGTAGGATTTATTCAGAAGCGTATTTCTTTTCCTCGACAGACTACAAATCATACAAATCATGGACATGTAGTGACCTGTGTAATGCCTTGTCCTTCCTTTTGGACAATATTTATGCTAGATTTGGTGAGGATCTATACAAGCAGGTTGTAGGAATTCCTATGGGTACTAACTGTGCGCCTCTTGTTGCAGATTTATTTTTATACACTTATGAAAAAGAATTTATCCAAAATCTTCAAAAGCAAAGAAAATTTGATGAGCTGAAATGTTTCAATAATACTTCTAGGTATCTGGATGATATTCTAACCATTGACAATCCTGCTTTTGAATTATATAAGAATGAAATTTATCCACAAGAATTAACCCTTAACAAGGCAAACCTTTCAAATACAGAAACACCATTTTTGGACCTAAATATCAAAATTGTAAACGGAAAGATTCATACAAGTGTATATGACAAAAGGGATGATTTTGGATTCAACATAGTAAATTTCCCTTGGCTTGACGGTGATGTTCCAAGATTACCGTCATACGGCATTTACATATCACAGCTCATCCGGTACGCTAGAGCATGTACTGATATTTTGGATTTTCACAGTAGAAATTTACAAATTACCAAAAAACTTTTAGGTCAAGGTTTCCGCTTTCATAAACTAGTTAAGACTTTCTGGAAATTTTACAAAAATTACAGTCAACTTCTTTTAAAATTCGGATCTATACATGCAACAGAGTACATTACTACGGGTATTACACAACCTGTCTTCTATGGTGATATGATAAACAAAATAAAAAGGATCAAAGGTAGGCAGCATAACCATCGAAAATGCGTCAGAATCATCAAACGCCTTTTATACCGTGGATATGATCCTAATGTCACCAGACGGACACTAGGCTTGGTACTTGACCAATCTACAGTCTTGTACAAGCACATCCTTGAGACTTGCACTCTGACTGACTGTGACGACGGGACTCCATGACGGGCCCTGTCCAAACCTCTTTAGAGAAGACAGGGCCCCGATCCACCTGTCCTCTCTGAATGTCAGTCGGACTCCTCGGGTGATTACATGCATGAGCTCGCTACAGCCGGCAGAGCACGGACTGTATAACGCATGCCCTCTTTTTATATCCATTTACATATTCATCTGTGTCTCTGGGGCCTCTGCGTTTTGCGGTCTTGTTTGTGTGATGTCATCTTACAGTGAGGGGGATGTTTTACACCACAATTGTACGTTCTTCGAGACCTCTGGGTAATTGGAGAAGTGAGAGGGTTGTGCGCACGTAATCCAGGATAACCACACCATTTGCTTCTTGCGTGACAGATGGCCGTCCAAAGTCGGCACCGGTTACCAATTGGTCTCGTCGGTTTATGTGTAGTCTTTTGTGTTTGATTTTTACATGTCGTGTGTCTCTTTTCCGTCTCGTGCTGTACTCGTCTTTTGTGTTTTTGCATCGGGTGTTTTGGTGTTTAACTGTTGATGCTGCAACGGGGTCTTGTTGGAGATCTCCTCCCTTCTTCAGTAAAAAATATGGCCAAAAAGTCGTTCGACGGTAGGCGCAAGGAGTTTAATTTTAAACATGGCTGAAGAAAATATGCCGAATCCCAGCTAAGGACAGAGCTATGCAATGAGGGAGATATCCTTTAAGTTTTAGAAATTGAGATCTAATCCGAGGAAATGATCGCTTTCTGGATCCAGGACTTTTCGAGGCAGGATAATTGCCACTTATGCGAAGATGTCGCTGAAATGTGACTCAGGTAAAACGGGTTTCGCAAAGTTGGCTTCCTACATACCTTTTAAAAACAATGTTGTCAAACTTTGCAATGAAGAAGTTACGTATGCATCAATGTTTTGAAAAGTAAAAAAGTTTTCCAATTTCTTGCTTAACTTACAATTATTCATTGGGGAAGTTAATTCATTGATGAGGCTGCCCATGAAAAAACGCAAAAATCAAACATTATTCCTGAATGGAAATATTACTCAAGTATAATGCGAAATCAGTCGCAGAGCAGGCTTATGAAATATTTTCAGGCTATTTCATGGATTGGGTATAATTTTACTAACCGTTGTCTGATGGCCTTGTACTACTCGCCCTTTACCGTGTGGAGCTCGTAAAAAGGATCCCCGCGAGGTGTTGACAGTGTTTTGAATAAATTTCCCTGACATTGTCGCCATAGCTTTCTCTATACAGGCATAACGTCAGACAGTGCATGAATATTATATATTGTTTTCATTTTCGTGCTTAAACATGGACGGAGGATGCGGCTAGCCAAAAGGGGATGCTTACTCCTCCCGGGCACCTGGTCCCACCTTAGCTTCCTAGGATTCCGTCGATGCTAATCATGTGCTCTATTTTGAGTTCTGTTGAGATAATCGTCAGGATCTTCTTTAACTCATTTGTGTCACACTTATGCCCTTTGCCGTCTGGAGCTCGTAAAAGGTTCCCCGCGAGGGATTCGAAAGTAAGTGTTTTGAATAAATTTCCCTGACATTGTCGCCATAGCACTTTCTATTCAGACATAACGTCAAGACAGTGCAGCATTAATTTTATATATTGTTTTCATTTTTGTGCTTGAACATCGACGGCGGGTGCGGCTAGCCAAAAGGGATGCTTACTCCTCCCGGGCACCTGGCCCTACTTCTAGCTTCCAAGGAGTCCTTCGATGCTAATTGTGTGCTCTATTGTGAGTGCTGTTGAGATTATCGTCAGGATCTTCTTTAACTCATTTGATACTAGTTCACTATGTTTTATTACGGTAGGGTATGGTGTACTCACTAAAATTGAACAACAGAGAGAATGGTTTTTAGAACAAGCGACGATGACAGCAGACATGAACACAACATCATGAATTTTTTCTAGATACAATATGCTGACCAAAAGGAATGACCCCGAGAATGGTCAGGAGAGCAATGATCTAGGCAAAAGAATTATAACGATGACAGCAGACATCAACGCAGCATTAAGAAAACTCTCTCGGTACAATACACTCACCTAAAGGAATGACCGAGCAAATGGTCAGGAAAGCAAAGGTCTGGGCAAAGATAGTGATGACAGCAGACATGGATTCAACATGAACAAAACTCGATACAAAATACTCACCAAAAGGCATAACCGAGAGAATGGTCAGGAGAGCAGGGGTTTAGGCAAAGATAGTGATAACAGCAGACAAGGACGCAACATTAATAAAACTCTCGATATAAAATACTCAATAAAAAGCATGACCGAGTGAATGGTCAGGAAAGCAAAGGTCTAGGCTTAGATAGTGATGACAGCAGACATGTACGCAACATAAAAAAATATCCCTCTCGATACAAAGTACTCACGAAAAGGCATGACCGAAAGAATGGTCAGAAGAACAGGAGTTTAGGCAAAGATGGTGATGACAACAGACATGGACGCAACATTCAAAAATCTCTCTCTCGATACAAAATACTCACCAAAAGGCATGACCGAGAGATTGGTCAGGATTTTAGGCAAACTTAATGATAACAGCAGACATGGACATTTAAATTTTATTTAAATTTAAACAAGTTAGATATATCGAAAACAGAACAAGAAAACGATTCCAGTCCGAGGACATATATCGTATGTAATGTGTTATTAGTCAAAGAGCAGGCTTATAGAAATATAAATCGCATGGTATAATATTAGTTAACGTCGTCTAATGACCTTTTTGGTTATTCTCGTTGGTTTATGTGTAGTCTTTTATGTTTCATGTTTCTATGTTGTGAGTTGGTCTTCCTTGTCCCTTTTACGTCTCTTTCTGTGGGTATCTGTTCTGTGTTTTTTTTTTTTGCATGGGTGTTTTGGGACTTTGCTGTGGGTGCTGCAACCTAGTGTTGTTGGAGATCCCCTCCTTTCTTTTGAACTATGATACTAGGTCAATATGTGTTATACTTGGTGAATGAATCAAAGCGTTATAGATCTTCGCTCAATTCAGAGACTATTAATGTCAAAGATCTGTAAGAATAAGACGAAGTCGAAATTTCAAAATGAAAAAAATAGTAAGAATTTCAGGATGGATATATTATTTATATTGATACCGATATTTGTGTTAAAAAGATTTTCCTATAAAAATGGCATACTTCAAACAATTAAAATTACATTAAAATTTTGGGCCGAATTGCAAAGCAATTCCGGTCTATAGTTTGACGATGTCCGTCTGTCCGTCCGTCTGTCCGTCTGCCGTCAACATTTTATACAACATTGTTCCGCCCCAACACAAAGGAGTGGATATCCAACAACACAAGGTAGCAGCATCCACAACAAAATACCCAATGCAAAAACACAGAGCAGACAAGCACAAAAAGATGTGCAAAAGGGACAAAGAACACCAACGCACAACACAATAATACCACTTTCACCAAAGGTGCATATCATTAAAACATTTTTGACCGATTAGGGCAGGATAACTCGGGGTGAAGAAATGCCCTACTGTATATCGTTCTTTAAGTATATCGTCTGCTAGTCATAGCAATGTCATTGAATGTATTTATCAATGTTACGGTGAGCGCATATGAGAGTGTTCGAACAAGTAAAGTGTTGTTATCCGATTGGTTGCCGTAAAGGCAGGTAAAAATAGTCAGGTGATATATACAGGTCCTATGATTGGTCTATATTGGTTTAGTAAATGCACGTAGTAAAGTAATAGTAACACGAGGTTAGATAGATCATTCGAGCCTTTGCCTCAGAGCATCAACGTCTATACTTTTTTATTTTAGTTTTAAATACATGTACATGTATTTAATTGTCAGATTATTGAATGTATTTCGATACATATTTTTCAGATTTCTTGATGCATTCATGATAGTGAGTGAGACTTGATGTTTATCTACGGACTCAATTCAATTTCAAGATCGCGTTCTGTTCTGTACAATTCTTTGATCTACACAATAAATTGATGCTCTGCATGGCAAGAGGCACCTCTCATATGAGTGTTGAGTTTAATTGATAAATACTTTATTATCGTTTGAGCATGGCGAATTAGAGCATAACTTTATTGATCATTTCTGGAGTTGCAACTGTGACGACTCTTCCAGGACGGGGTCATCCTCCATGCTCTGTCCACCCATCTTTTCGCTGTAGCATGTGAAGGAGCATCTTTAGCTAGTGTCCTTACCATATCATTATAAATACCCTTTGGTGTTCAACGATATTCGGATATTCCAATAGATAACTTTCATAAAAACCCTCATCTTTTTCAAAATCCACGTACCAATGTAAACGTCTTCAAATTGAATAGCATCATTTAAGAACAGATAAATTGGCAACGTGGACCAGACAAATCAGAAAGATATTTCATATCCACGTTACGTAACTAGCATCGGAAAAGTGGGAGGGTTGTGCGCACGTAATCCAGGATAACACCACCTTCTGCTATTTTGGTGGCAGATGGCCGTCCTTAGTCTGCCTTGATTGGTCTCGTTGGTTTATGGATATTCCTTTGTGTTTGATGTTTCTGTGTTGCGTTGACATTCCTTGTCCCTTTTGTATCTCTTTCTGTGCTTGTCTGCTCTATGTTTCTGTATTGGGTGTTTTGTTGTTGGTGCTGCAACCTGGTGTTGTTGGAGATTCCCTCCTGTTTAGCTTGGAAAATATGTCTTTCCATCAGCTGATAAAGCAGCCAACAACACCATCATCATTTGAAAACGTTACTACATATCAATTTTTGTTTTGGAACTTTCGTCTACTAATACGTTCATCAAAAGCAGTGCAAGTGTATCTAAAATTTTGAACAAGCATAACAGTGAACTGTCGTCATTCAATATCTCTATTTCTAAATTCGATCTCCCAACACTATATTACATACCGAAACTGCACAAGTCTCCTTACAAACCATTTATTGCTAATTCTAGCGTCTGCTCTACTACAATTATGTCTAGAAATCTGATGTTAGCACTTACGGCTATGAAAGAACACGTTACTAGATATTTTGAAATTGTTCTAAACAGGAACGATGTAAATTTATTTTGGTCTTTTAAGGTGGCTCAATTATCCAAGAATGTCAGAGCAAAAAAAAAAATATTCTGTTTATTTGACATTCATATCTGATGATTTATATTTGTAATTAAGATTACATATCATCGTTCATTTGTTTAACTGGTGGTCCTCTGAATATACATGTGTAAACCAATTCCGAGATTTGTCGCAAAACAATGAATTTTGATAAATTCATGTGGTGGAGGTTTTTGTTTGTTTGCTTTGGTTTCTGTTTAAACCTGATTTTGTATGCCTTCGGTTTCTGATTTTCTTAATCATCGATTGTGTGCGCTGTATACAGAGATATGGTCAATATCCATATTAATAGTGAGATGAAGGTAATGAACATACCAGCAATGGAAACTAAGCGATTTCAACACACGTATGATATATTTGTGTAATATTGCTTACCTTCTGTTTGATATTAATGAGATAAAGAAGATCCTGACGATAATCTCAACAGCACTCACAATAGAGCTCTATGTTGAGCATCGACGGACCCCTAGCACGCTAGAGGTGGGATCAGGTGCCCGGGAGGAGTAAGCATCTCCTGTTGGCTAGCCGCACCCGCCGTCGATGTTAATGCACGATAAAGAACACAGTATATAAAATACATGCACTGTCTGACGTTATGTCTATATAGAAAGTGCTATGGCGACCATGTCAGGGAAATATATTCAAAACACTTACTGTCAAGAGCTTCTTCACTGTTTGAAAATAAAGAAAATTTGACTAATTAGCATATAATATGCATGACTTGAGATACACTTATTTCATTATTGACTTTCAATTTCCAAACATTGATATTTTTATAGAAAAAAGAACATAAATTGAAAAAAAATATCTGGGTCCAGTTTGTTTCAAATGATTTCTATAAGGTTCATCATATCAAAATTATAGAGCAATTAGTTCGAAACTTTTCATTTTCTTACTGCAACATGAACAGCAATTATGTATCTTAATTGTAATTTATGGATAGCAGAGTAAAGCTCAATTAAAACATTGCGAAAAGTGATAGATTTAAAATATCAGACAGATCTTACCTTTTTTGCTAATACAGCTGTCTTTGCTGGTGTACTTGATGATGATGATGATGATGATGATGCTGCTGCTACTACTGTAGTTGCTGCAATATCATAGAGTCTCAATAGTTAGGTCATGTAAAATAAATTACATTTCTGAGATAATAAGGCCTAAACAAGTGTCCCAAGGGGGCCATATTGCTCACCGGAGTTATTGCCGAAGGGCTGAAAATGGCTAAATTTGTAGAAGACATGGACTATAAATAGCTTCCTGTAAGGTTTTGTGAAATTCTATTCAGCAGTTACGAAAATGTCGAAAATGCTTCAGTCAAACAGAACCCTATAACATAAGTCATGTTTGTTCATTAATCGGCTTGGAAAACACAAGCGTGGTAGTGGACCTTGAAAAAAAATTGATAAAAAATTGATGTACTTGATGATGCTGCTGATGATCGATGGTGCTGCTGGGTCCGTCGCTGCTTATTTTGTGCTCTATTGTGAGTGCTGTTGAGATTATCATCAGGATCTTCTTTAACTCATTTGAGTACTTGCTGCCTTTAAGGTTTCATGAAATTCTGTGCAGCGGTTGCTGAGGAAATGTAAAAAATGTAACAACCAATCAGAGCCCTAGGCGGCCATATTTACTTGTTGACAGACCGGCCCTGATAAAAATAACTTTATGGACCTTGAGTATTCACTTCCTGTAAACCTTAACATTCTTTTGTTAACCGATAGGCATAAAAAATATAAACTTGGTAGAGGACTATGAATAATTGGTTCCTGGGCACCTGGTCTCACTCCCATATCGGGGGTTCGCTTCTTTAGATGTGGTGGAGGTTTTTGTTTGTTTGCTTTGGTTCCTGTTTTATCCTGATTTTGTATACCTGCGGTTTCTGATATTCTGAATTTTCGATATTATCCATATTTGTCATAAATACATGATATAGGGATACTTATTCCACATTGAAACCATTCTCGTGATTATTTTCACCATAATATAATCAAATATATCTTTCTTTATTGATAAGGTTTTCAAAGAGTGAAATAGCTAAAACTTTTCCCGAAACGTACGTTTTGGGCACCCCACCCAAAATGAAAATCTGAAAAAAGTACCCAGTACCCTTATTTGTCATCAAAGTGATAAGAAGTCTTTGCCAGAAGTTATTTTCTTTTACATTGTACATATTTCTCTACCACAAACTCTGTTCATAAAAAAAAATTATAAAAAAGTACATGTTATCGTTCATCCTGATTCAAAATACTTGGTTGTCATAGTAACGATTTTGAGGCGGAAGGGGTAAGATACTCAGTAATGTTTAAAAAAGGGGACGATTCTGAAATAAGTAACAAAGAAGATGAAATATCTAGATATAGTTATATTTTAAAAGGCGTTAACAATGTTAAATATGCGGGGTTTTTTTTCAAAGTACAACGAAGGTGGTTATAAATCGCCGGGTGTCGGAGATACGGAAATATGAAAAAGAGAAATTGATAAAAGTAAACGGAAGCGTTTTAAAACATTTTGACGTTCAAGGTCAATAAGTGGACGTCACTCACCTCCCTCGTTTTCGTAAATGCGTGCCGTTATCTGTAAATTGGATATGTCTTTGAACAAAGCTGTGTTAAAACTAAAATTCACTAGCTCAAAGTTTTTAAATAGGTAAACTTTGTTCGATAGCATCTCGCTGCAAAGTACGAAAGTTGAAAAATTGAAGAAATATTCTTTTAACAAAAAGAAATTTAGAGAAACTAAACTTAAAATATCTTTTCTGTGGTACGACGTACGGCATTTACATATCACAGCTCATCCGGTACGTTAGAGCATGTACTGATGTTTTGGATTTTCACAGTAGAAATTTACGGAAACTGTAATTGTAACAATATGGCCTCTGCCCCGCTATATTTATGGTGAATTACATGTATCATTTTATGTCGGGGAATTTGCTCTCTGTAGCAAGAGAAGTAACTCTTAACTAAATCGCTGCAGAACACGATAGTAAATTATACAAGGATGATGTTAATATTATTAAGTTAAAACGATACTGACGATTTATTCTCATAAAGATAATTTTGAAACAAGATTAGAAACAGAAATTCTCACTTAAAACGTTATTGTAATATTAGTCTTGGAAAGTTTAGAGATTGATGAGAACTCAATTACAAATTTGCTTTATATAAACATTAACGAAGTACCTATCAGTTATTCAGTCTCAAAGTTGAGAAGGCAAGGCATACTCATTAGAATTTCCATAGGAACGGTTCCTACACATATACCTATATCTTTTTTGGAGTGACCTTTTTGCAAACAAAAAAATCTTATTAAAATAACCAAAATTGTTTGAAGTATACCATTGGTCACTGGCGAGGGTTAAGTACCCGAAACGTGCATGTCTGGTCCATGCTGCAAATTATTCTGTTCCTAAATGATGTAATTGAATTTGAAGACGTTTTACATTGATCATATCCCTATCGTAGTTCAGTAGTTAGCATCCTCTGACTGCATGCAACACCCACCGTGAATGCCAAATAGAAATATGTTTAACGTCTTCAATTTCATTGGCATCATTTTAGAGCAGATAGATTTACAGCAATGACCAGGCATGCACGTTTCGGTAATAAACCCTCGTCAGTGATCCTAAATGTAAACAATGTAATATGACCAAAATCTGTGAAAATTATGTCCTAATATACCAAAAAGACAAATATAGATAATGACCATATCCCTGTATACAGCACAAAATCGAATACTCAGAAAATCAGATACCGAAGGCATACAAAATCAGGATAAAACAGGAACCAAAACAAACAAAAACCTCCACCACATGAAAAGAAGCGATCTCTCGATATAGGAGTGAGACATAGCGAAATGGCTGGGATATGATGCTACATGTACATGACCTAGGTTTTAAAAATTTGAGAAAATTTTGTAAACACATTTTCAAATGCGATTGAAGAAACGACCAACCGAAATTTATCGAACTTGGATACATGTGCTCATGTGCTCTCGGGGACTCTTGGTCCACCAGCAGTGACACTCACCAAGTGGTACAAATGTTTAACGTCTTCAAACTCATTAGCATCATTTTAGAGCAGATAAATTTACAGCATTGACCAGAAATGCACGTAAGAATTAAGTTAAGTTAAGTACAAATGCATGGCAAAAGAGGAATTATACTTATTGATATTGTATAGCCTAAAATTAGTTACGTTGACATATTAGAAATGACGTTTGTATGAAATTAAACTTGCAACCTGAATGTAAATAGTACCCCATGTGCATTTGATATATTTATTATGTTCTACCTTTTGTGCGACCTTGATCATTTAGAAATGTCCTTATGCATCCTTATTCTGGCAGTAATACCATTTGCAGCTGTCTTTGCACATAATGCAATATCTGCAACCAACGGGCGAGTTATGAGATTTGCAAAAGCCAAAAAACGTTTCAAGTTAGTCATTAAACATGTTTGCGATAAGCAATACTCAACATGTTGTTCTCAATCACTGGCAAGTTTGAAGAAATGTCAGACATGCAATAGTGCAAAGTGGTTTTTGCTTTTTGACAATTTCGTCCTGCCCTGCCAATCTCCTGAATATAGTTAGTCACAGATCTTGGGGGACGTGCATGTATAACTTGTGAAACAGACGATGAATCATAACTCATCCCAACCAAAAAGAAGTAGTGAAATGACAAATATGGATAATGACCATATCCCTGTGTACAGCACAAAGTCGATAATTCAAAAAATCAGAAACGGAAGGCATACAAAATCGGGATAAGACAGGAACCAAAGCAAACAAATAAAAACCTCCACCATATGAAAAGAAGCGAAAATAAGTCTATGCTGTTGGTCATCTTTTTTTCAAGTCTGACAATATTTTCTCAAAAAAATCAGCATCTTGGTTAGAAAAAAAATAGCACCAAACATTGCGTCATCTAAAGTGGGTTCATAAAAAAGCTTAACAAGCATACCTCATAGCAAAGAACATGTACTGCATAGGAAGAAACATTAATGTTACGGGGTACATGTATGCAGGCCCTAGTGATTTGAGTTGCTCCATGTCTGTAATGAATATTTCTTCATAAATATCAATACAACTACCCTGATCTTTCTTAATTATTTCTAAGTAAAAGTAAGTAATCTCCGGAGTTCTGGAGATGACAACAGGCTTTTAAGATCCTTTGGCAGCTTATTAAGTTGGCTCTCTCTTAATGTTCCACCCATATATAAAAATGGAACAACAGGGAAAAAAGACTTCAGAGAACCGGTTTCAGCAAAACTTTTCCTAAACTTCTCCCCCCTGGAAGTAAAATTATTAAAATGCTTATAAATTTCTCGTGTCAATTATACAGTTCATAAAAATGGTTATTTAATAATGTGTCTTTTAATTTGGACAGAAATTAACATCTTAAGATAATTCTTACACGTTTCTCAGAAATTGGAAAACTTTACATGATAGATAGATTGATAGATAACATGAATTTGTCCTCTGATAAATATTAATTGCTGAGCAGTTCACTTTCTTCTCTGAGTTTACCTATAGTCTTTCAGTTTCAAATGTAAATTGCAAATCAGCTGTCAATGGTTAAGTAACTAATAACATTATTATAACATAAATTAGTTCGAAACAATCAATTTGGACAAATATATAACAGAACTATTTCAAACGGAACAAAGCCTTTTAAAAGTATATTTTCCTTTAAAATTTCCAATTTCATAAAAAAAAAGTCCCCTCTGCACACAAAGACTTTGGGTTTTTTTCTCTTTTTTTTTCGAATTAGAACAATTCAAACGTGGTAGAATATACAATGACATATTCAAAAATTAAGTCTACCAATCATCAATTTTGTGACATTCATAAATTACAATAGCTACAATTTTGTTTTTTAAGACAATAAGAATGCGTCTGCATTTTCCGAGGCTGTTCAAACCTCTGGATTGCATGTTCTTCATATCAGCTGTTATAGATAAGGGAAAGAATAAATGATGAGATGAAGGGCTTCTTTCCAAAAGGGATTCGATCCTAGGCTCACGCCATCCTTCTTATGCTTTGTTCACCACTAACATTAGATAAACGAGAGTCGTGAACATAGAAATTAATCATTCCTATATTGCAAGCTGTTTGTTTTATTTGTATACAGGGATATGGTCATTATCCATATTTGTCATTCCTACATCAAACTACATTTTATCAGTGAGTGCGAGTAGAATTACATGTATCATAAAGACAATGCAAAGCATATCATCTCCTCCATTGTTACAGAGCTGAAGTTTATTATTTGCTTGATTAATTTCCGTTGTGATCTTTACCTTGCACTTGTACTAACATCAAATGATTTGTAGTGTACACTAGGTTTTTATTATAATGGAATCTGACCTTCAAACACATACATATTCACCGTGGGGTATCACGTGATACACGAATGATATGTTCCACGGGAATCCCCTTTGATTGAACTAAGTTTATACTGTCTAAATCTACTTTAAATGAATTTATTTTAGACCTATGATATGATCATTATTATCAATTATATGATGGTAATTTATTCTGGTCAAGAATAGACGTGTATTCGAAGAACACTTGTACAGAAATTTTTCAATGCTCGCCACATGTTATATTATGGTGCACGGACAGATACAAAATTTTCTGTTTCACTTGATACCCCACGGTGATGTGATAACCTTGAAAAAAAAATGTTATTTTCCTTACATCATGGACAATTGAAGTTCATAACTTGTCGAGGAACTAAAGTTATCTGACAGAACAAGGGGTTCTCTTTCATCTTTCACTCTTTGTTGTGAGCTTAACCATTTGACTCTATAACTTGGAAATATATGAGTCAATCTCTTACCATTGTTAATAAAACAAAGACAACCTATGGTTTGAAAGTCAGGTGTTAGTGTATAAATAGCCTTACAACAATAATTATATGTCATAGTCTAGACCCTTGAATAATGAAAATAAATGCCATCAGCTTATAATCAGTGAATATTTTTACGACGTATTACGCTTCCTGATTCGCCATACTCCAAACCAATGTTTAGCGTTTTCAAAGTCATTAGCATCATTTTAGAGCAGATTTTACAGCATGGACCAGACATCAGTGATCCTCAATCTAAACAGTGTAATATGGCCAAAATCTGTGAGAATCATGTCCTAAATATACCGAAATACGTAGCAAGATGGCTTGGATATGATGCTACAGGACCCAGGATATATTATTAGGTTTATTTTTTTAAACAGACATTTTCAACTGCGTTTGAAGAAACGACCAACCGAAATTGATCGAACTTGGCTACATGTGCCCACGGGACTCCTGGTCCACCAGCAGTGACACTCACCAAGTGGTACAAATTTTGAACGTCTTCAAATCAAAACCAAAACTAACGCAATTCTCCGGTTAAAACGTTTAGTATCTTTCATAAAAGAATTATATGACGCAATTTTCCGGTTAAAACGTTTACTATCTTTCATTATAATTTTATATTTTCATGTGGTGGAGGTTTTTGTTTGTTTGCTTTGGTTCCTGTTTTATCCTGATTTTGTATGCCTTCGGTTTCTGATTTTCTGAATTATCGATTTTGTTCTATATACAGGGATATGGTCATTATACATATTTGTCATTATAAGTAAAATGTAAAAACAGATATATATTGCAATATTTACAATTTTCAATCACATCAGTTGTGGTCTCCTAAGGCTCTCGTAAAGATATGATTAAGGTAATTCAAATCCCGAAAATTTTCCATAGACTTCCATTATAAGGGTTTTCCCAGTTGGGCTTCCATACTTCTGTGAAAATCGGCGATTTCAAAAATGAGTCATTTATCATAAGACAGAACAATAATTTATCTACCATTTAATGTTATAAAAAATGGGGGTTACCGTTGCTTTTCATCCTCTAAATTTAGAATGAGTAAAAAGGTGAAAAAGTGAAAAATTAAAATTTGATAGGTACCCCTCGTTATAAAACCCATATAATTTCTGTTCATGTCATAATTAATTAGAAATTAATATACGACGTGAAAGTCTATCTATTGTACTTTCACTCATGTGAATATTAGCCAATCACAAATGCGCGTTCATTCAATCCGAGCTCCAATTTTGGGTAGCCAAAAACGGCCCATAACTCGTTTTAAATCAATGGGATATTCATACCTAAAGGAAAAATGTGAAATGACCTACATTTGACAAATTGTGTCATCTTGGTATTTTCTTGTTATTCTATTCTATTCTGAGTTTAAATCAATAGTCATTACTATAAAACATACCTAAACAGGAAAATTATGGGTTCTTAATCAAGCCTACCCCCTTTTTAGTACGTAATTGATCAATAAATTGCCAAAAGTTAATGACATTTTTGTATTGTAAATTGATTTATAGGAAAATATTTGAAGTATACGTTGTCACATTTACTATCAATGTAATATTCTATCTTTGCTCTTTCTTCATGTCAAGAGACCGAGAGAAAACAATAAGTGTAACAGGAGTTATCTCATCTTGAAGAACGTTGGTGATGTTTGCGCACCATACTTCCAGAAATCGAACAAATTCCATGAAAATATCGAAGGCAACGATGAGAATGCTTGCTGAAAAGATAGATTGCAGTCCACACTTCTCATTCTTACAAAGAAAGTTTCCTTCAAATACCAATTGTGTGCAACATGCCATTTTATAAATGTGACATACTCGTAAAAATTGCAATTATTGTATGGGGGTATACTTGCACGAAGTTGTCTAGGTGGAGGAACATCGATGTAAAATTCAAACTTAATATATTAATTCTTTCATCAATAATAGTAGAAGTTTTCAGAATTAATTAAAACGACGCAGGGGGCATACCAAACCTATGTAAGGGGAATAACTTCGAAAAAAAAATGTGAAATTTTTAGAAAATTCGACATCCTGTCTTTCGTAACAAAATCTCGTCATTTTGAGATTTTTAAATTTGGCCAAACAATATGAAAATATAACGTGAAATAGCTATACATGTAATTCATTCTAGGTGAAAAAAGTTACAAGATAACCTTTTGTCTGAAAATTAATGGTACTTTTCTCATTATTTTAGTCAATTTTATGTGTTTTTGATGCCTAAACTTTGGGTCGCTGGATATCAACAGATACGCTTCCAGAAAAAAATGTTATATTTTCTTCGTGTATAAACATCAATTTACTGTCAAAAAGGCTTAAAATAAAGCAAGAAAAGGAATTGCTTCCGGTTTCACAATTTAGGAAACACCCCCCTTCCTTTTTCCAGTATATTACGTAAATGGCCTACAAATCATAAAGTTTGCTTTGAACACCACACTTTTGTACAAAGAAATAATAAATAAGTCCAGAGGCATCGTTTGGTATCAAATTGACCAAAATCTCATTCCTATTTAGATATGATTAAGGTAATTCAAATCCCGAAAATTTTCCACAGACTTCCATTATAAGGGTTTTCCCAGTTGGGCTTCCATGCTTCTGTGAAAATCGGCGATTTCAAAAATGAGTCATTTATCATAAGACAGAACAATAATTTATCTACCATTTAATGTTATAAAAAATGGGGGTTACCGTTGCTTTTCATCCTCTAAATTTAGAATGAATAAAAAAGTGAAAAATTAAAATTTGATAGGTACCCCTCGTTATAAAACCCATATAATTTCTGTTCATGTCATAATTAATTAGAAATTAATATACGACGTGAAAGTCTATCTATTGTACTTTCACTCATGTGAATATTAGCCAATCACAAACGCGCGTTCATTCAATCCGAGCTCCAGTTTTGGGTTGCCAAAAACGGCCCATAACTCGTTTTAAATCAATGGCATATTCATACCTAAAACAGTAAAATAAACTTTGCTTATGATGATACGCGATAACGTGATTCGGCCCAGGTTTTATTATTTAGTCAACAGATTTGGACCTTTCTTATGTATTATGATTTATCGTTAAATACCGGTATATGATTTTTATATCGCAATATATTATCGCCGAGGTACATATCGCGGTATATCGGTATTATCGCACACCTCTACTGATTGGGAGCCCTGCATATGGCCATTTGTATAGATTTTACCATGTGATTATAGGAGTATAACCTCAGTGGTTCGGTACGAAGTCACATAGTAACAGAACATTAGCAACAGAGTTTTAAACATATTTAAACGTCATTTCAGCGAGAAAATGGAATGTAAATACATGTATGTAATCACATTCCAATAAGACAATTAATCTAGTAATATTCAGCGGTCATCGAGAAGTTTTTACAACTTACCAGACATTTTTTGAGTTTTTTAAGAAATTCAAGTATGTTTAAAAAGAAATTGAAATATTGTACCAGAACGAAGCAATTTTACCAGATTTGTCTGGTCTGTCTGGTGACTTTAGGATTGACTGCAATAATATTGGGAATATTTCTTAATAATTTATGGGTTGGAAGGGATGCATATATAAAAGGGATTACTGTGTCTCAAATATGCGTAGACATAAAAACTTCCCTCACTGCTTTGAGTTGGTCCGTCGCACAGTACTCGGTCGCCATAGGCTGATAGATCAAAATTGCTCCATACATGATACCAGTACCTGTGCACAGTGCAGTACCCGAGTTCACCTACTAGAAATGTAGAGGCGGGATCAATGTACACTGAGCTGATGTAGCTTATACAATATATTGAAAATAACTCCGCTTCGCTTTGAGGGTTTGTCGTAATTCATTGGAATTTTCAATCAAAACTATCGTGCAAATATCAAAAGGGCAAATATTCACTCCTGCGCAAGATACCTGAAAACAAATGGAAAAATCATGCTCTTTCCTGAGCCAACTAGCAGATTCACGATCAGATCATGACCCTTGATTAGTGTAGAAATTGCATCTATCTGGTTTTCAGTCAGATCAAGGTGGGAATATAGCAGTCCCCCACCTCTAAAATTATTTCTGTTACCCTTTCTTCTGTAGCCATGTTGAATGTATTTACTCAACCTTGTTCATTCGCTCGTCCAAAAAGAGATCCTGCATTTTGCGTTTCCTCTCTATGTCTTTCCATTCGTCTTACTTTATCATACCTTTTATATTAAGACAACTAATTTGTGTTCCTAAGGTAAAGCATCCCTCAGGTCAGGATTCTGGAAATTTTATGCCTGGATACCCTATTTTTCTCTTCAGAATATTGTTCAGATTAGCAAACTAATATGGTTTTTGGAAAAGAAACTTTCATAGTTACATTTCATCACACCTAAAAAGAGATTTTTCTTACTTTTCCCGTAGGGTCCAATGTTAAAGTTCAAACGGCTACACTCTCGGTAAAATCATGAAACCGAGAGTTATATTTTGTTTGTATATTAGGTTTAACATAAGCTTTGAATCTGGGGAAATGAAAACATTGTTATATAGGAAATATGAGCATCTGAGATCTGAGGGATGATCTACCTTAAATCTTCAGCTAAGTTATTGCAAGATCCTTGCAGAAAAGTAGTTCGGCTGACGGCAGAGGTACTTTTCCAGATGTAGTTCCGAACGTAATCGGAAAAGGCCGCTTCTGTGAGGAATGCACGCATTATAGGACTGTCATGGTTCAGCCGGTTCGGTTCGGTTCAGGGAAATGAACCGCGTTTCTCGTTTTTTTTTTTTCGGTTGAGTTAGAGTTTGTGTTGTTTAATTCGACAATAGAGTGAAATTATATAAGAATAAGAAATCAACAAGTTATTCTTGTTCATTTTCTGCTTTGAAATCATTTTTCTTCGAGATTTTATCAAAATTCATCTAAACAACCAAACTAGGACACTCAGAGGACTTCTTAGACTCCACCTGTCAAACAAACAGGTGCAAAATTACAATCAAGAAGTGAAACAACACATTTCATTCACAATCACCGAATTTAAATAGTTTCCACGGAGCTGTTGCGACGGGTGTTGCATGTGGTCGGGAGACGGGTGCTGACTCTTCCCGGGCACCTTGTCTCACTTCGGAATGTTGTTCATTCCGGCGTTCGCAACCGCCGATGGGAATTCTCACGATTTGGCCTTGCCTTCTCGACTTTGAGACTGAATAACTGTTGGGTACTTATTTGATGCTTTTTTGGTGAAATACGACAAAGTACCCAATCACAGTCTGTGTATCAAACAAAATTGATAAACTACTGATTACCAGATATAACCAAAAAAAAAAAAAAAAAGAGAAGAACCGAACCGAAATCCGTAAAGTACGATCCGAATCGAACTGACCAAAGCTAGAACCGCGATTAACCATGACAGCACTAACGAAATTACATCCTTGCTTGCAGCTTTATTTATCTACGCGCGTTGCCAGGGAATACGCGCTTGCAGATGTCAACAAAGATGGCAGACAAAACCCCGACGAAAGATATCCACATAGATTGTTCTCTTTGAGTTCCGGAATTTCAACTAAATTTTCGTTATATGGCAGGAAATGCAGAGAGGAGTGTTTTAAGAACAAAAACTTCCATCATTATTTGGCGATAATTCTCATTTCAACGACAACTATGAGTTACTTTTGTCAGAGAACGCTTCACTTCGCTGAAATTGCTTTTCTTCAGTTTCAAAATTTGCAGAGTTTAAAGAAAATGCCTTTAGTTTTATTTTTGCGGAAGACAACATAAAGCGATTACGCAATTCGCCACAAAGTTCATCAGGGGGACAAAAGTACACCACAATAATTGAAAAGAAGCAGTGACTCCTCGTACGACAAACAAATGGTCAAGTTAATCGTATTGAGTTAGCAAGGTTTTAGGGATTAAATGACATTTTTATATGTAATTGATCCAAATTGAAAGTTCCATTAGTTTGTTCTACGTTGAAAAGTAAATAAAGAGTAAACGTTGTGTTCTTCCTTATTTCTTGTTGGTGTTCACAAGATTGCATAGTTATATAGGAGAAAATGACAACACCCATTTTCTAAGACCTTTTGGGGTCAACAAACAAATTATGAGGTGCACATTTTAGATCATATACTTTTGATATTGCAAATAGAATTAACTTTCTATTATTTATCCTTTCTTTGAAATTGTGACCACATGATTACATAGTTACATAGGAGAAAATAACCACACCTTATATCTGAGACCCTGGGGTCAGGGGTTCAAACAAAATATCAGGTATACAACTAGACCATAGACTCAGCATGATACAAAACGAATATTCTTTTCATCATTTATAGTTTCAGAGGACTTAAAAACAACAAGGAATGTTCAACGGACGGGACGGACGACAGACTGAGGGTGGTCGTAGTAGAGCTAATGAAATGACAAATATGGATAATGACCATATCCCTGTTTACAGCACAAAATCGATAATTCAGAAACCGAAGGCATACGAAATCAGGATAAAACAGGAACCAAAGCAAACAAACAAAAATCTCCACCATATGAAAAGAAGCGAACTCCCGATATGAGAGTGAGACCAGGTGCCCAGGAAGAGTAAGCATCCCTTGCTTGCATGCAACACCCGTTGCTTCAATTCGGTAGAACTGTCACATCCGGTTACTTCCATTTTGGAAGATATAGAGTACAATCTTTGGTTGGATGGTTCAAATGGTCTATGACAGAATATCATCCACCATTCTGGAGAGTGGGACATCATAGTGTATGACGAGTTTCCCATATCGACCGTAGAACTTCCTCAGTGACGATGTTAGTCGGTCACAAACATATCCCTGACTGAGAAGCTTATCTGAAAGACGCCTAGCTCTCAGAACAAAATCCGTATATTTGGTACTTGCTCTGACATAGCGTATCAACTGAGATATGAACACGCCATAAGCAGGCGATGAAGGGATGTTGCTACTCAGAAAAGGAAAGTTTGTAATGCAGAAATTGAAGTCGTCACGTTTGTCATAGAGTGAAATGTTCACGTGACCATCAGTGTCGTAGGACAACATTATGTCCAAATAGGATGCTGAATTATTTGTCTCTGTAGTTTCTTTGACTTCAAGCTCCGAAGGATAGATACTGCTCAGGTAATCCGCGAATTTTGGATTATTGATGGACAACACATCGTCTATGTATCTGTAAGTGAAGTTGAAGTCAAAAGCTAAGTATCTTTTCCCTTCAGAGACCAAAGATTGAATGAATTCAGCTTCGTACGAGTAAAGGAAAATGTCGATAAGGAGTGGGGCACAATTGGTCCCCATTGGAATTCCGACAATTTGCTGGAAGACCTTTCCTCCAAACACCACAAAAATGTTGTCGATCAGAAAGTTTAACATCTGAATAATATCTTTTTCAGTGTACTTATTTTCAGAATCGGACTTTTCTTTTACAAAGTAGGTTTTGTCATAGTTAACAACAATAAATTTGTATTTGCGATTACCGTTCTTACTTGTAAACGCATTACTTATAATTTTTGCGAGTCTTTCTTTCAATTTAGAATGTGGAATTGTAGTGTAAAGTGTCGAAAAATCAAAGGCTTTGATCGAATGGACTCTACAAAAATGAGTGGATTTCAGATGTTCTAAAAGTTCCTTCGAATTCTTTTCCACATCTGGTTGATACCACTGCGAGAATATACTGTCGAACAATATTTTTGAAGCCCAGATTTGATTTCAGATAAAAAGAGCTGATTTGTGGTTATCTATTATTTCAGAGGCAGAAAGGTTTGTTGGGGTGTAAGTGGGATTTCCAGGTGTCGAATTTAAACCCAACTCTTTAACTAGACTGTCGAAATAGTACTTTTTGCAAGTAAATGTGTAATTATGTGAGGCTTTGTCCGCTGGTGTGATAACATAATGTTCTTGGAGGTAGGTAAGCTCTTTGATAACATCAGGGTCTTTAAATATAGACACGAATCTGGTGTTCACAGTTGATTTTAATCGGTTGATTCTAGATAAAAGTAACCCTCTGATTGATTTTATCCATTCGGAAAGGGTGTCGAGCTGTACATCCTCTTTCTTTGCCCAATGTCTTGCATATTCCTCACAAGAGTCCATGATAATTTTGACATTTTGGTTCCATGTAAAGGACATACTTTCTCTGTATTTGGGACCCTTTTTTAACAATTCTCTCAACTTGTCGTTCTTGACTATACTATGGTCACCAGTAATAACGTGTCCACAAGGAGAGTAGTTGAAATCCGATGAAAACCTGCATCAGGAATTTAACATTCCATCTGGTTATATAGTTTAGGTTGACTAGATGCTCGTCCGTATGTATTTAGTATTTCAAAATTTGAAATATCTTATCATTGATTTTCATTTCAGAAACTATTTAAACGATTCTACAACAAAGCCACCTCAACACAGCCTATCCATGCTGTAAATTTATCAGGTTTTAAATGATGCTATTGAATTTAAAGACGTTTAACACTTGTACGTTATCCTACTTCAAGATCATTCTCAAGAATTCTGATGTAAGTTTGAAAGTACAGTCAAACTTCAGAGCATACTTTGATTTCTGTGTTTGAAAGTAAAGTCAAACGTCGGAGCACACTTTGATTTCTTGACAATGATCGTGAAGGAGATGATACGCGAGCAGTTATTTGAGGTTGTAGATGGTTCAACATCAGCAAGAGCAAACTTGAGGCAAAAAAGCAGAAGCATGGTAAGATAATTCAAGAAATAATAAGTTCCTATGGTTATGATTTCACTACATTAAAGTCATGCCATGACACTACTGTTGTCAACTCTGTCAGTGGGGTCTTCACAGCATTGCACTCAACAACACAGCACAGGAGGGTGATATAATGAGGGTAATACCAAACCTCATGATATGCATCCAACTATTCTTTTTGCATTCGAAAATATCAAACTACATGGTTGAGTGCATTGATATTATCATGAAATGCGAAAATCTTTCACCTTTGGAGCTCGAGAGTACTAAATTTTGGAGGTGGCCAAGGAAACAAAAGTAGAGGCTGATCTGGTTCAAGTGCACGCTGTGAGAAATCAAAGAGAAAATGTCTGGAAGACAATGCCCTCCATTTAGATTCAGGGAGCCCACTCTCAGAGTTGACAAAAGTCAGCTCATACAAACAATAAAGGCTATCACAGACAGGCTGCATGTGGGCATGATAGACACTTCCATCACAGAAGGCGGAAGAAATTGGAGGAAAATGAGGGATTCCTGAAATCTACCTTAAAAAACCTACCAGCATGGCATGAATACTGTTGACAGCTCCTCCATAGAAAAAGTCTACATGATAAATAAAACTCAATGCCAATAATTTTTTCAGCCTCTCTTAAACTATGTCAATTTGATAGAACATTAGTACTCCATGTATCATGTGTATTAACCTTAAAAAGTACTATGCTTATAAGAATTAGAAAGGATGCGGTGGGAGACAGACCAGTCTCTAACCTCCTGAAATTCTATATGTTCAATATTACTATAATACTGATGTATCGTAGACATATTAATTATTCCACTTGATAAAGACCGAGAGTCTGAACAATTTGTGGACATTGAACAAATCATATATACTCGTCCTTAAGAAACCTGACCAACTTTTATAAATAGACTTTATCCTACACACTGCAACACGAAAATAAGTGTTGCTATAAAGAAGGGAGAGGTTGTCCAACTAGACCTGTTGCAGCACCAACAGCAATGAGTTAAAGAAGATGCTGACGATAGTCCGAACAAGACTCACAATAGAGCACAAATTGAGCATCGACGGACCCCTAGCAAGCTAGAGGTGAGACCAGGTGCCCGGAACGAGTAAACATCCCCTGTTGGCTAGCCGCCGTTGATGTTCATGCACGAAATTAAAACAAAATATAAAATACATGCATTTTTTTAGTAAATGTCTATAATAAACTGTTATGGCGACATGTCAGGAAAAATATTCAAAACACTAACTGTCAAATTATTCGAAGGGAACTTTTTACTATC